>CM045764.1:1853394-2453394 GCA_025200525.1 Camellia lanceoleosa
CGCGTAAAATAGCACGACTAATAAACTGCACAAAACACGGCGATGCGCAAAATAGCGCCAGTGATAAACTGCAGAAAACTGTGCGACGCGTAAAATACTGTGAGTGATAAACTGTAACAAACAGTGCGACACGCAAAATAGCGAGAGCAACAGCAAATTCTGAGAGCAACAGAGAGGGAATTTATACCAGGAATTTACGGACTTGCGTGTCACATATTTGAGGGAATTTATACCAGGAATTTACGGACTTGCGTGTCACATATTTGAGGTCAAATTCTGAGAGCAACAGCAACCAACGAGCTAGCCTACCCGTAAGTGCTGGTTTCTCGAAAAGATATTTGATGGGATCAAGTCGTGAAACCAACATTACAGAGTGAGCTAACAGTAGTGCCGCAGCCTTCCTAGTAGCCCATACCAAGGCCGTACATGCCTTCTCCAAATGAGTGTAGCGGGTCTCAGAATCCAAAGATCTTCTTGCTCGATAGTAGATGGCCCTTTCCACTTTATCTTCCGACTTTAGCGAGCATACAGCCCATCGAAGTCTCAACATCGACAGATACAATATCAACGGCTTCCCGCTTTGGTGGTGACAACACGGGCGGATTCTCAGAGATACTCTTTTTAATCTGCTCAAATGCGGCTTGGCATCGTCCCATTGAACTTCGCCTTTCTTCAAGAGACCAAAAAGTGGTTCACAAGTCAAGGTTAATTTAGAGATAAACCGCCTTATGAATTGCACTTTACCTAGAAAGCCTCGCACCTCCTTTTCACCATTGGTGGTGGCATTTCTAAGATGGCCTTGATTTTGAAGGGTCGACTTCGATGCCCCTTTATGTAATCGTAAATCCCAAAGATTTTTCCCCCAGAACACCAAACGACATTTCGAGGATTCAACCGCAATTAAATTCCCGATCCTTGGAAAAACTTTTGCAAGGCGGTGTAGTGGCTCTCTTCTTTGGACTTGACAATCATGTCGCCCACATACACCTCGACTTCTTTATGGATCATGTGGTGTAATATTGTAGTTGCAGCCCGTTGATGTGTAGCCCCTTCTTTAGCCCAAATGGCATCACCAGAGTAATATGTACCTACCGGTGGTAAAGCCTTTCTCCCGATCTTCTGCCATTACTATCCGACATAGCCCGAGAAGCCATCCATGAATGAGAGCAAGCATGCCCCAGTGAAATCTACCAACTCGCCGATATGTGGCAAGGAAAGTCATCCTTCGACTGCTCGCTCAAATCCTCAAGTCCACACATACCCGGATTCTACCATCCTTCTTCTAAGATCGTACAATGTTGGCCCAAGTCGGGTATTCAGATACCAAACAGAAGCTCGCGCCAATTTGCTTGGTGACCTCTTCCTTGATCTTAATGGCTCAATCGGGCGATCCTCCCGAAGTTTCGCTTGATGTCGGGCCTGGGTCAAGAGGGATCCGGCCGCATAATCTCAGATCGATTCTGCATGTCTTCAGAGGACCACGCCAAAACATCTTTTGAAATCTTTTAATAAAGCGATTTGCCAAGCTGCCTCGAAGACAACGCGGACCCGATCCGACCACCATGGGTCCTTCTTAGTACCGACGCTCACTAGTGATTTCATCCATTAAGGGTTTAACAAACCTCTTGCTTTTGTTCAATTAGTCGCTTGTAAAACCGGAGGAATTTCATCCTCGCTGCTTTCATCAAAATTTTGAAAGTCCCGATGGCAATAAACCAAAGGCATGTAAAAGTACTAAACCACAGCACTCATTCTCATTAGATAGTTCCAAACCGTCCGATTCTTCTCATTTACGACTCAAAAGAGAAAGAAAAGACGACCGACAGATCAGGCATCCGTTATCACTCCCAGAATACGGACCAGATCAGACGAAGCCGAACCCCGATTCCGACCCACAAGACTCAAGGAATCGATTCCGCCACTACCCGACCCGGTCGCTTGATAAAAATCCTCCTCAGATCGCCAGATGAGGGAGGGTGCGAGGATGCATCCAAAATAGCCACGTTGGCCCACAACAAGCTTATCTCTAATCATGGACACCGAGGAGTCATCCCCTGCTAATAACCGGGTCGATCAAAGGATCTCAAAGTAGACATGCCATACCCCATTTCAACTCGTGGTCCGCAGACTCCAATTCTTGCTATGTTCGACCTCAACTGCTCTGGTCTCGCTTTCAACAACATCATCCCCAGATAACAAGTCAAGAAAATCTCAAATCCCGAATGCTTTTTCTTTATTCACCATGGCTCGAAAACCACGTATCGGGAAATCTTTCTCCCTGACTAAACGTCTGCTCAAGGTACCTTGATGGGTGCATCAATTCAAAAGGTTTCCCCATCTGCTTTTTGGCTCTTCCACCATCTTTTTCCTTTCTACCCAATCTTCCTTGGTAAGGTGTAACCTGCCAAGGTGTGAGGGTTGTGCGCATTTCACCAAGTTGCAATGCCCTTACGGCCGCTTCCCTAATCCCATCCCGGATGTATTGAGTTTGTTCATGAGGTACATCGCTTGGGCACTAACATATATCCCTTCGTTAGTGGCCATGACGCTCGCATAACCCGAGCCTCACCAAGGTAAAACTCGATATGAACACGCCCTCCGTGCCATGCTCTATCTCCGTAACAAGCGTGATACTTCGTGGTGGATGAATCGATGAATTCAAGACGATGGCTACTCCCTTCCCATAGGGGTATTTCACAATTTGGTGCAAAGTAGATGATATCGCTTTCACCGATGATGCACGGCCGCCCCAACAACAAATTGAAAGTTGCAGTACTTCCAAGACATGAAAATCTATTTCGTTGTCCCTACCAACCTTGGTCTCGATTTTAACTGCTCCCATCACTTCTCGCTTGTATTGTCATATGCCCCGATGACTGGATTGTTGGTACAAAGTCCGCGACTTTCAGACCGATCACAGAAGCCGTTCTCGCAGACGTTGATGGCGACCTCAGATCAACAAGGACCACCGGTATCCATTTATTCCTACACTCCACAGAGATGTAGAGCGGCTTGTTGTGATTTGTGCCCTCAGGTAATTCCTTATCAAGAACGCCAACATCGGGTAGCCCTCCTGAAAGACTAGCCCCACTAGTCGCTCGTGTTGTTTCTATTGAAAGCTTTGCCTTATCCATGGTCGATAAAAGCCTCCCTATGCACTCGAGAAGCCATAAGCCCCAAATAGAGATGTCCGCTTGTATCTTTTTTCACCGCTTGAGTACGGCCTCTTCGAGTCGCTTCCTTTTGCCTCTCAAATTTCTCGCTTTTCCCCGAGGTCTCGTTGATCCAAGTGTGGGGTTTGAAATACCGCCTAATTCGCGGTCATGTGGTCAATTTCCCAGGTACCGTGTACCGCCGTTGATCATTTCCCGCCTTCGCCTCAGATGGGCAAGACAAAGATCCTCATCTTCCCACCACATCCCATCAACAACCGACAAACATCCGGGCTCGCATGGCCGTTTCGTGACTCACGGCACCTTCCATTCTTATACTCGTAGCATTATCCGCCTCGCGGCACACCGATTTCACCCTACTTGGGCCTTTGCCTTCTTGGCTCTCTCAGATCCTCAAACACTTCGCTCGACCGTGCTAATACATCCGGCCGCCGACAATCGTGGGTCAAGATGCTCCACTCGAGCGAATTCTTCGTGCGGGCCTCCAAAGAAAGCACTCGCTTTTTCAACTTTTCCGTCATATCGATGTTCCCGCCCGCCGGGCTCCCTTCCGTCAAATTCTTCTATCACATCCGGGTGATCGCCCAACCACCCGTAGCTTCTATCAATCTTCATAATTGAACCACGCGAATCGCAAGGCCCTCCGGATATTGGTCAGAGAGTTGTAGATTGCCAGTCCTCCTACGGCCGCCACATCATCGATTCCTTGTCCTGCATCATCCTTCTGATCATGCACAATTCTCCCCGCTGGCGCTCCATCCTCGGCCTACCTTGGCTTATCAACGATATATAGTCACTGGATCAGATGTCTTCCCATCAGAACTCCCAGATTCCGCAGACTCGATTCAACAACCCTTTTCTCCTTCGGTCTCTCCTCTCTGCTCTCTGTGGTCACCACCGACGGCTTAGGGTCACACGGAGATGTCCATCATGCACAAGTTAGTGCACTCGTGAGGAACACCTCCGTTTAGGCAAGTGGGTGGGTGTGATATAAACACTAGGGTCATAAGATGCGCCCCAAAGATGGATGAAATTAAGTCTTTTAGGTGGTGGGGCTTGGTTATGTGCGTGAGGGGATTTGTGGTAACATTGGGTTTCTAGAGGCAAAATCACCCCGTTATCGATAAGGTCTTGAATTTCATGGCGAACCTAAGCACGGTCGGTGTCGTGACTGCACAAGCTGATGAAATGCACAATATTTGGTCAAGCATGGGTAGGAGGGAGTTTTTCAGTAGGGCCGCTCCTGTGGGCCTCTGTGTGCCCTTTCTTGATTAATACCCCTAGAGCTTTGGATAGGGGCATATAGAGCGGAGCGAAAGTTCGAATTTTTGGGTGGGTATTTGGTTGTTTAGGGTTGCTTCCGGACGCACCGAGAATGGCGGCCGCCAGATTTCTTTTGTGGGGTTTGTGGTGACCATGCTCACTTCGGAGGTTCTGTAGCAGATGTGCCACTCGCCTCAGATAGTGTTACTTGAAGGTCCTTCTGGTTGCTCCCGATCACTATCAATCCAACCTTGTTTCAAGGCATCTTCAATCAAGACCCCATCTCATGTAGGTCGAAAAGGTGGGAAATGGGACTACTATCATCTTTTGCATCAATTTCTACCAGATTGTGCACAATCATCCGACCGTCCTTGTCCGTAGGCCTTAAGGTCATCATTGAAGCCTTGGCCTCCATCCTGTTACTTAACTCAAAAACTCTCCTTAGGATCTTGTTCGGTTGTCTCGAGATCACGAGTAGTGATCTCAATCATGGTTGTATGAATATCGCGCGATGAGGGCCTCACCATTTTCGTCCCAATTTCTTCACGCCATCATCTAGCTTAGCATACCATGCACGCCACACCGGCTGTGGTTCGACCAAACAGAGACAACTTCGAGCCTATCGAGGCCCATTGGCCTTAGGACGTCCGAAAATAGTCTTAAATGTACCATAGGGTCCTCGCACTCCATCGAACCGATCGATATGAGGCATTTTGAACTGGCTGGCAAATACACACAAGGCCAAGTGTAACCATCTTCAATATCGGGATAGTCTTGACCCCATTGAGATCTTTTGAATAACTTTTCAAGTTTGCTTAGTTTGAGGCGGTGGGATCACCTCAAACTCAAAGGGAGAGTCCGTAGATTGGTGGGTGTTTTTGATAGTTGAGGTTGAATTTGGGGTAGGGTTGAGGTGGGGTGGTCCTGTGGGTAGCTCAGACGTCAACATTGGCCGCCTCGACGCTAGGAACTCCCCGTGGGGAGGAACTTGGCGCGGCAGACGCCCGGCTTGTCGTTTCTAGCTCGCAATTGTTTCGCCGTTTCTCACAATCGGGCTCGTTGTTCGGGCGGTTCGCTCGACGCAGATCCTGTTGCATTGCTTTCATACTTTGAAGGTGGCGACCATCTCTCCAAACCGCCATACTATCCTTGCTCGTTGATTATCGTATAAATTCTCTCTGGTAACACAAAACCTCGATCTCTACCGAGCACAGGGGTAGACAAAGCCCTCGATCGATCATAATCGATGTCCTTCGCCTTTGCCGACTTCCGCTTAGTAACCGGGGTAGTGAGTAGTACATCGTTGTCCGCCTATCGATCCTCGATCGGGGAGTCGACGGCCCGACCTGTGGTGCTTGGGGAATATCTATCGGACGGTAGCAATTGTGCTCAACTACCTAATGAAAAGATAAATAAAACATGTAAATAAATGCATAATCGGACAAAGATAATCTGCCAAGAAAGTAAATAAACACACAACACACGGTCGGGTATTTAAAATAAACGGTCGAATGTCAATACACTGCTTTCAACCACCGACATCGATCACGAACCATTGCCCCTAGGCTCAATCATATCCACGCATAACTTATTCCCAAAACATCGACATCGATGCCCTGCCCGACACTCAAACTTGCAAACCGATTCAGATATTCCTCGCAGAGTTACACTCTAAAGCACATAGCAAGTAAATGAGAACCAAAACACCCCTATGTCAGTAGGGTTTCGCCCTATTTTGTCAAGAGCTAGGGTTTTACTACGCACGCAGCGTTTCAAACAACCTAAATCGTAAGCAACCCGCCCTAGTTTGGAATGGTCACTACGGATTCCGACTATGCAACTAGGTCGAATGGTCCAAAGGGTGCCCCCAGAAACCGGGTTTGTGTTCCCATGTCGGCAGAGTTCGCAACCGTCACTTTTATGGACATGCCTTGACAAGACAAGCCTCCCAAGAAACCGCCAGAATAGCAGATGGCCAACACGGTGTCCTAGGCGCACTAATGCACATGCAATGCAAAGAAACACATAAGGAAATCAAAACAGATATCACGAAGTTCGAGTCAAGCTCTAAAATCTCAAAGAAGTCGCCAGAATCAGAGACGCCCCTGTGGGCTTCGCCACAGCTGACTCGATTGTGTCGGTTCTAAATCAACCCAAGAGTCCAACCGCAAATCGCTTGAAGAAAACAGATTTTTGAAAAGTAGTGCCAAACATGGATCGCTTGCAGACATGTAGTCGCCACCTAAATATTTTAAATGGGAAATTTAGGAAACCCCGACTCGTGTCAAGGCCACATGTCCGCTATCACCAAAGTGGTCTTGGCTCTAGAGCTTGGGTACGATCGGGAAGGTCATTTATGAGCATTCTTTCGCCGTCCAAGACCGCCTCTACTAACCGTGATATCCGCTTTTGAAAACTTTATGCTCTTATTCCTAAGTATTTAACCTAGAATTACTATGTGATGCGACAACACAAAAGTATAGACTAGATCGCCTAACTTGGAAATAAACATTGCATATCCGCTTTGTCTCAAAAACGTGTTGTTTTGCCACTGCAAGTAGACTAAAATGCGGATTTCAATGAGTCGTTCCAACTCGTGCAATCCAACCTCCACCCACAGCATCCAAACATTTATCTCACATAAGCACTTAGTCAAGATGGTAAGCATACCGTCATGGCAACACTTACACGCATGCGTATGCTAAAGCATAAAGCTCACCTCAGACTGTACAAAAACAAGAAACTAGTTAGCAAAACAATGCATGACCTAGTTCATGTTAAATGACTAATGCAACACAGCAAGAATGCAAGTAGACAGCTCTGCTATCCTAAGCATGGCATATGAAATGCTATCACATAGCACGATTCAATTTTGGAATTTGAAAATCATGCGCTTTTGTATGGTGTACCGAGCCTTGCATGTAAACAAATGCATGGATGCACGCATGCATTGCATAAGGTATGCTAATTTAAAATGCCCTAATCTACCACCGAAAGCGGTAAATAAAAGGGTTAGAAAGAAGTGGGGTTGGAAGACACGCACCACACTCACCCACACTTATTACATTTTTGCCCTCACTGAGGGACCTAATAAATAAATAATACGCATCAAGAATAAATGAATAAATAAATTATTACAAATTTCTAAGTAATCAAATTAAAGCATCTAAGTGAAATGAAATGGGGCCTCTACCGCCTTTGGGATGCGCTAATGATGCATGCCCGATGTTCGCCTTGTTCGAAAAGCCCACACCTTGGCACCACTGCTCGCTTTTACCGCTCGCCTCCAAAAAAAATCTCAAAACTTCGTATCACCTTCCAAGAGGCCTCAAATGATCCACCTAAGGCAAGCAGAAGTCATCGACTTCTTCCAAAGGGCCACCGATCGCACTTGGTAATTATCGGCACAAAAATAGTGCCGTCGGCACTATTTTCACGGCCGCATAAAATTCCTCAGACCGGACAGATGACAAAGAAGAAGAACAGACAAAGAATGCGTGAGGCATGGTTTTTGGGCAATGTGAGCATGTCCAACACCTCCTATCATGTTTAGGGACTCATAGGGTTTTGGTTCTAGGGCTATCAATTGTGCACTTGATGCATGATAGCCTAAGGAACCAAGATTGCTCATTTTAATGTAAATATGCATGCAACATAAATGAATACTAAGTCCCTATCATGTGGAAATCAAGGGCCTTAGTGACCAAGGATTGAGGTGAGTTACACCACTTGAAATGTGAACTTCCTCAATCCTAGGCTTGGCTCGGCAACCCCAAACCAAGCTAAGAGATGCAAGTATGCAAGCAAGGCTCAAATGCAATGCAAGCTATCATGTTAAGCATGCAAAGAGCTAAAGTATGTAGGATACAAATGGCATGCAAGATGTGCCAATTAGCATGGAACTATCATGCATACTTTCAAGTCTATATTGTCCAAGCATGCAACATTCATGGAATAAGCATGCAACAATGGATTCTAAGCCATAGAGGGCAGCCCTCAAACTCCCAAAAACAAGGCAAAACAAGCCTCACAACATGATGAAAATGCCACACAAGCATGCTATTCAATGGGCCCAAGTCTAGGACACCAAAGAGAGTAATTTGACATCATTCATACAACCACTCATGACATGCATTCAACAAACAAAACAGATTTTAAGCATGTGGAATGACACCCAAATCCCCATGGCACCCCCAAAATGCACCAAACATGAAAGCATGCACAACGCCTACTTTAAAAGCATTCAAGAGCATATCTTTAAAACATGAACTAAGCCATATGCCAACATGCAAACATGACTAATGGATCAAATGAGATCTAATATGATGCCAAATCACTAGATCAAAACAAGTCAATCATGCTAGAACCCATGGAAGCAAAGTTTACAAGCCTAAAATGCAAAACATGCACATCAAGCATACCAAGGGTGTCCAAAACAAGGCTCACAGCCCTATTACATGGCAAATAGATGCTTATATCCTCATGAAACCAAGCTAAAATATGCAAGAATCAAGGCTCAAAGCATGACACTACCTATAAGCATGAAAGAGCATTCTAAAGCCAACATGGAAAGCGATAAGAGGCCATGAAATCAACTAAAACAGAGGTCACACATGACCTAAAACACACAATAAAGCTCAAATGAAAGCTAAGGAGAGCATGCATGCATGTTATGCTATGAGCCAAATACAAAGGCAAATAAAGGACTAAGGGGAGAGGGTGTCCTCTATGAGGCTCGAATATCATCCTCACCACGAAAACCCACCGTTTTCAGGTGAGAATATTGAAGAACACCAAAACAAGGAGGCCTAAGAAAAGGCTCCAAAATGGCCAAAACAAGGCTTAAAGTAATGAGGCTTAACTCAAACCATAAAATGACCTTAAAGAAGGTTCAAGAGCAAGTAAAAACAAGACTTTTTATGTTAAACACAAGCTCAAAACTCAAAGCAAAGAGGGTAAAAAGTAGTTGCAAGAATGGGGAAACTAAAGTGAAAAGCTCACCCTTGAAGATCCAATGAAGAACAGTGGTCCAGCCCTCTTCAAATGAACAAAACCAGTCCAAAATCACTCAAAACAAACCTCCAAGTCTCCCAATCTCGAGCTAGGTAATAGTGTGTGTAATGGTGCAAAAGTGAGGTAAAACACACTATTTGGGCCCTAGAACACACACACAAGAGGAGAGAGAGGGAGATATAGATATATATGTATATATGAGCTCGTTTTTGTCTCAAAAGTCTCTAACCCGATCAAAGAGGAAGAGCTCCTCTCTTATAGGCAAAGAATGCTTACAAGCTAAGCAAAACAAAGTTTCATCCCTCCATACACGGTATGGAGGAGAGCAACCAATTTTACAAACCGTGGAGAAAATATCTCATAAAGCAATCAGACAAAGGTTTCGCCGCAAAGAGTACCAAATGTCAAAATTTGTGCCGGCCGGCACAAAATAGTGCCGGCCGGCACAATAAAGTGCCGATGGACAAATAAGCCACCGATGGTTCAAGACTCAATGGCAGGTGTAGGATGCCTCACAAGGCATTCCCCACCTTCCCAAGGCAAAACACAAGTGTTTGGTGCAAAATCAAACACAAACGGTCGAGTTTGGAGGTCCCGAAAGGCATGCGCAAATGAGAACTCCGAACTCCAAACTAACACAAACATGGATAATCACCGAGTGTTCCACGGTGACGCCCAAGTTTGAGGACGGTCAAAAATGGGGTGTCTACAGCTGCCCCTCTTGACAGTAACTCTAAGTCATAACAATGACGGAGGAATGTCAAAGCCCGAGACGCACCCATTTTTGACAAGGCCAAGACTTGGACAAACATGCATGACAAACAAAGATATGCGCTCAAGGCAAGGCAAATGCAAATCAAAATGCAAGAAGCCGAGCATAACTTATGATCATACAAAGAGAGTCAGAATGAAGCACACATGCATGCTTATAAGCTAACATACACCGACTACACTACAATGCAGAAGGATGTAAGAGAATTATGCAATTCTCGACACGCCTCACTCTGAGGATACAATACCATGCGGCTCGTCTGGGTTGTGCCGCCTCAAATGAGCCAGACATACAATATCGTGCTCGCAAAGAAAGTAAACTTAACAGTATGGTATTGTTAGCAACATGCAAATTACCCGATTGAGGTGTGTGGCGATGCGACGTATAGGCAATCAGAATTGAACACATGTGAGTAAAGCAGAGCACGATACAATGCAATGTGTATAGAGAAAATTGAACACATATCAAGAAGCATAGCACGATACAATGCAATGTGTATAGTAGGGACTTGAACACATATAAGTAAAGCAAAGCACGATACAATGCAATGTGTATAGTGAAAATTGAACACATATCAAGAAGCAAAGCACGATACAATGCAATGTGTATAGTGAAAATTGAACACATATCAAGAAAGCAAAGCACGATACAATGCAATGTGTATAGAGAAGATTGAACACATATCAAGAAGCAAAGCACGATACAATGCAATGTGTATAGAAAATTGAACACATATCAAGAAGCAAAGCACGATACAATGCAATGTGTATAGGAAGTAATTGAACACATGTAAGTAAAGCAAAGCACGATACAATGCAATGTGTATAGGAGGAACTTGAAATTGAACATAGTAAAACATGATGTTGAAATGCGACGATCAACACAAAGATAATTGAAACAATTTCTTTTGAAATTTACGAGACGAAAAGGATACGAGAAGGACATCCTTCAAGGTTCTCGAGCATCGCCACAAAAGTTGTAGTACGAGGTCAACTCAAGCTCCGCTTATATTCTCAAGGTGCCATTTCTTGACCGCTTTTGCGATGAAGATACTAAATCACATGATCGACCAACAAGGGCGCAAAAGGTGCGATGGCCAAAGGAGGAGGTTCCAATGTCAAACTCAAAGACTCGCTACCCTGTATTTTCTTGCTTTACTTTCCTTTTACTAGGAGTTTAAGCATTGCACCGCTTTTAGGCAGTTTTATTTCTCAAAATCGTGTTTTTGCAAAACATATGATGGAGATGAAACAACTATTTGTTCAAAAGGTATTGCATTTGCATGTTCTATGCATCGTGACGCAAGGTTTCACACCACAATGCGATCAAATCAAACTCGTGGTTTATGAAAACAAAGCATCGATCGTAATAATCGTAGTAAACCAACTACAACTCGATAAGCAAATCAAAGACTCGACAGATTAGCCAAATGCAAGCACAACTTGCTAGACACATCAAAGACTTAGAGTGAGTGACATACAACTCGATAAGCAAATATACAACAACTCGATAAACAAATACGCTACGACTCAACGGAATCAATCAACGGAGAGTGCCGAGTGGTGTAATTCCCAAGATTCAAAGATGGAAAGCTTAGAAAACACATGGGAAGACCATCGACCGACACAAGGACCATCGGTCGGAGGATGGTCATCGGCACATAATCCGCCGGTCGGTATAAAATTACGGCGGTCGGCACTATTTAATGCCGGGTCATTCAGAGACCGTCTGCACCAGCAGTAATATTGACATGTGTCCTCCACTCAACCTTATCCTCTACAAAAGATCTTAGCCTCGTGGTCTTCTTCATTTCCAATCGATTGACTCCAAATGGAGGAATTTCTTGCTCAAAATCTCGCAACTTGATTAACAACTTGATGGCTCTAAAAGTCAATTTCCTGACTTTCAAGATAAACGCACTATTCACTTTGTGCCGCACCGCTGCATTTTTCGCTCCTCCATGCCGCTGCAAGGTTCTCGAACCCAGAACGCATGTCTTTAGCTTTAGCGGCAAGAAGTGTGTCCCACTTTCAAGATTTCCAAGCTCTAATGGAATCAAGCGCAATGAGGAAATCCTACCCCAATTTCGCTTTTGGCCATGCTCAAGCCTTAGGACAAATGTGTGGGCTCTCAATACCCGATGCTCGTTCTCCGATTTAGACGGACTCTAGACATTCCGAAGTTTGGTCTGCTGCTTTTTCCGAGATCGTGATCGTGGGCGACCATCACTGCAAGGCTTTTCGGCACGCCTCGCCTATGTATGCTATCTCATTTTCTCGCTCGCCCGGAGGATCCAAAGGTCCTGCTGATTGAAGTTGCCAAAGGCTTGAAGGAGGGCAAAGTCGATTGCCATGGTCCCGGCCGAGACACCGGGTTTAGACGCTTTTATCGCTTCGGGAGACGATCGATTAGTAGGAGTCCATTATTACCGCAGTAATGCTTCCCGCCCAATCTCACTTTTTTATGTTTGCTCCCATCACTGCCTCGTGCTCGGTTTTTTTCACAAAACCCTTTTTCTTACTTTTTCTCTCATCGCACTTCTCTATTCTTTATTCTCTCATTTTTTCATCCCTCCCTGTGTGGTTAATGGATAAATTGAAGGTTGTGGACTCTGCTCAAAGATATTCAAGGCCACGGTTATTTCTTCGTGCAACGCCTAGTTGACGCCTGATGAGGGTTGGTGGTTTGAATGGATGCGCTTTGTCCGCAGATCGCATTGCTTGGCGGTGCCCTTGGCTCAATCTCCCAATGATGAGTTATAAGATGGCCCGCCAACCCGGGATCCAGCTTGATTGGCTTGACTCATCGTGTTTCTACTTCCCATTCCGATCCTCGCGCCAATTTGGTCATGATCGACTTGCCCACGGAAGGATAGAGTATCCGATCGCATTCCTAATCCGAGGCTCACACCGCCCAAGATGCCACAAAGATGGAGGACGAGAGAACTCCTGGCCCCCGCTCCCACTTTCAATTGCACTTTGTCTGATGAGTGCTTGGATTGGCTTAATGAATAGGCACAGGAGGGGCCCACTTTGGCATCAGAGGCTTCGACCAGCTCTGGGAGGGGGCGCAGAGACATTTGATTTAACCATGCCCCGGATTTATTGCTTTATTAGTACTTTCAAGTTTTCTTTATGAATGTAATAAAAAGCAACTTCAATTGTATGCCAGAGCAAGAGAACTCTATTTGAAATCAATGAAATTGAAGGTTGTGGTACTGAAAAGTTTCCGTTTTGGTCCAGAAATGGTCTTAGTTGTAAAAAGATTTATTTGAACAAAGTCAACTTTTATCAAAACTTTTCAAAACCATTTTCGATATGGATCAATCGACACTCTCAAATTTGTCACCGAGATGCACCACCGATTCGCAATTGGAAAATTGCCCTAGTTTCATTAGTATCATGGATCGCATGGCAACGGAAAGTTGCCCCTAGTCCTAATAGCATCAAGCACCGAGATTATGGCGAATGCCGATGGACAAAGATGACCAAGATGATCAAATAGACAAAGTCGACGGGAAAATGTTTATGGTCAACTTAGGATGAAGTCGCCACGATCCCAAGGATGGGAATCAAGCCCACGTAGTTCAGCTTGGGTTCACTCGAGTATTTTCACTCTCCTTTTGCGCCTAACTTTTGCCAAGGCCGCCTTTATGGGTTTTCAACCTTATGAGCCTGGGCTTTTATATTTTCTAATTTTTGTGCTCAATTTTGCCTAGGTCGCCTTCCGGTTTTCGCCCAGCGAGCCTCTCAGGATAATATTTCTTCAAATTTTGTCCATGTTGATCGGTTGGGAGAACTCTAGGCCATCTAGGTCCATCGTAACCATACCCACCCATTCATATGGACTTGATGATATAGGGACCCATTCAATTAGGTCTCAACTTGCCCCTTGGTCGTGGATGGGAGCTCGTTGTCCTTGAGCACCAAATCTCCTTCCTTCAGATTCTCGGACTTAACTTTCTTGTTGAAAGCCCTACATTCTGCTGATAACCTTGGACATGGTACAAGGCTTTCACCTTCTTTCATCAAAGAGCATGAGTTCCTCGAACCTACTCTGCTGCCAATCTGCCTCAACTATCTGACACTCAGCCATCACTCGCAATGAAGGAACCTCAATCTCAATTGGTAGAACGGCTTCCATTCCATAGACTAGTGAATAAGGGGTTGCCCCACTTGAAGTTCTAACTGAAGTCCCAGAGCCCCACGAGCAATGGCAACTTGTCCGCCACCCGATAGGTTTCCACCACCTTCGCAAAGATGTGTTTGATGTTCTTGTTGGTGGCCTCAATCGCCCGCTGGTCTCGCGTCGATATGTGGATGACTTATGAAAAGCCACATTATACTTCTCCAGCAAATCAATCACCTCCTTCTTGAAGTGAGAACCATTGTCTGAAATGATCTCGTTCGGGACTCCATAACGGCAGATGATGTTGTTCCTGATAAACTTTGCAACTTGCGAGGCCTTCAACACGGCATAAGATTGGGCCTCGACCCACTTTGTAAAGTAGTCTATCGCTACCAAGATAAACTCATGCCCATTCGACCCCTTCGGAGTAACAGCTCCGATCACGTCGATTCCCCACACTGAGAACGGCCACGGTGATGTCATGTTGTATAACTTTGATGGCGGAATGTTCATGCGGTTTGCGTGAATCTGGCATTTATGGCATCGCCGAACAAAGCCAATGCAATCTTCCTCCATGGTAGACCAGTAGTAGCCTTGTCTGAGGATCTTTTGTGCCAGCATCACCCCGTTCATATGCGCACCACATTCTCCTCCATGGATGGCCTCCATCAGGCGCTTCGACTCTTCAGCTTCCACGCACAACTTGTGCATTCCCAGATGACCTCTCTTGTACAATTTACCCCCGCAGATGATAAACCGAATGTACCATTCTTCCGATTGTTCTTTGTCTTTGGCATTTGCCCCTAGTGGATATGCCTCCTTTTCCAAGAAATTCCATATGTCGTGATACCAAGGGTTGTTATCCTGTACTTCATTTATGGCAAAGATTGACTCATATGCTGGCGCAAACTTTTGATCAATGATTACTGGACGCATCCGGATTCCCGATGGGATATCTATCATGGAAGATAGAGTTGCTAGTGAATCTGCGAACCTGTTGTTCTCTCTTACTAGGTGAGTGAAACTTAGCTTTTCAAACCGAGGAATTAACAAATCCAAGGTCTGGTGGTATATTATCATCTTTTCCTCCTTCACTTTCCAATCTCCTTTCGCCTGAGACACAACCAGGTTCGAATCTCCAATGACATCCAATCGCCTTGCCCCTAGTTCTAGGGCAGCTTCCAAACCGGCAATACAAGCCTCATACTCGCCTCATTGTTCGAGACTTTGAACCTGCTTGAATGCTAAAGGGATACGGAGTCGCTTGGCGCTATCGCCAATACCCTATCCCATAGCCGCATTGATTCGACGCCCGCCAAAGTACATCGTCTAAGTTTCATCTTCGGCGTGCGTGATAGCTTCGCTCGAATAGGTACTCAACCGCTTCATCCCTTCAACCGGTGGTTTCAAGAAGCGAACTCGCCACCGCTTCCTTTTTACGGACTTGCGGTCACATATTTGAGGTCAAACCGAGAGCAAAAGAACCAACGAGCTAGTTTACCCGTAAGTGCCGGTTTCTAAAAGATATTTGATGGGATCAAGTCGTGAAACCAACATTACAGAGTGAGCTAACAGTAGTGCCGCAGCCTTCCTAGTAGCCCATACCAAGGCCGACATGCCTTCTCCAAATGAGTGTAGCGGTCTCAGAATCCAAAGATCTTCTTGCTCAGATAGTAGATGGCCCTTTCCACTTTATCTTCCGATTCTTGTCGAAGCATACAAGCCCATCGTAGTCTCAATAACGACAGATACAATATCAACGGCTTCCCGCTTTGGTGGTGACAACACGGCGGATTCTCAGAGATACTTTTAACTGCTCAAATGCGGCTTGGCATCGGCCGTCCCATTGAACTTCGCTCCTTTCTTCAAGAGACCAAAAAGTGGTTCACAAGTCAAGGTTAATTTAGAGATAAACCGTTTTATGAATTGCACTTACCCGTAAAGCCTCGCACCTCCTTTTCACCATTGGTGGTGGCATTTCTAAGATGGCCTTGATTTTGGAAGGGTCGACTTCGATGCCCCTTTATGTAATCGAATCCCAAAGATTTTTCCCAACAGAACACCAAACGACATTTTCGAGGATTCAACCGCAATTAAATTCTCGATCCTTTGGAAAACTTTTGCAAGGCGTGTAGTGGCCTCTCTTTTTGGACTTGACAATCATGTCGCCCACATACACCTCGACCTCTTTATGGATCATGTCATGTAATATTGTAGTTGCACTGCTGATACGTAGCCCCTGCTTCTTTAGCCCAAATGGCATCACCAGAGTAATATGTACCCCACGGGTGGTAAAAGGCCTTTCTCCGATCTTCGTGCCATTACTTTCTGATTATAGCCTGAGAAGCCATCCATGAATGAGAGCAAGGCATGCCCGGCTGTGAAATCTCCCAACTCGCCGATATGTGGCAAGGGAAAGTCATCATTTGACTGCCTCGCTCAAATCCTCAAGTCCACACATACCCGGATTCTACCATACTTCTTAAGATCGGTACAATGTTGGCCACCAAGTCGGGTATTCAGATACCAGCAGAAGCCCGCCAACAATTTCTTGGTGACCCTTCCTTGATCTTAATGGCCCAATCGCGGATCCTCCCGAAGTTTCGCTTGATGTGCCTGCCTCGGTCAAGAGGGATCCTGTCAGCATAATCTCAGATCGATTCCGCATGTCTTCGAGGACCACGCTAAAACATCTTTGAAATCTTTTAATAAAGAGACTAAGCGCCAAGGTTCCTCCGAAGACAACGTGGACCCGATCCGACCACCATGGTCCTTCTCAAGACCGACGCTCACTAGTGATTTCATCCATTAAGGGTTTAACAAACCTCTTGCTCTTGTTCAATTAGTCGTTGCAAAACCGAGGAATTTCATCCTCGCTGCTTTCATCAAAATTTTGAAAGTCCCGATGGCTAATAAACCAAAGGCACAAAAGTACTAAAACCACAGCACTCATTCTCATTAGATAGTTCCAAACCGTCCGATTCTTCTCATATTTACTGCACTAAAAAGAGAAAGAAAAAGACGACCGACAGATCAGGCATCCGGTTATCACTCTGTGAATACGGACCAGACTTCAGACGAGCCGAACTCGATTCCACCCACAAGACTCAAGGAATCAGATTCCGGCCACTACGACCCGGTGTCGCTTGATAAAAATCCTCCTCAGACGCCAGATGAGGGAGGGTACGATGGATGCATCCAAAATAGTCACCGTTGGCCCACGTACCGCTTTCATCTCTAATCATGGACACCGAGGAGTCATCCCCTGCTAACAACCGTCGATCAAAGGATCTGAAAGTAGACATGCCAAGCACCCCATTTCAACTCAGGTCCGCAGACTCCAATTCCTTGCTATGTTCGACCAACTCGGGTTCTGGCTCGCTTTCAACAACATCATCCCCAGATAATCGCAAGTCGAAGAAAATCTCAAATCCCGCATGCTTTTCTCTTTATTCACCATGGTTCTAAAACCACGTATCGGGAAATCTTCCTCCCGACGTAAACGTCTGCTCAAGGTACCTTTGATGGGCCGGCATCAATTCAAAAGGTTTCCATCTGCTTTGCTTTGGCTCTTCCACCATCTCGCTTCCCTTTCTACCCAATCTTCCTTGGTGGGCGTGTAACCCAAGCCAAGGTGTGAGGGTTGTGAGGCATTTCACCAAGGTTGCAATGCCCTTACGGCCGCTTTCCTAATCCCATCCCGGATGTATTGGAGTTTGTTCATGAGGTACAATCGCTTGGGCACAAACATATATCCCTTCGTTAGTGGCCATGACGCTCAGACAACCCGAGCCTCACCAAGGTAAAACTCGATATGAACACGCCCTCCGTGCCATGCTCTATCTCCGTAACAGCGTGATACTTCGTGGTGGATGAATCGATGAATTCTCAAGACGATGGCTACTCCTTCCCATAGGGGTATTTCACCATTTGGTGCAAAGTAGATGATATCGCTTCACCGATGCACCACGGCCGCCCCAACAACAAATTGAAAGTTGCGTACTTCCAAGACATGAAAATCTATTTCGTTGTCCCTACCAACCTTGGTCCGGATTTTAACGGTTCCCATCACTTCGCTTGTATTGTCATATGCCCCGATGACTGGATTGTTGGTACAAAGTCTCGCGACTTTCAGACCGATCACAGAAGTCTCGCTGGCAGACGCTGATGGCGGACCTCAGATCAACAAGGACTACCAGATCCATTTATTCCTACACTCCACCTGAGATGTAGAGTGGCTTGTTGTGATTTGTGCCCTCAGCGGTAATTCCTTATCGAAGAACGCCAACATCGGGTAGCCCTCCCGAAAGACTAGCCCCACTAGTCGCTCGTGTTGTTTCTATTGAAAGCTTTGTTTTATTCATGGTCGATAAAACAAATTCTCCCTATGCACTCGAGAAGCCATAAGCACCCCAAATAGAGATGTTCCGCTTGTATCTTTTTCACCGCTTGAGTACCGGCTTCTCTTCGAAAGCTTTTCCTTTTGCCTCTCACTCTTTTCCCCGAGGTCTCGTTGATCCAAGTGGGGTTTGAAATACCGCCCAATTCGCGGTCATGTGGTCAATTTCCCTAGGTACCGTGCACCGCCGTTGATCATTTCCCCGGTCGCCTCAGATGGGCAAGACAAAGATCCTCATCTTCCCACCACATCCCATCAACAATCGACAAACATCCGCCCGGCTCGCATGGTGCTTTCTCGAGACTACCGTGACCTTCCATTCTTATACTCGTAGCATTATCCGCTCTGGCACACACGTTTCACCTTACTTGGGCCTTTTGCCTTCTTGGCTCTCTCAGATCCTCAAACACTTCCTCGCTCGAGTGTGCCAATACATCCGCTCGACAGCCTCGTGGTCAAGATGCTCCACTCGAGCGAATTCTTCGTGGCCGCCTCCGCAAAGCACTGCTTTTTCAACTTTTCGTCATATCGATGTTCCCGCCATTGGGCTCCCTTCTTCGTCAAATTCTTCTATCACATCCGGTGATCGCCCAACCACCCGTAGCTTCTAATCGAATCTTCATAATTGAACCACGCAATCGCCGCCCCTCGATATTGGTCGTCAGAGAGTTGTAGATTGGCCAGTCCTCTCCACGGCCGTCACATCATCGATTCCTTGTCCCGCATCATCCCTTCTGATCATGCACAATTCTCCCATGTTGGCGCCCATCCCGGCCTACCTTGGCTTATCAACGATATATAGTCACTGATCAGATGTCTTCCCATCAGAATTCCCAGATTCCGCAGACTCGATTCAACAACCCTTTTCCTTCGGTCTCCTCTCTCCCGTTCCTGGTGGTCACCATCGACGCTTAGGCTGGCTACGGAGATGTCCATCATGCACAAGTTTGCGCACTCAGTGAGGAACACCTCTCGTTTAGGCAAGTGGGTGGGTGTGATATAAACACTAGGGTCATAAGATGCGCCCAAAGATGGATGAAATTAAGTCTTTTAGGTGGTGGGCTTGGTTATGTGCAGGAGGATTTGTGGTAACATTGGGTTTCTGAGGCAAAATCACCCCGTTATCGATAAGGTCTTGAATTTCATGGCGAATCGAAGCACCGGTCGGTGTCGTGACCGGCCGTTGATGAAATGCACAATATTTGGCTCAAGTTATGGGTAGGAGGGAGTTTTTCGTAGGGCATGCCCAGTGGGCCTCAGTGCCCTTTCTTGATTAATACCCCTAGAGCTTTGGATAGGGGCATATAGAGCGGAGCGAAAGTTCGAATTTTGGGTGGGTATTTGGTTGTTTAGGGTTGCTTCCTGGACGCACCGAGAATGGCGCGTCCGCCGATTTCTTTGTGGGGGTTTGTGGTGACCATGCTCACTTCGAGGTTCCGTAGCAGATGTGCCACTCGGCCTCAGATAGTGTTACGGTTGAAGGTCCTTCGGGGTTGCTCCCGATCACTATCAATCTAACCTTGTTTCAAGGCATCTTCAATCTGCACCCCCATCTCATGTAGGTCAGAAAAGGTGGGAAATGGGACTACTATCATCTTTTGCATCAATTTCGCCAGAGATTGCGCACAATCATCCGGACCGTCCTGTCCGTAGGCCTTAAGGTCATCATTGAAGCCTTGGCCTCCATCCGTTACGAACTCCGAAAACTCTCCTTAGATCTTGTCTGTTGTCTCGAGATCACGAGTAGTGATCTCAATCGCTGGTTGTATGAATATCGCGCTGATGAAGGCCTCACCATTTCGGCCCCAATTTCTTCACGCCATCATCTAGCTTAGCATACCATGCAGACGCCACACCGAGTGGTTCACCAAACAGAGACAACTTCGAGCCATCGAGGCCCATTGGCCTTAGGACGTCCAAAATAGTCTTAAATGTACCATAGGGTCCTCGCACTCCATCGAACCGATCGATATGAGGCATTTTGAACTGCCGGGCACACAACAAGGCCGTTAGTGTAACCATCTTCAATATCGGGGATAGTCTTGACCCCATTGAGATCTTTTGAATAACTTTTCAAGTTTGCTTAGGTTGAGTGCTGGACTGGCCTCAAACTCAAAGGAGAGTCCGTAGATTGGTGGGTGTTTTGATAGTTGAGGTTGAATTTGGGGTAGGTTGGAGGTGGGGTGGTCCCTGGTAGCTCAGACGGGCTCAACATTGGTCGCTCTCCGACGTTAGAACTCCCCGTGGGGAGGAACTTGCGCGGCAGACGCCCGGCTTGTCGTTTCTAGCTCGCAATTGTTTCGCCGTTTCTCACAATCAGGCTCGTTGTTCGGGCGAAGTTCCGCCGACGGACGCAGCATCCTCGTTGCATTGCTTTCATACTCTCTGAAGGTGGCGCACCATCTCCAAACCGCCATACTATCCTCGCTCGTTGATTATCGTATAAATTTCTCTCGTTGGTAACACAAAACCTCGATCTCATCGAAAGCATGGGGTAGACAAAGCCCTCGATCGACCGTTGTAATCGATGTCCTTCGCTTGCCGATTCCGCTTAGTAACCGGGGTAGTGAGTAGTACACCGTTGTCCGCTCATCGATCCTCGATCAAGGAGTCGACGCCCGACCGTGGTGCTTGGGGGATATCTATCGGATCGGTAGCAATTGTGCTCAACTACCTAATGAAAAGATAAATAAAACATGTAAATAAATGTATTAACCTGACAAAGATAACGGCAAGAAAGTAAATAAACACACAACACACGGCCGGTATTTAAAATAAACGGTCGAATGTCAATACACTGCTTTCAACCATCGACATCGATCACGAACCATTGCCCCTAGGCCTCAATCGACATCCACAGCATAACCGATTCCCAAAACATCGATGCCCCTGCCCGACACTCAAACTTGCAAACCGACGATATATTCTCGCAGAAGTTACACTCTAAAGCACATAGCAAGTAAATGAGAACCAAAACACCCCTATGTCAGTAGGGTTTCGCCCTATTTTGTCAAGGGCTAGGGTTTTACTACGCACGCAATGTTTCAAACAACCTAAATCGGTAAGCAACCCGCCCTAGTTTGGAATGGTCACTACGGATTCCGACTATGCAACTAGGTCGAATGGTCCAAAGGGTGCTCCCAGAAACCGGGTTTGTGTTCCCATGTCGGCAGAGCTCGCAACCTGGTCACTTTATGGACATGCCTTGACAAGACAAGCCTCCGCAAACCGCCAGAATAGCAGATGGCCAACACGGTGTCCTAGGCGCACAATGCACATGCAATGCAAAGAAACACATAAGTGAAATCAAAACAGATATCACGAAGTTCGAGTCAAGCTCTAAAATCTCAAAGAAGTCGCCAGAATCAGACGCGCCTGCGGGCTTCGGCTCGCCGACTCGATTGTGTCTGTTCTAAATCAACCCAAGAGTCCAACCGCAAATCGCTTTTGAAGAAAACAGATTTTTGAAAAGTAGTGCCAAACATGGACTGCTTGCCAGACATGAGTCGCCACCTAAATATTTTAAAATGGGAAATTTAGGAAACTCGACTCGGTCAAGGCCACATGTCCGTCATCACCAAAGTGGTCTTGGCTCGAGCTTGGGTACGATCGGGAAGGTCAATATGAGCACTTTCGTCCGTCCAAGACCGCCTCTACTAACCGTGATATCCGCTTTTGAAAACTTTATGCGTTTTATTCCTGTTATTTAACCTAGAATTACTATGTGATGCGACAACACAAAAGTATAGACTAGATCGCCTAACTTGGAAATAAACATTGCATATCCGCTTTGTCTCAAAAACGTGTTGTTTTTGCCACTCGCAAGTAGACTAAAATGCGGATTTCAATGAGTCGCTCCAACTCAGCAATCCAACCTCCACCCACAGCATCCAAACAATTATCTCACATAAGCACTTAGTCGCATGGTAAGCATACCGTCATGGCAACACTTACACGCATGCGGTATGCTAAAGCATAAAAGCTCACCAGACTCGTACAAAACAAGAAACTAGTTAGCAAAAACAATGCATGACCTAGTTCATGTTAAATGACTAATGCAACACGCAAGAATGCAAGTAGATGTGCTCTGCTATCCTAAGCATGGCATATGAAATGCTATCACATAGCACGATTCAATTTTGAATTTGAAAATTGCGATGCGCTTGTATGGTGTACCGAGCCCTGCATGTAAACAAATGCATGGATGCACGCATGCATTGCATAAGGTATGCTAATTTAAAATGCCCTAATCTACCACCGAAAGCGGTAAATAAAAGGGTTAGAAAGAAGTGGGGGCTGGAAGACACGCACCACACTCACCCACACTTATTACATTTTTGCCCTCACTCGGAGGGACCTAATAAATAAATAATACGCATCAAGAATAAATGAATAAATAAATTATTACAAATTTCTAATCAAATTAAAGCATCTAAGTGAAATGAAATGGGGCCTCGCCCCGCCTTGGGATGCGCGAATGATGCATGCCCGATGTCTGGCCTGAAAAGCCCACACCTTGGCACTACTGCTCGCTTTTATCGCTCGCCTCCAAAAAAATCTCAAAACTTCGTAATACCTTCCAAGAGGCCTCAAATGATCCACCGGGTAAAGCAGAAGTCATCGGCTTCTTCCAAAGGCCACCGACCGCACTTGGTAATTATCGGCACAAAATAGTGCTTGCCGCATAAAATTCCTCGCAGACAGATGATGACAAAGAAGAATGACAAAGAATGCGAGGCATGGTTTTTGGGCAATGTGAGCATGTCCAACACCTCCTATCATGTTTAGGGACTCAAGGGTGTGGTCTTGGTTCTAGGGCTATCAATTGTGCACTTGATGCATGATAGCCTAAGGAACCAAGATTGCTCATTTTAATGTAAATATGCATGCAACACAACAATGAATACTAAGTCCCTATCATGTGGAAATCAAGGGCCTTAGTGACCAAGGATTGAGGTGAGTTACACCACTTGAAATGTGAACTTCCTCAATCCTAGGCTTGGCTTGACAACCCCAAACCAAGCTATGAGATGCAAGTATGCAAGCAAGGCTCAAATGCAATGCAAGCTATCATGTTAAGCATGCAAAGAGCTAAAGTATGTAGGATACAAATGGCATGCAAGATGGGCCAATTAGCATGGAACTAACAAGCATACATTCAAGGCTATATTGACCAAGCAAGCAACAATCATGAAATAAACATGCAACAATGGACTTAAGCCATAGAGGGCAGCCCTCAAACTCCCAAAAACAAAGGGCAAAACAAGCCTCACAACATGATGAAAATGCCACACAAGCATGCTATTCAATGGGCCCAAGTCTAGGACACCAAAGAGAGTAATTTGACATCATTCATACAACCACTCATGACATGCATTCAACAAACAAAAAGATTTTAAGCATGTGGAATGACACCCAACTCCCGCCATGGCACCCCCAAAATGCACCAGACATGAAAGCATGCACAACGACTACTTTAAAAGCATTCAAGAGCATATCTTTAAAAACATGAACTAAGCCACGTATGCCAACATGCAAACATGACTAATGGATCAAATGAGATCTAATATGATGCCAAATCACTAGATCAAAACAAGTCAATCATGCTAGAACTCCATGGAAGCAAAGTTTACAAGCCTAAAATGCAAAACATGCACATCAAGCATAACAAAGGTGGCCAAAACAAAGGCTCACCGCCCTATTACATGGCAAATAGATGCTTATATCCTCATGAAACCAAGCTAAAATATGCAAGAATCAAGGCTCAAAGCATGACACTACCTATAAGCATGAAAGAGCATTCTAAAGCCAACATGGAAAGCGTACAAGAGGCCATGAAATCAACTAAAACAGAGGTCACACATGACCTAAAACACACAATAAAGCTCTGAAATGAAAGCTAAGGAGAGCATGCATGCATGTTATGCTATGAGCCAAATACAAAGGCAAATAAAGGGCCAAGGGGAGAGGGGTGTCCCCCCCCTATATGAGGCTCGAAAATATCATCCTCACCTCTGAAAACCCACTGGTTTTCAGTGGTGAGAATATTGAAGAACACCAAAACAAGGAGGCCTAAGAAAAAGGCACCAAAAATGGCCAAACAAGGCTTAAAGTAATGAGGCTTAACTCAAACCATAAAATGACCTTAAAGAAGGTTCAAGAACAAGTAAAAACAAGACTTTTTTATGTTAAACACAAGCTCAAAAACTCAAAGCAAAGAGGGTAAAAAGTAGTTGCAAGAATGGGGAAACTAAAGTGAAAAGCTCACCCTTGAAGATCCAATGAAGAACAGGTGGTCCAGCCCTCTTCAAATGAACAAAACCAGTCCAAAATCACTCAAAACAAACCTCCAAGTCTCCCAATCTTGAGCTAGGTAATAGTGTGTGTAATGGTGCAAAAGTGAGGTAAAACACACTATTTGGGCCCTAGAACACACACACAAGAGGAGAGAGAGGGAGATATAGATATATATGTATATATGAGCTCGTTTTGTCTCAAAAGTCTCTAACCCTCGATCAAAGAGGAAGAGCTCCTCTTATAGGCAAAGAATGCTTACAAGCTAAGCAAAACAAAGCCTCATCCCTCCATACACGTATGGAGGAGAGCAACCACTTTTACAATGTGAGAAAATATCTCATAAAGCAACTGCATAAAGGTTCGGCCCAAGAAAGAGTACCAAATGTCAAAATTTGGTGCCGGTCGGCACAAATAGTGCTTGGCCGGCACAATAAAGTGCCGATGGACAAATAAGCCACCGATGGTCTTCAAGACAATGGCAGGTGTGTAGGATGCCTCACAAGGCATTCCCCACCTTCCTAAGGCAAAACACAAGTGTTTGGTGCAAAATCAAACACAACGGTCGAAGTTTGGAGGTCTCGAGGCAGGCGCCACAGCCGAGAACTCCGGGAACTCCAAACGAACACAAACATGGATAATCACCGAGTGTTCCAACGGTGACGTCCAAGTCTTGAGGACGGTCAAAAATGGGGTGTCTACAAGCGCGAGTGATAAACTATAAAAAAACAGTGCGACCAGCAAAATAGCGAGTGTGTGAACTTCAAAAAACAGTGCGACGCGCAAAATAGCACGAGTGTGAATTGCACAAAATAGTGCGACGCGCAAAATAGTGCGAGTGCTAAATGATAAAAACCAGAACAACGTGCAAAATAGCGCGAGTGTGAACTACACAAAACAGTGCGACGCGCAAAATAGCGTGAGTGATAAACTGTAAAAAACAGTGCGACGCGCAAAATAGCGCGAGTGTGAACTGCACAAAATAGTGCGACGCGCAAAATAGCGCGAGTGTGAACCGCACAAAACAGTGCGACGCGCAAAATAGCGCGAGTGATAAACTGTAAAAAACAGTGCGACATGCAAAATAGCGCGAGTGTGAACTGCACAAAACAGTGCGAGGCGCAAACTAGCAAGAGTGTGAACTGCATAAAAGAGTGCGACGCGCAAAATAGCGCGAGTGATAAACTGTAAAAAACAGTGCGACGCGCCAAATAGTGAGAGTGTGAACTGCATAAAACAGTGCGACGCGCAAAATAGCGCGAGTGTGAACCGCACAAAACAGTGCGACGTGCAAAAAAGCGCCAGTGATAAACAGTAAAAAATAGTGCGACACGAAAAACAGCGCGAGTGTGAACTTCACAAAACAGTGCGAGGCGCAAAATAGCACGAGTGATAAATTGAAAAAAATGTGCGACGCGCAGAACAGCGCGAGTGTGAATGGCACAAAATAGTGCGACGCGCAAAATAGCGCGAGTGATAAACTGTAAAAAACAGTGCGACGCGCAAAATAGCGCGAGTGTGAACTGCACAAAATAGTGCGACGCGCAAAATAGTGCGACGCGCAAAATAGCGCGAGTGATAAACTGCACAAAACAGTGCGACGCGCAAAATAGCGCGAGAGAGAACTGCACCAAACTGTGCGACGCGTAAAGTAGCGCGGGTGTGAACTGCACAACACAGTGCGACGCACAAAATAGCGCGAGTGATAAACTGCACAAAACAGTTTGACGCGCAAAATAGTGCAAGTGAAAAACTGTAAAAAACAGTGCGACGCGTAAAATAGCGCGAGTAATAAACTGCAAAAAATAGTGCGACGCGTAAAATAGCGACAGTGTGAACTGCATAAAACAGTGCGATGCGTAAAACAACGCGAGTGATAAACTGCACAAAACAGTGCGACGCGCAACATAGCGCGAGTGATAATCTGCACAAAACAGTGCGACGCGCAAAATAGCGCGAGTGTGAACGGCACAAAACAGTGCGATGCGCAAAATACCGCTAGTGATAAACTGTAAAAAATAGTGCGACGCGCAAAATAGCGCGAGTGTGAACCGCACAAAACAGCGCGACTCGCAAAATAGCACCAGTGATAAACTGTAAAAAACAGTGCGACGCGCAAAATAGCGCGAGTGTGAACTGCAAAAAATAGTGCGACGCGCAAAATAGCGCGAGTGATAAACTGCACAAAACAGTGCGACGCGCAAAATAGTGCGAGTGAGAACTGCACCAAATAGTGCGACGCGCAAAATAGCGCGAGTGTGAACCACAACATAAAGGCGACGCACAAAATAGCGAGTGATAAATCGCACAAAAGCTTTGACGCGCAAAATAGCGCGAGTGATAAACAAGAAAAGTGCGCGACGCGGCAAAATAGCGCGAAGAGAATTGCACAATAAAGGCGACGCCGCAAAATAGCGCGAAAGTGATAAATCAGAAAAACAAAGGCGACGGCAAAAGAGCGCGAAAGTGTGAACGCCACAAAACAAAGGCGACGCAAAATACCGCAGTGACAAATCAGAAAAAAAAGCGTAACGCGCAAAATCGCGAGTGTGAACGGCACAAAACAAGGCGACTCGCAAAATAGCACCGTGATAAATCGTAAAAATAGTGCGACGCGCAAAATAGCAAATGGTGTGAACCGCATTAAACAGCCGCGACGCCGTTAAAATAGCGCGAGTGTGAACAGCACAAAATAGTACGACGGGCAAAATAGCGCCGATGATAAACTGTAAAAAATAGTGCGACGCGCAAAATAGCGCGAGTGTGAACTGCACAAAACAGTGCGACGCGCAAAATAGCGCGAGTGATAAATTGTAAAAAACAGTGCGACGCGCAAAATAGCGCGAGTGTGAACTGCACAAAATAGTGCGACGCGCAAAATAGCGCGAGTGTGAACTGCACAAAACAGTGCGACGCGCAAAATAGCGCGAGTGATAAACTGTAAAAAGCAGTGCGACGCGCAAAATAGCGCGAGTGATAAACTGCACAAAATAGTGCGACGTGCAAAATAGCGCGAGTGTGAATGGCACAAAGCAGTGCGACGAACAAAATACCGCGAGTGGTAAACTGAAAAAAAACAGTGCGGCACGCAAAATAGCGCGAGTGTGAATCGTACAAAACAGTGCAACTCGCAAAATAGCACCAGTGATAAACTGTAAAAAACAGTGCAACGCGCAAAATAGCGCGAGTATGAACCGCGCACAAATCGCGGCGGCGCGCAAAATAGCTCGAGTGATAAATCAGAAAAAAGCGCGACGCGCAAAATAGCGCGAAGTGATAAATCGCAAAATAAAGGCGACGCGCAAAATAGCGCGAAAGTAAATCGAATAGTGCGACGCGCGCAAAAAACAGCGCGAGTGTGAACTGCACAAAATAATGCGACGCGCAAAATAGCGCGATTGATAAATCAAAATAAAGGCGACGCCGCAAAATAGCGCGAAGTGTATCGCACAAAATCGCGACGCGCAACATAGCGTGAGTGATAAACTGTAAAAAACAATGCGACGGGAAAATAGCGCGAGTGTGAACCGCACAAAACAGTGCGACGCGCAAAATAGCGTGAGTGTGAACTGCACAAAACTGTGCGGCGCGCAGCATAGCACGAGTGATAAACTGTAAAAAACAGTGCATCGCGGAAAACAGCGCGAGTGATAAACTGCACAAAACAGTGCGACGTGCAAAATAGCACGAGTGTGAACGGCACAAAACAGTGCGACGCGCAAAATACCGCGAGTGATAAACTGTAAAAAACAGTGCGACGGGCAAAATAGCGCGAGTGTGAACCGCACAAAACAAAGGCGACTCAGAAATTGCACCAAAGGTGTAAATCATAGGTACAGTGTGACGCGCAAAATAGCGCGAAAGTGATAAATCAGAAAAGCAGTGCGACGCGCAAAATAGCGCGAGTGATAAACTGTAAAAAACAGTGCGACGCGCAAAATAGCGAGAGTGTGAATTGCAGAAAACAGTGTGATGCGTAAAATAGCGCGAGTGATAAACTGCACAAAACAGTGCGACGCGCAAAATAGCGCGAGTGATAAACTGCACAAAACAGTGCGACGCGCAAAATAGCGCGAGTGTGAATGGCACAAAACAGTGTGATGCGCAAAATACCGCGAGCGATAAACTGCAAAAAACAGTGCGACGTGCAAAATAGCACCAGTGATAAACTGTAAAAAACAGTGCGACGTGCAAAATAGCGCGAGTGTGAACTGCACGAAACAGTGCGACGGGCAAAATAGCGCGAGTGATAAATCAAAAAAGCAGTCTCAGCAAAGGCGACGCGCAAAATAGCGCGAAGCGCGCAGCGGTAATCGCACAAAAAGTGCGACGCGCTAAAATAGCGCGGTGATAAATCGCGACAAAATAAAGCAGCGACGCGCAAAATAGCGCGGTGATAAATCGCATAAAACAAAGGCGACGCGCTAAATAGCGCCAGTGATAAATCAGAAAAAGCAAAGGCGACGTGCAAAATAGCGCGACCGATAAACCGTGAAAAGCACGGCTAAAATAGTGCGACGTGCAAAATAGCGCGAGTGTGAACCGCACAAAACAGTGCGACGCGCAAAATAGCGCAACTGATAAACTGTAAAAAGCTGTGTGACGTGCAAAACAGCACGAGAGTGATCTGCACAAAACAGTGCGACGCGCAAAATAGCGAGATTGTGAACTGCACAAAACAGTGCGACATGAAAAATAGCGCGAGTGATAAACTATAAAAACAGTGCGACCCGCAAAATAGCGAGTGTGTGAACTTCAGAAAACAGTGCGACGCACCAAATAGCGCGAGTGATAGACTGCACAAAACAATGCGACGTGCAAAACAGCACGAGTGTGAATTGCACAAAATAGTGCGACGCGCAAAATAGCGCGAGTGCTAAACTATAAAAAATAGTAAAACGCGCAAATTAGCGCGAGTGTGAACTGCACAAAACAATGCGACGCCCAAAATAGCGCGAATGATAAACTGTAAAAGCAGTGCGATGGGCAAAATAGCATGAGTGAGAACTGCACAAAATAGTGCGACGCGCAAAATAGCGCGAGTGTGAACCGCACAAAACAGTGCGACGCGCAAAATAACACGAGTGATAAACTGCACAAAACAGTGCGACGCACAAAATAGCGCGAGTGATAAACCGTAAAAAACAGTGCGACGCGCAAAGTTGCGCGAGTGTGAACTGCACAAAACAGTGTGACGGGCAAAATATTGCGAGTGATAAACTGTAAAAAATAGTGCGACGTGCAAAATAGCGCGAGTGACAACTACACCAAACAGTGCGACGCGCAAAATAGCGCGAGTGTGAATCGCGACAAAATAAAGGCGACGCGCCAAAATAGCGAGTGATAAATCAGAAAAACAAGGCGACGCGCTAAATAGCGTAGAGTGAGAACCGCATAAAAGGCGACGCGCAAAATAGCGCGGGTGATAAATCGCAAATAAAGGCAACGCGCAAAATAGCACGGAAAGTGATAAAACAAAGCAGCGACGCGCAAAATAGTGAGAGTGTGAACTGATAAAACAAAGGCGACGCGTAAAATAGCGCGAAAGTGATAAATCGCACAAAATTGCGACGCGCAAAATAGCGCCGAGTGATAACTCGATAAAATAAAGGCGACGCGCAAAATAGCGCGAGTGTGAACCGACAAACAAAGGCGACGCACAAAATACCGCGAAAGTGATAAATTGTAAAAACAAGGCGACGCGCAAAAATAGCGCCAGGTGAACCGCAGAAACAAAGGCGACGCGCAAAATAGCACCAAAGATAAATCAGAAAAAAAGGCGGCGACGCGCAAAATAGCGCGAGTGTGAACCGCACAAAACAGTGCGACGCGCAAAATAGCGTGAGTGATAAACTGCACAAAACAGTGCGACGCGCAAAATAGCGCGAGTGTGAACTGCACAAAACAGTGCGACGCGCAAAATAGCGCGAGTGATAAACTGTAAAAAACAGTGCGACACGCAAAATAGCGCGAGTGTGAACTGCACAAAACAGTGCGACGCGCAAAATAGCACGAGTGATAAACTGTAAAAAACAGTGCGACGCGCAAAATAGCGAGTGTGAACTGCACAAAACAGTGCGACGCGCAAAATAGCGCGAGTGATAAACTGCACAAAACAGTGCGACGCGCAAAATAGCACGAGTGATAAATCAGAAGCAGCAAAGACGCGCGCAAAAAAGAGAGTGTGAACTGCTCAAAACAGTGCGACACGCAAAATAGCGCGAGTGATAACCTGCACAAAACAGTGCGACACGCAAAATAGCGCGAGTGATAACCTGCACAAAACAGTGCGACGCGCAAAATAGCGCGAGTGTGAACCACACAAAACAGTGCGACAAGCAAAATAGCGCGAGTGATAAACTGTAAAAAACAGTGCGACGCGCAAAATAGCACCAGTGATAAACTGTAAAAAACAGTGCGACGCGCAAAATAGCGCGAGTGTGAACCGCACAAAACAGTGCGACGCGCAAAATAGCGCGAGTGATAAACTGCACAAAACAGTGCGACGCGCAAAATAGCGCGAGTGATAAACTGTAAAAAACAGTGCGACGCGCAAAATAGCGAGAGTGTGAACTGCATAAAACAGTGCGACGCGCAAAATAGCGCGAGTGATAAACTGTAAAAAACAGTGCGACACACAAAATAGCGCGAGTGTGAACTGCACAAAATAGTGCGACGCGCAAAATAGCACGAGTGATAAACTATAAAAAACTGTGCGACACGCAGAATAGCGCGAGTGTGAACGGCACAAAATACTGCGACGCACAAAATAGCGCGAGTGTGAACTACAAAAAATAGTGCGCCGCGCAAAATAGCACGAGTGATAAACTGCAGAAAATAGCGCGACGCGCAAAATTGCGCGAGTGAGAACTACACCAAACTGTGCGACGCGTAAAATAGCGCGGATGTGAACCGCACAACACAGTGCGACGCACAAAATAGCGCGAGTGATAAATTGCACAAAACAGTGCGACGCACAAAATAGCGCGAGTGATAAACTGCACAAAACCGTGCGACGCGCAAAATAGCGCGAGTGATAAACTGTAAAAAATAGTGCGACGCGCAAAATAGCGAGAGTGTGAACTGCATAAAACAGTGTGATGCGTAAAATAGCGCGAGTGATAAACTGCACAAAACAGTGCGACGCGCAAAATAGCGCGAGTGATAAACTGCACAAAACAGTGCGACGCGCAAAATAGCGCGAGTGTGAACGGCACAAAACAGTGCGACGCGCAAAATACCGCGAGTGATAAACTGTAAAAAACAGTGCGACGCGCAAAATAGCGCGAGTGTGAACTGCACAAAACAGTGCGACGCGCAAAATAGCACCAGTGATAAACTGTAAAAAACAGTGCGACGCGCAAAATAGCGCGAGTGTGAACTGCAAAAAATAGTGCGACGTGCAAAATAGCGCGAGTGATAAACTGCACAAAACAGTGCGACGCGCAAAATAGCGCGAGTGAGAACTGCACCAAATAGTGCGACGCGCAAAATAGCGCGAGTGTGAACCGCACAACACAGTGCGACGCACAAAATAGCGCGAGTGATAAACTGCACAAAACAGTGCGACGCGCAAAATAGCGCGAGTGATAAACTGTAAAAAACAGTGCGACGCGTAAAATACCGCGAGCAATAAACAGTAAAAAGCAGTGCGACGTGCAAAATAGCGCGAGTGAGAACTTCACAAAACAATGAGACGCGCAAAATGCCGCGAGTGATAAACTATAAAAAACAGTGCGACGGGCAAAATAGCGCGAGTGTGAACGGCACAAAACAGTGCGATGCGCAAAATACCGCGAAAAGATGATCAGAAAATAAAGGCGACGCGCAAGATAGCGCGAGTGTGAACTGCATAAAACAAAGGTAACTCGCAAAATAGCACCGCTGATAAACGTGAAAAAAAGGCGACGCCGCAAAAATACAAAGTGTGAACCGCGACAAAACAAAGGCGACGCGCAAAGAAGCGTGAGTAAGAAATCAGAAAATATAGCAGCGACGCCGCAAAATAAGCGAGTGCGCGAGTGTGAATCGCACAAAATTGCAAAAGGCGACGCGCAACATAGCGCGAGTGATAAACTGTAAAAAACAGTGCGACGGGAAAGTAGCGCTAGGGTGAACTGCACAAAACAGTGCGACGCGCAAAATAGCGTGAGTAAGAAACTGTAAAAAATAGTGCGACGCGCAAAATAGCGCGAGTGTGAACCGCAGAAAACTGTGCGACGCGCAACATAGCGCGAGTGATAAACTGTAAAATGCAGTGCGTCGCGCAAAATAGCGCGAGTGATAAACTGCACAAAATAGCGCGAGTGTGAACAGCACAAAACAGTGCGACGCGCAAAATACCGCGAGTGATAAACTGTAAAAAACAGTGCGACGCGCAAAATAGCGCGAGTGTGAACCGCACAAAACAGTGCGACTCGCAAAATAGCACCAGTGATAAACTGTAAAAAACAGTGCGACGCGCAAAATAGCGCGAGTGTGAACCGCACAAAACAGTGCGACGCGCAAAATAGCGCGAGTGATAAACTGTAAAAAGCAGTGCGACGTGCAAAATAGCGCGAGTGAGAACTGCACAAAACAGTGCGACGCGCAAAATAGCGCGAGTGTGAACTGCACAAAACAGTGCGACGCGCAAAATAGCGTGGGTAAGAAACTGTAAAAAACAGTGCGACGCGCAAAATAGTGCGACGCGCAAAATAGCGCGAGTGATAAACTGTAAAAAACAGTGCGACGCGCAAAATAGCGCGAGTGTGAACTGCACAAAACAGTGCGACGCGCAAAATAGCGCGAGTGATAAACTGTAAAAAGCAGTGCGACGGGCAAAATAGCGCGAGTGTGAACTGCACAAAACAGTGCGACGCGCAAAATAGCGCGAGTGATGAAAAAAAATAAAGGCGACGTGCAAAATAGCGCGAGTGTGAATCGCACAAAATCAGGCGGCGCGCAAAGATAGTCGGTGATAAATCAGAAAATAAAGGTATCGCGAAAACAAATGAAAGTGATAAATCGCACAAAACAAAGGCGACGTGCAAAATAGCACGAGTGTGAACGGCACAAAATAGCGCGACGCGCAAAATACAGCGAGTGATAAACTGTAAAAAACAGTGCGACGCGCAAAATAGCGCGAAAGGTGTACCGCGACAAAACAAAGGCGACTCGCAAAATTGCACGGCGATAAACCGTAAATAAAGCAGGTGATGCGCAAAATAGCGAGTGATAAACCGAAAAAGCAAGGCGACGGGCAAAATAACGCTAGTGTGAATCGCACAAAACAAAGGCGACGCCGCAAAATAGCGAGAGTGTGAACTGCGAAAACAAAGGCGATGCATAAAAGAGCACGAAAGTGGTAAATCGCACAAAAATAAAGACGACACGCAAAATAGCGAGTGATAAATCGCACAAAACAGGGCGATGCGCAAAATAGCGAGTGATAAACTGTAAAAAACAGTGCGACGTGCAAAATAGCGCGAGTGATAAACTGTAAAAAACAGTGCGACGCGCAAAATAGCGCGAGTGTGAACTGCACAAAACAGTGCGACGCGCAAAATAGCGCGAGTGATAAACTGTAAAAAACAGTGCGACGCGCAAAATAGCGCGAGTGAGAACTGCACAAAACAGTGCGACGCGCAAAATAGCGCGAGTGTGAACCGCACAAAACAGTGCGACGCACAAAATAGCGCGAGTGATAAACTGCACAAAACAGTGCGACGCGCAAAATAGCGCGAGTGATAAACTGTAAAAAATTGCCGTTCATGCGAAAATAGCGGTAGGTGTGATAAATAAAGGCGACGCGCAAAATAGCGCGGTGATAAACCGCAAAATAAAGGCAACGCGCAAAATAGCGCAGGTGATAAACTGAACAAAATAAAGGCGACGCAATATAGCGCGAGTGATAAATCAGAAAAAAAAGGCGACGGCAAAATAGCGCCGAGGTGAATAAAGACAAAATAGTGCGACGTGCAAAATAGCGCGACTGATAAACCGTAAAAAGCAGTGCGACGTGCAAAATAGCGCGAGTGTGAACTGCACAAAATAGTGCGACGTGCAAAATAGCGCGAGTGATAAACTGTAAAAAACAGTGCGACGCGCAAAATAGCGCGAGTGTGAACCGCACAAAACAGTGCGACGCGCAAAATAGCGCGAGTGATAAACTGTAAAAAGCAGTGCGACGTGCAAAATAGCGCGAGTGTGAACTGCACAAAACAGTGCGACGCGCAAAATACCGCGAGTGATAAACTGTAAAAAACAGTGCGACGCGCAAAATAGCGCGAGTGTGAACTGCACAAAACAGTGCGACGCGAAAAATAGCGCGAGTGATAAACTATAAAAAACAGTGCGACGCGCAAAATAGCGAGTGTGTGAACTGCAGAAAACAGTGCGACGCGCAAAATAGCACGAGTGATAAACTGCACAAAACAGTGCGACGCGCAAAATAGCGCGAGTGTGAACTGCACAAAATAGTGCGACGCGCAAAATAGCGCGAGTGATAAACTATAAAAAACAGTGCAACGCGCAAAATAGCGCGAGTGTGAACTGCACAAAACAGTGCGACGCGCAAAATAGCGCGAGTGATAAACTGTAAAAAGCAGTGCGACGGGCAAAATAGCGCGAGTGAGAACTGCACAAAATAGTGCGACGCGCAAAATAGCGCGAGTGTGAACCGCACAAAACAGTGCGACGCGCAAAATAGCGCGAGTGATAAACTGCACAAAACAGTGCGACGCACAAAATAGCGCGAGTGATAAACTGTAAAAAACAGTGCGACGCGCAAAATAGCGCGAGTGTGAACTGCACAAAACAGTGCGACGCGCAAAATAGCGCGAGTGATAAACTGTAAAAAATAGTGCGACGCGCAAAATAGCGCGAGTGTGAACCGCACAAAACAGTGCGACGCACAAAATAGCGCGAGTGATAAACTGTACAAAACAGTGCGACGCGCAAAATAGCTCGAGTGATAAACTGTAAAAAACAGTGCGACGCGCAAAATAGCGAGAGTGTGAACTGCATAAAACAGTGCGACGCGCAAAATAGCGCGGGTGATAAACTGCACAAAACAGTGCGACGCGCAAAATAGCGCGAGTGATAAACTGTAAAAAACAGTGCGACGCGCAAAATAGCGAGAGTGTGAACTGCATAAAACAGTGTGATGCGTAAAATAGCGCGAGTGATAAACTGCACAAAAACAGTGCGACGCGCAAAATAGTGCGAGTGATAACTCAGATAAAATAAAGGCGATGCGCAAAATAGCGCGAGTGAACGGTACAAAATAAAGGCGATGCGCAAAATAGCGCGAGTGATAAACTGTAAAAAACAGTGCGACGCGCAAAATAGCGCGAGTGTGAACTGCACAAAACAGTGCGACGCGCAAAATAGCGCGAGTGATAAACTGTAAAAAACAGTGCGACGCGCAAAATAGCGCGAGTGTGAACTGCACAAAACAGTGCGACGCGCAAAATTGCGCGAGTGATAAACTGTAAAAAACTGTGCGACGCGCAAAATAGCGCGAGTGAGAACTGCACAAAACAGTGCGACGCGCAAAATAGCGCGAGTGTGAACGGCACAAAATAGTGCGACGCGCAAAATAGCGCGAGTGATAAACTGCACAAAACAGTGCGACGTGCAAAATACCGCGAGTGTGAATGGCACAAAACAGTGCGACGCGTAAAATAACGCGGGTGTGAACCGCACAACACAGTGCGACGCACAAAATAGCGCGAGTGATAATGTGACAACCCAGAACTTTTCCCTCCGCTCGAGCGGAACAGTTAACGCTCAAGCGAACTTTTGGGGTTTCCAGCAATTTTGCAGATGGCTTGAGGTTCTGGGAGTTGTGATTCTCCGCTCGAGCGGGGGGGGGGGGGAAGTTTACGCTCGAGCGGACGGCTTTGTTGGTCTGCACGCTTGAGCGCAAGGTTGGGCGCTCGAGCGGGCCTCTAGGTTGAGTTGTACTTCTGAGGCACGTGGGCTCGTTTTTGACATGTTATTAGTGTATTTGGAATGTTCTTACCTTATTTTTGGGGTATTGGTTGAGGTGGTAATATGATGGTAAAGTAAGATTGGACCAAAGAATTTAATTCGGATAGTTATCTTATGATCAACTGTCACTCTTTTGCTCTTTTCTTTTTCCACACTTTGAATTTGGATGTGAGGTTAGAACCATTGGAAAGCTTATTTCCGGGGCTTCAATTTGGACACAAGAACAACCTAAAACGGAGTCCGAATGGAAGAGTTATACCTATTCAAAGTTTCGAAATCTGTGCTGAGGACAGGTCCGCTCGAGCGGAAATTACGGGACAGCAGCGTTAAAAACGGGATTCTTGGATCATTTCATTATTTTTCTTCTTTCCTCTTCCTTCCTCCCTTCCTAGGTTCGAAACCCTAACCCTCAAACCTTTGAGTTCAGTCATTCTCACCAACAAACCACCATGGATCGTGCATCAAGGATGAAGAAGGAGTGAAGATCAACTTTTCCAACCGATTGGATTTTGAGATTTTGGAGAGGACACTTTTGATCTAGCCGCTTAGCTTCCAATCTTGAGGTCGGGGGTTCTCTTGGCCTTGAATGTTTATGTTTTGAAGTAATTTTGTTGTCACTTTGGGATTTTGTTGACATTTTGGAAGTTTGAGTTGATTATGGGTTGGAAACATTAATGGCTTGTTGTTTATTCACAAAAAGGGGGCTTCCACTCCCATTTTCAAAGGATGTTGAGTGTTTTTAGCATATTGATATATAGTAATTGTTGATTTAAAGATTTAACTAAGAAAAGAGGAAAACCCCCAATTTTCTTTAAAACCCTAGGTTGAGTAATGGTGATAATCAATGTTTTGACCCAAATTGAAAGTAGCATAATGAAATTGAGATATTGAATTAGATATGTACAAGTTTAATTGGGATTTAGAAATGTTTGAAAATTATGTTTAAAATTTGCGAATGAACTACGGTACGAATATTGTAATTCATGCTATATGTGAAAAGAAAATTGGGAAAATAATCTATGATTGACATGGATGATATGAATTCGGTTTTGGAATGTTGAAATGAGATTCAAGGGTTTATTTTGACTTATGTTGTATTGCAAATGGTGTTAATGAATTAAATGGTGTTGATTTTGTTGGACTGTGTTGTGTTGACTACTATTGAAGTTAATAGACTATGATGAATTATGTTTGACTTACGTGAATTGTGTAGGATCACATGTATGACCAAGCACTGAACACTGGAGTAATAGTACTTGATGTATCTTTAACCGTTAATAATTAACATTATTGACGTTATATCCTCGTCAGAAAATTATGTTGACATGTATGCTATGTAAGAAATATTGTGAAATTATGGAAACATCAAAAGAGTTTGAGAAGATATGTATGCCATGTGAGAAACAAAGTGAAATTATGAAAGCATCAAAAGAATTTGTGAAGTATGAATTTTCAATTTGTGAATTACTTAAATGATGTGGCCCTTGCCCTGGTAATAATACCGTGGTTCTAGAATATGTTTATATGAAATTGTAAAGTATGAATCTCAACTTGTGAATTTGTGAACTATGAACTTATGTGGCCGAGGGCCATTTTGTGAAATGTGAACTTATGTGGCCGAGGGCCATTTTGTGAGATGAACCTCTGTGACCTAAGGTCATTTGTGAAACATAAAGCCAGGAGGCCAGGAGCCGACGTGAGAAATTATGAAATGTGAATCTAAGATCTAAGGAACGTATGAAATGTGAATCTATGAGGCTGAAAGCCAACTTGTGAATCTGAAGCTAAGAGGCCGAGGGCCAACTTGTGAAACTAAGAATCTAAGTTATGCATCCAAGAAGCCAAAGGCTAATTTATGAATATGTGAACCCATCAGGCCTAGGGCCAAATTGGGAAGTTGTGAACCAACAAAGTCGTTCTGCCAATGAATTAATATATGATCTCAGACATTACACTATTATATATGTTACAAGTTTTATTGAGTATTAGCGCATTCAAGCGGAATAAGAATGCATGATAACCAAATGGAATAATGATGCTTGGGCATTCTGAATCATATTGCTTTGTCACTAATGATTCAAGACCATTGTGAGGTAAATTGTTCTGTCCCTACAAATAGTATTGTGATGGCACATATACAGACTGTGGAGTATGCTATATTGATTGTTAACCATTGTCGAAACTGACTACGTTAACTCATGTAAATGATTGAAAGGATTTGTGTGCCTCAGATAACCTTAAGATTAGTCAGTCCTGATAATATCTAAAGTTATTTTGCTTTGTGGGTCGTCCCAAGAACTACTGATTTATGCTAGGAAACTATGGTATCTATGTATTTCGAAGCGTTCAATCGTGAAATGTACTCACCTATGTCTATCAATTAACAAAGAACGTTCTTAAACTTATATTATTTATGCCGATTCATATGTATATGTTTCGGGCCTATGATCGATTTGTGTGAGTAGACCTATGGTCGTTACCACATATTGGGCTTAAAGTCACTCATAAGAAAACTCGACCCATGACTATATTAGCAATAATTACAGAATGTAATCAATCATATGCTTTACAGTTTTGTACTTTATTATGCAAGTTGATCATTACATTATTCATGTACTACTATTCACTGAGCTTGACTCACCCTATGTTATGTCTGTTTCTGTAGGTAACCAACCAAATGGTCAGTCCTAAGCCATGACGCTTGTCCTCTTTGGGTCAACCTTTCTATGTCCAAGCATTGAGTGAAGCCTACCCTTTTAGTGGAGCTATTCTAATTGTCCATAACATGCTGTAAATTCTAATGTTGTTTTTGATATACGCCCAATTATAGGGCTAGGCCGTATATATGTACGTATGTAACCAATGTTCAGGTGTATGTTGTAGATTTTATTTGCCTGTTTTAAAGTTTGTGATCCTGGCATGATAGTAGTAGCTCAATGGAGTTTGTTTCTATTGTCAAATTATGATATTTAATGCTTCCGTTCAGGCCCCATGTAGTATGTATATCAGGTTTAGTGTCCATTTTCGAATAGGTCGTGCCCAAACTTTTAGGGGCGGGTTTGGGGCGCGACAAGTGGTATCAGAGCACGAGTTGCTATCTCACACATAAGTCCATTGAGCCTTAGGATGTCTAGAAAAGACTTAGGCATCATGCATAATATTTTGAATGAAAATGGAAAAATTGATGGCAATGTTAAATGTACTCTGTTAATGCTAGCGATTATAATCCATGCCCATTGCATATTCTTTCTGTATATTGTGACTGATTGTTATGCAGAACATAGTAAGACATGCAGATTAAATCAATAGAGTAAGACATGCAAAATAGCGCGAGTGTGAACGGCACAAAACAGTGCGACGCGCAAAATACCGCGAGTGATAAACTGTAAAAAACAGTGCGACGCGCAAAATAGCGCGAGTGTGAACCGCACAAAACAGTGCGACGCGCAAAATAGCGCGAGTGATAAACTGTAAAAAGCAGTGCGACGGGCAAAATAGCGCGAGTGTGAACTGCACAAAACAGTGCGACGCGCAAAATAGCGAGAGTGTGAACTGCATAAAACAGTGCGATGCGTAAAATAGCACGAGTGATAAACTGCACAAAACAGTGCGACGCGCAAAATAGCGCGAGTGATAAACTGCACAAAACAGTGCGACGCGCAAAATAGCGCGAGTGTGAATGGCACAAAACAGTGCAACGCGCAAAATAACGCGAGTGATAAACTGTAAAAAACAGATCGATGCGCAAAATAGCGCGTGTGAAATCGCACGAAACAAAGGGACGGGCAAAATAGCGCGAGTGATAAATCGCAAAAAAAGCGCTCGCGCAAAATAGCGCGACGAGAATCGCACTAAACAGGGGCGACGCGCAAAATAGCGCGAGTGTGAACTGCACAAAACAGTGCGACGCGCAAAATAGCGCGAGTGATAAACTGTAAAAAACAGTGTGACGCGCAAAATAGCGCGAGTGATAAACTGTAAAAAATAGTGCGACGCGCAAAATAGCGCGAGTGATAAACTGCACAAAACAGTGCGACGCGCAAAATAGCGCGAGTGATAAACTGCACAAAACAGTGCGACGCGCAAAATAGCGCGAGTGATAAACTGTAAAAAACAGTGCGACGTGCAAAATAGCGCGAGTGTGAACTGCACAAAATAGTGCGACGTGCAAAATAGCGCGAGTGATAAACTGTAAAAAACAGTGCGACGCGCAAAATAGCGCGAGTGTGAACTGCACAAAATAGTGCGACGTGCAAAATAGCGCGACGTGCAAAATAGCGCGACTGATAAACTGTAAAAAGCAGCGCGACGCGCAACATAGCGCGAGTGTGTACCGCACAAAACAGTGCGACGCGCAAAATAGCGCAAGTGATAAACTATAAAAAGCTGTGCGACGGGCAAAATAGCGCGAGTGTGAACTGCACAAAACAGTGCGACGCGCAAAATACCGCGAGTGATAAACTGTAAAAAATAGTGCGACGCGCAAAATAGCGAGAGTGTGAACTGCACAAAACAGTGCGACACGAAAAATAGCGCGAGTGATAAACTATAAAAACAGTGCGACCCGCAAAATAGCGAGTGTGTGAACTTCAGAAAACAGTGCGACGCGCCAAATAGCGCGAGTGACAAACTGCACAAAATAATGCGACGCGCAAAATAGCCCGCGTGTGAATTGCACAAAATAGTGCGACGCGCAAAATAGCGCGAGTGCTAAACCATAAAAAACAGTAAAACGCGCAAATTAGCGCGAGTGTGAACTGCACAAAACAGTGCGATGCCCAAAATAGCGCGAATGATAAACTCTAAAAAGCAGTGCGGTGGGAAAAATAGCATAAGTGAGAACTGCTGTCACGATCCAAACCCGGCCTTATGGGTTTAGCACCGTGAATCGCCGCATTGAGATTACCAAGGCTCACCAAAGATAATACAATCAATCGAGTACAGGCCTGTGGAAGCCAAAACAGTAAGTAACTAGTGTCCACTAAGCTGTGAAAATCTGTATGTCAAAAACATTTTATGCATTCATACAGTCCAAAACAGTACACTCTATACAATCATTTACAGACATTCAAGATGGGGACTCAATCCTCGATAAAAGATCAAAAACCTATACAAAAGGTACAATACAAGAGGGAGACAGTGGGGGGAAACAAAACACCCCAAGCCATGGCATGGCGTCTCGAACCTCGCAAAGGAGGCACATAGGTCAAGCTTGACAAAATCGGGACCAATCCCACGCCCTAGCTTCGTCCGTGGCTGAGCACCTACATATATATATAAACAGTGAGCTAAAGCCCAGTGAATAACATAACGTGTAAAGAGGTTATGAATGAATGTCCTTACAGTAATGAAATCAATTCATTATACAGTATTTCAATCTTTCAGTATTTCAGTCAATCAATATTTCAATCAATCAGTCATATGTGGTACATCCATTAGCCTATAAACAGTAGGTCCAAAAGGACCGGGTGTAACATAGCCCGCGAGGGACCTCGCTACAGTTCGGACTCGATTTTGTTGCGGTTCTCAATCCTGAACCAAAGAGTCCAAATCCGGCAAATCGTTTTGAAGGAAAACAGATTTTTTGAAAGAAGTGCCAAACATGGACTGCTTTGCCAGATAACAGAGTCGCCACCTAAATATTTTAAAATGGAAAATTTAGGAAACCCTAACTCAGTGCCGAAAGGCCACGTGTCCGTCATCACCAAAGTTGGCTCGGGAACTTGGGTACGATTAGGGAAGGTCACATCGTGAGCACTCTCTCGCCGGCCAAAGACCGCCTCTACTAACCATGATATCTGCTTTTGAAAACATTGTGAGTTCTTATTCTATTTATTAGCCTAGGTTACTATGTGATGCTCATGAGAAACAAGTATAGACTGGGCCGTCTGAATTGGAACAAAACATTTTATGTTTGTTTGTTTGAAAATGGTGTGATGGTGCTACCCGCAGGTAGGCTAAAATGCGGATTTGCCACCCTCGGGTGGGCTTAGAAAACAGTGATGTTGCCACTATCTAGTGGGCTTAACAAACAATCTGATGAATTGTCCCAATTCAAATAACTCAACCTTCACCCACAGGCATTCAAGGCAGTTATATCATATAAGCATATAGCCTCATGGTAAGCATGCTATCATGGCAACACTCACACGCATGCAAGGATGCTAAAGCATAAAAACTTACAGAGTACTCCGAGCCAAAACAGGAAATTGATTAGAAATCCATGCATGATCCTAAGTATCTTTGAAATGCCTAATGCAACACATGCAAAGATGCAAACTATAGCAGTTCGGCTATTCTAAACATGGCATATGAGATGCAACTATCAAGTACTCAACTTGGAATTGAAATACAGATGCATTTTTGTATGATGCTACGAGCCGAAAGTATGTGCAAAACAGATGAATGATGCAAACATGCTGTCATGCTGTATGCTAATTGAAATATGCCCTATATCTAACCATTCAAAGCGGGTAAATAAAAGGGAGAAAGAAATGGGGGTTGGAAGACATACATCACACTCACCCACCCTTATTACAGTTGTGCCCTCGCGCAGAGGGTCCGAATAAAATAAAAATACAGACCCGAATAAAAGAATATTACAGATTTCTAATTAATGTACAGATTAAACTAAGAAAGTCAGAAGTCGCATGCAAGCCGTGGGTGCCTTGCTTCGATAGATGATGTATCTTTCGCCGGTGGAAATCCTTTCGATGCCCTGATTAGCCTCGCTTGCACCGTTTTAAATGCGTGCCGGACTCCGGAAAGTTGTTGATCCTCAGTTTTGCTGTAACAGAGAGTAGGAAAAGGGCATAGCAATGTATTTCACAAATATATGCATGCTTCGATCCTCGTGCCACCAATCACGCATATCGATGCATGATGGCCGAGGAGCCGAATTGCACAACTCAATATCAGATGAATGCCAGATGAATGCTACAACAAAAACCTAACTCCATCATGGGTAATCCGGAGTGTCGATCGGGAATTGAGACACACCGTCACCGAGTAACGGAATGTACCTCGCTTCCGCGGCGATATGCATGATATGCATGAAATGCAACTAATATACAACCTAGCATGCTCAATGCTATGAAAATGAGATGAAAATGAGACGCCTCGAAAAGCGTGCATACGGGCACGCAAATCGAGGCGATGATATGAAATGCAAATCGGGTAAAACCGAAGTGCCTCGAAATGCACGCACACGGGCACGCAAACCGAGGCGATGATATGAAGTGCAAATCAGATAAACCGAAGTGCCTCGAAATGCGTGCACACGGGCACACAAACCGAGGCTATGATATGAAGTGTAAATCGGATAAAACCGAAGTGCCTCAAAATGCGTGCACACGGGCACGCAAACCGAGGCGATGATGAAATGAGATAGTCGGATAAAACCGGCAGCCGGGCGCGCGCTACGTGCACGCAACCCGAGGCGTTGATGAAATGAGATAGTCGGATAAAACCGAAGTGCCTCGAAATGCGCGCCCACAGGCACGCAAACCGAGGCGATGATATGAAGTGGAATGAAATGGCATACGGAATGCCACGATGGGCTTACACCAACATGGGAGAGCCTCAGCTCACTCACATAGGAGGCCGTCGGATAAAAAAGCTGCCTCGAAATGCGTGCACACGGACACACAAACCGAGGAATATATGAAATGGCATACGGAATGCAATGATGGGCTTACGCCAACATGAGAGGGCCTCAGCCGCACTCACATAGGCTGCCAATGAATGAAAACGGAGTGCCTCGAAGTGCGTGCCCACGGGCACGCAAACCGAGGCATGGCCCGAAGGCATGAAATGGCATACGGAATGCGAATTGGGCTTACGCTAACATGAGAGGGCCTCAGCCCCACTCACATAAGCTGCCGTCGGATAAAAATGAAGTGCCTCGAAATGCGTGCACACGGGCACGCAAACCGAGGCAATGGCATACAAGCATGAAAATGCAAATTGGGCTTACGCCAACATGAGAGGGCCTCAACCACACTCACATAGGCTGCCATCGGATAAAACGGAGGTGCCTCGAAATGCGTGCCCACAGGCACGCAAACTGAGGCCATGCATTAAGGCATAAAATGACATGGGAAATGATATGCAAGCATGCAAACCAAATTTCAATCACTAAATGAAGGGGAAAACAGCCCCGAAATAATACGAAACGACAACCGAAGCATGAAATCATCCCGAAATGCGATATTTAGCCCCCGAAATGGCTTACGGCTATGCTATATATGCAAAATTGACACACGACAGAAAAAACAGTAGTAAGGCAGTCCCAAATATCGCATTTTTTCAGTAAAAAACAAGGCCGAATTGTAAGCATAGATAGGTCAACATTAGCATGCAAGAATAAGGGCCAAAAGAGGGGTATTGAAGCAAGTAGTACATAGAAAATTCAAATGAAAAAACTTTCTTCTACAATACTGAAGAGGGCCCAAAAATAAGCATATATTAAGTTTATGGATGCCCCAAAATCAATATACAAACATGCTAATAATTCCATTCAAAATGGAGCTCAAAAGAGGTTATAACAAGAGACATGCAAAGAATACACCAAACAACAAAACTTTCTTCATGAAACATGTAGAGAGGGGAAAAACAAGACCCATTTCAGTTCTGACCAAGAGCTAAAACCAAAAGCACAAAAGGCTACAAATCATGCAAGAATTAGGACCTAGAGTGGATTTCAAAGGGAGGTGGTATATAGAATGGCCAAACAAGGTTGATCCCTTCTACAATGTTGTATAGGGGCTCAACATAAGCACAAAACTAGTAGGGGTCGGAGCCCCAAAAAAAAATGCAAATAGGCTAAAAATAGCATGCAAGATTATGACATACAAGCTAGATATTGAAACAAGTGTATCAAGGAGACACCAAATGAAGTTGAGCCCTTCTACAAAGTTGTAGAGGGGCTCAAAATAAGCCTAAAACCAGTAGGGGTAAAGGCCCAAAAACTGAAAGGAAATAGGGTAAAAAAAGGAAGCAAAATTATGCTACAAAAAGAGATTTGAAGACTTACCCTTGAAGATCCGATTGTTGCTACCTCTTGGCCTGAATTTGGTGCTTCTTAGCCACTGGAGAACACTTCCTTCCTGCTGGAATGGTAGTGGGGATGGTGGAGCTAAGGGTTGATGAAGGAATTGGCTTTGACACTTTAAGCTTTTTCTTGAGTTTTGGCTATGGAGATGGAGGATTTGGGAGAGGTGTTCTTGAGAGCAAATTTTCTAACCTAGGTAAAGGAGCTGTTGGTCCCTTTAAATAAGGGAGAAAAGGTGTAAAAGGGGAGGGAGAAGCATCCAAGCTTTCCCTCCCAAAATATCCCCCGGATGGGGTGATATTTCAGCAAAAATATCCTGACAACAGACCGAAATGAAAGAAGTCAAGTCGGCCAGTGGTTGCAAGGTGGCCGGCCACCCCACCTGGTCGGCGAGCCAGCCACCATGGCCGGCCGGCCATGGTCAAAAAATGGACAACAAATTTTCTGGCCGACCACTATGGATTGGTCTCCTCCCAAGTGTGTAGAATAAGGCCCTGTGGTCGAATCGCAACTCAAGGTGAGTCACAACATAGAGCTTGAAGGAGAGGCTCAAAATGAATCGCACAATTGCCGGCCGACCACCAACTTTTAGGGTCCTCCCAGATGTGTGCAACAAGGTTCCAAGGTCGGAAATTGGCAACACTGAAGCAGGAGCCACAACATAGAGCTTGAAGGAGAGGCTCAAAAATGAAACCTTGAATTTCTGGCCGACCATACATTTAGGGTCCTCCCATGTCCCCCGATCACGATATGTGGCTTTGGTTGGAAGAAAATACCCCTGTGGTGTTCAACATTGGCCCTAAGAGTGAGAAAAACGGGCTCCGGAGGAGCGAAACTGATTATCTGGGATAATTGCTGGCCTCCCACCCCCCAGTGATCTTCCTAGTGTTGAAACAGAGGTACCTGCCAAATTTGAACAAAAAGTAATGAGAAATGAACGCCGGCCAAAACCGAGCAATTCCGATCCCAAATGGGTCGCAGTGCCTAAGTGGCATACGGCAATGAAGTGGGTATTCTGCAACTCAAAGTGTCCCTGAATGACAAAACAGAGGTTCTCGCCAAAAATCGAGAAAATCGATGCAAAATGAATGCTCGGGCCCAAACCGCGCGATTCGAGGTCCCGAAAACCCACAGCAATCGAAAGTGGCATACGGCCACGAAGTGGGCATCAGAGGCCCCAGTGTTCCTCGGAACTATAAAACAGAGGTGCAAGCCAAAAACCAGAGAACTCGGAGATGGTTGGGCGGTCCCGAGCCGAGGCACACGGCCTGACGATCCCGAAAACAGGGAACCGGGCTCCGAAATGGGCAAAATGGCCTACGGCCACAAAAAGTAGCCCACGGCCACTGAGAGATAGTCTACGGGACCACTCCCTCCCCACAGGAAAGAAAACAGAGAAAAAAACGAGCCTGGTTCGCAAACCGAGACAAGACACAGAAGAAAGTTTGGTAGTCCGGAGGCAGGGCGCACGGCCGCGACTCTGAGACTTCTGAACGAGCACAGTATGCAACATCACCGAGCGCTCAATCGGTGACGTCTGAGTCTTGAGGTCGGTCAAAAATGGGTGTCTAAGGTTGCCCTCTTTGATGTAACTCTAAGTCACAACAATGACGGGAGTGAATGTTAAAGCCTAGAGACGACCCATTTTTGACAAGGCCGAAGACTTAGACAATCATACAAGATAAGCAAAGAATGTGTGTGAGGCATGCTCAAGAGCAAAATGGGGCAAAATGCAAAAGATATGCACAGAGCGGTGATCATGCAAGTGCAAAGAAGCTATAATGAAGCAAGTATTGACAAATAGATGCAAATTTTAAGCAAGAATGCAAAGCAAACAACTACATTTCATGCAAGTTAGGATGTAAGAGAATTATTCAATTCTCTGCGTCTCACACGGAGAAGGCTAAAAGTGACTACCGAGAGTACTGAGTCTCACACACAACATCTCTCTGCAGATCACACACGAGGAGAGAAGGTAAACCTCTCAACAGATCACACGCAAGAGAGAAAGGTAACTTTCTCAAACAGATCACACGCATGAGAAGAAAGGTGAACCTCTTAGCATATCACATGCAAGAGAGGAAGGGTCGCCTCAACAGATCCGCACGCGAGAGAGGAAAGGGTCGAAACCGGGTAAACAATGGTGTAACCAACAGGCGTATCTCAACGTATTTCATACGGAGAGAGGGAAGGTTTTAACCGGGGAAACAATGGTGTAACCAACAAGCATATCTCAACGCATTTCATACGGAGAGAGGGAAGGTTTTAACCGGGTAAGCAATGGTGTAACCAATAGGCGTATCTCAACGTTTCTCTTACGGAGAGTGGGAAGCTTTTAACCGGGCTTACAATGGTGTAACCAACAAGCATATCTCAACGTATTTCATACGGAGAGAGGGAAGGTTTTAACCGGGGAAACAATGGTGTAACCAACAAGCGTATCTCAACGTATTTCATACGGAGAGAGGGAAGGTTTTAACCGGGGAAACAATGGTGTAACCAACAAGCGTATCTCAACGTATTTCATACGGAGAGAGGGAAGGTTTTAACCGGGTGAACAATGGTGTAACCAACAAAGCGCGATCTCAACGTATTTCATACGGAGAGAGGGAAGGTTTTAACCGGGTGAACAATGGTGTAACCAACAAGCGTATCTCAACGTATTTCATACGGAGAGAGGGAAGGTTTTAACCGGGGAAACAATGGTGTAACCAACAAGCATATCTCAACGTATTTCATACGGAGAGAGGGAAGGTTTTAACCGGGGAAACAATGATGTGAGTGTGTGTGATCGATACACAAAGTAGGCAAAGCGAGTGTGTGATAGATGCACTTAAATGAGAATGTGTGTGATAAATACACTAAAAACGAACACAAAGCGTGATAGATGTACTTAAATGAGAATGTGTGTGATACACAAAATGAATGAAGTGTGATTGATACACTAAAGAAAATGAAGGTGATAGATACACAAAAGCAAATGAAGTGTGTTAGATACACTGAGTGAAGCAAATAAAGTGTGATTGATACACTAAGTGAATGAAGTGTGATTGATACACTAAGTGAATGATCTCAAACGGAACTTTTTTGAATGAACCGTACATACAATATCGTGCATGACTGAGAAAGAAACTTAATGTACAATGCATTACAATGCATGATGCTTAAGGAAAGCAATAATGGATAAAGCGGCGCTTAGAAAGCGCCTCATGAGGTGAGTGGCGGTGAACCGCTCTACTCGATGGGGATCTCCCTTGTGCTCTTCAACACTTTACCTTGAACACAAAGACAAAGGCTCGAATGCTAACAAGTAACAATATCTGCATGTGGGAGCCACGGCTGCCGCTTGTCTTCCTGATCATACTCACAACTTTCCCTATTCTCCAACGGGGTGACAGACTAGGTTGGTTCAGTATCTAGAATTGAGGTGCATACATGCTATCTCAACCTATGGGGCTTCCATACAGATTTCAAGCCGAGGGCGCGCCTCTGGGTATTTAAACCAGACTTTAGTCTCGGAAATCCCGAACCTTTGCGTTCTAGGCCACGGCCATTCGAACTCTAATTTCCACCGTCGCAGTTGGTCTCCTAGGAACTCATCGCAAACACAGCCAAGATGTCCCTGGCAGGGAATGGTACTCAGGGAGAGCACTTCTGATCGCTATTCTGGCTTGAAGTAGACTTGATCTCGAGCTTGAGGTAGAGGCACACTTATACTTCAGAGCATTGGCAAGACCTGAAGAGGTACACACGGAATATAATCTCGGAACTTACTGAAGTTGGAACAAACTCAGATGCCCGACATTTTCCTCTTTTGCTTTTGCTTTGCGTACCAAACTCATAGCTTCAGATAGGTCCCGGTTTCACTGTTTACATGACTGGTTGAACCTCGCGGTTTTACGAAGAACAAATTCTATTTTGCACAAATGCGGAGAACGGCACAAGACTTGGAGCACAAAACGATTTTTTTGAAATTGAGAGGAGCATAAGTTCTCAATCGGGTATTGAGCCTACGTTGAACACAAAGAAACGACTCAACACGAAATAAAAGGCACACAACCTAGACACATCGAGTAACACTCAAACGACTCAAAACAAGGATCGAGATAAAACAAAAAGACACGACACTCGACGCACAGGGAGCCTGTTTCACGGTATGTTTCCCATCCTTTTTATTTGTGATTCTCACATCACTCGCCCTCAAGCCTGCTTTTTCTCAAAAAAGCCTTTTTCTCACTTTTTCTCTCATCGCACATCTCTCTATTCTTCAATCTCTCATTTTTCAATCCCTCCCCTGGGTGGTTGATGGATAAACAGCAAGTTGTGGGCTCGTGCCTCTAGCATTCTGCTAGATTCTTCTTCTTCTGCATGCAGCTAATGAAGTCCTCCCACAGAGGGGTTGTGCTACAAATGGGTATGTAGCAAATCTGCAGCTGACATCGGTCGATGATGCCCTGCTGGGGAGTTTGGACGTGAGCAGATCTGTCCAGATGAGGGAGTGTAATGTCTGGCCCCATTCTAGTTCGTGCTTCGCACTTGGCTTGATACCTCGCTGCTTGGAGGGTGAGAGAGCCTTTTCGACCATTTTGTTATCGCCTTCAGTTGTGCCTTCTTCTGGCAGGTAAAGTGCCCTTCTTGGCGAGTATGTTGATAAAGGGGGAAAGACAGAACTCCTGACCCAACTGTGCCCCTAGTTCATCATTTTGACCATTTTTTATTTTTGCTTTCTAAAAAAATTTGGCCAAAATGGGAGTTAGATTAACATGCTTGTTCGATTTTTGATTTGAAATCACGCAAGTCAGGCTATGAGCACTGAAAATTTTCCTTTTTTGGGTCCAAGAAAATGGTCCAGTTTTGGAAAATGAAACAATTTTCGAGAAAATTAGTCAACCTCAGTAAAAATTCTCAAAAACTATTTTTGCAAACGGCCAATACTCAACAAGCGCGGAACCTACCCTTGAGATGCACAACCTCGAATCTGGAGGAAAACCGCCTTGCTTGAGGAGGGTTGCATGGCAACTAAAGTTGCCCCTTGTTTGAACGGCACCGCGGCGCGTTGAATGGCAACGGAAAGTTGCCCCTTGTTTGGATGGCGCCGCAGCACACTATAATCAGTCTTCAGAGTGATGATGACAACCGAACTCTCAGATACAGAGAAGGCAAATATGATCAAAACCATTACATGGACACAATCGAATTTGAATCGTTTTACGGCTGGACTTCAGGATGAAGTTGCCTACGTATCCCAAACATGGGAATCAAGCCTTACGTAGTTCGGGGTTAAGGTACACTCGGGTATTTAACCTCCTTTTTATGCTCTAACTTTTGCCAAGGCTTTGTTGCAGGTTTTCGACCTTGCGAGCTTTGTTCTTCTTTCTTTTTCTTTTTTTTCTATTCTTTTCATTCCTTTTTCTTCTTCTTTTTTTTTTGCATTTTCTTTTCTTTTCTTTTTTTTGTATCTTTGCATTTTTTTCTTTTTGCATTTTTGTATATATATTTTTCTTGCTCCCCTCTAACTTTTGCACTGGTCGCCTTCGGTTTTCGGCCAATGAGCCTCTCAAAGGGTAAAATGTAACCATCCATGCCAAATGGTTACGAGATTGAAGCCCTCTATATCCGTGAGAGTGGTCATTGTATTGACTTGCGTAAAGATCCACCTTTGGCTCTTCGAGCACATCGGATATTTTTGCCCCTAGTTCGAGGGTGCTTCGCTCTAGCCTTGCAAGCGTCTTCGATGAGGTCTAACCTTCTTGATCCGACTTTGGTGCCTCTTGTTCGAGGGTCGCTTCAACCGCCACACACAGTCTTACATTGTGGTCAACCGTTGAACCTTCTGAATTCAAGCTCAAGGTTCGGAAGCAAAGGGGTTGAGTCTCGAGGCTGAGAGTGATCCTAAGCTGCACAATCTCAAGAGCGATTCCACACATGTCTTCGCAGGACCGCGCAAAACATTTTTTTGAAAGTTTTTAAGAAAGCGACAAATCGCTACCGAAGACAATGTAGGATCAACTGGATCAAGCCGTGGTCCTTCTCAAGACACACTAACAAGCATGATTTCATTCATTAAAGGCTTAGCACGCCTCTCTTTCTCTCAATTTGATCAAAGTTTTGCAAATCCCGAGGAATTCCTCCCTCTTTGTTTTCACTGCAGTGTTCAAAAAGTTTTGAAAAACTCAGGTCATTACAATGACTTCAAGGCACAAAAGAGCAGGTGGAATGCACTGCCATTTCATTCAAACCCCGGCGCAACTAACACACGGCAGAAGCAAATGCGAGAGTGTGGAAATCACTGCTGTTTCATTCAAAATCTGTTGGCACAACTGGCTCCCTGGCAGAAACAGACTCAAAACAAAACAAAAAGACAAATGCAAAACAAAATGGTGACGCCCGAGGTAACACCCCCGGAATCACCCGACTCCTATACAACAGGACTGACTCGATACAACAAGACAGACCCAAAACAAAAGAGACTGACTCAAAACAAAAAGACAGACTCAAAACAAAACAAAAGACTGACCCAATACCCAAGTCAGAAAGCACAAAAACTGGTATTTGCACATTGCTCAGAACAGTGCGTGCCATTCCCACGGCTGGAGTAATCTGAGCGCCATCCGCAGGTGGTTCATCCCTCGATCACATAACATTATCCCCCAAGTTCACTGACCCAGTGCCGATAGACTTTGCTGAGCTCGGCGGAAGGATGACCCTGTTGTCAAATAGATCCTGTACTTCATGGCGAAGACGGGAGCAATTGTTGGTAGCATGGCTAGTTTGCTGATGGTATGTGCAGTACTGGGTAGCATCATGTATAGCCGGAAGAGGGTTCGGGAGAGGCCGAGGCTCAAGGGGTTTGAGATGGCCTTGTCCAACAAGGATTTGGAAAGCTTTGGACAAAGGCATGTGGAGGGCATGGAAGACCCTCTGACCTCGAGGTTGGTACTTCTGGATTTGTGGACTTTTACCGGGCGTACCAGAAAAAGGATTGGTGTGCCGCCGGTTTGTTGATCTCTTCCGAAAGTGTGATTAGAGCTAATATGATCATTTCGCACAACGCCGTTTTCCCGCTTTGCCTCTTGATTCAAACCGCCTCGACTTGAGTAGCGAAAGTGTCATCCACAGTTTTCGCAACAAATGTGAGCACTTGCTCTTTGTTCAGTCCCTCGGCTTTCAAAGCCTCAACAGCCAACAGAAGATGCTCATGAGGATCCATGTCCGCCCCTATCTTGTTCTTTCCACTCGCCTCCACTTTGCCAAGGGATTTGCCTTCTCCCAATGCAGCCCGCTCCAAGACTGGGGAGCCTTTTGTCGTGAAACTCTTAGCATGTGCTGTGGTCGATGATGGAGCCAATGTCCCAGAGGCTAGATCTGTCACAATCCTTTGGAGATCTACGATCATTCTTTTTAGCTCAGAAGTAATGGGTTCACAGGTTTGGGATGAGTGGGGTTCCGATGCACCCATCATGCATAAGTCCATGCTTTCCGGGATAAACAACTCAGGCTTGGGTAGATGGGCCGGGGTGATGTATATGCTGGGGTCATAGGTGGACGGCAGTATATGGATGAGGTTGAGATGTGGGGGTGACAGGTTTGTGGTGGCCTGAGGTCCCTTTGGTGGAGCTATAATCTCTTCGTCAATAAGATCCTGAATCTTATGACGGAGGCGGATGCAACGGTTCGTATCATGACCGTGCTGTTGATGGTAGGTACAGTGTTTAGCCGGGTCATATCTGGATGGAAGAGGGCTTGAAAGGGGTTGGGGTTCTAGGAGTTCTAGGTGCCCTTTTTCCCGTAACATTTGCAAAGCTTGAGAAAGACTCATGTACAGAGGATGGAAATTTCGGGCTTGGTGCCGTGTTGAAATGGTTGGTCTTTGGCTAATGAGGGAAGTGGTGATAGGGTCTACTTCGAGCATTCCACGTACCGTGCTACCATCGCTGGTAGCATTAGAACCGTGAACAACATCCTTCTTGACGGCTCATTATCTTCCACAAGGATCCCTTGTCGGATGGCCTCCTTGATTTGAACCCGATGTCACGGAGGTCCTTAAATTTGAATATCATATTCGCAATGTTTCGCTTGCCTAACCATGTCTTGTTGCAATGAATCCACCGATTGTCGGAAATGGATCAGCAAATCCTCCAAATTTGCCGAGGGCTGCGCCATGATAGAGGTAAATGCTAGTGCTCCGATCGAGGTAATGTGACTGGTGACTGGCGGATCAGATGAACCGGTGAGCCCTAACTGGCCTTTCTTTGCCTTGCCACTGGTTTCCCTTGAATTGAATTTCTGACCTAACAAAGTCTATCAGCACTAGTCCAATGTACCCGTGGGATTCCGGAGCCTTCTGAAGCTATAGTTCCAGGACTACCTAGCAAAAGAGAAAATGGACAGCATCTCAGCCTGATTTCATCTGAACAGATACAAGCATAGTTGAATGAGTGTGCCCTCTACCGAATTCTGCCCCCAGAACCGTTACCCTCGTAAACCGATTCTCAAAATACTGAATCGTGCCCGCAGTTCGATGCCCAAACTTGCAAACCGATACATGCATTCTCAGAGACGACTCTAACAAGCACATAACAGATAAGTGAGAGCCAAAACACCCCTATGTTGGGGTAGGGTTTCCCTGTCCTATTTTGTCAGGAGCTAGGGTTTCACTACGCACACAGCGGCTTCAAATAACCTATAAACGGGTAAGCAACCTGCCCTAGTTTGGATTGGTCACTATGGATCCGAATATGCACTAGGTCGAATGGTCAAAAAGGGTGCCCCGGTAAAACCGGGGTTTGTGTTCCCATGCTGTCAGAGCCCAGAGCCGATCAGCCTTACGGACATGACTTGACAAGACAAGCCTCCCGCAAATCGTTCGGGAATGGCATATGGCAAACACGGTGTCCTAGGCGCACCAATGCAAATGCAATGCAAAGAAACACACAAGTGTAGTCAAAACCAGATATCACGAGTTCGAGTCAAGTTCTCTAAATCCCAAGAGTCGCCAGAATCAGAATAACGCCTGGCGGGACCTCGCCATTCGGACTCGATTTTGTTATGCTCAATCTTGAACCAAAGAGTCCAACCGCAAATCGTTTTGAAGGAAAACAGATTTTTGAAAGAAGTGCCAAACATGGATCGCTTTGCCGATATGAGTCGCCACCTAAATATTTTAAAATGGGAAATTTAGGAAACCCTAACTCGCTGCCGAAGCCCACGTGTCCGGCTATCACCAAAGTTGGCTCGGAAACTTGGGTACGATTAGGGAAGGTCACATCGTGAGCACCCCCTCTCGCCCGGTCAAAGACCGGCCTCTACTAACCATGATATCTGTTTTTGAAAACATTGTGAGTTCTTATTCTGTTTATTAGCCTAGGTTACTATGTGATGCTCGCAGCAAACAAGTATAGACTGGGCCGTCTGAATTGGAACAAAACATTTTATGTTTGTTTGTTTGAAAATGGTGTGATGGTGCTACCCGCAGGTAGGCTAAAATGCGGATTTGCCACCCTCGGGTGGGCTTAGAAAACAGTGATGTTGCCACTATCTAGTGGGCTTAACAAACAATCTGATGAATTGTCCCAATTCAAATAACTCAACCTTCACCCACAGGCATTCAAGGCAGTTATATCATATAAGCATATAGCCTCATGGTAAGCATGCTATCATGGCAACACTCACACGCATGCAAGGATGCTAAAGCATAAAAACTTACAGAGTACTCCGAGCCAAAACAGGAAATTGATTAGAAATCCATGCATGATCCTAAGTATGCTGAAATGCCTAATGCAACACATGCAAAGATGCAAACTATAGCAGGCTCGGCTATTCTAAACATGGCATATGAGATGCAACAGCTATCAAGTACTCAACTTGGAATTGAAATACGATGCGCTTTATGATGATGCGCCGAGCCCGGTGCGTGCAAAACAGATGAATGATGCAAACATGCTGTCATGCTGTATGCTAATTGAAATATGCCCTATATCTAACCATTCAAAGCGGGTAAATAAAAGGGAGAAAGAAATGGGGGTTGGAAGACATACATCACACTCACCCACCCTTATTACAGTTGTGCCCTCGCGCAGAGGGTTCGAATAAAATAAAAATACAGACCCGAATAAAAGAATATTACAGATTTCTAATTAATGTACAGATTAAACTAAGAAAGTCAGAAATCGTATGCAAGCCGTGGCGCTTTGCTTCGATAGATGATGTATGTCGGCCGCCGTGGAAATCCACCGATGCCCCGATTAGCCTCTGCTTGCATGTTTCTAAATGCTTGGGACCAAAAAGTTGTTGATCCTCGGTTTCTGCAGAACAGAGCAGGAAAAGGGCATAGCAATGTATTTCACAAATATATGCATGCTTCGATCCTCGTGCCACCAATCACGCATATCGATGCATGATGGCCGATGAGCCGAATTGCACAACTCAATATCAGATGAATGCCAGATGAATGCTACAACAAAAACCTAACTCCATCATGGGTAATCCGGAGTGTCGGTAACTGGGGAATTGAGACACACTCCGTCACTCGGAGTACGGAATGTACCTCGTTTCCCGTGCGATATGCATGATATGCATGAAATGCAACTAATATACAACCTAGCATGCTCAATGCTATGAAAATGAGATGAAAATGAGACGCCGAAAAGGCGTACACGGGCATGCAAATCGAGGCAATGATATGATATGAAATGCAAATCGGTAAACCGGCCGAAATGCGGCACACGGCACGCAAACCGAGGCGATGATATGAAGTGCAACGGATAAACCAAGTGCCTCGAAATGCGTGCACACGCGCACGCAAAACCGAGGCGATGATATGAAGTGCAAATCGGATAAACCGAAGTGCCTCGAAATACGTGCACGCGCACGCAAAACCGAGGCGATGATGAAATGAGATAGTCGGATAAATCGGCAAAGTTCGCGCGCGCTACGCGCACGCAACCCGAGGCGCTGATGAAATGAGATAAAGTCGATAAAAGCCGAAATGCGCGCATACACGCCGAGCACGAGGCGATGATATGAAGTGGAATGAAATGGCATACGGAATGCCACGATGGGCTTACACCAACATGGGAGAGCCTCAGCTCACTCACATAGGAGGCCGTCGGATAAAAAAGCTACCTCGAAATGCGTGCACACGGACACACAAACCGAGAAATATATGAAATGGCATACGGAATGCAATGATGGGCTTACGCCAACATGAGAGGGCCTCAGCCGCACTCACATAGGCTGCCAATGAATGAAAACGGAGTGCCTCGAAGTGCGTGCCCACGGGCACGCAAACCGAGGCATGGCCCGAAGGCATGAAATGGCATACGGAATGCGAATTGGGCTTACGCTAACATGAGAGGGCCTCAGCCCCACTCACATAAGCTGCCGTCGGATAAAAATGAAGTGCCTCGAAATGCGTGCACACGGGCACGCAAACCGAGACAATGGCATACAAGCATGAAAATGCAAATTGGGCTTACGCCAACGTGAGAGGGCCTCAACCACACTCACATAGGCTTCCATCGGATAAAACGGAGGTGCCTCGAAATGCGTGCCCACAGGCACGCAAACCGAGGCCATGCATTAAGGCATAAAATGACATGGGAAATGATATGCAAGCATGCAAACCAAATTTCAGTCACTAAATGAAGGGGAAAACAGCCCCGAAATAATACGAAACGACAACCGAAGCATGAAATCATCCCGAAATGCGATATTTAGCCCCCGAAATGGCTTACGGCTATGCTATATATGCAAAATTGACACACGAAAGCAAAAACAGTAGTAAGGCAGTCCCAAATATGGCATTTTTTCAGTACAAAACAAGGCCGAATTGTAAGCATAGATAGGTCAACATTAGCATGCAAGAATAAGGGCCAAAAGAGGGGTATTGAAGCAAGTAGTAGATAGAAAATTCAAATGAAAAAACTTTCTTCTACAATACTGAAGAGGGCCCAAAAATAAGCATATATTAAGTTTATGGATGCCCAAAAATCAATATACAAACATGCTAATAATTCCATTCAAAATGGAGCTCAAAAGAGGTTATAACAAGAGACATGCAAAGAATACACCAAACAACAAAACTTTCTTCATGAAACATGTAGAGAGGGGAAAAACAAGACCCATTTCAGTTCTGACCAAGAGCTAAAACCAAAAGCACAAAAGGCTACAAATCATGCAAGAATTAGGACCTAGAGTGGATTTCAAAGGGAGGTGGTATATAGAATGGCCAAACAAGGTTGATCCCTTCTACAATGTTTTATAGGGGCTCAACATAAGCACAAAACCAGTAGGGGTCGGAGCCCCAAAAAAAAATGCAAATAGGCTAAAAATAGCATGCAAGATTATGACATACAAGCTAGATATTGAAACAAGTGTATCAAGGAGACACCAAATGAAGTTGAGCCCTTCTACAAAGTTGTAGAGGGGCTCAAAATAAGCCTAAAACCAGTAGGGGTAAAGCCCCAAAAACTGAAAGGAAATAGGGTAAAAAAAGGAAGCAAAATTATGCTACAAAAAGAGATTTGAAGACTTACCCTTGAAGATCCGATTGTTGCTACCTCTTGGCCTGAATTTGGTGCTTCTTAGCCACTGGAGAACACTTCCTTGCTGCTGGAATGGTAGTGGGGATGGTGGAGCTAAGGGTTGATGAAGGAATTGGCTTTGACACTTTAAGCTTTTTCTTGAGTTTTGGCTATGGAGATGGAGGATTTGGGAGAGGTGTTCTTGAGAGCAAATTTTCTAACCTAGGTAAAGGAGCTGTTGGTCCCTTTAAATAAGGGAGAAAAGGTGTAAAAGGGGAGGGAGAAGCATCCAAGCTTTCCCTCCCAAAATATCCCCCGGATGGGGTGATATTTCAGCAAAAATATCCGGACAGCTGTACTGAGCTGGAAAGCAAGAAGCTGGCCGGCCAGGTGGTTTTCTGCAAGGTGGCCGGCCGGCCACCCCACCTGGTCGGCCGGCCAGCCACCATGGCCGGCCGGCCATGGTCAAAAAATGGACAACAAATTTTCTGGCCGACCACTATGGATTGGTCTCCTCCCAAGTGTGTAGAATAAGGCCCCAGGGTCGGAATCTGGCAACTCTGAAGCAGGAGTCACAACATAGAGCTTGAAGGAGAGGCTCAAAAATGAATTGCACAATTGCTGGCCGACCACCAACTTTTAGGGTCCTCCCAGATGTGTGCAACAAGGTTCCAAGGTCGGAAATTGGCAACACTGAAGCAGGAGCCACAACATAGAGCTTGAAGGAGAGGCTCAAAAATGAAACCTTGAATTTCTGGCCGACCATACATTTTTAGGGTCCTCCCATGACCCCTGATCATAGATATGTGGCTTTGGTTGGAAGAAAATACCCCCAGGGTGTTCAACATTGGCCCGGAAGTGAGAAAAACGGGCTCCGGAGGAGCGAAACTGATTATCTGGGATAATTGCTGGCCTCCCACCCCCCAGTGATCTTCCTAGTGTTGAAACAGAGGTACCTGCCAAATTTGAACAAAAAGTAATGAGAAATGAACGCTCGGGGCCAAAACCGAGCAATTCGGGATCCCGAAAATGGGCTGCAGGTGCCGGAAGTGGCATACGGCAGCGAAGTGGGTATCTGCAACTCCAGTGTCCCTCGGAATGACAAAACAGAGGTTCCTGCCAAAAATCAGAGAAAACTGATGCAAAATGAATGCTCGGGGCCCAAACATCGCGATTCGAGGTCCCGAAAACCCGAAAGTGGCATACGGCCACGAAGTGGGCATCGAGGCCCAGTGTTCTCGGAACTATAAAAACAGAGGTGCAAGCCAAAAACCAGAGAACACGGAGATGGTTGGGCGGTCCCGAGCCGAGGCACACGACCTGACGATCCCGAAAACCGGGAACCGGGCTCCGAAATGGGCAAAATGGCCTACGGCCACAAAAAGTAGCCCACGGCCACTGAGAGATAGTCTCGGACCACTCCCTCAAGAAAAGAAAACAGAGAAAAACGAGTCGGGCAAACCGAGACAAGGCACGTAAGAGAGTTCGAAGTCCGGAGGTAGGCGCGGCCGCGACTCGAGACTTCAACGAGCACAAGATGCTGCATCACCCAGCCATCAATGACGCTCGAGTCTTAAGTCTTGGTCGGTCAAAAATGGGGTGTCTACACCGGCACTCAGACAACAATAATGATGGCCATCAATCAAGATGGTTCCACAAGGAAACCGACAGAGCTCAGAATACCAATAACAAATGGTGCTAAGGATGCCTGTCAATACGAAATGCAGGACATACATTCATTCAATAAACAATATCAGTTCAATAAACAGTTCAGTTCAGTATTCAAAATATAACCATTTGAACATATCTTTACACAATCTGTTACTCACAGAGATTGGGCTATCAGTAGCTAGAGCGCGTCCCCGAGAGCCAACCCTAAACAGTCAATCAAATAGAACACACACTAAGTTTCACAATCGGAAGGATGATAATTAAATCCCTAAATTCCTCGGTGTGGTTCTATGTCTAAATCCTCATTAAGATGTCTTAAACTAGGCCTAAGAATGCCTAGGATGCGATGAGGATGCAAAAATACAGTTGGAAGGCACTTTTCAAAAGTTGCTGAAAACAGGGGCCTCGCTCGAGCGAGCCTTCCTTCGCTCGAGCGAGATTGCAAAATCAAAGGCTTCGCTCGAGCGAACAATCCTTCGCTCGAGCGGTCTGATGAAACAGTAAAAATACTGGATGCTCAATTTTTACGCGCGATGCTCGCTCGATGCTCGCTCGAGCGAGCTTCCAAAATCAAAGGGTTCGCTCGAGCGAGACTTCCTTCGCACGAAAGCGGTCGATGGAACAGAAAAGTTTGGATGTTCGATTTTTACGCCGAGCCACCAATCCTTCGCCGAGCGGGCTCAGAGAAAACGTTGGTCGCCGAGCGAGAATCTTCGCTGAAGCGAAGAAGCCAACTGAATTTCCAGTTGCCTTCCAAGCTCAAACCAAGCATTCTCAACTCAATATTCGACCTCTTGGGCTCAAATTCTGGGGAATACATCCCAAAACAATGTATAACAAGTTTCAAAAGCCAATCTATGAATTCAAGCCCCAAAGGTGAGTCAATTAAATCCATTTTCAAACCCATTTTCAAGAACAAGTTTAAAACATGCAATGCATGAGCTTCAAATCAAATTTAAGCTTCAATTCTTGTCCAAAGGGACTCATTAGTGGGAAAACATTCTAAAAACATGTACTAGAATATAAACATGGACATGCATGTATGATTCAAGCATGAATTCAACTCCAATTTCACTAATTCAACCATGCATGCAACAATTGATCTTCAATTCAACATATATGAGCAAAATCATGTCTTAACTTCTCTATAACCAAGATGTATGCAAGATGGAACTTAAAACATAACAAGAAGATGGTAATTTTCTTACCTAAGTCTTGTATTCAATGTGTGGGAGCTAAATGAGCAATCTACACTTCAATTCCTCTCAAATTCTTAGCATGCAAGATGAATCCCTCCAAACTCCTACTCTCTCTCTAATTCGTGGGAGCTAAAGGAGTGAGCTGATGAATATGTTTTTGCTAAGTGTATAGGCTCAATATAATTGAGTAAACAAGGCTCCACTCAATGGCATAATTGTAAATAAGTCCAACTCTTCAATCAATTCATTTTAATCTAATTTAATCATTCCTAATCAATTTTCAGATAATTATATCATAAAATCACAAATATTTTACTGATCATGAAACACTAAACGGTTCCTAAATCGGCCGCCGATAAGGCCTTCAATTAACAGTTTAAACATAAACTACAAACAGATAAAATCATACAATTAATGAGCAGAATATGCAATTCAATAGGCGCCTCATTCGCCAGCTTCGATTCCAATCACGGTCATCCAAAGATTTTAATCAGTACAATTATCACTCATTAGCGTCTCTGTTTAGCATTAATCAAGATATAACCTCGTGGTTTAACGGTAATCAATACGAGGTTGTTACAACCGCACAAAATAGTCGCGACGCGCAAAAGCGCATAGTGTGAACCGCACAAAAGGCGAGCGCAAAATAACACGAGTGATAAATCTGCGCAAAATAGCGACGCACAAAATAAGCGTGAGTGATAAAAGTAAAAAAAGCAGTCTGACGCGCAAAGTTGCGAGTGAAAATTACACAAAAGCAGGCGACGAGCAAAATATTGCGAGTGGTAAACTGTTAAAAACAGTGCGACGTGCAAAATAGCGCGAGTGAGAACTACACCAAACAGTGCGACGCGCAAAATAGCGCGAGTGTGAACCGCATAACACAGTGCGACGCACAAAATAGCGCAAGTAATAAACTGTACAAAACAGTGCGACCCGCAAAATAGCTCGAGTGATAAACTATAAAAAGCGGTCACGCCGCTACGCTAAATAAGTGATAAAAAGTGCGCATAAGAAAAGATAAATCGCGCAAAATAAAGGCGACGATAAGCCACGCAGTGATAAATGAGAAAACATAAGTGATAAAGAAACCAGCGTAGAGGGCGAAAATAAAAATAAAGGCGACGATAAAATAGCGCCTTGATAAATCAGACAAAATAGTGATAAAGCTGTGCAAAAATAGCGGCCAGTGTAAAATCGCGAAAGAAGGCGAAGCGTAAAAAGCGACTGTGATAAAAAACGCTGTAATAAAGGCGCGCAACATATAGCGCGAAAGGTGATAATGACAAAATAGTGGCACATAAAATAATGCGCAAAAAAAGCGGCGAAGCGAAAACAAAGGCGACGCAAAAATACCGCTAGTGATAAAGTGTAAAATAAAGGCGACGCGCAAAATAGCGAAAGTGTGAACCACAACAAAAGCTGACTTCGCAAAATAACACGAGTGATAAATTGTAAAAAATAGTGCGACGCGCAAAATAGCGCGAGTGTGAACTGCAAAAAATAGTGCGACGCGCAAAATAGCGCGAGTGAAAAACTGCACAAAACAGTGCGACGTACAAAATTGCGTGAGTGAGAACTACACCAAACAGTGCAACGTGTAAAATAGCACGAGTGTGAACCACACAACACAGTGCGACGCACAAAATAGCGCGAGTGATAAACTACACAAAACAGTTCGACGCGTGAAATAGCGCGAGTGATAAACTGCACAAAATAGTGCGACGCGTAAAATAGCGAGAGTGATAAATTGCACAAAATAGTGCGACGCGTAAAATAGCGATAGTGTGAACTGCACAAAACCGTACGATGCACAAAATACTGCAAGTGATAAGTTGCACAAAACAGTGCGACGTGTAAAATAGCGCGAGTGATAAGCTGCACAAAATAATACGACGCGCAAAATAGCGCGAGTGTGAACGGCACAAAACAGTGTGACGCGCAAAATACCGGTAGTGATAAAGTGTAAAAAACAGTGCGACGCGCAAAATAGTGCGAGTGTGAACCGCACAAAACAGCGCGGCTCGCAAAATAGCACCAATGATAAATTGTAAAAAACAGTGCGACGCGCAAAATTGCGCGAGTGCGAACTGCAAAAAATAGTGCAACGCGCAAAATAGCACAAGTGATAAACTGCACAAAACAGTGCGACGCGCAAAATTGCGCGAGTGAGAACTGCACCAAACTGTGCAACGCGTAAAATAGCGCGGGTGTGAACCGCACAACACAGTGCGACGCACAAAATTGCGCGAGTGATAAACTTCACAAAACAGTTTGACACGCAAAATAGCGCGAGTGGTGAACTATAAAAAACAGTGCGACGCGTAAAATAGCGCGAGTGATAAACTGCACAAAATAGTGCGACGCGCAAAATAGCGCGAGTGTGAACTGCACAAAACAGTGCGACGCGCAAAATAGCGCGAGTGATAAGCTGCACAAAACAGTGCGACGCGCAAAATAGCGCTAGTGATAAACTATAAAAAACAGTGCGACGCGCAAAATAGCGCTAGTGATAAACTGTAAAAAATAGTGCGACGCGCAAAATAGCGCGCGTGTGAACCGCACAAAATAGCGCGGCTCGCAAAATAGCACCAATCATAAACTGTAAAAAACAATGCGACGCGCAAAATAGCACGAATGTGAACTGCAAAAAATAGTGCGACGCGCAAAATAGCACGAGTGATAAACTGCACAAAACAGTGCGACGCGCAAAATTGCGCGAGTGAGAACTGCACCAAACTGTGCGACGCGTAAAATAGCGCGAGTGTGAACCGCACAACACAGTGCGACGCACAAAATAGCGCGAGTGATAAACTGCACAAAACAGTTTGACGCGCAAAATAGCGCGAGTGATAAACTGTAAAAAACAATGCGATGCGTAAAATAGCGCGAGTGATAAACCGCACAAAATAGTGCGACGCGTAAAATAGCGATAGCGTGAACTACATAAAATAGTGCGGTGCGTAAAACAGCGCGAGTGATAAACTACACAAAACAGTGCGACGCGCACAATAGCGCGAGTGTGAACTGCACAAAACATTGCGACGCGCAAAATAGCGCTAGTGATAAACTGCAAAAAACACTGCGACCTGCAAAATAGCGCGAGTGTGCATAGCACAAAACAGTGCGACGCGCAAAATAGCGCCCGAGTTATAAACTTTAAAAAACTGCGCGACGCGCAAAATAGCGCGAGTGTGAACTACAAAAAATAGTGTGACGTGGAAAATAACGCGAGTGATAAACTGCACAAAACAGTGCGACGCGCGAAATAGCCTGAGTGTGAACTGCACAAAACAGTGCGACGCGCAAAATAGCGCGAATGTGAACGGCACAAAACAGTGCGACGCGCAAAATAGCGCGAGTGATAAACTGCACAAAACAGTTCGACACACGAAATAGCGCGAGTGATAAACTGTAAAAAACGGTGCGACGTAAAAAATAGCGCGAGTGATACACTGCACAAAATAGTGCGACGCGCAAAATAGCGAGAGTGTGAACTGCATAAAACAGCGCGATGCGTAAAATAGATCGAGTGATAAACTGCACAAAACAGTGTGACGCGCAAAATAGCGCGAGTGATAAACTGCACAAAACAGTGCGACGCGCAAAATAGCGCGAGTGTGAACCGCACAAAACAGTGTGACTCGCAAAATAGCGCCAGTGATAAACTTTGAAAAACAGATCGACGTGCAAAACAGCGCGAGTGTGAACCGCACTGAACAGTGCAACGCGCAAAATAGCGCGAGTGATAAATTGTAAAAAGCAGTGCGACGGCAAAATAGCGTGACTGTGAACTGCACAAAACAGTGCGACGCGCAAAATAGCGCGAGTGATAAACTGTAAAAATAAAGGCGACGCGCAATAAGCGCCGCCGATCAGTGAAAAGACAAAACAAAGGCGACGCGCAAAATAGCGTGATAAATCAGAAAAAAGGCGACGCGCAAAATTGCGCGAGTGGTAAACTGCACAAAATAAAGCGCTGCGCAAAATTGCGCGAGTGATAAATTGCAAAAATAAAGGCGACGCGCAAAAATAGCGCGAAAGTGATAAATCGCACAAACAGGCGACGCGCAAAATTGCGCGAGTGATAAATCAGAAAAATAAAGGCGATACGCAAAAAATAGCGCGAGTGAGAATCGCACAAAAGGCGACGCGCAAAATAGCGCGAGTGATAAATCAAAAACAATGCGACGCCAGAAAATAGCGAGTGATAAATCGCACAAAATCAGGCGACGGCGTGCAAAATAGCGCGAGTGATAAACTTTAAAAAATAGCGGTGCATTAAATAGCGCGAGTGATAAATCAGACAAAAACAAAGGCGACACGCAAAAATAGCACGAGTGATAAACCGCACAAAACAAAGGCGACTCGCAAAATAGCGCGAGTGAATGGCACAAAAACAGTGCGACGTGCAAAACAACGCGGGCGTGAACCGCACAAACTGTGCGACGTGCAAAATAGCTCGAGTGATAAACTGTAAAAAGCAGTGCGACGTGCAAAATAGCGCGAGTGAGAACTGCACAAAACAGTGCGACGCGTAAAATAGCGCGAGTGATAAACAGTAAAAAATAGCACGACGGCCAAAACAACGCGAGTGTGAACGGCACAAAACAGTGCGATGCGCAAAATACCGCGAGTGACAAACTGTAAAAAACATTGCGACGCGCAAAATAGCACCAGTGATAAACTATAAAAAACAGTGCGACGCGCAAAACAGCGCGTGGGTGAACCGCACAAACTGTGCGACGCGCAAAATAGCGCGAGTGATAAACTGTAAAAAGCAGTGCGACGTGCAAAATAGCGCGAGTGAGAACTGCACAAAACAGTGCGACGCGCAAAATAGCGCGAGTGATAAACTGTAAAAAACAGTGCGACGGGCAAAATAGCGCGAGTGTGAACTGCACAAAACAGTGCGACGCGCAAAATAGCACGAGTGATAAACTGTAAAAAATAGTGCGACGCGCAAAATAGTGCGAGTGTGAACTGCACAAAACAGTGCGACGTGCAAAATAGCGCGAGTGATAAACTGTAAAAAACAGTGCGACGCACAAAATAGCGCGAGTGTGAACTGCACAAAACAGTGCGACGCGCAAAATAGCACGAGTGATAAACTGTAAAAAGCAGTGCGACACGCAAAATAGCGCGAGTGAGAACTGCACAAAACAGTGCGACGCGCAAAATAGCGCGAGTGTGAACCGCACAAAACAGTGCGACGCACAAAATAGCGCGAGTGATAAACTGCACAAAATAGTGCGACGCGCAAAGTAACGCGAGTTATAAACTGTAAAAAATAGTGCGACTCGCAAAATAGCGACAGTGTGAACTGCATAAAACAGTGCGACGCGCAAAATAGCGCGAGTGATAAATTGCCCAAAACAGTGCGACGCGCAAAATAGCGCAAGCGTGATCTGCACAAAACAGTGCGACGCGCAAAATAGCGCGAGTGATAAACTGTAAAAAACAGTGCAACGCGCAAAATAGCGCGAGTGTGAACTGCACAAAACAGTGCGACGCGCAAAATAGCGCGAGTGATAAACTGTAAAAAGCAGTGCGACGCGCAAAATAGCGCGAGTGAGAACTGCACAAAACAGTGCGACGCGCAAAATAGCGCGAGTGTGAACCGCACAAAACAGTGCGACGCGCAAAATAGCGCGAGTGATAAACTGCACAAAACAGTGCGACGCGCAAAATAGCGCGAGTGATAAACTGTAAAAAATAGTGCGACGCGCAAAATAGCGCGAGTGTGAACTGCACAAAATAGTGCGACGTGCAAAATAGCGCGAGTGATAAACTATAAAAAAACAGTGCAACGCGCAAAATAGCGCGAGTGTGAACTGCACAAAACAGTGCGACCCGCAAAATAGCGCGAGTGATAAACTTTAAAAAATAGTGCGACGCGCAAAATACCGCAAGTGTGATCTGTACAAAACAGTGCGACGCGCAAAATAGCGCGAGTGTGAACGGCCCAAAACAGTGCGACGCGCAAAAAAGCGCAAGTGATAAACTGCAAAAAATAGTGCGACGCTCAAAATAGCGCGAGTGTGAATCGCAATGAGACGATGTGCAAAATGGGCAGTGATAAATCAAAAACAAAGGCGACACGCAAATGGCACAAGTGAATCGCACAAAACAAAGGCGACGCGAAAAATAGCACGAGTGTGAATCGCACAATACGGTCTGGCGCAAAATAGCGCGAGTGTAAACCGCACAAAACAGTGCGACGCGCAAAATTGCGTGAGTGATAAACTGTAAAAAACTGTGCGACGCGCAAAATAGCGGGAGTGATATACTGGAAAAAACAGTGCGACGCGCAAAATGGCGCGATTGTGAACCGCACAAAACAGTGCGACGTGTAAAATAACGCGAGTGATAAATCAGAAAGAAGGCGGTCGCAAAATAAGCGCGCGCCAGGGGCGCGTGAATCGCATAAAACAAAGCAGCGACGCGCAAAATAGCGTGAGTGTGAACCGCCTAACACAGTGCGACGCACAAAATAGCGCGAGTGATAAACCACACAAAACAGTGCGACGCGCAAAATAGCGCGAGTGATAAACTGTAAAAAACAATGCGACGCGTAAAATAGCGCGAGTGATAAACTGCACAAAACAGTGCGATGCGCAAAATAGCGCGAGTGATAAACTGTAAAAAATAGTGCGATGCGTAAAATAGCGCGAGTGATAAACTGCACAAAACAGTGCGACGTGCAAAATAGCACGAGTGATACACTGCACAAAACAGTGCGACTCGCTAAATAGCGCGACTGTGAACGGCACAAAACAGTGCGACGCGCAAAATACCGCGAGTGACAAACTGTAAAAAGCAGTGCGATGCGCAAAATAGAGCGAGTGTGAACCGCACAAAACAGTGCGACTCGCAAAATAACACCGGTGATAAATTGTAAAAAACAGTGTGACGCGCAAAGCAGCGCGAGTGTGAACCGCACAAAACTGTGCGACGCGCAAAATAGCCCGAGTGATAAACTGTAAAAAGCAATGCGACGTGCAAAATAGCGCGAGTGATAACTGCACAAAACAGTGCGACGCGCAAAATCGCGCGAGTGATAAACTGTAAATGTGACGACCCAGAATTCTTCCCTCCGCTCGAGCGGACTTTTGGAGTTTCCAGCAATTGTGCTGACGGCCTGAGATTCTGGGAGTTGTGATTCTCCGCTCGAGCGGGGGAGTTTACGCTCGAACGGACGGCTTTGTTGGTCTGCACGCTCGAGCGGAAGAGTTGACGCCGGCGGCCTCTAGGTTGAGTTGTATTTCTGAGGTGTGGGTTTATTTTGGACATTTTTATTAGTGTATTTGGAACCTTCTTATTTTATTTTGGAGTATTGGTTGTGGTGATAATATGATGGCAAAGTAAGATTGGGCCAAAAGCTTTAATTAGAATAAATTGTCGGCGACCAGCCGTCACTCTTTTATCATTTTCTTTGTCCACACTTTGAATTTGGATGTGAGGTTAGAACCATTGGAAAGCTTATTTCCGGGGCTTCAATTTGGACACAAGAACGACCTAAAACGGAGTTCGGATGGGAGAGTTATACCTGTTCAAAGTTTCGGAATCTGTGCTGAGGGCAGGTCCGCTCGAGCGGAAAACAGTCCGCTCGAGCGGGAATTACGGGACAGCAGCTTTAAGAACGGGATTTTTGGATCATTTCATAGATTTTCTTCAACCCTCTTCTTTCCTCTTTGCCTTAGTCCGAAACCCTAACTCTCAAACCTTCGATTTCACCCATTCTTATCAACAATCCACCATGGTTTTGGCATGTAGGATGGAGAACTAAGGAGGATCAATGTTTTTACCCGATTAAAATTTGGATTGGTGAAAGTTTCTTCTCAAGCTCACCCCTTTGCTTGATTGTTGAGGTAAGGGTTAAAGACTCTTTAATGTTTACATCCATAGATAGGTTGGAGGTGTCTTCATTGTGTAATGGTGCAAGTTTTCATTTATGTTATGTATATGGAAGAAATTATGAGATTTTGGGAATTTTGGGGTTTGAACATTGGGGGTTTTATGGTTTGAAGATATTGGGAGTTAATTGATGGGTTTAAATAATGGTTTATGAGTCCTAGATGTGTAATTGATGGAAAAATAGTGTTGGGATAATAAGTTTGATTATTTCTTGAAATCTCATTATTTTCTTGAAACCCTAAGTTTCTTAAGGATGATAACCAAAGATTTAACCCAAATTGAATGTAGAATAATGAAATTGACGTATTGAATTATGTATATACAAGTTTAATTGGAATTTGGTGATGTTTGAAAATAATGTTTAAAATTGGCGAATGAACTTTGTTGGGAGTATTGTAAATCATGTTTTAATGAGAAAGGAAATTGGGGGAAAGATTTGTTGATGAGGTGGGTGATGTAAACTTGGCTATGAAATGTTGAAATGAGCTTTGACAACTTGTTTTGAATTATGTTGAATTATATTTGGTGGCATTGAATTAAATAATATGGATTCTAGTGGATGGTGACGAAAATGTGGGATTGCGTTGGTTATGTTAAGTTATGTTAATAATGCTGAATTGAATTGTGAGGGATCATAATAAGTTGTGTTTGAATTATGTTGGAATTCATGTAATAATGTAAAGGAAAAATTAGGGAATTGATTTAGTAAGAATCTGGATGACATGAACTCAATTGTGGAGTGTTGAAATGAGATTCAAAGATTTAGTTTGAATTATGTGGAAGTGCAAAGTGATGTGTAATTTGGATAAAGAGAATTAATTAAGAACGGAATAAGTTTTGTGATCCGATTTCTTTGTGTATTACAAATTGTGTAGGGACAACGACAGGGGCAGACCAAATAGCCAAACACTGTGAGTAATAGTACCTCAATCATATGTTATTAACCGTTAGTCATTATTGTTATTGACATTCTATCCTCCGTGAGTTAATGTGTTAACATGTGTGTTGGTTGAGAATGGAGGTGAACGTTAAAAGAGTGATCACACACCGGTATGATTCTGAACTTATTCTGTATTTTGGGTTATGGCTAATGATTATTGTCAATGTACCATCCTAAGAATTACCTATACTTCTGCATAAGAATTGCATACAACTATTAACACTGTGAAGTTGATTTATGAATTGGTCTGATTTACCTTCGGATTGTAGGTAATGTTAAGATTCTGCTAATTACAAAACAAGCATATCTATGTACAAAGAACCACAAGGAAACATTGTACCATATGTTTTGTTTGCTATTGATAATTAATGTTACCATTCAGTTATCAGCAACGTTCTGTAAACTTAAGTTATATGTTTTCAAGATACCATGAAACTAAATGATTGATTCTTGAAAGGCTATGATATGTTGAAAATGAACGAACTAATATCCGCTTTCTAAAAGTATTTGTGGCACCCTTAGTCCGGATGGCCCTCGCCTGGGTAATAATACGTGGCCTATGGCTCCTCGCCCGGTAACAATACCGTGGTCAAGTTGGTATCAACTTTGTGGTCTTGGACCTACGTTGTGGTCTTCGGACCTACCATTGTAGGTCTTGGACCTACCTGTGGTCTTCGGACCTACGATCCGATGGCTAATGGGTGTACCACATATAATCTTATGCAAAAATCTAAATATGGAAATGATTATGAGAATGATTACGAAAATGGTTTGAAATGAAATGCATAAGACTCTGCTTCGATAAGACTATGCTTGAGATATGAATATTTTCCAGTATGGAACAAAGTGTCAGACGAACGGTGCTACACTTTGGTGGGAGCCACCTCGAACTGCACGAGCCACCTCTTGAGTCCATACATCGTTATTTGAGTACCACGCTTATGCTCGTTATTTCCGTGATTTGCTAATTTCGCTATTTCCGTTGTTTCGTTATTATCAAGTATTTCGGACCCATGGTCGCTCAAGATCTGAGGCCTATGGTCGTTTCAGATAAATTGGGCTTAAAGCCATTCTCATAGGAAATTGATCAGAGCTATTTTGGAAATAATCACGGCATGTAATTAATCATATGTATCTCTGATTACATGTTTGGTTATTCGACAAAATATTACATTATTTATGTACTATTATTCACCGAGTTCGCTCATTCTCAGATTTTGTCTCTGCTTCAGAGGTAGCCAATCGGGAGTTCAGTCCCAACCTTTAAAGCTTGTGTTCCTCTTGTCAACCTTGAGGCGTCCAGGCACCACCTGAAGCCGCTCGTTTTATAAAGTTTTGCCGAGTTTCAATTTATACATTAGATGTCTATTTTTGGGTTGATTGAAAATAATTCCTTCGTCATTATTATTTTTGTTATGTGCCTATTTGTGGGGTTGAGTCGAGGCATATGGATGTAAACTGTCTGTATAATATTTACTTAGTGTGATGTTGAGATCCTGGCATGTTAGAAGTAGCTCAATGGATGTTATTCGATGTATTTTATATTATTGCATGCCTCCGTTCAGGCCCCATAAGATATGTATAACAGGTTTAGTGTCTGGTTTCAAATGGGTCATGCCCAAACTTTTAGGGGCGGGTTTGGGGCGTGACAGTAAAAAACAGTGCGACGGGCAAAATAGCGCGAGTATGAACTGCACCAAACAGTGCGACGCGTAAAATAGCTTGAGTAAGAACTACACAAAATAGTGTGACCGCATAAAATAAGCGCGTATGCGACGCGCAAAAGCGATCGTCGCCAAAATAAGCGTGATAAACTGTAAAAAACAGTGCGACGCGCAAAATAGCGCGAGTGTGAACTGCACAAAACAGTGCGACACGCAAAATTGCGTGAGTGATAAACTGTAAAAAATAGTGCGACGCGCAAAATAGCGCGAGTGTGAACTGCACAAAACAGTGCGACGCGCAAAATAGTGTGAGTAAGAAACTGTAAAAAAAACAGTGCGATGCGCAAAATAGCGCGAGTGTGAACTGCACAAAACAGTGCGACGCGCAAAATAGCGCGAGTGATAAACTGTAAAAAACAGTGCGACGCGCAAAATAGCACGAGTGTGAACTGTACAAAACAGTGCGACGCGCAAAATAGCGCGAGTGTGAACCGCACAAAACAGTGCGACGCACAAAATAGCGCGAGTGATAAACTGCACAAAACAGTGCGACGCGCAAAATAGCGCGAGTGATAAACAGTGCGACGCGAAAAATAGCTCGAGTGTGAACTAAAAAAAATGCGACGCGCAAAATAGCGCGAGTGTGAACCACACAAAACAGTGCGACGCGCAAAATAGCGCGAGTGATAAACTGTAAAAAATAGTGCGACGTGCAAAATAGCGCGAGTGTGAACTGCACAAAACAGTGCGACGCGCAAAATAGTGCGAGTGATAAACTGTAAAAAACAGTGCGACGCGCAAAATAGCGCGAGTGTGAACTGCACAAAACAGTGCCACGCGCAAAATAGCGCGAGTGATAAACTGTAGAAAATAGTGCGACGCGCAAAATAGCGCGAGGGGTAAACTGGAAAAGAAAAAAGCGCGACGCGCAAAATAGCGCGAGTGTGACCTGCACAAAACAGTGCGACGCGCAAAATAGCGCGAGTGATAAACTGTAAAAAACAGTGCGACGCGCAAAATAGCGAGTGTGTGAACTGCAGAAAACAGTGCGACAAGCAAAATTGCGCGAGTGATAAACTGCACAAAACAGTGCGACGCGCAAAATAGCGCGAGTGTGAACGGCACAAAACAGTGCGACGCGCAAAATAGCGCGAGTGTGAACTGCACAAAACAGTGCGACGCGCAAAATAGCGCGAGTGATAAACTGTAAAAAGCAGTGCGACGGGCAAAATAGCGCGAGTGAGAACTGCACAAAACAGTGCGACGCGCAAAATAGCGCGAGTGTGAACCACACAAAACAGTGCGACGCGCAAAATAGCGCGAGTGATAAACTGCACAAAACAGTGCGACGCGCAAAATAGCGCGAGTGATAAACTGTAAAAAACAGTGCGACACGCAAAATAGCGTGAGTGTGAACTGCGCAAAACAGTGCGACGTGCAAAATAGCGCGAGTGATAAACTGCACAAAACAGTGCGACGCGCAAAATAGCGCAAGTGATAAACTGTAAAAAACAGTGCGACGCGCAAAATAGCATGAGTGATAAAGCTATATAGCGGCAAAATAATGCGCAGTGTGAACCGCACAAAACAGTGCGATGCGCAAAATAGCGCGAGTGATAAACTGTAAAAAACAGTGCGACGCGCAAAATAGCGTGAGTGTGAACTGCACAAAACAGTGCGACGCGCAAAATAGCGCGAGTGATAAACTGTAAAAAACAGTGCGACGCGCAAAATAGCGCGAGTGTGAACTGCACAAAACAGTGCGACGCGCAAAATAGCGCGAGTGATAAACTGTAAAAAACAGTGCGACGCGCAAAATAGCGCAAGCGTGATCTGCACAAAACAGTGCGACGCGCAAAATAGCGCGAGTGATAAACTGTAAAGAAAGAAGATGAGAACATGGGTTTGAAGTGATGGCAAAAGAAAGTGATGGAGGATGGCAGCCGGTGGTTTGACCACATAGCGGAAGTGGAGTTTGGAATAGTAGGGCGAATGTGTCTATTTACTCTATTTTTGTGGATAATCTACCTGAAGCCATGCGAGCTAAAGGGCTGTACTCAATATTCTCTAACTACGGTGTAGTGATAGATACTTTCATTCCGAACAAAAGGAGGAAAATGTCAAGATCCCGATTTGGCTTTGTTAGGTATAATTGTTCTATTGCAGCAGACATGGTTGTCCAAAAAGCTAATGGACTCTAGTGTGATGATAAAGCATTAAAGGTAAAAATGGCAGATTTTGGTAAGGACTATGGTATGAAATATAAGGCTAGTTCAACAATGTAGTCTAGAAAGTTTGCAGAGGAACCCATCAGAACACATGTTGGCTACCAAGGTAAGAGATCCTTTGCGGAGGTGGTGAGCGGTAAGATAGCAAGATCCAATACCACCTGCATCATCAAAGCCTATGAGGAAGGCAATGGATGGCTACATGAAAGTGTCATAGCCAGGCTAAAACCAATTCACACTGTGGAAGACTTTCAGAAAGAAATAACAAGAAGAGATCTTGGGGAAGTTCAAGTAAGAGTCGGTGGTGGACGAGATATAGTCCTATCTTTTCAATCAAAGGAGATCATCAAGGAAAAACTTCTGTCAATGAAGAGCTGGCTCAATGAATGGTGCGATTCAATCCTCGAATGGAAACAAGGGATGTCTATTGCCCAACAACGCATGTTTGGCTTAGTTGCAATGGAGTTCCACTAAATCTTTGGAATTGTAACACTTTCATTAACATTGGCAAAGTGTGGGGTGTTGTGTCTGCTTTAGATGGGGATACTCATAACTTAAACCATTTTCAATATAGAAAAGTGAAGATTGTGACAAGCTTTATGGAACCCATTAATCAAATCCTCAATTTAGAATGCAAGGGTGCTCTCTACCCAATTAGGGTGTGTGAGGAGAAAATCATTTTCATCAAAGATATGAAGATGTCTGGCCTCAGCAATTCATCTGAAGGGCATTTTGGTGGAATTCGAAATGATATTCCTGTAAAAGAGGACAATCATATTGTAGATAGAGGGAGTAAGCATGAGGAAGATGATGACCATGTAGCTATCCTTGATGGAAATGAGGTCGACCCGAGAGTTGAGGTGGAACGAATAGTAGCTGTGGATGCACATGATAGCAGTAACGTCATGGTGGAGGATGACCAGCTCAGGGGACACTTCGATGGTGGCTAAATCAAATCTGCAAATAGGCATGTCAGAAGATATCAGCTACGCATGCCAGGATAGCTCTACAAGACTGCTGGTGAGTCCTAAGATGAGAGCTGTTGATGGCGGTAGGAAGTTCGAAGGTGTAATTCAAACTTCTGGATTGATCAAAACCTTGCGTGGGCCAGAAAATATGGGCCGAGGGATTAATTTAGTAGTGGATCTGAAATTGACCCATGAGTATAATGGTTCTGATGTGGTCTCAATTTTGGACCATTCGGTTGTCGGCCCAAGTAGGCTAGCTTCTCTCACTGTTGGGTTGGCCCCTATAGATTTATGTAACCCAAGTTTACCTTCTGCTCCGATCCCCCAAAGTGATGGGGATTTGGGTCATCTTGATCCCTAGCAAATAGGGGGGTTGAGTGTTACTAGCTCATCTCCAAATAGTTTCACTTCATTAAGCTTACAGAGGAAAGCAACAAGTAGAAAGCATCGGCAAATGAAAAGCTTACAGCTTGGATCTTCTAGATTTGGGAAATCAACATTGAACCTGCGAAAGGGAGCTGTCTTCAGATCAGCAGCAGCTGCCATTTCACTCTCCATGGAAAGTAAATCCAGTAGAGGGAGGATTGTTCTGTCTAAGGCAGAAGTAACTCTGGAATTGGGTAAAACTCTCGGCATTGACTTTGAAGGCAAGGATGAGAAGGTGATTAGCAAATTGCAATAGCTAGAAACCAATGATTTGGAGAAAGTTAGAACACGGGTTGGGGATGCCAACTAGGCTACTGTTGTCAGGGGACCAAAAGTGTAAAATTTGTTTACATGAAGATTCAATCATGGAATATAAGAGTGATTGGCAATCCAGAGAAATGAAAGAAGATCAAGAAAAGTACTCTGAAAAGAAAAGTGAATGATTGCTATGATGCTGGTATGCTTTGCTTTGGTTCTACTACGCTCTAGTTGCCGCTGAGTTTCGGTTATTGTCTGTATTGGTTGATTGTCTGATGCTGGCTGCTTGATTGGGCCGTATGCTAGTCTGTTGGCTGAATGGGTTGAATGTTGATGTGTTAGATGGTTGTATGGGCTATAATGCAGGTCTATTGGTTGTTCGGGCTGATGGCAGGATGGTCTGCTGGTTGAATGGGCTGAATGTAGGTCTACTAGTTGTCTGGGCTGATTGTAGGGCTACTAGTTGTGTGTGTTGTTATGCTGTTAGAAGTTGTCCTTGTGGAGAAGTTTGTTTTTGTGGTGAAGTTGTCTGTGTGTGCTATCTTTCTATTTGAAGTTGTCTTCTATCTGGTTTTTTGGGTTTTTTCTTCTGCTTCTTTTGATCTCTTTTGTTGGTTTCTCACCAACTGGCGCTTGGACCTTTGTGTTAGCTCCAAACTCCTCTTTATTGATGTAATCAATCATACCTTCTATGCTTTCATCAATAAAGATTTTCTTTGCCGATCAAAAAAAACATAGAGGTAGTCGTATAAGTGCAGTTTGGAAATGGGAAGGACTTTCTTGAAGGGGAAAAAAAAATGTGACAATGTTCACACCAACTCAAATGTACACTTTATCTAATAGAATAGACATATATTAAGAATGTCGGTTGTAATTTATGTGAAAAAAAAAAAGTTCACTTAATATAATAGTATAGATAATTGCCATATCAACCATCTCAATAAATGCATACCATCTATTTACAGGTCAGGTATGTTAAATATCTTTGCACATTACTAATGCCACAATTGCTAACGTGTTTATTATGCAAACTATATTGGCAAATGCTTTAGAACTTACTTTCCAATATGGAAATGAACATGATCCTCGATATGGCTCCATTTAGTTCCTTTAAAAACAGATAAAGAGGGTGGTAGAAACTGTAGTAGGAACGTGGGAAAATGGGTTTTTTTTTTTTTTTTTTTTTTTTTTTTTTTTTTTTTTTAATTCTTCTTTCTTAAAGTAGAGCATTAAGAAGTTGGTTAGGAAAATTAGCAAACGTGGTTTTTTTTTTTTTTTTAAATGTAAATCATCTAAAGTCCACATGGCAGGAGCTTCAAGAGACCAAATCTAAGGTTCACTTAATATAATAGTATAGATGGCACCATTTAGTTCCTTTAAAAACAGTTAAAAAGGGTGGTAGAAACTGTAGTAGGAACGTGGAAAAATGGGCATTTTTTTTTTAATTCTTCTTTCTTGAAGTTGAATATTAAGTAGTTGGTTAGGAAAATTAGCAAAGGTGGGTTTCTTTTCTTTTCTTTTCTTTTCTTTTTTTAATGTAAATCACCTAAAGTCCACATGGCAGTAGCTTCAAGAGACCAAATCTAAGGTTCACTTAATATAATAACGGCAATGCTCTAATACCATGAAGGACGTATTTCATTGAATGATCAGATACAAAATCATATCCATCCAAGTGTATATATACACATTTATTCAATACTAGTAATAACAACCTAACTAATCCTAACTGTCTAACAAACTAACTACATCTTGTTGCTATATAATATTTTCCTACAACCATACATACGGTAATTATGACGCAACTGCTTTATTCATGGCTGATGCATTCATTATTTGAAGCATTATCCATAGCAAATTTTCCATTTGGAAAGTATTAGTTATAAACTGCTTATTACTAAACATAAATAATAACTAATAAACTGTTTTTTTAATTCTTCTTTCTTGAAGTTGAATATTAAGTAGTTGGTTGGGAAAATTAGCAAACGTGGGTTTCTTTCTTTTCTTTTTTCTTTTTTTTTTTAATGTAAATCACCTAAAGTCCACATGTAGCAGCTTCAAGAGACCAAATCTAAGGTTCACTTAATATAATAGCGGCAATGCTCTAATACCATGAAGAATGTATTTCATTGAATGATCAGATACAAAATCATATCTGTCCAAGTGTATATATACACATTTATTCAATACTAGCAATAACAACCTAACTAATCCTAACTGTCTAGCAAACTAACTACATCTTGGTATTATATAACATTCTCCTACAACCATACATACGGTAATTATGATGCAACTGCTTTATTCATGGCTGATGCATTAATTATGTGATGCATTATCCTTAGCAAATTTTCCATTTGGAAAGTATTAGTTATAAATTGCCTATTACTAAACATAAATAATAGCTAATAAACTGCTTTTTTAATTCTTCTTTCTTGAAGTTGAATATTAAGTAGTTGGTTAGGAAAATTAACAAACGTGGATCTCAACAGAATTAATGAACAAAATTAACAAAAATGGATTAAAGCTTCTAAATAGAATTAATGCTCGAGAGATGTTAATGGTTGAGGGAAACTACCACAGAAGTATAAATTAACGGAGAGGATCTCAATCTGCCATTTAGATATTTGAAATAGGAAACATAAAATAAAATTTTAAAAAAAGAAAGCATTTTATAACAAAAATAAAATTTAAAAAAAGAAAGCATTTTATAACAAAAATCTTGTAATTTACTTTTAGAGCGGGGAGGGAATTAGTGGCATGCAATAGTTGGTTTCCAATTTTTCGGCTCATGTCTTAAACAATGTATCTGTCAACTCTTAATTCAGAAATCAACAATTATTCTAACACATTGTGATAGGAAGAGAAAGAGAAGAGAAGAGAGTTTGCCTCATGTCTTACTAAAAACTCTGGAGTGGTGCAATGGCAGTTAGGAACTGCTCCTGTGCAGTGGTCGTTTGTGTCTTTATATGTCACGACCCCAAACCGCCCCTAGTAGAATGGTGCTGTGATGGCCAGTAATCCGAGATTACCGAAGGCCAACTTACAGAGATTCACACACACAATCAGAGTATACATATGGGGCTTACATGTGCGTAAGCAATAAATTTACATCTAATTAGTCCGTAAGAGTTGTGCATAAATCAAATGAAATGACATACATCTTAACATGGCTTTACAACTTGAATACAATAAGACAAGGTATATACTACATCTTGATCAAAAGGCTTCTCAAGCCAACATATACAAAATACAATGAAATACAAGCCAAGAAGCATGATCTTCAAGATGATACAAAACACGAATCCAAAACATCTTGCAAACACATCTAGGCGTCACCGCCTTCTTGCTCATCACCTACATATATATAAGGAGAAGGTGAGCTTGGATCAATGAATGATATAATTAATAAAGGTTTAAATGAATGATATCCGAGGTCTTTTCCAAAACAAAACATATCATAACTTATACAAATCAAGGGACGAACCAAGTTCATCTATCAAATCTTTCAGAGCTCCAAGGGATGCTTACTAGCATCAATAATACAAGGGATGACATTAACAAAGGTGCTACAAAAGCTTAGAGTCCCCTAGCACGTACAGGCTTGTGTTACAAAACCATAAAGTCCTCTAACACGTAAGGACTTGTGCTACCAAAGCTTAGAGTCCCCTAGCACATACGGACTTGTGTTACAAAAGCTTAAAATCCTCTAACACGTAAGGACTTGTGCTACCAAAGCTTAGAGTCCCCTAGCACGTATGGACTTTCCAAGAATGTCATCCAAAACAAAGCTAATACTTGATACTCAAAATAGGGATAATCATTCATGCTTAATAAATACCTTTCCAACAAGGCAAAACAAAGCTTCATCAAAATGTTATAACATTAAAAATACCACTCACATAGCTCTTCGGGTGTAGGGCTTAAGGCAAGAATCCAAGACCTACAATCACATAGCAAGGTCTATTGAATGCACTTCAAGAAGACAAGAAGAGGTGCTCAAAGATGGATATGAAATGCATTCTCCAAAACAAGCTTTACATGCATGCAATAGATCTCGGCTTTCCGTTTCTAAAAATCAAGTCAAGACAAAGTGAAACATACTAGGAATCAAGCACTGTTTTTCATCTCAGGAAAACATACTGGGTACCAACTAGGTCTTGGCCGAGGTCCCAAACCTCTTGGCCTAGGTGTGATCCCGACGACCACCTTTAGGAGATAAAGTCTAGAAAATCTGGGTTTTTCTTTGAAGATCATGAAGAGCAAAACATGAAGAACATGAATGCTAAAATCATAACTTCTTATTACAAAATCTGGGGTTTCATGCTACGAGTTCAAAAACATGGACCTTGGTACCCATACTTTAAGATCTTATGAAAACGAACACAAAAACAAGGGTCTTGATGCAAACTTTCGGATCAAACAAGGCTTTTCTTCAAGAACACATGAATATCACTTTCTCTTTCTAAAACCAAACTTTAAATCAATGCATGACTCATGAATCATGCAAGATCATGCAATGCAGCTAGATGAACAATGAGAACAACAATAGTAGATTAAGATTCTAACCTCAAGACACGAATCTAACGGCTTAAGGTGGGAAGATCAAGCTTGGAAATCTACTTCCTCTCTAAGAACTCTTCTACCTCTTCCTAGAGCTTCTCTGTCTTCTAGAACAAGATATAGAAATGATATGTTTTCTCTCTCACTGCCGGCTGATTTAGCCTTCTGCAGGGACACGTGGCACTACCGGATTGGTTCTCCTCAAAAAGGTGATAGAAAGACAAGACATGTGTAAGACAAAGTGTATACAACACGCTAGATGGCAAGGGCACTCCGGCAAGAAAAGACATCGGCTAAGACAAGGCTTCAACTTGAAATGTTACAATGATCTCGGCTAGGAAGGTCAACGCTTGACTTAGCTGTGCCACACCTTGGCCTAGATGTGCCACACCTCGGCCTAGGTCATACCAATCCAGGAACAAGATCACTTTGGTTCAAAGATGACATCTCGGCCTAGATAATACACATCTCGGCCTTGGTGATGCACACCTCGGCCCAGATAGTGACATCTTGGCCAATATGCAAGGGTGAAGGTGGAGTTCAACCAAAATGGTTCCAAGGTTGTTCTAGGCGTAAAAGGTTCAAAGGTGGCCTAGGTTACACACACCGAGCAAGAAACAAAGCGTGCAAGCAACACTTAAGCAAAACAAGGCAAGATTTGTAATGCAACTTAACAAGACAAAATCATATATATATATATGTACGTGCAAGCATTACTAAGATGATGTGAGGGTTGTTACATTATATCTCTCTTCCCCTACATTTTTGTTTTTGTTTTTGTTTTTAACAATTTTGTTTTGGCATGGCTTTGAAAGAGAAAATTATTATAGAAAGAGAGAAGAAACTAAAAAACAAAGAGAGAGATGGTTATTAGACAGTTCCACGTTACCTGAACAATTTGAAAAAAGTCCCTCAGGAATAGCTCTTGTGTTGTCTTCGATTGATGGCCACAGGCTAGGACTTCCAAACTATGATTAATTGCCATATCAAACATCCCAAGAAATGCATACCATCTGTTTACATGGCAGGTACGTTAAATATCTTTGCACATTACTAACACCACAATTGCTAACGTGTTTATTATGCAAACTATACTGGCAAATGCTTTAGAACTTACTTTCCAATATGGAAATGAACATGATCCCTGATATGGCTCCATTTGGTTCCATTAAAAACAGTTAAACAAGGTGGTAGAAACTATAGTAGGAACGTGGGAAAAGGGGCATTTTTTTTTTTAATTCTTCTTTCTTGAAGTTGAGTATTAAGTAGTTGGTTAGGAAAATTAGCAAACTTGGTTTTTTTTTTTTTTAATGTAAATCACCTAAAGTCCACATCGCAGGAGCTTCAAGAGACCAAATCTAAGGTTCACTTAATATAATAGTATAGATGGCTCCATTTAGTTCCTTTAAAAACAGTTAAAGAGGGTCGTAGAAACTGTAGTAGGAACGTGGGAAAACAGGCATTTTTTTTTTTTTAATTCTTCTTTCTTGAAGTTGAGTATTAAGAAGTTGGTTATGAAAATTAGCAAACATGGGGTTTTTTTTTTCTTTTTTTTTCTTTTTTAATGTAAATCACCTAAAGTCTACATGGCAGCAGCTTCAAGAGACCAAATATAAGGTTCACTTAATATAATAGTGTAGATCTTCTTTCTTGAAGTTGAGTATTAAGTAGTTGGTTAGGAAAATTAGCAAACGTGGGGTTTTTTTTTTTAAATGTAAATCACCTAAAGTCCACATCGCAGGAGCTTCAAGAGACCAAATCTAAGGTTCACTTAATATAATAGTATAGATGGCTCCATTTAGTTCCTTTAAAAATAGTTAAAGTGGGTGGTAGAAACTGTAGTAAGAACGTAGGAAAATGGGGATTTTTTTTTAATTCTTCTTTCTTGAAGTTGGTTGGGAAAATTAGTGAACGTGGGTTTTTTTTTTTTTTTTTTAATGTAAATCACCTAAAGTCTACATGGCAGCAACTTCACAAGACCAAATCTAAGGTTCACTTAATATAATAGTGTAGATCTTCTTTCTTGAAGTTGAGTATTAAGTAGTTGGTTTGGAAAATTAGCAAATGTGGGTTTCTTTTTTTCTTCTTTTTTTTTTTCTAATCTAAATCACCTAAAGTCCACATGGCAGGAGCTTCAAGAGACCAAATCTAAGGTTCACTTAATATAATAATGGCAATGCTCTAATACCATGAAGAATGTATTTCATTGAATGATCAGATACAAAATCATCTCTGTCCAAGTGTATATATACACATTTATTCAATACTAGTAATAACAACTTAACTAATCCTAACTGTCTAACATACTAACTACATCTTGTTATTATATAATATTCTCCTACAACCATACATACGGTAATGAAGATGCAACTGCTTTATTCATGGCTGATGCATTCATTATCTGATAATAACTAAACATAAATAATAACTAATATAAACTAACTAAATAATATCCATTTCGAAAGTATTAGTTATAAACTGCTTATTACTAAACATAAATAATAACTAATAAACTGCTTTTTTAATTCTTCTTTCTTGAAGTTGAATATTAAGTAGTTGGTTAGGAAAATTAGCAAACGTGGATCTCAATAGAATTAATGAACAAAATTAACAAAAATGGATTAAAGCTTCTAAATAGAATTAATACCCAAGAGATGTTAATGGTTGAAGGAAACTACCACAGAAGTATAAATTAACGGAGAGGTTCTCAATCTGCCATTTAGATATTTGAAATAGGAAACATAAAATAAAATTTTAAAAAAGAAAGCATTTTATAACAAAAATCTTGTAATTTACTTTTAGAGCAGGGAGGGAATTAGTGCATGCAATACTTGTTTTCCAATTTTTTGGCTCATGTATTAAATAATGTATCTGTCAACTCTTAATTCAGAAATCAACAATTATTTTAACACATTGTGATAGGAAGAGAACGAGAAGAGAACAGAGTTTGCCTCATGTCTTACTAAAAACTCTGGAGTGGTGCAATGGCAGTTAGGAACTGCTCCTGTGCAGTGGTCGTTTGTGTCTTTATATCTCTCTTCCCCTACTTTTTTGTTTTTGTTTTTGTTTTTAACAATTTTGTTTTGGCATGGCTTTGAAAGAGAAAATTATTATGGAAAGAGAGAAGAAACTAAAAAATAAAGAGAGAGATGGTTATTAGATAGTTACACCTTACTTGAATAATTTGAAAAAAGTCCCTCAGGAATAACTCTTGTGTTGTCTTCGATTGATGGCCACAGGCCAGGAGTTCCAAAATATGATTTATTGCCATATCAAACATCCCAAGAAATGCATACCATCTGTTTACATGGCAAGTATGTTAAATATCTTTGCACATTACTAATACCACAATTGCTAACGTGTTTATTATGCAAACTATACTGGCAAATGCTTCAGAACTTACTTTCCAATATGGAAATGAACATGATCCCTGATATGGCTCCATTTAGTTCCTTTAGAAATAGTTAAAGAGGGTGGTAGAAACTGTAGTAGGAACGTGGGAAAATGGGCATTTTTTTTTTAATTCTTCTTTCTTGAAGTTGAGTATTAAGTAGTTGGTTAGGAAAATTAGCTAACGTGGGGGTTTTTTTTTTTTTTTTTTTTTTTTTTTTTTAATGTAAATCACCTAAAGTCCACATGGCAGGAGCTTCAAGGGACCAAATCTAAGGTTCACTTAATATATAGGGATCCCGGTTTTCCCTTCCTTTGTGTATTGTATTTCGGATTCGGTTCCGTGGATGTGTTGTTGTCTTATTCTCGTTTCCATCCTTTACTCTTTGTATTTGAGTCCGGGGTTGTGTTGGGCAGGTTTGATACAGGTTGGTTGTGTGTAGAAACCAAAAGTTGATGCCTAGATTTTGGCCTTCACGGTCGAGCGGGGCTTTTGACGCTCGTGCAGACCCTTTGTTTTTGCTTCTCTGCTCAAGCGGGCGTTTTGACGCTCGAGCGTGATTTTCCTTCTCTCATTATTTTGTTCTGCAGGTCTTCAAACGCTCGAGCATCCACTTTCACGCGCGAGCAGGGACCATAGTTTGCAAAACTTCTGGAGGTATGCATCCAGCGCTCGAGCGGCGCTTTTGGGGCTCGAGCGTAAGTCTGTGTCTGGCGCTCGAGCGGGAAATCCCACGCTCTAGCGGACCTATTTTTATATCAGTTCAGGATTTCAATTTTTGGATTACTTTTTGGCGTTCTCTCTCTCTCTCTCTCTCTCTCTCTCTTTCTCTCTAACTTTTCAAAACCTCCATTTGAGAGCTCCTCTCTCTAGAATACAACTTATCTCTAAGGTTTGATCTTGTTTGAGTGATCTTCCACCCTTGTCCCTTTGTAAAAAGTGTGGGGTTTGGCTTGCTCTTCATTTTGATCTGAAAATCTTGAAGTTTGGAGCACTTTGGAAATTCTTCATCATCTCCATTTGGTCTCATCTTTTGAGGTAGGGATAACTACTCATCTTTATGAGCTTTGACATAGATTTTTGGCATTTTGTATAAATGGTTTGATTTGGGTGTTAGGGTTTGAGATTTGAAACATTGAAAAAGAGGGGTTTTGTTATTTTAACCCATACAAGTGTATCTTGGGTCTTAAAATGAGATTAGTGTTGTTTATTGTTGATATTTTGACCATTAGGTCAATATTGGAAAAAATGAAGAAAATGCCATATTTGGGTTTTCTTGGGTCATTAGTGTAATTTATGACTTTCATTGTGAAATATGAAATTGGGATGGAAATAATGAAATTAGCTTAATATGAGATGGAATGGTGGAGTCGGATTTATTAATCGCTCACTTTTGAAAATGTTGATCATTTATCTGTTGACGCATTTATTATCTGTTTAGAAATAATTGCCTTGGGCTATCAGTGGAGAATAGTCTTGATTGTTGTAGACACTGCATGATGATTAGGTAAATTAAAACTAATCAGTTGAATATGTCATTGAATATGACGATTGGAATAATGCATCAAATTTGTGTATTGATTGATTGTGTATATGATAATTGTTTATATACATTGTATTGTGTGGGAGGAGATAGGGGATGTACTCCACAGTTTGGGAGGAGATAAGGGATGGACTCCTAAACCGGATATTATTTGGGAGGAGATAGGGGACGGACTCCATTGATACAGCAAATCTGTGTATCATTTATGAAGTATGGAAGTGTTTTAATATGAGTTGTTATCTCATGTAAATTGTGAAGTATGAGTGTTTTGTTATGAGTTTTAATCTCATTTAAATCGTTGATATTGGAAAGGTTTTTAACATGAGCCGTTGTCTCATGAGAATTGTTTGGCCAGGTTCTGAGCCATGTTTATAATCGAAATTGTTAAGTAAAGGAAAATCGAACGAAACATGGACATAGATGTTATGGAATTGGATTACACTGTATGTTGGATGCTATTTGTTAAACATTTATCAAATGCTAATGTTTTAGTTATTGCTCATAATATGTTTAGCATATCTCTTCTGGGCGTTGGCTCACCCTATATGGGACATCATTTTCAGGTTCAGGTGATATGCCACCTCCAAGGACGTAGCTTGGGAGGCTTGAGGCTGATAATTCTTTTGTTGTTCTCTTTTGCATATTACATGTATATCAAGCCATGGGCTTATTTTGTGTAAAGAGTTAGAACTCTACTTTTGTTGAACCCAAGTGTTGACTTGGAAAGTTGTAAGCCTATAGGGCATTTACTTTTGTTGTCAACATGTAATATCTTTTGTAAGAATACTCTGATGAATGACATTATGTTTTACTCCCTTAAGTTTATGGATGTAATGAATGCATGATTTATGGGTTTATTTTCGGAGCGTACCGGGTTTGAATACTTTGGGTACATGGGAAGTGGTTAGTACCACAATAGGTTTGTCTCGCTTGTTAGAGACTTAGATGAAGTGCTATATGCTTATGTGATAACATGTTTATGTGACTATATGGGTATGAAATTTAGTTTCTAGGATGTTGACTGGATCCTTGGGTTTCTAGGAGTCCTGTTGGAAAAGCACTTGATCAATGCTGTTTCTAACTGGAACTCTAGTAATGCCTCGGGACTGTCATTATCCGGAAATGAAATTCGTAAGTGCTTATGTGATTATGTGCTTACATAGAGTGAATTACAGTTGTCCATGCATTAGGACGCGAGTGTTATAGCTTCGGCACATTTATGAATGTGCTAATGTTCTTCGTTACCTTTATTAGGATGTCAAGACGAGGACGTGGTGGTAGGCAAGGTAGGCCTAGGAGGCAGGAGATGCCTATACCGGATGAGATTTCGGCGCAGCAAGAAGGTGTTGGTCAGGCCAATGTAGCCGAGCCAGTAGGTCAGCAGGCCATGGGCGCCTTAGCCCGCGAGATGGCAGGAGCATTGAGGGAATCTATGGACATTCTTAGAGCTGAGAATCAAGTCCAGGCCCATGTTGCTGAGGCAGGGCCTTCTTTTTTAAAGAGGGAGTTCTTCCGGCCTAACCCAGACGAGTTTGTGGGTGATCCGAAAGAGCCACTGAAGCTGATGAGTGGCTTGAACAGATGACGAAGACGTTTGAGAAGCTTGGCATCGAAGATAAGGCATTGAAAGTGACCTTGGCATCCTTCCAGTTGAAGAGAGACGTGGGTCAGTGGTGGAAGTTTGTCCGAGGTCATATTGGTGGCACATAGGAGGCCTTTGTAGATGCTTTCGAGGAGAAGTTTCTGTCTCCAGTTGTCAGGGAGAAGTTGAGGGACTAGTTTTGTCAGCTCAAACAGCTAAGTATGCCTGTGGCCGAGTTTGAGGCCGCATTTACCAGCCTATCTAGGTTTGCACCTGAGCTTGTGGCATCTGAGGAACGCCATTGCCTTGAGTTCAAGAAGAAGCTGAGGCACGAGCTTAAGACTAGGGTTGCAGGGTCCATGAGTCGGGAGTATGGACGCCTTGGGGATGCGGCAGCACATCTTGAGACTATCACGTAGGAGGAAGAGGAGAGGATGAGGGCCTCTAAGAGGAGTCAGGATAGCCAGGGGGACGGTAGGAGGCAGAGGGGTTCTAACCTTCAGCAGTCCCAGGGTGCTTTTGCTAAACCTACCTTTCCAGTGCCGAGTGTAGGCTCTGGGAGAGGCAGTCAGGGAGACATTACTTGTTACAAATGTGGTCAGCTGGGCCACAAGTCTCCAGCTTGCCCGCAGAGGGGAGGAGGGCAGAGAGCAGCTTCATCTTCGGCTCGACCTCAGAGCCAGAGTCAGGGCAGAGGCCAGCCGCTCTCTTGTTACCAGTGTGGTCAGGCGGGGCACCTGAAGAGGTATTGCCCGCAGTTGAGTGGCACATCGGGTGCGTCTAGTTCGAGGCAGACGCAGAGTTTTCAGCCAGCACAGTTGGTTCAGGCCTCGAGGGCCAATCAGGGGGCGTCATCGTCTCAGTTTGTGCAACAGTCTTTTGCTTCGAGAGGTGAGCAGGTAGATTAGGGGCCTTCAGGGCGTGTGTATGCTATTACTGCGCAGGATCTTGTACCGGCTCCATCTGTTGTGAGAGGTACCTTTTTGTTTTGCAACTCTGTTGCGAATGTGTTGATTGATACGAGTGCATCCCATTCCTTTATATCTGCTGCATTTGCATCTGTTTTGAGGTTGGAGTTGGCACAGTTAGCATCTCCTATTTGTGTTGTATCACCTGTTGGGGGTGAATTGATTTTGAAACAAGGGTGTCGGGGCTGTGATATAGAGGTTGCCGACCGCCGGCTTCCATTTTCTTTTGTAGTTATGGCTATGTCAGGTTTTGATGTGATTTTGGGTATGGATTGGCTATCATCATACCAGGCTATTATTGATTGTTACCGCTAGAGGGTCACTGTATGTACCTTGAACGGGGATTGTTTCCATTTCTTGGGGGATCGGGTTGGTAGTGTGTTGCCACCGGTGTATGATCCGCGAGAGCGGAGTGAACTTAGTGGTCTTCTCACTAGCTTTATGAGTAGTGAGTGTGATGAGATCCAAATTGAGTTGCCGAGAGTGGTTTGTGAGTACTCAGACGTCTTTCCTGAGGATCTTGTTGGTTTGCCACCTCATCAAGAGATTGAGTTCTCTATTGACTTAGTGCCTGGCACGGCACCGATTTCTATGGCACCTTATCGTTTTGCCCCCAACCGAGTTGAGTGAGTTGAAGGTTCAACTCCAGGAGTTGCTAGATAAGGGTTTTGTCCGTCCTAGTACTTCACCGTGGAGAGCACCGACCCTCTTTGCTAAGAAGAAAGATGGTGCCTTGAGACTTTGTATCGATTACCGGAAATTGAATCGAGCTACAGTTAAGAACAAGTACACTATGCCCTGTATAGATGATCTGTTTGACCAGTTGAAGGGGTCCCGTTGTTTCTCTAAGATAGACTTAAGATTGGGTTACCACCAGTTGAGGGTCAGGGAGGAGGATATTCCGAAGACGGCATTCCATACGCGGTATGGCCATTATGAGTTTCTGGTGATGCCTTTTTGGCTTACCAATGCACCGGTAGTGTTTATGGACTTGATGAACCGGATATCTCGGGAATTCTTAGATTGTTTTGTGGTCGTCTTCGTAGACGATTGTAGACGTGCCCGAACGTCCAGGGGGAAATCCCCCGTTTTGTTCATTTGGGCTCACTACAGTTCGGACTCAAATGCCACGGTCCTGTATCTAATCTCGCAGAGTACAATGCAAGACTGATGAATCATCAAAGAGTCCAAATCTGGCAAATCGTTTTGGAAAACTTATTTTTTAGAAAGAAGTGCCAAACATGGACTGTTTTGCCAGACATAGAGTTGCCACCTAAATATTTTGTTTTGGGGGAATTTAGGAAACCCTGACTCGTGCCTAAGGCCACGTGTCCATCATCACCAAAGTTGCCTCGACTCGGGAACTTGGGCACGATTGGGGAAGGTCATTTCATGAGCACCCCCGCTCGCCTGATCAAAAGATCGGCCTCTACTAATCATGATATCGAGTTTTTGAAAACACATGTGCTCTTATTCCGGTTTATTAGCGTAGAATTACTATGTGATGCGCACTACATACAAGTATAGACTGGATTGCCTAAGTTGGAACAAAGCATCGCATATCCATTTCTTTTGAAAAACGGTTTGCTACTCGCAAGTAGGCTAAAATGCAGGTTTTGCCACCCTCAACTGGGCTTAAGAAAACACGGTGATTTGCCACTCTCAAGTGGGCTCAAAACTCGCAATCAGTGAATTGTTCCAACTCAAACAATCTAACCTTCACCCACAGGTATTCAGGCAGTTATATCACATAAACAGTTAGCCTCATGGCAAGCATGCTATCATGGCAGTCACTCACACACATGCAAGGATGCTAAAGCATAAACATTTACCGAGTACTCCGAGCCAAAACAAAAACTAGTTAGTGATCAATGCATGATCCTAGTTCATGTTAAGATGGCTAATGCAACACATGCAAGATGCAACCAAGATAGGCTCGGCTATTCTAAGATGTCACATGAGATGCGACAATCGATATATGTATTCAACTTGGAATTGAAATACAATGCAGTTAGTATGATACGCCGAGCCAGATGCATGCAAGACAGATGAATGAATGCAAACATGCGAACATAAGTATGCTAATTGAAACATGCCCTAATCTAACCATCATAAGCTGGTAAATAAAAGAGAGAAAGGCGTGGGGTTGGAAGACATACATCACACACACGCACATGCACACTTATTACAACATTGCCCTCTCTCGGAGGGTCCGAATGAATAATACACAACCAACTAGCTAATCTAAGCTAATTAAGCTAATTATTACACAACATTAATTAATTAACAAATTAACTAAGAAAGTGAATAAACTAGCAGGCAATGCTACTTGAAATGAACTGCCTCAGCTCTGCTCGGAATGATGAAGGATGCATACATGCTTGAGTCGCCTTGTCGGGAAATCCATCGCGATGCCCCAGTTTGCCTCTATTTGCAATCGTCCTAACACCGCATAAAGCTCCGTATTTCGACCAGTTTTTGCTGTTGGTTTCCGGTTTGCTGCAACATAGAGCAAGAAAGGGGCATGGCAAAGTATTTTCAACATATGTGTGCACGACCACTCTCCCCGTCATTGCATAAGCTCTAGGGAGTGTAACCCTCGATCCTCGTGCCACCAATCACGCATCTCGATGCATGATCGCCATGGGGTCAAATTGCACGATTCGATGTGAAATGAATGCACATATAAGCAAGTAAAGCCAGCAACTCTATCATGGATAGTCAAGAGTGCCGGCGACCAAGAATCGAGGCACGTTTCGTCACTTTGAGTACGAAATGTTCCTCGTTTCCCGTGTTTGGACTAAACCCTACTCCAAACACAATGCAATACACATGACATGCATGAATGCAACTCTAACATGCAACCTAAACATAATGCCACTAAATGATGCAAACATGCAATTGATGTGCAAACATGCTACTAGCATACACAATGTTATGAAATGATCAATGGCATACTCAATGCACATGAAAACTATATGGCATACGCAATGCACACATGGAGACTAACGATGAAATGGTCAAGGCATACACAATTCAATGGTCAATCATGCAACAACATGGACTAAATGGCATATACAATGCAAGATGGACTTAAACCAAGATAGGTGAGCCTCAGCCACACCCAAATCAGTGGCCATACATGATGAGAATGAAGCAACAACACACATGCAAACATACACAAATGCAAGGGACCAAACCTAAGGCACAAAGTGCAACTCCACAGAGGCATGGTAAGCATGAAATATGGCATTGTAACACGCCCGTGAGGGAACTCACGGGTTACAGTTCGGACTCAATTTTTTGTGTGTTGCGGTTCTAAATCTTGAACCAAAGAGTCCAACTCTGGCAAATCGTTCTGAAGAAAAAACAGATTTTGAAAAAGTAGTGCCAAACATGGACTGCTTTGCCAGATTATAGAGTCGCCACCTAAATATTTTAAAATGGGAAATTTAGGAAACCCTGACTCGGTGCCGAAGGCCACGTGTCCGTCATTACCAAAGTGGTCTTGGCTTGGGAGCTTGGGTACGATCGGGAAGGTCATTATGAGCACCCTTCGCCCGTCAAGATCGCCTCTACTAACCGTGATATCCGTTTTTGAAAACATTATGTGTTCTTATTCCAATTATTAACCTAGAATTACTATGTTATGCGCGCGACAAACAAGTATAGACTAGATCGCCTAATTTGGAAACAAACATTGCATATCCGTTCATTTTGAAAATGCTACTCGCAAGTAGACTAAAACACGGATTTCAATGAGTTTTCCAACTCAAGCAACCCAACCTCCACCTACAGGCATTCAAACAGTTTATCTCATATAAGCATCTAGCCACATGGTAAGCATACTGTCATGGCAACATTCACACGCATGCGACATGCTAAAGCGTAAAATACTTACATCGTACTCCGTGCCAAAACAAGAAACTAGTTAGCAAACATGCATGACCTAGTTCATGTTAAGTGGCTAATGCAACACAGGCAAGGATGCAATTTAGAGTAGGCTCAGCTATTCTAAACATGGCATGTGGAATGCTACAACTAACACGTATTCAATTCGGAATTGAAATACAAATGCAGTTCGTATGATGCGCCGAGCCCGGTGCGTGCAAAACAGATGAATGATGCAAATATGCTATCATACTGTATGCTAATTGAAATATGCCCTATATCTAACCATCATAAGCGGGTAAATAAAAGGGAAGAAAGACGTGGAGTTGGAAGACATACATCACACTCACCCACACTTATTACAATTATGCCCTCGCACAGAGGGACTCAAAAGAATAATACAGTCCCAAAATAATACAGTCCAAATACAGAATAAATTAATTATTACAAAATTTCTATTTATCAAATTAAATGCAAAAAGGAAAGGTGGCCCCAGCCCCTGGCTCGGGATGCGTGAATGATGTATGCTCGAATCTGACTCGCCCAGAAACCCGCATCATGACACTGCTACTGCTTTCACCGTCTCCTTTTTCTCAAACTGCCAAAGTCTCAGAACACCTTCTACATACACTGAAGATCACCACCAGCTAAAGGGGAACACCACCGGCTAAAGGGTGTGGCCACTGGCTGCATTTGGAGTTATCGACTATTCATGAAGTGCCGGTCGGCACTCTATACTGCCGGTCGGCACAAAATTCCTGCAGAGGACAGTTTGACAGCAACAGCAGGCAAACAGTGCATGATATGGATTTTAGAGCAAATTTATGCATGGCCAATGTTTCCTATCATGCGTGGGACTCAAGGAAGCATGACCCTTGGTTCTTGGGCCATCAATTATGCATCTTGGTGCATGATAGCCTAAGGAACTAAGTTTGCATTTTAATGTAAAAATGCATGCAAACACACAAATGAAACCAAAGCCTTATCATGTGTTGGTCAAGGGCCTTGGTGACCAAGAATTGAAATATGTTGCACCACTCGTAATGTGAACTTCTCTCAACCCTTACACTTGGTTTGACACCCCAAACCAAGACATGGAATGCATGTATGCAACAAGGCTCAACAATGTGACAATAATGCGAAAATGCAAGGCATACCAAATGCAATGCAACATGATATTAAGTGTGCAATACTAGGCATGCAAAATGCAAGGTGTAATGCAAACATGGACACTTAAGGCAATGGGAATGACATGTAGTAACACTTAATGAATCAATTAAGCAACCACCATGAGGCAAGCATGCAATGGTGGATTTAACTACAATGGGGTAGTCTTCAAATCTCCCCAAAACAGTGGCAAAAAGTGCGCCAAAACATGAGCAAAATGCTATACAAGCATGCAAGTGAATAGGCCCAAAACCAAGAGCATCAAAGAGAGCATCTAACTATCATTAACATGACCACTCATGGCACAAGTTGGACAACCAAAAACAATTTCTTAGCATGCAAAAATACACCCAAATCCCCTTATATGGCAACCCCAAAATGCCCCAAACAAAACAAGCATGCATTCCTAAGCATAGAAAGGCACACCTTTAAAGCATGAACGAGGAAATGAATGCAAGCATGAGGGCATGGATTAGGGACTGAAATGTGATCTAAAATGATGCCAAATCATAAGATTAAGGTAGACTAATCATGCTAAGGACTCGCACACCCAAAGCTTACAAGCCAACAAGCAAGACAACAATACCAAACATGCCAAACATGGCAAAAATAGTGGCTAACAGCCCCTTTTCATGGCAAATCAAGGTCAAATGCTATAACATGCAAGACTAAAACATGAGGATATGGTAGGCTAATGGCATGGCACACTTCCAAGCAAAGTAAAGCATTATAAAGCAAGTATGAGAGGCATGTTAAGGGCCATAAATCCAACCTAAAACAGAGGCATAACATATCATATTAACCACAAATATGCTTTGAAATGAAGCCAGAACCAACCATGCACACATGCTATTTCTTAGGCCAAAAACAAAGGCAAGCAAGGGACAAAGGGGAGAGGGGTGTCCCTCCCCTATATGAGACTTCAAAACACCTTCCTCACCACTGAAAACCCACTGGTTTTCAGTGGTGAGAAGACCAAAAACACCAAGTGAACAAAGCCTTACCAAAAGAACACCAAAATGGCCAAACAAAGCCTAAAAGGGTGAGCCTTTACTCAAACCACAAAATGACCTTAATGAAGGTTCAAGAGCAAGTAAAAATAAGAGTTTTTTCAGTTATAGGCAAAGCTCAAAACACAAAGAAAGAGGGGTAGAAACTAGTTGCAAGAATGGGAAAACTAAAGTAAAGAGTTTACCCTTGAAGATCCCTTGAAGAACAGGTGGTCCAGCCACTCTCTAGTGGTGAAAGTCGGCCCAAAATCACCACAAACAACCCTCCAAGTCCCTCAATCTCAGAGCTAGATGTAATGGTGTGTGTAATTGTAATGACCCCAAAGTGCGTATAGAAGGTTATCTTGATTTCATTAAGGGTTCATGTGTTTGCTATTGGAATTGAAGAACTAGCCGTCGAATTATGCTTTTGGAGCTGGAATTGTTGACCTTTATCAACAATCTGAAAATTTTTCCCTCCGCTCGAGCGGGCCTTTGGGGGTTCCAGTAATGTTGTAGGCGGGCTGAAATTCTGGGAGTGGTGATTTTCCGCTGGAGCGTAGAAGTGGCCGCTCGAGCGACAAATTTTGTTATTAGTCGCGCCGAGCCGATGTTGAACGCCAAGCGGTCTCTAGGATGAGTTGTACTTCTGAGGCATGTGGGCTCATTTTTGACATCTTATTAGTGTATTTGGAATGCCTTTATTTTATTTTGGGATTTTGGTTGAGGTGGTAATGTGATGGTGAAGCAAGATTGGACCAAAGAATTTAATTCGGATAGTTATTTTACGAACAGCCTCCACTCTTTTGCCTTTTTCTTTTTCCACACTTGGAATTTGGATATGCGGTTAGAACGATTGGAAAGCATATTTCCGGGGCTTCAATTTGGACACAAGAACGACCTAAAACAGAGTCCGGATGGGAGAGTCATACCTGTTCAAAGTTTCGACGTCTGTGGTTGAAGGGCAGTCCGCTCGGCAGAATCATCCGCCGGCGGAATTACGGGACAGCGGCTTTAAAACGGGGTTTTGGATCATTTCTTACATGTTTCTTCTTCCTCTTCCTTCCTCTTTGCCTTAGTCCGAAAACCCTAGCTCCAGAACCTTGATTTCCTCTACTTTGAGCAACAACCCACCATGATTCTTGTATCAAGGATGATGAACAAGAGGAGATAAACATTTTCAACCGATTGAAATTCGAGATTGCGAAGGATTCTTCTCAAAGCTTGGTTTTCTTGCTTGGTTCTTGAGGTAGGGGTTCTAATCCTCTTCATTACTTACATGGATGGATAGATTTTTAGTATTTGACTATCTAAATACAAGAATTTCCATTTGTGAGCATGTAGTGTATGGTATGAGAATTGGGGGTTTTAGGGTATGGGTTGTTGAGAGTTGAATTGATGAGTTAGAATGATGGATTATGAATCCTAAGTGTATAATCAATGGGAAAAGTGGAATGATAAGTGATGAATTAATAAGTTTGAATTTTATTGGAATTTATAGATTTCTTAGAAACCCTAGGTTGCTTCTTGATGTTAAGCGATGATTTGGGCCAAATTGAAAGTAAAATTATGAAATTGAGGTGCTGAATTATATCTGTACAAATTTAATTGAATTTTGGAGATGTTTGAAAATTATGTTTAAAATTTACTTAATGAACCTCGATTATGGATAGGGTGAATCATGCTATTATGTGAGATGAAATTGAGAAACAAGATTAGTAATGTTATGAATGATAAGAGCATTGGGAAGAAATGATGAAAAGGGATTTAAGACTTCACCTTGAAAGATGTTGAATTATATTTAGGGGTGATAAGGTGAATTATGCCAAATAGTGTAGCTTATGTTGGATTGTATTGAGATATGTATGGAGAAGTGTGTTGGTTTAATGATGTGAATTGCAAATTGCTGTGTACTTTGGTATAAAGAGGATAACAAGTTAAGAATGGAATAAATTATATGTAACCCGATTTTTATGTGTATTCTGAATTGTGTAGGGTCAGCTGCAGGGGCGGACCAAGCGTCTAAGCACTGTGAGTAATAGTACTATAAATGTACATCAATTACTGTTAATAATGATTATTATTATTACTATTCCGTTTTTCCATGACAGTTATGTTAACATGTTTGTATTTGAGACTTGGTGTGAATATAGAAGGAGTTGGCGCCCATTGATATGACTCAAACTATTCTCAGATTCCGACTATGATTAATGGTTTCGGTAATGTGCTATAATCTATTGAGTAGTGTGTTTAAAAGACATTATTAACATTCTGTTATCCGTAGATTAAGCTTAATGATTCATGGTGAACAAATGGAACAATGATGCTTATGTATCCCGAACTATTCAATTTTATCAAGAATGGTTAAGACCGGTATGAGGTAATTATTTTGTCCCTACAAACAAAGATTGTGATAGCACTGACAATTTGTGAGATACGTTATACATATTGCTAATGATTACCATTGGTATTCTGTCAAACGTAAACTAATTACGTTAATTCATGTAAATGATTGAAAGAATCTGTATGCCTTTGTCTAACTTGGGACTAGTCAGTTCTGATGATATCTGATGTTATTCTGCTTTGTGGTTTGTCCCGAGATCCATTGATTTATGGTATAGAACTATGGTATCTACATATTTCTGAAAGTGTTCAATCTGTGAAATGTGTTCACCCTTTGCTAACAAATATCAACAATGTTCTGTTAAACTCATAATATATCTGGTTATTTATGTGATTAACGGGAAGAATATGTTTATCTGATAACTGCTCGATGTTTCGGTATGGAGCAAAGTGTCAGATTTTAACTAAGTGCTACACCTTGGTGGGAGCCACCTCTAGAATCCGTACGAGCCACCTCTTGAGTCCATACATATGTGAAGTTAAGAGGCTTAAAGCCGTTCTATGAAAGTTACGAGGCCTATGGCCGATATGTGAAAGATACAATTTGTAAGAAAGATATAATTTGTGAAGTAAAGAACCTATGTGGCCCTTGCCCGGGGGTAATAATACCGTGGTTTGTGGCCCTTGCCCGGGGGTAATAATACCGTGGTTTGTGGCCCTTACCCGGGGGTAATAGTACCGTGGTTCAAGAATATGTTTAAAATGTTTTGTGAAATATTGTGAACTTGTGAAACCAAGGGGCCGAGGGCTAATTGTGAAGTATGAATCTCTCACTTGTGAATTATGAAATTATGAGGCCAAGAGCCAACTTGTGAATTATGAAATTATGAGGCCAAGAGCCAGCTTGTGAATTTGTGAAATATGAATTTATGAGGCCGAGGGCCAACGTGTGAAATTTATGGAAGGTATCAAAAGAATTGTGAACTATGAACCAATATAGCCAAGGGTCATTTGTGAGCTATGAAGCTATGAGGCCAAGGGCCAATATGTGAAATATGAATTTATGAACTTGTAAACGTGTGAATCCAAAGGACCGAGGTCCAATATGATAAATTGTGAATCTATGAAACTCAATGGCTCTTTTGTGAATGTGTGAACTCCTCAGGCCAAGGACCCAATTGTGGAATTGTGAATTGACAAAGTTGTCCTACAAAGTTACAGAAACAGACTAATCACATGGTTACAGCATTAGTTATATACTATTATTCATTGAGTTCGCTCATTTTGTCTTTTGTCTGTCTGCTCTGTAGGTAGTCAACCGGGAGTTCAAGCCTAACCTTTAAGGCTCGTCTTTCTCTTGTCAGCTTTGATACGCCCGTGCACCACCGCCGTGCATTTTGTAAAGTATTGTTAGGTTATTGATTTATGCTTGGGTTGTCTTTCAGTAATGATTTTGATATACGCCCAATTGTAGGGCTGGGCCTGTATATATATGTATGTATGTAACCGATATTCAGGTGTATGTTTAGATTTTATTTGCATGTTTTGAAGTTGTGATCCTGGCATATTAGTAGTAGCTCAATGGAGTTTGTTTCTATTGTCCAATTTTGATATTTAATGCTTCCGTTTAGGCCCCATATGATATATATAACAGGATTAGTGTCTATATTCGAATAGGTCATGCCCAAACTTTTAGGGGCGGGTTTGGGGCGTGACAGTAATGGTGTAAAAGTAAGGTAAAACACACTATTTAGGTCTAAAATACACACACAAGGAGGAGAGAGATGGAAAATATAGAGAGAGATATATGAGCTCTGGTTTTTTTGGTCTCTCCAATGGCCAACCCTTAGCCAAGAAGACAAGGCCTCCTCTTATAGAGGAGATAACATTGTAAGCTTAGCCACTAAGCAAACAAGAGGCTCATCCCTCCATACACGTGTATGGAGGGGAAGCAAGTGTGATACAACTGCTTAAAAATATCTCAAAAAGCAACTGCACAGTAGTCGGCAGGGCAAAATTGTCATTTTGACAAAATTGACTGCCGACCGGCACAAAAGAGTGCCGACCGGCACAATATAGTGCCGATGGCAACACCAACCAGCCGGTGGCCTCTAGCCACTGCCGGTGGTGTGTGGGGATGCCTCACAAGGCATTCCCTGCCCTTCCAAGGCAAAGCACAAGTGTTTGGTGCAAAACCAGACACAAAACGGTCAAGTTCGGGGGTCCTGAGGCAAGGCTCGTAGCCGAGAACTCCGGGAACTCCCAACAAACACGAACATGGATAATCACCGAGTGTTCAGGTGGTGACATCTAGGTCTTGAGGACGGTCAAAAATGGGGTGTCTACAGTTGCCTCTCTTTGACAGAACTCGAAAGTCATAACAATGACGGGAGTGAATGTCAAAGCCTAGAGACGACCCATTTTTGATAAGGCCGAAGACTTGGACAAACATGCAAGACAAAACAAGGTATGTGCCCGAAGGCAGGGGCAAAATGCAAGACAATGCAAGAAGCCGAGCATAACTTATGATCATGCAAAGAAAGCTGTAACGAAGCACGCATGCGACAATTATAAGCTAGCAAGCGCCAAACTACACTACAATGCAGAAAGGATGTAAGAGAATTATGCAATTCTCTGTGCGTCTCATGCGGGGGATAGAATACTTGTGCAGCTCGTCCGGTTGCACCGGCCTCAAATGAACCGTACATACAATATCGTGCCTGCAAAGAAAACAAACTTAACAGGTACAATGTTGTTAGCACCATGCATGACAAGGTAGTCGAAAGTGCGTGACAATGCATGCAATGTGTACAGCAAGATAGCAGGATTGAACACATTTGAGTAAAGCAATGCACGTATGCACACAATGTGTATGGAAAGAGAACTTGAACACATGTGAGTAAAGCAATGCACACGTGCACGCAATGTGTATATAACGGAACTTGAACACATATCAGTAAAGTAATGCACGCATACAATGCAATGTGTATATAGAGAAACTTGAACACATATCAGTAAAGCAAAGAACGCATACAATGCAATGTGTATAAAAGGGGATTTGAACACATATCAGTAAAACAATGCACGCATACAATGCAATGTGTATATAGAGAAACTTGAACACATATCAGTAAAGCAATGCACGCATACAATGCAATGTGTATATAGAGAAACTTGAACACATATCAGTAAAGCAAAGCACGCATACAATGCAATGTGTATAAAAGGGGATTTGAACACATATCAGTAAAACAATGCACGCATACAATGCAATGTGTATATAGAAACTTGAACACATATCAAGAAAGCAATGCACGCATACAATGCAACGTGTATATAGAGAAACTTGAACACATATCAAGAAGCAATGCACGATACAATGCAATGTGTATAAAAAGGAACTTGAACACATATCAAGAAGCAATGCACGCATACAATGCAATGTGTATAAAAGGGGATTTGAACACATATCAGTAAAGCAGAGCACGCATACAATGCAATGTGTATATAGAGAAACTTGAACACATATCAGTAAAGCAATGCACGCATACAATGCAATGTGTATAAAAAGAAACTTGAACATATCAGTAAAGCAATGCACGCATACAATGCAATGTGTATAAAAGGGAATTTGAACACATATCAGTAAAGCAGAGCACGCATACAATGCAATGTGTATGAAAGGGAATTTGAACACATATCAGTAAAGCAGAGCACGCATACAATGCAATGTGTATAAAAGGGAATTTGAAACTGATCATGGTAAACATGATGCTGGAATGCAACGTGCTGCAACTCAGTATGATTGAAGTGATTTAGAGAATTCACAACATATAAAAGGATACGGGAAGGGACGCCCTTCGCATGTCCCGAGCATCGCTCACAAAAGTTGTGGTACGAGGTCAACTCGAAGCTCCACTTATGTTCTGAAGGCGCAGTTTCTTGGACTGCCTTAAGTGATGAAGGTGCCAAATCACATGACTGACCCGAACAAGGGCGCAAAAGGTACGATGACCGAAAGGGGGAGGTTACCGGTGTCAAACCCAGCACTCTACTACCCTGCTATTCTTCTGCTTTACTTTCCTTTTTACTAGGAGTTTAAGCACATTGCCCTGCCTCGGGCAGGTTTTATTTCTCAAAAGCGTGTGTCTTTTGCAAAACATATGATGGAAATGAAACAGCTGTTTGTTCAAAAGGTGTTACATTTGCGTGTTCTATGCATCGCATCGCAAGGCATCACACAACAATGTGACTGAAATTGAAACTGTGTTTTGAAAACAAAGCATCGCATCGTAATAATCAGGTAGTAAACCAATTACAACTCGATAAGCAAAACAGGGGGACTCAGCAAACTAGCCAAATGCGAGTACACCTTGGTAAACATTACAAAGATTTAAAGGGAGTGAAATACAACACGATAAGCAAATATGCAACAACTCGATAAGCAAATGGGCGCGCCCTCATAAGAATTGATCACTGGAGGGTATTGGAAGTGGTGGGATTTTCCAAATTCCTAGCATAAACAGCTGAGAGGACAAAGGAGAGAACCACCGGCCCAGCAGAAAGGCTACCGACCGGTTGGTTTTGCCATCGGCCGAAACGGTGATCCATCGGCCAAAACAGATGGCCGGTCGGCACTAAACTTGGCCGGTCGGCACTAAACTGTCAGCACCAGCAGAATGTTGACATCTGTCCTTCACTCAACCTTATGTTCTTCAAAAGGGTCTCAACTTTGTGGTTCTCTTCATTTCCACACTGACTAGGGTCTCAACGCCTAGTCGACGCCCTTGATGAGGGTTGGTGGTTTGAATGGATGTGCGGTTTGTTCGCAGGCCGCATTGCTTGGCGGTGCCCTTGGCTCAATCTCCCAATGATGAGTTACAGCATGACCCGTCAACCCGGAATCCAATTGATTGGCTTGACTCACTGTGTCTTCTACTTCCCATTCCGTATCCTGCGCCAGTTTGGTCATAATCAGACTTGTCCGCCGGAAGGGATAGAGTACCCGGTTACATTCCCGATTCGAGGTGCACAGCTGGCCCGGTATGCCACAGCATGGAGGACGAGAGAACTCCTGGCCCCCGCTCCCGCTTTCAGTTGCACTTTGTCTGATGAGTGCTTGGATTGGCTTAATGAAGAGGCGCATGAGGGGCCCACTTTGGCATCAGAGGCTTCGACCAGCTCTGGAGGGCGCAGGACATTTGACTTGACCATGCCGGTTATTGCTTTATTAGTACTTTCAAGTTTTCTTTATGAATGTAATAAAAAGCAACTTCAATTGTATGCAAGAGCAAGAGAACTCTATTTGAAATCAATGAAATTGAAGGTTGTGGTACTGAAAATTTTCCGTTTTGGTCCAGAAATGGTCTTAGTTGTAAAAAGATTTATTTGAACAAAGTCATCTTCATTAAAACTTTTCAAAACTATTTCCGATATGGATCAGAACTAGACACGCTTGAGATCTGTCACTGAGATGCACAACCCCGGATCCTAGCAACTGGGAAGTTGCCCCTTGTTTGAACGGTACCACTTGATCAGACGGCGGAAAGTTGCCCCTAGTCCTGAATAGCATCGCGGAGATTGCGATAAATGCTGATGGGCAAAGATGACCAAGATGATCAAATGGACAAAATTGATCGGGGAAGAGTTTATGGCTGAACTTCGGGATGAAGCTGCCTACGTATCCCAATGATGGGAATCAAGCCTTACGTAGTTCCGGCTTGGGTTCACTTGAGTATTTTCACTCTCCTTTTGCGCTCTAACTTTTGCCAAGGCCGCCCTTTGCGGGTTTTCAACCTTGCGAGCTCAGTTTTTATATTTTCTAATTTTTTTTTTGTGCTCTGAATTTTGCCTAGGTCGCCCTTTCGGGTTTTCGGCCTAGCGAGCCTCTCAGGGGTAATATTTCTTCAACTTGTCCATGTTGATCGGTTGGGAGAACTCTAGGCCATCTAGGTCCATCAGAACCACAGCTCCACCTGACCAGATAGACTTGATGATATAGGGACCCGTCCAATTAGGTCTGAACTTGCCCCTTGGGTCGTGGATGGGAGCCCGGTTGTCTTTGAGCACCAAATCTCCTTCCTTCAAATTCCTAGACTTAACTTTCTTGTTAAAAGCCCGGGCAATTCTGCGTTGATATCCTTGGACATGGTACAGTGCTTTTAATCTCCTTTCATCGAAGAGCATGAGTTCCTCAAATCTGCTCTGCTGCTAATCTGCCTCGGCTATCTGACACTCAGCCAATACTCGTAAAGGCGGAACCTCAATTTCTATAGGTAGAACGGCCTCCATCCCATATACCAAGGAATACGGAGTCGCCCCGGTAGAAGTTCTAATTGACGTTCGGTAGCCCCACAGAGCAAACGGCAACTTATCTGGCCAGTCCCGATAGGTCTCCACCATCTTCTGCAGTATGTGTTTGATGTTTTTGTTAGCGGCCTCAACTGCTCCGTTGGTCTGCGGCCGATACGTGGATGACTTATGAAACGCCACATTATACTTCTCCAACAAATCAATCACCTCCTTCTTGAAGTGAGAACCATTGTCCGAAATGATCTCATTCGGGACTCCATAACGGCAGATAATGTTGTTTCTGATAAACTTTGCGACATGCGATGTCACGCCCCAAACCCGCCCCTAAAAGTTTGGGCATGACCCATTCGAAAACAGACACTAAACCTGTTATAATAGATCATACGGGGCCTGAACGGAAGCCTTTAATAATATAAAATACATAAAACATCATCCATTGAGCTACTACTACCATGCCAGGACCGCACACATTGCATTAAATAAATATTATACAGATAGTTTACACACACAAGACTCGACTCAGCCCCCTAAATAGGCACATAACAAAAATATAAAAGAAGAAGAAATTATACAATCAACCCAAAAAAATATACATCTAATGCATAAGTCGGAACTCGGCAGAACTTTACAAAATGAATAGCCTCAGGTGGTGCCTGGACGCCTCAAGGTTAACAGGAGAAATACAAGCCTTAAAGGTTGGGACTGAACTCCCGATTGGTTACCTACATGTAAATGCATGCATAAAATATAGAATGAGTGAACTCAGTGAATAATAGTACATAAACAATATAATGTTTAACTTGAATAATCACACACAGAACTGCAGATATATCTGATTAATTACATTCCATAATTATTTCCAAAAGTCATGGGTCCTACTTTCGTAACAGAATAGCGTTAAACTCAGTCTATACAGGGCTGTCACAAGCCTACAGATGCAGTACGACCAAAGGTGCAGCTATATCCGAACGCCACCGCCCATAAATAATGTATAGTAAGGATAACGAAGGAAATAATGAATAAATAATGCATGTAACAAAGAATATCGAAATAATGCATCGCATAAAGCGTAAGTAGCAGGACGATATAGCGTGGTAACAGAACTAACAGATGTATGGACTCAAGAGGTGGCTCGTACGGATTCCAGAGGTGGCTCGCACCAAAGTGTAGCACTGCTCCGCATAAAGACTTTGCTCCATACCGTAACATTACAGAATGACCTAACGGTCCGTAATATCGTAAATATAATCTTGTCGTAAATGTAGTCTTATGCATTTCCAGATTCCAAACCATTTTCATAATCATTTTCATAATCACTTCCATATTCAGATTTTGCATAAGATTATATGAGGTACACCCATAGTCCATCAGAACAGGTAGGTCCGAAGACCACAACAGGTAGGTCCGAAGACCACAGCCACGGTATTGTTACCCCCGGGCGAGGGCCATAGGCCACGGTATTGTTACCCCCGGGCGAGGGCCATCCGGACTAAGGGTGCCACAAATACTTTTTAGACAACTGAACATTCGTTCGTTTATTCCCAACATATCATAGCTTTTCATAAATCAATCATTTCGTTTCATAGTATACTGAAAATACATAACATAAGTTTAATAGAACGTTGCTGATATTTATTAGCAAATGTTGAACATATGTCACAGATTGAACACTTTCAGAAATACGAAGGTACCATGGTTCTATACTTTAAATCAATAGATCTCGGGATACATAAGCATCGTTGTTCTATTTACTCACCAATCTACGGATAACAGAATGTTAATAATGTTTCTTAATGGTAAATCAATCACAATACTATATAAACTATAGTGCAATACCGATAACCATTAATCGTGGACGGGATACAGAATAGTTTCAGAGCCATCTCAATAGATGCCAAATCCTCCTATGCTCACACCAATTCTCAAATACAACCATGTTAGCATAATTGCCACGGAAAACAGAATATGCATAATCATAATAAGATTGATATACATATGTAGTACTATTACTCACAGAGTTACAATGGAGCGCTTGTCCCTCCCGGAGTGCATTCTGTACACAAACATAACTTACAAATTAACTCCCTTTTCCTTTTTAAATCATTAAGGAATTCTTTCCTGAGCTATTACATTTGCATGAATTTATAATCATCTTAAGGTCATCAGAATATTATTCTAAAAATACCAGAGGACTGAGCATTCAAAACTGAGCAACCAATAATTTTGCTCGAAAATGGGTTCCCCGCCGAAGCGCCACTTTGGCGCCGAGCGGATCGCATAAAAATACAAAACTACTGGGAGGTCGATTTTCCCACTCGAGCGGTCCTTCCTCCGCTCGAGCGGACCAAGCAAAATTCTGCAAATCTGGATTTCCAATCTTTCTAAATCTTTCCAATCTTTAACAATACAAACAAAGCTTCAAACTAGACAAACTTAATATCAAATTAAGGTGCTAAATCACCCAATAAACCAACCACAACCCTCCTCAAGCCTTCAATCATACAATCCATCAATTTCATATGTGAAATAACCATAACTTCCCAAAATCCTCCTTATTCAAACCCAAACTTCCCAAAAATCTCATAAATCTTCTATACACTTCAAATATATAGAAATCACATAATTCAACAATAGAAATAACTCAAATCTGACTATGATTGTAAATATTGATGTGGATTCAACCCTTACCTCAATAATCAAACAAAAAGGTGAGCTAGAGATGGAGCCTTCACAATTCCAAGTTCTAATCGGATAAACACGTTGATCTTCCCTTAATCTCCCTCCTTGATGCCAAAAATCATGGTGGATCATGATCAAAGTAAAGGAATTCAAGAGTTTAGGGCTAGGGTTTCGGACTAGGGAGAAAAGGAAAGAAGAAGGGGAAAGAAAATATCAAAAAGTGATCCAAAATCACGATTTAAAAGCTGCTGTTCCGAAAACTCCGCTCGAGCGCACCTTTTCCCGCTCGAGCGTACCTACTCACAAAGACAGATTCCAAAACTTCAAACAGGTGTAACTTTCCCATCCGGACTCCGTTTTAGGTCGTTCTTGTGTCCAAATTGAAGCCCCGGAAATAAGCTTTCCAATGGTTCTAACCTCATATCCAAATTCAAAATGTGGACAAAGAAAAGGGCAAAAGAGTGGCAGCTGTTCGTAAAATAACTATCCGAATCAAATTTTTTGGTTCAATCTTACCCTACCATCATATTGCCACCTCAATCAAAATCCCCAAATCCAAAAATAACACATGAGAGTCTCCACAAACATTCACCGAACCTTTAATTACTTTACGTGCACCTAGCTTCAATTCCAAAAGATATAGTTGAATCAACGCGTATTGGGGTCGTTACATGCGAAGCCTTCAACACGGCATAAGATTGGGCCTCGACCCACTTCGTAAAGGAATCTATTGCTACCAAGATATACTCATGCCCATTCGATTCCTTCGGAGTAACAGCTCCAATCACGTCGATTCCCCAAACTGAGAACGGCCATGGCGATGTCTTGTTGTATAACTTTGATGGCGGGATGTTCATGCGGTTCGCATGGATCTGGCATTTATGGCATCGCCGAACAAAGCCGATACAATCTTCCTCCATGGTAGACCAGTAGTAGCCCTGTCTGAGGATCTTTCGTGCCAGCATCACCCCATTCATATGTGCCCCACATTTTCCTCCATGGATGGCCTCCATCAGGCGCTTCGACTCTTCGGCTTCCACACACAGCTTGTGCATTCCCAGATGACCTCTTTTGTACAACTTACCCCCGCAGATGATAAACTGAACAGCCATTCTTCTGATTGCCCTTTTGTTCTTGGCATTCGCCCCAGTTGGATATGCCTCCTTTTCCAAGAAGTTCCACATATCGTGATACCAAGGGTTGTTATCCTGCACTTCATCTATGGCAGAGATTGACTCGTAGGCAGGTGCAAATTTCTGGTCAATAATGACTGGACGCATCCGGACCCCAGATGGGATGTCTATCATGGAAGATAGAGTTGCTAGCGAATCTGCAAACTTGTTGTTCTCTCTTACTAGGTGAGTGAAATTTAGCTTTTCAAACCGAGGAATTAACAAATCCAAGGTCTGGTAGTAAATTATCATCTTTTCCTCTTTTACTTTCCAATCTCCTTTAGCTTGAGACACAACTAGGTTCGAATCCCCAATGACGTCCAGTCGCCTTGCCCCTAGTTCTAGGGCAGCTTCTAGACCGGCAATACATGCCTCATACTCTGCCTCATTATTCGAGACTTTGAATCGAAGCTTGAATGCTAAAGGGATACGGGAATCGTCAGGTGCTATCAGCAACACCCTATCCCATACCCGTATTGATTTGATGCTCCGTCAAAGTACATTGTCCAAGTTTTATCTTCGATGTGCAGAATGGCTTCGTCTGGGAACAGGTACTCAACCGCTTCATCCCCTTCAACCGGGCGGTCGGCAAGGAACTCTGCCACCGCTCTCCCTTTTACGGACTTGCGCGTCACATACTTGAGGTCAAATTCGGAGAGCAACAGCAACCAACGAGCTAGCCAACCCGTAAGCGCTGGTTTCTCGAAAAGATATTTGATGGGATCAAGTCGTGAAACCAACATTACAGAGTGAGCTAACAGGTAGTGCCGCAGCTTCCTGATAGCCCATACCAAGGCCAAACAAGCTTTCTCCAGCGGAGTGTAGCGGGTCTCGTAATCCAACATCTTCTTGCTCAGATAGTAAATGGCCCTTTCCACTTTATCTTCCGACTCTTGTGCGAGCATGCAGCCCATTGTAGTCTCTGTCGCTAACAGGTACAGTATCAACGGTTTTCCCGACTTTGGTGGTGACAACACGGGCGAATTCTGTAGATATTCTTTGATCTGTTCAAATGCAGCTTGGCATCGGCCGTCCCATTAGAACTTCTTTCCTTTCTTTAGAAGACCAAAAAGTGGTTCACAAGTCAAGGTTAGTTTTGAGATAAACCGCCTTATGAATTGCACTTTACCTAGAAAGCCTCGCACCTCCTTTTCAGTCATTGGTGGGGGCATTTCTAAGATGGCCTCGATTTTGGAAGGGTCGACCTCGATGCCCCTTTGTGTAATCAGAAATCCCAACATTTTCCCCGCTGTAACACCAAATGTACACTTGTGAGGATTCAATCGTAGCCGAAATTCTCTGATCCTTTGGAAAAAATTTTGCAAAGCGGTGTAGTGGCCCTCTCTTTCTTTGGACTTGACAATCATGTCGTCTACGTACACCTCAACCTCCTTATGGATCATGTCATGTGATATTGTGGTTGCTGCCCGTTGATATGTAGCCCCAGCGTTCTTCAACCCAAATGGCATGACTCTGTAACAATATGTACCCCACGGGGTGGTAAAAGCAGTCTTCTCCCGGTCTTCGGGTGCCATTACTATCTGATTATAACCTGAGAAGCCATCCATGAACGAAAGCAAAGCATGCCCCGCTGTGAAATCTACTAACTCGTCGATATGCGGCAAGGGAAAGTCATCCTTCGGACTGGCTCTGTTCAAATCCCTGAAATCCACACATACCCGGATTCTGCCATCCTTCTTCGGCATTGGGAAAATGTTGGCCAACCAAGTCGGGTATTCGGATACCAGCAGGAAGCCTGCGTCAATCTACTTGGTGACCTCTTCCTTGATCTTAATGGCCCAATCAGGGCGGATCCTTCTGAGCTTCCGTTTGACAGGTCGGGCCTCGGGGTCAAGAGGGATCCGGTGCTGTACAATCTCAGGATCAATTCCAGGCATGTCCTCGTAGGACCACGCGAAAACATCTTTGAAATCTTTTAACAAAGCGACTAAGCGCTCGCGTTCCTCCGAAGACAACGTGGACCCGATCTGGACCAGCCGCGGGTCCTTCTCAGTACCAACGTTCACGGTAGTGATTTCATCCATTAAGGGTTTAACAAACCTCTCCTGCTCTTGTTCAATTAATCGTTGCAAAACTGGAGGAATTTCGTCCTCGTCGTTTTCATCAAAATTTTGAAAGTCATGATTTAAGCAATAAACCAAAAGCACAGAAAAGTACTCGGAAACCACAGTCACCTCACTCTCATTAGATACTTCCAAACCGCCTAATTCTTCTGTTACAACAGACTCAAAAGAAAAAAAGACGACACAGGCGGTGTGGCATCCGAGTTATCACCCCGTGAATACGGACTCAGACTCGGGAAGCTAGAACTTGATTCGACTCACAAGACTCGATGGAATCGATTCGACTCACTACTGACAGTCTTTGGACAAAAATCCCTCCTCGTACTGCTAGGTGAGGGAGGGTGCGATGGATGCATCCAAAATAGCTGATGGTAGGCCCCCAGCCGTTTCATCTCCGATCATAGACACCGAGGAGTCATTCCCCAAGCACACCTGGTCGATCAAAGGATCTGAAAGTAGACATGCCAGTGCTACCCCCATTTCAAACTCTGTACCTGCAGATTCCACTTCCTTGCTATGCTCAGTCTCAACTGTTAGTGCATGCCTTTTCAACAACATCATCCCCAGATAACTGTAGGTCAAAGAAAATTTCGAACCCTGGCATGCGCTTCTTTTCTTCATTGAGCCATGGCTCAGGAAAACCACAGAATGGAAAGACTTCCCCCTCCCAGACGAAGCGTCCGTTCAGGGTACCCTGGATGGGCCGATGCATCAATTCAAAAGGTTTCCCCATCTGTTTTGCTTTGGCTCTTCCTGCCATCTCTTTTCCTTTTCTTACCCAATCTTCCTTGGTGGGCAGATAACCCAAGCCGAAGGTATGAGGGTTGTGCGGCACTTCGGCCAACGCTGCAATGCCCTTACGGCCGCTCTTCCCTAATCCCATCCCGGGGATGTATTGGAGCTTGTTCATGAGGTACACTGCTTGAGCACTGACGTATATTCCTTCGTTAGCGGCCATGATATTCTGTACAACCTGAGCCTCGGCCAAGGTAAAACCTGATATGAACACATCTTCCATGCCGTGCTCGATCTCTAGAACAGGCGTGGATACTTCCGGTGGTGGGTGGATTGATGAATTCCCAAAGACAATGGCTACTCCCTTCCCGTAGGGGTATTTCACCATTTGATGTAAAGTAGATGATACTGCCTTCACCTGATGCAGCCACGGCCGCCCTAAAAGCAAATTAAAAGTTGCGGGAACTTCTAGGACATGGAAATCTATCTCGTGTCGTCCCGGCCCGACCTTTGTCTGAACTTTAACCGTTCCTATTACTTATCTACTTGTATTGTCGTACGCCCGGATGACCTGAGCTGTTGGTACGAAATCTGTGATTTTCAAGCCAATCGCATACGCCGTTCTCGCTGGGCAGACGTTGATGGCAGACCCGGTATCGACAAGTACCACCGGTATCCACTTATCTCTACATTCCACGGAGATATAGAGGGGTTTATTGTGATTTACGCCCTCAGGCGGAAGTTCTTTATCCGAAAAGGTCAATGTAGGGGAACCTCCTCCCGGGAAGACCAGTCCAACCAGCTGCTCTGGCGTAGTCTCTACGTAGAGTTTGGCCTTATCCATAGCTGTCAAAACAGCCTGCCTGTGTACTCGCAAGGCCATGAGCAGTCCCCAAATGGAGATGTCTGCTTGTATCTTTTTCAGCTGTTTGAGTACAGCTTCTTCCTCGAGTTGCTTCTCCTTTTGCTTTTCGGCTTCCCTATCCTTCCCTGAGGCCTCTGGTTGATCCAAGTGTGGGGGTTTGAAATATCGCCCACTCCTCGTCATGTGGTCGACCTCTCTAAGGTACCAAGTGTTATCAAGTTGGTTATTCCCCTGATCTTCATCCGTGTGGGCAAGACATAGGTCCTCATCTTCCCACCACATTCCATCGGTGACGACAGACACACTGTCTGCTCGTATATATTGTTCTTGCGCTCACAGCACCTCCCACCCACATGCCCGCAGCATTCTCGGTTCCTGTGCACACAGCAGTTTCAACTTCCACATGGGCCTTCGCCTTCCTGATTCTCTCGGAATCTTCAAAACTTGCTTGTTCTAACATGACTGACTGTTCAATCATCTGTGTACTCAAAATGTTCCAATCTCGGGCGAAATTCTTGACACCGGCGCCCCCCGGCGATGTGTTCTGCTCTTCGACCCTTCCGGCCGTCGTTGATATTCTCATTCCTGCTGAACTCTGCTCTGCCTGAAATTCTCCTACCACATCGGGCTGATCGTCCAACCACCCGGTAACTTCTGCTAAGTCCTCATAATCGAACCACGCAACTGCTGCGTCCTCTGGGTATTGGTCACTGTAAAATCGGAGATTGGCCAGGTCCTCCCCCACAGCTGTTACATCATCTGCTCCCTGTCCCAGACTATCTCCTTGGATCACACACAACTCTCCCCCTGTTGGCAATTCTACTCCGGGCCCATCTTGGCTTTTCGATGAAATGTAGTCACTCGGACTATATGTCTTCTCAACATGATTCCCTGATTCCGCGGACTCTGGCTCAACCAATTGTTTTTCCTTTGGGATTTCCTCTCTTCTGTTCTCGGTGGCCACCACTGCTGGCTTGGGTTGGGTCATGGAAATGTCCATCATGCACAAGTTAGTGCAATCGGGAAGAAACACCTCCGGTTTAGGCAGGTGGTTAGGTGTGATATAGATACTAGGGTCGTAGGACACGGTCCCAGTATGGATGAAATTGAGTCTTTTAGGTGGTGGAGCTTGGTTATGTGTGGGGAGGGGATTTGTAGTAACATTGGGTTTTTCGGGAGGCAAAATCACCCCATTGTCGATGAGATCTTGAATTTCATGGCGTAATCGGAAGCACAGATCGGTGTCGTGACCGTGCTATTGGTGAAATGCACAATACTTGGCTGGGTTATGGGTAGGGGGAAGTTTTTCTGGTAGGGGCCGCGGCACCAGGGGCTTCAAGTGCCCTTTTTTGATTAGCACCCCCAAAGCCTTGGACAGGGGCATATAAAGTGGGGCGAAGGTTCTGGTGTTCTTGGGTGGGTATTTGGTTGTTTGCAGGTTGCTTCCGGACGCGCCGGAGAATGGTGCAGCTGCCGTATTTCTTGGAGGGGGGTTGGCGGTGACCATGCTTACTTCGGTGGCTCTCGTAGTAGTAGTGCCACTCGGGCCTGCATTGCTACCACGATTGAAGGTTCGTCGGGGTTGCTCCCGGTCGTTATCAATCAAGCCTTGCTTCAAGGCATCTTCAATCTGCACTTCCATTTCATGTAGGTCAGAAAAAGTAGGAAAGGGGAGTACTATCATCTTTTGCATCAATTTCGGTTGAAGAATGCGCACAATCATCCGAATCTGGTCTTTGTCCGTAGGCCTCAAGGTCATCATCGAAGCCTTGGCCCTCCATCTGGTTACAAACTCTGAAAAACTCTCCTTGGGCTCTTGTCTAGTCGTCTCGAGATCACGGGTCGTAATCTCAACCTGTGTATTATATGAATACTGTGCGATGAAGGCCTCAGCCATTTCGTCTCAATTCCTCTTGACATCATCTTCTAGCTTAGCATACCATATGGCCGCCACACCCGACATGGTCCGGCCAAACAAAGACAACTTCTGAAGCCTACTGAGGCCCATCGGCCGTAGAACATTTGAAAACAGCCTTAAATGCACCATGGGGTCCCCGGACCCGTCAAATCGATCAATATGAGGCATTTTGAACCTATCGGGCAGCGTCACGGCTGTATCGGTGTACCCATCTTCAATATCAGGGATAGTCTTGGCCCCTTGGGATCTCTTGAACAGCTTTTCAAGCTTGCTCAACTTTAGTGCGGTGGGATCAGTCTCGAACTCAAAGGGAGAGTCCGGTAGGTTGGTGGGTGTTTTTGATAGCTGAGGCTGGATTTAAGGTAGGATTGGAGGTGGAGGTGGTCCTGTGGGTAGTTCTATATCATTTTGAACATTAGCTGTCTCCGCAAGGTTTGGAACTCCTGGTGGGGGAGGAGCTTGATGCGAAGTAGATGCTCCGGTTTGCTGCTCTAGCCTGGCAATTGTTTTTGCCTGTTCCCTCACAACTGTGGCCTGTTGTCTGGCGAAATCTGCCTGACAGACGGCATCCTGCTGCATTGCTTTCATGCTTTCTTGAAGGTGGCGCACCATCTCCTCCAAACTAGCCATGCTATCCTGCTCTGGTTGGATTATTGGTATGTAGTCTCTCTCTGTTGGTGACACAGAATCCTGATCCCTACTGAACACAGGTGGGGTAGATAAAGCCCTCTGGAATTCTTTGTACTAATGTCCTCTCGCCCTAATCGACCTCCGCCTAGTGCCGGGGTAGTGAGTAGTACACTGGTTGTCCGTCTATCAGATCCTCAGATCGAAGGAGTTGACGGCCTCTAACCCAGGGTGCTTGGGGGATATCTATCGGGTCGGTAGCAATCGTGCTCAACTACCTAGTAAAAAGATAAATAAAGCGTATAAATAAACAGACAATTGGACAGCACAACGGCATAAAATAAACATACAACACACGGTTTGGATATCATAGCATGCACTGCTTGTGAACTAGATACACTGTTCCTCAAATACTGATCACTATTTCTGAATCATTGCCCCTATGTCTGAATCTGGTACCCACAGATAACTGATTCCCCAAAATATTGTTACTGGTGCCCTCAGGCTGGATATCAAAACTCGCAAACTGATGTGCGTATTCCCTGTAGAGATACACTCTAAAAACACATAGCAAGTAAATGAGAGCCAATACACCCCTATGTTGGGGTAGGGTTTCCCTGTCCTATTTTATCAGGAGCTAGGGTTTCACTACGCACGCAGCGGTTTCAAACAACCTAATATCGAGTGAGCAACCTGTCCTAGTTTGGAATGGTCACTATGGATTTCGATATGCACTAGGTCGAATGGTCAAAAAGGGTGCCCCGGTAAAACCGGGGTTTGTGTTCCCATACTGGCAGAGCCCGCAACCGGTCAGCCTTATGGTCATGCCTTGACAAGACAAGCCTCCGGCAAACCGCTCAGGAATAGCAGATGGCCAACACGGTGTCCTAGGCGCACCAATGCACATGCAATGCAAAGAAACACATAAGTGTAGTCAAAACAGGATATCACGAGTTCGAGTCAAGCTCTCTAAAACTCCCCAGCAGAGTCGCCAGAAACTGTAACACGCCCGCGAGGGAACTCACGGGTTACAGTTCGGACTCAATTTTTTGTGTGTTGCGGTTTTAAATCTAGAACCAAAGAGTGCAACTCTGGCAAATCGTTCTGAAGAAAAAACTGATTTTGAAAAAGTAGTGCCAAACATGGACTGCTTTGCCAGATTATAGAGTCGCCACCTAAATATTTTAAAATGGGAAATTTAGGAAACCCTGACTCGGTGCCGAAGGCCACGTGTCCGTCATTACCAAAGTGGTCTTGGCTCGGGAGCTTGGGTACGATCGGGAAGGTCGACTATGAGCACCCTCTTTTCGCCATCCGAAGACCGGCCTCTACTAACCGTGATATCCGTTTTTGAAAACATTATGTGTTCTTATTCCAATTATTAACCTAGAATTACTATGTTATGCGCGCGGCAAACAAGTATAGACTAGATCGCCTAATTTGGAAACAAACATTGCATATCCGTTCGTTTTGAAAATGCTTTTGAAATTGCTACTCGCAAGTAGGCTAAAACACGGATTTCAATGAGTTTTCCAACTCAAGCAACCCAACCTCCACCCACAGGCATTCAAACAGTTTATCTCATATAAGCATCTAGCCACATGGTAAGCATACTGTCATGGCAACATTCACACGCATGCGACATGCTAAAGCGTAAAATACTTACATCGTACTCCGTGCCAAAACAAGAAACTAGTTAGCAAACATGCATGACCTAGTTCATGTTAAGTGGCTAATGCAACACAAGCAAGGATGCAATTTAGAGTAGGCTCGGCTATTCTAAACATGGCATGTGAAATGCTACAACTAACATGTATTCAATTCGGAATTGAAATACAAATGCAGTTCGTATGATGCGCCGAGCTCGGTGCGTGCAAAACAAATGAATGATGCAAACATGCTATCATACTGTATGCTAATTGAAATATGCCCTATATCTAACCATCATAAGCGAGTAAATAAAAGGGAAGAAAGACGTGGGGTTGGAAGACATACATCACACTCACCCACACTTATTACAATTATGCCCTCGCACAGAGGGACTCAAAAGAATAATACAGTCCCAAAATAATACAGTCCGAATACAGAATAAATTAATTATTACAAAATTTCTATTTATCAAATTAAATGCAAAAAGGAAAGGTGGCCCCAGCCCCTGCCTCGAGATGCGTGAATGATGTATGCTCAAATCCGACTCGCCCGGAAACCTGCATCATGACACTGCTGCCTCTGTTTTCACTGTCCTGTCTTTCTGAAAACTGCCAAAGTCTCAGAACACCTTCTACATACACTGAAGATCACCACCGGCTAAAGGGGAACACCACCGGCTAAAGGGTGTGGCCACCGGCTGCATTTGGAGATATCGGCTATTCATGAAGTGCCGGTCGGCACTCTATACTGCCGGTCGGCACAAAATTCCTGCAGAGGACAGTTTGATAGCAACAGTAGGCAAACAGTGCTTGATATGGATTTTAGAGCAAATTTATGCATGGCCAATGTTTCCTATCATGCGTGGGACTCAAGGAAGCATGACCCTTGGTTCTTGGGCCATCAATTATGCATCTTGGTGCATGATAGCCTAAGGAACTAAGTTTGCATTTTAATGTAAAAATGCATGCAAACACACAAATGAAACCAAAGCCTTATCATGTGTTGGTCAAGGGCCTTGGTGACCAAGAGTTGAAATAAGTTGCACCACTCGTAGTGTGAACTTCTCTCAACCCTTACACTTGGTTTGACACCCCAAACCAAGACATGGAATGCATGTATGCAACAAGGCTCAACAATGCGACAATAATGCGAAAATACAAGGCATACCAAATGCAATGCAACATGATATTAAGTGTGCAATACTAGGCATGCAAAATGCAAGGTTTAATGCAAACATGGACACTTAAGGCAATGGGAATGACATGTAGTAACACTTAATGAATCAATTAAGCAACCACCATGAGGCAAGCATGCAATGGTGGATTTAACTACGATGGGGCAGCCTTCAAATCTCCCCAAAACAGTGGCAAAAAGTGCCCCAAAACATGAGCAAAATGCTATACAAGCATGCAAGTGAATAGGCCCAAAACCAAGAGCATCAAAGAGAGCATCTAACTATCATTAACATGACCACTCATGGCACAAGTTGGACAACCAAAAACAATTTCTTAGCATGCAAAAATACACCCAAATCCCCTTATATGGCAACCCCAAAATGCCCCAAACAAAACAAGCATGCATTTCTAAGCATAGAAAGGCACACCTTTAAAGCATGAACGAGGAAATGAATGCAAGCATGAGGGCATGGATTAGGGACTGAAATGTGATCTAAAATGATGCCAAATCATAAGATTAAGGTAGACTAATCATGCTAAGGACTCGAACACCCAAAGCTTACAAGCCAACAAGCAAGACAACAATACTAAACATGCCAAACATGGCAAAAACAGTGGCTAACAGCCCCTTTTCATGGCAAATCAAGGTCAAATGCTGTAACATGCAAGACTAAAACATGAGGATATGGTAGGCTAATGGCATGGCACACTTCCAAGCAAAGTAAAGCATTACAAAGGAAGTATGAGAGGCATGTTAAGGGCCATAAATCCAACCTAAAACAGAGGCATAACGTATCATATTAACCACAAATATGCTTTGAAATGAAGCCAGAACCAACCATGCACACATGCTATTTTTTATGGCCAAAAATAAAGGCATACAAGGGACAAAGGGGAGAGGGGTGTCCCTCCCATATATGAGACTTCAAAACACCTTCCTCACCACTTAAAACCCACTGGTTTTCAGTGGTGAGAAGACCAAAAACACCAAGTAAACAAAGCCTTACCAAAAGAACACCAAAATGGCCAAACAAAGCCTAAAAGGGTGAGCCTTTACTCAAACCACAAAATGACCTTAATGAAGGTTCAAGAGCAAGTAAAAATAAGAGTTTTTTCAGTTATAGGCAAAGCTCAAAACACAAAGAAAGAGGGGTAGAAACTAGTTGCAAGAATGGGAAAACTAAAATAAAGAGTTTACCCTTGAAGATCCTTTGAAGAACAGGTGGTCCAGCCACTCTCTAGTGGTCAAAGTCGGTCCAAAATCACCACAAACAACCCTCCAAGTCCCTCAATCTCAGAGCTAGGTGTAATGGTGTGTGTAATTGTAACGACCCCAAAGTGTGTATAGAAGGTTATCTTGATTTCATTAAGGGTTCATGTGTTTGCTATTGGAATTGAAGAACTAGCCGTCGAATTATGCTTTTGGAGCTGGAATTGTTGACCTTTATCAACAATCTGAAAATTTTTCCCTCCGCTCAAGCGGAGTAGTTGGCGCTCGAGCGGGCCTTTGGGGGTTCCAGTAATTTTGCAGGCGGGCTGAAATTCTGGGAGTGGTGATTTTTCGCTCGAGCGTAGAAGTGGCCGCTCGAGCGACAAATTTTGTTATCACGCCGAAGCGATGTTGGGCGCTCGAGCGGGTCTCTAGGATGAGTTGTACTTCTTAGGCATGTGGGCTCATTTTTGACAACTTATTAGTGTATTTGGAATGCCTTTATTTTATTTTGGGATTTTGGTTGAGGTGGTAATATGATGGTGAAGTAAGATTGGACCAAAGAATTTAATTCGGATAGTTAACAGCCGCCACTCTTTTGTGTTTTTCTTTTTCCACACTTGGAATTTCGATATGAGGTTAGAACCATTGGAAAGCTTATTTCCGGGGCTTCAATTTGGACGCAAGAACGACCTAAAACGGAGTCCGGATGGGAGAGTTATACCTGTTCAAAGTTTCGACGTCTGTGCTGAGGGCAGGTCCGCTCGAGCGGAAATCAGTCCGCTCGAGCGGGAATTATGGGACAGCAGCTTTAAAAACGGGGTTTTGGATCATTTCTTACATGTTTCTTCTTCCCTCTTCCTTCCTCTTTGCCTTAGTCCGAAAACCCTAGCTCCAAAACCTTGATTTCTTCTACTTTGATCAACAACCCACCATGATTCTTGTATCAAGGATGATGAACAAGAGGAGATAAACATTTTCAACCGATTGAAATTCGAGATTGCAAAGGATTCTTCTCAAAGCTTGGTTTTCTTGCTTGGTTCTTGAGGTAGGGGTTCTAATCCTCTTCATTACTTACATGGATGGATAGATTTGTAGTATTTGACTATCTAAATACAAGAATTTCCATTTGTGAGTATGTAGTGTATGGTATGAGAATTGGGGGTTTTAGGGTATGGGTTGTTGAGAGTTGAATTGATGAGTTAGAATGATGGATTATGAATCCTAAGTGTATAATCAATGGGAAAAGTGGAATGATAAGTGATGAATTAATAAGTTTGAATTTTATTGGAATTTATAGATTTCTTAGAAACCCTAGGTTGCTTCTTGATGTTAAGCGATGATTTGGGCCAAATTGAAAGTAAAATTATGAAATTGAGGTACTGAATTATATCTGTACAAATTTAATTGAATTTTGGAGATGTTTGAAAATTATGTTTAAAATTTACTTAATGAACCTCGATTATGGACAGGTGAATCATGCTATTATGTGAGATGAAATTGAGAAACAAGATTAGTAATGTTATGAATGATAAGAGCATTGGGAAGAAATGATGAAAAGGGATTTAAGACTTCACCTTGAAAGATGTTGAATTATATTTAGGGTGATAAGGTGAATTATGCCAAATAGTGTAGCTTATGTTGGATTGTATTGAGATATGTATGGAGAAGTGTGTTGGTTTAATGATGTGAATTGCAAATTGTCAGTGTACTTTGGTATAAAGAGGATAACAAGTTAAGAATGGAATAAATTATATGTAACCCGATTTTTATGTGTATTCTAATTGTGTAGGGTCACCGCAGGGCGACCAAGCGTCTAAGCATCGTGAGTAATAGTACTATAAATGTACATCAATTCCATTAATAATGATTATTATTATTACTATTCCGTTTTCCATGACAGCTTATGTTAACATGTTTGTATTTGAGACTTGGTGTGAATATAGAAGGAGTTGGCGCCCATTGATATGACTCTGAAACTATTCTCAGATTCCGCCTATGATTAATGGTTTCGTAATGTGCTATAATCTATTGAGTAGTGTGTTTAAAAGACATTATTAACATTCTCATATCCGTAGATTAAGCTTAATGATTCATGGTGAACAAATGGAACAATGATGCTTATGTATCCCTAACTATTCAATTTTATCAAGAATGGTTAAGACCGTATGAGGTAATTATTTTGTCCCTACAAACAAAGATTGTGATAGCACTGTACAATTTGTGAGATACGTTATACGATGCTAATGATTACCATTGGTATTCTCACAAACGTAAACTAATTACGTTAATTCATGTAAATGATTGAAAGAATCAGATGCCTTTGTCTAACTTGGGACTAGTCATTCGATGATATCCGATGTTATTCTCGCTTTTGTGGTTTGTCCCAAGATCCATTGATTTATGGTATAGAACTATGGTATCTACATATTTCGAAAGTGTTCAACTGTGAAATGTGTTCACCCTTTGCTAACAAATATCAACAATATTCGTTAAACTCATAATATATCCGTTATTTATGTGATTAACGGGAAGAATATGTTTATCTGTGATAACTGCTCGATGTTTCGGTATGGAGCAAAGTCATGTCAGACGAACTAAGTGCTACACCTTGGTGGAGCCACCTCTAGAACTGACGAGCCACCTCTTGAGTCCATACATATGTGAAGTTAAGAGGCTTAAAGCCGTTCTATGAAAGTTACGAGGCCTATGGCCGATATGTGAAAGATACAATTTGTAAGAAAGATATAATTTGTGAAGTAAAGAACCTATGTGGCCCTTGCCTGGGGGTAATAATACCGTGGTTTGTGGCCCTTACCCGGGGGTAATAGTACCGTGGTTCAAGAATATGTTTAAAATATTTTTGTGAAATATTGTGAACTTGTGAAACCAAAGGGCCGAGGGCTAATTGTGAAGTATGAATCTCTCACTTGTGAATTATGAAATTATGAGGCCAAGACCCAACTTGTGAATTATGAAATTATGAGGCCAAGAGCCAACTTGTGAATTTGTGAAATATGAATCTATGAGGCCGAGGGCCAGCGTGTGAAATTTATGGAAGGTATCAAAAGAATTGTGAACTATGAACCAATATAGCCAAGGGTCATTTGTGAGCTATGAAGCTATGAGGCCAAGGGCCAATATGTGAAATATGAATTTATGAACTTGTGAACGTGTGAATCCAAAGGACCGAGGTCCAATATGATAAATTGTGAATCTATGAAACTCAATGGCTCTTTTGTGAGTGTGTGAACTCCTCAGGCCAAGGACCCAATTGTGGAATTGTGAATTGACAAAGTTGTCCTACAAAGTTACGTAAATGACTAATCACATGGTTACAAAGATTAGTTATATACTATTATTCACCGAAGTTCGCTCATTTTGTCTTTTGTGCTGCTCTCGTAGGTAGTCAACCGGGAGTTCAAGTCTAACGTTTGAGGCTGGTCTTTCACTTGTTAGCTTTGATACGACCAGGCACCACCTGAAGCCGTGCATTTTGTAAAGTATTGTTAGGTTATTGATTTATGCTTGGGTTGTCTTTCAGTAATGATTTTGATATACGCCCAATTGTAGAAATGGTCACCTGTATATATATGTATGTATGTAACCGATATTCAGGTGTATGTTTAGATTTTATTTGCATGTTTTGAAGTTGTGATCTTGGCATATTAGTAGTAGCTCAATGGAGTTTGTTTCTATTGTCCAATTTTGATATTTAATGCTTCCGTTTAGGCCCTATATGATATATATAACAGGATTAGTGTCTATATTCGAGTAGGTCATGCCCAAACTTTTAGGGGTGGGTTTGGGGCGTGACAAGTGGTATCAGAGCACGAGTTGCTATCTCACACACGAATCCATTGAGCTTTAGGATGTCTAGAAAAGACTTAGGTATCATGCATGACATCCTTAATGCGTATGAAGAAATTGATAGCAACGATAATGGTGCAAGTATATCATTAACCGTAATAGTTATTATGTATGTTGGTTGTACATTCCTTGTGTATATTGTGATTGATTGTCATGCAGAACATGGTAAGACTTACAGATGGGAGTAAATCAATAAATTTGCGCAGTGGAAGCGTGGTGAGGAGTCAAGTTGGTCGGTAAGACAATTTATATGCAGATGATTAGATGAAATGTGTGTTATCATGGGAATAATGATAATATGATTGGGCTTTTGGCATCTACTTACGTAACTTGCTTAAACTCTAAGTACAGAATATTCCCAAGATCGATGAAAATGCTATATGTATGATACTCTTAGTTATGTTTTCCTTGCTATAACCATGTTTAGATTCGTGATTTTAAGAATTTACGGTGTTTGAATATTTTAACAAGATGTGTTTTGCGTAATGATTGAAATTATGTCGAGTATGACCGATTCTAAGAAAAGTCATGCATGTAGTGACCTCTAAAGTTGTGAAAGGGATCAATTAATTATGACTTCGCTTCTTGCTAATGATTTAAATAAATAAGTTATGCCGACGAATTGGTTAATGATCTCAAAATCGTATGTGAATGATATGACTTCGTGAACTAAGAAAATTACCGACGACTTCTGATAAGGAATTATTGATGGTATCTAATGAGTATTGTTTATGTACTTTGTACTCTAACCTCTGTAATCTGAAATCTGCAATATGAAATCCGTAATTTGTAATCTGTTCTGTTTTTGTGTAACCTCAGTAATCAGACTTGGGACTTCTTATAAGGAACAGTCGAATGACATGCAGAACCCCGCTTATGATATGTGTCTATCCATATGACATTTGCAAAACAATAAAGGATTATTAACTAATTTGATATCACATCTACATGATTGATAGTCTAATAAGTTACTGCAAGACTTAGACTCCTGCTTCTGTGTAGTAATAATTTACAATTAAGGAATCATTTTTGTGATATACTTATGCGTAGATATTGCAAATTGTCAAACTAATCCCTATTTCGTATTGAAAGGCTATAATGTAAACTGTTCAAGGCTTGTTTCTTTAATGTGATCTGCAAACAAGTGATTATCGGAATGAAACTTATGTGCTCTGTGTTATGTATAAGATGTCATACCCTCAATTAAATTTGGTATTTTCGACAGAAATGCCTAAATGTGTGATCATGAATAATGCCTTGTAAAGATACTTTGGTATAAGTAATTTTGAAAATGGTTAGGCTATACGAATGCAATCTACATATTGGTTACGAAATGTTCTACATGATGAGTATTTTCTGAAAGGATAAAATATGCTATGAATTTCCGACATGGTTATGCTATGATAAGCTTTCTGAATAATTTCCCCAAAATGACTAGATATGCTACGAAATTTCGAATGTTCAAGCTATTCTGAAAGAAATATTTTGCTATGTATGAATAACTCCTTGATAATTGATGAAGGCTCTGTATTGAGCTTCAAGCTATTCTGTTTTATCTGTTGTAAGTTGGCTTGGAGATTGTTCGGTCAAAGTTTACATCAGCTTAATGCTATTGGGAATTATTTCATTATCTGATATTTTTGAAAGGTCTGATAAGTTTCTGAGTAATACCTCTGAACAATGTATTATGCGTTTGATGTCTAGATGTTGACTTTGGGCTAAGCCAGCATTGATTTTACATTTGAGCCTGTTAGAGACTTGATTTGAACTGATAAGTCTAATGCAGATAATGAATAAAGAGCCCCAAAGTTGTTGATTTAGCACTTAATTGTTATTATGGGTCTAATTGTTATAAGAAGCTTATACCTTTGAGGAATTGTAATAATGGGAGTTACTTGTGAACTTACCAAGTTTGACTTATGTTTGATAGTTATGAAATGATTGAGAAATGCTATATGTTCAGGACGGAACTAGACTTATTCTTTCAGGACGGAACTAGACTTATAACCAGGTGAATCAAGTTTGGAGGACCAAACTTCTTAAGGTGGGGAGAATGTAATGACCCCAAAGTGCGTATAGTAGGTTATCTTGATTTCATTAAGGGTTTATGTGTTTGCTATTGGAATTGAAGAACTAGCCGTCGAATTATGCTTTTGGAGCTGGAATTGTTGACCTTTATCAACAATCTGAAAATTTTTCCCTCCGCTCGAGCGGAGTAGTTGGCGCTCGAGCGGGCCTTTGGGGGGTCCAGTAATTTTGCAGCGGTCAAATTTCGAGTGGTGATTTTCCGCCGAAGCGAGAAGTGGCCGAGCGGACAAATTTTGTTAGCTTCAGCGCCGATGTTGGGCGCTCGAGCGGGTCTCTAGGATGAGTTGTACTTCTGAGGCATGTGGGCTCATTTTTGACATCTTATTAGTGTATTTGGAATGCCTTTATTTTATTTTGGGATTTTGGTTGAGGTGGTAATATGATGGTGAAGTAAGATTGGACCAAAGAATTTAATTCGGATAGTTATTTTACGAACAGCCGCCACTCTTTTGCCTTTTTCTTTTTCCACACTTCAAATTTCGATATGAGGTTAGAACCATTGGAAAGCTTATTTCCGGGGCTTCAATTTGGACACAAGAACGACCTAAAACGGAGTCCGGATGGGAGAGTTATACCTGTTCAAAGTTTCGACGTCTGTGCTGAGGGCAGGTCCGCTCGAGCAGAAATCAGTCCGCTCGAGCGGGAATTACGGGACAGCAGCTTTAAAAACGGGGTTTTGGATCATTTCTTACATGTTTCTTCTTCCCTCTTCCTTCCTCTTTGCCTTAGTCCGAAAACCCTAGCTCCAAAACCTTGATTTCCTCTACTTTGATCAACAACCCACCATGATTCTTGTATCAAGGATGATGAACAAGAGGAGATAAACATTTTCAACCGATTGAAATTCGAGATTGCGAAGGATTCTTCTCAAAGCTTGGTTTTCTTGCTTGGTTCTTGAGGTAGGGGTTCTAATCCTCTTCATTACTTACATGGATGGATAGATTTGTAGTATTTGACTATCTAAATACAAGAATTTCCATTTGTGAGCATGTAGTGTATGGTATGAGAATTGGGGGTTTTAGGGTATGGGTTGTTGAGAGTTGAATTGATGAGTTAGAATGATGGATTATGAATCCTAAGTGTATAATCAATGGGAAAAGTGGAATGATAAGTGATGAATTAATAAGTTTGAATTTTATTGGAATTTATAGATTTCTTAGAAACCCTAGGTTGCTTCTTGATGTTAAGCGATGATTTGGGCCAAATTGAAAGTAAAATTATGAAATTGAGGTACTGAATTATATCTGTACAAATTTAATTGAATTTTGGAGATGTTTGAAAATTATGTTTAAAATTTACGAATGAACCTCGCTATGGGATGTGGTGAATCATGCTATTATGTGAGATGAAATTGAGAAACAAGATTAGTAATGTTATGAATGATAAGAGCATTGGGAAGAAATGATGAAAAGGGATTTAAGACTTCACCTTGAAAGATGTTGAATTATATTTAGGGTGATAAGGTGAATTATGCCAAATAGTGTAGCTTATGTTGGATTGTATTGAGATATGTATGGAGAAGTGTGTTGGTTTAATGATGAGAATTGCAAATTGTCAGGTACTTTGGTATAAAGAGGATAACAAGTTAAGAATGGAATAAATTATATGTAACCCGATTTTTATGTGTATTCAATTGTGTAGGGTCACCATGCAGGGCGACCAAGCTGCCTAAGCACTGTGAGTAATAGTACTATAAATGTACATCAATCGTTAATAATGATTATTATTATTACTATTCCGCTTTTTCCATGACAGCTTATGTTAACATGTTTGTATTTGAGACTTGGTGTGAATATAGAAGGAGTTGGCGTCCATTGATATGACTCAAACTATTCTCAGTATTCCGTCTATGATTAATGGTTTCGGTAATGTGCTATAATCTATTGAGTAGTGTGTTTAAAAGACATTATTAACATTCTGTTATCTGTAGATTAAGCTTAATGATTCATGGTGAACAAATGGAACAATGATGCTTATGTATCCCGAACTATTCAATTTTATCAAGAATGGTTAAGACTGGTATGAGGTAATTATTTTGTCCCAACAAACAGCATTGTGATAGCACCTGTACAATTTGTGAGATACGTTATACGTATTGCTAATGATTACCATTGGTATTCTGTCAAACGTAAACTAATTACGTTAATTCATGTAAATGATTGAAAGAATTTGTATGCCTTTGTCTAACTTGGGACTAGTCAGTTCTGATGATATCCGATGTTATTCTGCTTTGTGGTTTGTCCCAAGATCCATTGATTTATGGTATAGAACTATGGTATCTACATATTTCTGAAAGTGTTCAATCTGTGAAATGTGTTCACCCTTTGCTAACAAATATCAATAATGTTCTGTTAAACTCATAATATATCTGGTTATTTATGTGATTAACGGGAAGAATATGTTTATCTGTGATAATCTGTTCTGATGTTTCTGGTATGGAGCAAAGTGCTGTACGGAACTAAGTGCTACACCTTGGTGGGAGCCACCTCTAGAATCCGTACGAGCCACCTCTTGAGTCCATACATATGTGAAGTTAAGAGGCTTAAAGCCGTTCTATGAAAGTTACGAGGCCTATGGCCGATATGTGAAAGATACAATTTGTAAGAAAGATATAATTTGTGAAGTAAAGAACCTATGTGGCCCTTGCCCGGGGGTAATAATACCGTGGTTTGTGGCCCTTACCCGGGGGTAATAGTACCGTGGTTCAAGAATATGTTTAAAATGTTTTTGTGAAATATTGTGAACTTGTGAAACCAAAGGGCCGAGGGCTAATTGTGAAGTATGAATCTCTCACTTGTGAATTATGAAATTATGAGGCCAAGAGCCAACTTGTGAATTATGAAATTATGAGGCCAAGAGCCAACTTGTGAATTTGTGAAATATGAATCTATGAGGCCGAGGGCCAGCGTGTGAAATTTATGGAAGGTATCAAAAGAATTGTGAACTATGAACCAATATAGCCAAGGGTCATTTGTGAGCTATGAAGCTATGAGGCCAAGGGCCAATATGTGAAATATGAATTTATGAACTTGTGAACGTGTGAATCCAAAGGACCGAGGTCCAATATGATAAATTGTGAATCTATGAAACTCAATGGCTCTTTTGTGAACGTGTGAACTCCTCAGGCCAAGGACCCAATTGTGGAATTGTGAATTGACAAAGTTGTCCTACAAAGTTACGTAAATGTACTAATCACATGGTTACAAAGATTAGTTATATACTATTATTCACCGAGTTCGCTCATTTTGTCTTTTTGTCCGTCTGCTCAGAGGTAGTCAATCGGGAGTTCAAGCCTAACCTTTAAGGCTCGTCTTTCTCTTGTCACTTTTGATACGTTCGGGCACCACCAAGCCGTGCATTTTGTAAAGTATTGTTAGGTTATTGATTTATGCTTGGGTTGTCTTTCAGTAATGATTTTGATATACGCCCAATTGTAGGGCTTGGCCTGTATATATATGTATGTATGTAACCGATATTCTGGTGTATGTTTAGATTTTATTTGCATGTTTTGAAGTTGTGATCCTGGCATATTAGTAGTAGCTCAATGGAGTTTGTTTCTATTGTCCAATTTTGATATTTAATGCTTCCGTTTAGGCCCCATATGATATATATAACAGGATTAGTGTCTATATTCGAATAGGTCATGCCCAAACTTTTAGGGGCGGGTTTGGGGCGTGATAGTAATGGTGTAAAAGTAAGGTAAAACACACTATTTAGGTCTAAAATACACACACAAGGACGAGAGAGATGGAAAATATAGAGAGAGATATATAAGCTCTGGTTTTTTTGGTCTCTCCAATGGCCAACCCTTAGCCAAGAAGACAAGGCCTCCTCTTATAGAGGAGACAACATTGTAAGCTTAGCCACTAAGCAAACAAGAGGCTCATCCCTGCATACACGTGTATGGAGGGGAAGCAAGTGTGATACAGCTGCTTAAAAATATCTCAAAAAGCAACTACATAGTAGTCGGCAGGGCAAAATTGTCATTTTGACAAAATTGACTGCCGACCGGCACAAAAGAGTGCCGACCGGCACAATATAGTGCCGATGGCAACACCAACCAACCGGTGGCCTCTAGCCACTGCCGGTGGTGTGTGGGGATGCCTCACAAGGCATTCCCTGCCATTCCAAGGAAAAGCACAAGTTTTTGGTGCAAAACCAGACACAAAACGGTCAAGTTCGAGGGTCCGGAGGCAAGGCTCGTAGCCGAGAACTCCGGGAACTCCCAATGAACACGAACATGGATAATCACCGAGTGTTCAGGCGGTGACGTCTAGGTCTTGAGGACGGTCCAAAATGGGGTGTCTACAGTTGCCCCTCTTTGACAGAACTCGAAAGTCATAACAATGACGGGAGTGAATGTCAAAGCCTAGAGACGACCTATTTTTGACAAGGCCGAAGACTTGGACAAACATGCAAGACAAAACAAGGTATGCCCCCGAAGACAGGGGCAAAATGCAAGACAATGCAAGAAGCCGAGCATAACTTATGATCATGCAAAGAAAGCTGTAACGAAGCACGCATGAGACAGTTATAAGCTAGCAAGCGCCAAACTACACTACAATGCAGAAAGGATGTAAGAGAATTATCCAATTCTCTGTGCGTCTCATGCGGGGGATACAATACCTGTGCAGCTCGTCCGGTTGCACCGGCCTCAAATGAACCGTACATACAATATCGTGCCTACAAAGAAAACAAACTTAACAGGTACAATGTTGTTAGCACCATGCATGACAAGGCAGTCGAAAGTGCGTGACAATGCATGCAATGTGTACAGCAAGATAGCAGGATTGAACACATGTGAGTAAAGCAATGCACGTATGCACGCAATGTGTATAGAAAGAGAACTTGAACACATGTGAGTACAGCAATGCACACGTGCACGCAATGTGTATATAACGGAACTTGAACACATATCAGTAAAGCAATGCACGCATACAATGCAATGTGTATATAGAGAAACTTGAACACATATCAGTAAAGCAAAGCATGCATACAATGCAATGTGTATAAAAGGGGATTTGAACACATATTAGTAAAGCAATGCACGCATACAATGCAATGTGTATATAGAGAAACTTGAACACATATCAGTAAAGCAATGCACGCATACAATGCAATGTGTATATAGAGAAACTTGAACACATATCAGTAAAGCAATGAACGCATACAATGCAATGTGTATAAAAAGGAACTTGAACACATATCAGTAAAGCAATGCACACATACAATGCAATGTGTATAAAAGGGGATTTGAACACATATCAGTAAAGCAGAGCACGCATACAATGCAATGTGTATATAGAGAAACTTGAACACATATCAGTAAAGCAATGCACGCATACAATGCAATGTGTATAAAAAGAAACTTGAACACATATCAGTAAAGCAATGCACGCATACAATGCAATGTGTATAAAAGGGAATTTGAACACATATCAGTAAAGCAGAGCACGCATACAATGCAATGTGTATAAAAGGGAATTTGAACACATATCAGTAAAGCAGAGCACGCATACAATGCAATGTGTATAAAAGGGAATTTGAAACTGATCATGGTAAACATGATGCTGGAATGCAACGTGCTGCAACTCAGTGTGATTGAAGTGATTTAGAGAATTCACAAGATATAAAAGGATACGGGAAGGGACGCCCTTCGCATGTCCCGAGCATCGCTCACAAAAGTTGTGGTACGAGGTCAACTCGAAGCTCCACTTATGTTCTGAAGGCGCAGCTTGACCGCTTAAGTGATGAAGGTGCCAAATCACATGACTGACCCGAACAAGGGCGCAAAAGGTACGATGACCGAAAGGGGGAGGTTACCGGTGTCAAACCCAACACTCTACTACCCTGCTATTCTTCTGCTTTACTTTCCTTTTTACTAGGAGTTTAAAGCATTGCACATTACCGCCTCGATGTGTTTTATTTCTCAAAAGCGTGTTTTTTGCAAAACATATGATAGAAATGAAACAAATTGTTTGTTCAAAAGGTGTTACATTTATGTGTTCTATGCATCGATCGCAAGGCATCACACAACAATGTGACTGAAATTGAAACTGTGTTTTGAAAACAAAGCATCGCATCGTAATAATCAGGTAGTAAACCAATTACAACTCGATAAGCAAAACAGGGGGACTCAACAAACTAGCCAAATGCGAGTACACCTTGGTAAACATTACAAAGATTTAAAGGGAGTGAAGTACAACTCGATAAGCAAATATGCAACAACTCGATAAGCAAATGGGCGCGCCCTCATAAGAATTGATCACTGGAGGGTATTGGAAGTGGTGGGATTTTCCAAATTCCTAGCATAAACAGCTCAGATGACAAAGGAGAGAACCACCGGCCCAGCAGAAAGGCTACCGGCCGGTTGGTTTTGCCATCGGCCGAAAGGGTGATCCATCGGCCAAAATAGATGGCCGGTCGGCACTAAACTGTCAGCACCAGCAGAATGTTGACATCTGTCCTTCACTCAACCTTATCTTCTTCAAAAGGGTCTCAACTTCGTGGTTCTCTTCATTTCCACACTGATTTGCTCCAAATGGAAGAATTTCTTACCCAAAATTTTGCAACTTGGATTAACAACTTGGATGGCTCGGAAAAGCTGAATTTCCGGGCTTTTGGCATAAACGTACTATTCACTTTGCGCCGTACCCCGCTGCATTCTCCATTTCTCCATGACGCGGCAAGGTTCTGGAACCCGGTAACACATGTCTTTAGCTTTAGCAGGCAAGAGGTGTGTCCCACTTTTGAAGATTTCCAAGCTCTAATGGAATCTGAGCGCGATGAGGAGATCCTGCCCCAACTTCGTTTTGGCCACACTCAAGCCTTAGGACAAATGTGTGGGCTTTCAATGCCCAATGCTTGTTCTCTAATTTGTGACGGGATATTAGATGTTCCGAGCTTGGTTTGTCATTTTTCCGAGACTGGTGATCGTGGCGACCATCACTGGCAAGGTTTTCGGCGACACGCCCTCTGTCTATGCCTGCTATCTCATTTTCTGTTCGTCTCCGGTTCCGGAGGGCCTAGTGTCCAGTTGATTGAGGTTGCCCAAGGCTTGAAGGAGGGCAAAAGCTGCATCGCCATGATCCTGGCTGAGACATTGCTGGGCTTAGACGCCTTTTATCGTCAAGAGATGATCAGATTAGCAGGGAGTCCACTATTACTGCAGGTAATGTTTCCCACCCAATCTCACATTTATGTTTGCTCACATTACTCGGCCCTCAGGCTCGGTTTTTTTCACAAAAGCCCTTTTCTCACTTTTCCTCTCATCGTACATCTCTCTATTCTTTATTCTCTCATTTTTCATCCCTCCCCAGGTGTGGTTAATGGATAAACTGAAGGTTGTGGACTCTTGCCCAAAGATATTCATGCTACTTCTTCGCACAACGCCTAGTCGACGCCCTTGATGAGGGTTGGTGGTTTGAATGGATGTGCGGTTTGTCCGCAGTCGCATTGCTTGGCGGTGCCCTTGGCTCAATCTCCCAATGATGAGTTACAAAGATGACCCGTCAACCCTAATCCAATTGATTGGCTTGACTCACTGTGTCTTCTACTTCCCACTCCGTATCCTGCGCCAGTTTGGTCATAATCAGACTTGTCCACCGGAAGGGATAGAGTACCCAGTTACATTCTCGATTCGAGGCGCACAATAGCCAGATGCCACTAAGATGGAGTACGAGAGAACTCCCTGCCCCCGCCTCCCGCCATTGCACTTTGTCCGATGAGTGCTTGGATTGGCTTAATGAAGAGGCAAGAGGGGCCCACTTTGGCATCGAGGCTTTGACCACCGGAGGGCGCGGGGACATTTGACTTGACCATGCCCCGGATTAATTGCTTTATTAGTACTTTCAAGTTTTCTTTATGAATGTAATAAAAAGCAACTTCAATTGTATGCAAGAGCAAGAGAACTCTATTTGAAACCAATGAAATTGAAGGTTGTGGTATTGAAAATTTTCCATTTTGGTCCAGAAATGGTCTTAGTTGTAAAAAGATTTATTTGAACAAAGTCATCTTCATTAAAACTTTTCAAAACTATTTTCGATATGGATCAGAACTAGACATGCTTGAGATCTGTCACTGAGATGCACAACCCCGGATCCTAGCAACTGGAAAGTTGCCCCTTGTTTGAATGGTACCGCGGCACTGTACGGCAACGGAAAGTTGCCCCAAGTCTGAATAGCACTGTACCGGAGATTGCGATAAATGCTGATGGGCAAAGATGACCAAGATGATCAAATGGACAAAATTGATCGGGGAAGAGTTTATGGTTGAACTTCGGGATGAAGCTGCCTACGTATCCTAATGATGGGAATCAAGCCTTACGTAGTTCCGGCTTGGGTTCACTCGAGTATTTTCACTCTCCTTTTGCGCTCTAACTTTTGCCAAGGCCGCCCTTTGCGGGTTTTCAATCTTGCGAGCTCAGTTTTTATATTTTCTATTTTTTTTTGTGCTCTGAATTTTGCCTAGGTCGCCCTTTCGGGTTTTTGGCCTAGCGAGCCTCTCAGGGGTAATATTTCTTCAACTTGTCCATGTTGATCGATTGGGAGAACTCTAGGCCATCTAGGTCCATCAAAACCACAGCTCCACCTGACCAGATAGACTTGATGATATAGGGACCCGTCCAATTAGGTCTGAACTTGCCCCTTGGGTTGTGGATGGGAGCCCGGTTGTCTTTGAGCACCAAATCTCCTTCCTTCAAATTCCTAGACTTAACTTTCTTGTTAAAAGCCCGGGCAATTCTACGTTGATATCCTTGGACATGGTACAGTGCTTTTAATCTCCTTTCATCGAAGAGCATGAGTTCTCAACCGCTCACGCTAATCTACCTCGGCTATCTGACACTCAGCCAATACTCGTAAAGACGGAACCTCAATCTCTATAGGCAGAACGGCCTCCATCCCATATACCAAGGAATACGAAGTCGCCCCGGTAGAAGTTCTAATTGACGTTCGGTAGCCCCACAAAGCAAACGGTAACTTATCTGGCCAGTCCCGATAGGTCTCCACCATCTTCTGCAGTACGTGTTTGATGTTTTTGTTGGCGGCCTCAACTGCTCCGTTGGTCTGGGGCCGATACGTGGATGACTTATGAAACGCCACATTGTACTTCTCCAACAAATCAATCACCTCCTTCTTGAAGTGAGAACCATTGTTCGAAATGATCTCATTCGGGACTCCATAACGGCAGATAATGTTGTTTCTGATAAACTTTGCGACATGCGAAGCCTTCAACAAGGCATAAGATTAGGCCTCGACCCACTTCGTAAAGTAATCTATTGCTACCAAGATATACTCATGCCCATTCGATCCCTTCTGAGTAACAGCTCCAATCACATCGATTCCCCAAACTGAGAACGGCCATGGCGATGTCATGTTGTATAACTTTGATGGCGGGATGTTCATGCGGTTCGCATGGATCTGGCATTTGTGGCATCGCCGAACAAAGCCGATACAATCTTCCTCCATGGTAGACCAAGAGTAGCCCCTGTCGAGGATCTTTCGTACAAGATCACCCCATTCATATGTGCCCCACATTCTCCTCCATGGATGGCCTCCATCAGGCGCTTCGACTCTTCGGCTTCCACACACAGCTTGTGCATTCCCAGATGACCTCTTTTGTACAACTTACCCCCGCAGATGATAAACTGAACAACCATTCTTCTGATTGCCCTTTTGTCCTTGGCATTCGCCCCTGTTGGATATGCCTCATTTTCCAAGAAGTTCCATATATCGTGATACCAAGGGTTGTTATCCTGCACTTCATCTATGGCAGAGATTGACTCGTAGGCAGGTGCAAATTTCTGGTCAATAATGACTGGACGCATCCGGACCCCAGATGGGATGTCTATCATGGAAGATAGAGTTGCTAGCGAATCAAGAAACCTGTTGTTCTCTTACTAGGTGAGTGAAATTTAGCTTTTCAAACCGAGGAATTAACAAATCCAAGGTCCGTGGTAAATTATCATCTTTTCCTCTTTACTTTCCAATCTCCTTTAGCTTGAGACACAACTAGGTTCGAATCCCCAATGACGCCCAATCGCTTTGCCCCTAGTTCTAGGGCTTCTAGACCAAAGAATACATGCCTCATACTCGCCTCATTGTTCGAGACTTTGAATCGAAGCTTGAATGCTAAAGGGATACGGAATCGTCAGCGCTATCAAGAACACCCCTATCCCATACCCGTATTGATTTGACGCCCGCCAAAGTACATCGCCCAAGTTTCATCTTCGATGTGCGTAATGGCTTCATCTGGGATCGGTACTCAACCGCTTCATCCCTTCAACCGGTGGTCGAAGGAACTCGCCACCGCTCTCCCTTTTTACGGACTTATGCGTCACATACTTGAGGTCAAATTCGAGAGCAACAAAGAATCAACGAGCTAGCCCACCCGTAAGTTACCGGTTTCTAATAGATATTTGATGGGATCAAGTCGTGAAACCAACATTACAGAGTGAGCTAACAGTAGTGCCGCAGCCTTCCTAGTAGCCCATACCAAGGCCAAACAAGCTTTCTCCAAGGAGTGTAGCGGGTCTCATAATCTAACATCTTCTTGCTCAGATAGTAGATGGCCCTTTCCACTTTATCTTCCGACTCTTGTGCGAGCATGCAGCCCATTGTAGTTTCAGTCGCTGACAGGTACAGTATCAACGGTTTTCCCGGCTTTGGTGGTGACAAACGGGCGAATTCTGTAGATATTCTTTGATCTGTTCAAATGCAGCTTGGCATCGGCCGTCCCATTGAAACTTCTTTCCTTTCTTTAGAAGACCAAAAAGTGGTTCACAAGTCAAGGTTAGTTTTGAGATAAACCGCCTTATGAATTGCACTTTACCTAGAAAGCCTCGCACCTCCTTTTCAGTCATTGGTGGGGGCATTTCTAAGATGGCCTCGATTTTGGAAGGGTCGACCTCGATGCCCCTTTGTGTAATCAGAAATCCCAACATTTTCCCCGCTGTAACACCAAATGTACACTTCTGAGGATTCAACTGCAGCCGAAATTCTCTGATCCTTTGGAAAAACTTTTGCAAAGCGGTGTAGTGGCCCTATCTTTCTTTGGACTTGACAATCATGTCGTCCACGTACACCTTAACCTCTTTATGAATCATGTCATGTAATATTGTGGTTGCAGCCCGTTGATATGTAGCCCCAGCGTTCTTCAACCCAAATGGCATCACTCTGTAACAATATTTACCCCACGGGGTGGTAAAAGCAGTCTTCTCCCGGTCTTCGGGTGCCATTACTATCTGATTATAACTTGAGAAGCCATCCATGAACGAAAGCAAAGCATGCCCCGATGTGAAATCTACTAACTCGTCGATATGCGGCAAGGGAAAGTCATCCTTCGGACTGACTCTGTTCAAATCCCTGAAATCCACACATACCCGGATTCTGCCATCCTTCTTCGGCATTGGGAAAATGTTGGCCAACCAAGTCGGGTATTCGGATACCAAAGAAGCCCGCGCCAATCTACTTGGTGACCTCTTCCTTGATCTTAATGGCCCAATCAGTATGGATCCTTCGAAGCTTCCGCTTGACAAGTGCCTCGGTCAAGAGGATCCGTGCGCATAATCTCAGATCAATTCCTGCATGTCCTCGAGGGACCACGCGAAAACATCTTTGAAATCTTTTAACAAAGCGACTAAGCGCTCCTCCGAAGACAACGTGGACCCGATCTCGACCACCATGGTCCTTCTCAGACTAACGCTCACGGTAGTGATTTCATCCATTAAGGGTTTAACAAACCTCTCGCTCTTGTTCAATTAATCATTGCAAAACCGAGGAATTTCGCCTCGCTTTTCATCAAAATTTTGAAAGACCCGATTTAAGCAATAAACCAAAGGCACGTAAAAGTACTCGAAACCACAAATACCTCACTCTCATTAGATACTTCCAAACCGCCCAATTCTTCATATAACAGACTCAAAAGAGAAAGAAAAGACGACCGACAGATCAGGCATCCGGTTATCACCCCCAGAATACCGACTCAGACTCAAAGTAGCTGAACCCGATTCCGACTCACAAGACTCGGTGGAATCAGATTCGCTCACTACCCGACCCTGTCGCTTGACAAAAATCCTCCTCAGATCGCCAGTGAGGAGGGTGCGATGGATGCATCCAAAATAGCTGATGGTAGGCCCGCAGCCGTTTCATCTCCGATCATGGACACCGAGGAGTCATTCCCCAAGCACACCTGGTCGATCAAAGGATCTGAAAGTAGACATGCCAGTGCTATCCCCATTTCAAACTTTGTGCCTGCAGATTCCACTTCCTTGCTATGCTCAGTCTCAACTGTTGGGTCTGTCTGCTTTTCAACAACATCATCCCCAGATAACTATAGGTCAAAGAAAATTTCGAACCCCGGCATGCGCTTCTTTTCTTCATTCAGCCATGGCTCAGGAAAACCACAGAATGGAAAGTCTTCTCCCGACGAAGCGTCTGCTCAGTGGTACCGGATGGGCCGATGCATCAATTCAAAAGGTTTCCCCATCTGCTTTTGCTTTGGCTCTTCCCGCCATCTTTTCCTTTTCTTACCCAATCTTCCTTGGTGCGCAGATAACCCAAGCCGAAGGTATGAGGGTTGTGCAGCACTTCGGCCAACGCTGCAATGCCCTTACGGCCGCTCTTCCCTAATCCCATCCCGGGGATGTATTGGAGCTTGTTCATGAGGTACACTGCTTGAGCACTGATGTATATTCCTTCGTTAGCGCCATGATATTCAGACAACCTGAGCCTCGGCCAAGGTAAAACCTGATATGAACACATCTTCCATGCCGTGCTCGATCTCTAGAACCGGCGTGGATACTTCCGGTGGTGGGTGGATTGATGAATACCCAAAGACAATGGCTACTCCCTTCCTTTAGAGGTATTTCACCATTTGCTGTATAGTAGATGATCGCTTCACCGATGCACCCACAAACGCCTCTAAAAGCAAATTAAAAGTTGCGAACTTCTAGGACATGGAAATCTATCTCGTGGTCGCCCCCCGACCTTTGTCCGAACTTTAACCGCTCCCATTACTTCTCTACTTGTATTGTCGCCGATGACCTGAGTCATGGTAAATCTGCGATTTTCAAGCCAATCGCATACGCCGCTTCGCCAAGAGCGTTGATGGCAAACCCGGTATCGACAAGTACCACCGGTATCCACTTATCTCTACATTCCACGGAGATGTAGAGGGGTTTATTGTGATTTACGCCCTCAGGCGGAAGTTCTTTATCCGAAAAGGTCAATGTAGGGGAACCTCCTCCCGGGAAGACCAGTCCAACCAGCTACTCTGGCGTAGTCTCTACGGAGAGTTTGGCCTTATCCATGGTCACAAAACAAACCGCCTGGTATCATGAGGCCATGAGCAGTCCCAAAATGGAGATGTCTGCTTGTATCTTTTTCAACTGTTTGAGTACAGCTTCTTCCTCGAGTTGCTTCTTCTTTTGCTTCTCGGCTTCCCTATCCTTCCCTGAGACCTTTGGTTGATCCAAGTGTGGGGGTTTGAAATATCGCCCACTCCTCGTCATGTGGTCAACCTCTCCAAGGTACCAAGTGTTATCAGGTTGGTTATTCCCCCAATCTTCATTCGTGTGGGCAAGACATAGGTCCTCATCTTCCCACCACATTCCATCACGTCGACAGACACCGTCCGGCCTAGTATGATCGTTTGCGCTGCAAAGACTCTCCACCCACACGCCCGCAACATTCTCGGTTCTTGTGCACACAGCAGTTTCAACTTCCACATGGGCCTTCGCCTTCCTGATTCTCTCAAAATCTTCAAAACTTGCTTGTTCTGACATGACTGACTGTTCAATCATCTCACAGACTAAAATGTTCCAATCTTGCCGAATTTTGACACCGACCCCGGCGATGTGTTCTGCTCTTCGACCCTTCCGGCCGTCACTGATATTCTCATTCCTACTGAACTCTGCTCTGCCTGAAATTCTCCTACCACATCGGGCTGATCGTCCAACCACCCGGTAACTTCTGCTAAGTCCTCATAATCGAACCATGCAATCGCCAAGGCCCTTCCGGGTATTGGTCATCAGAAATCGGAGATTGCCAGTCCTCCCCACACCGTTACATCATCTGCTCCCTGTCCCAGACTATCTCCTTGGATCACACACAACTCTCCCCCTGTTGGCAATTCTACTCCGGGCCCATCTTGGCTTTTCGATGAAATGTAGTCACTCGGACTATATGTCTTCTCAACATGATTCCTCGATTCCGGACTCGCTCAACCAATTGTTTTTCCTTTGGGATTTCCTCTGTTTCTGTGGCCACCATCACCGCTTGGGTTGGGTCATGGAATGTCCATCATGCACAAGTTAGTGCAATCGGAAGAAACACCTCCTTTAGGCAGTGGTTAGGTGTGATATAGATACTAGGGTCGAGGACACGGTCCCAAAGATGGATGAAATTGAGTCTTTTAGGTGGTGGAGCTTGGTTATGTGCGGGGAGGGGATTTGTAGTAACATTGGGTTTTTCGGGAGGCAAAATCACCCCATTGTCGATGAGATCTTGAATTTCATGGCGTAATCGGAAGCACAGATCGGTGTCGTGACCGTGCTGTTGGTGAAATGCACAATACTTGGCTGGGTTATGGGTAGGGGGAAGTTTTTCTGGTAGGGGCCGCGGCTCCAGGGGCTTCAAGTGCCCTTTTTTGATTAGAACCCCCAAAGCCTTGGACAGGGGCATATAAAGTGGGGTGAAGGTTCTGGTGTTCTTGGGTGGGTATTTGGTTGTTTGCGGGTTGCTTCGGGACGCGCCGGAGAATGGTGCAGCTGCCGTATTTCTTGGAGGGGGGTTGGCGGTGACCATGCTTACTTCGGTGGCTCTCGTAGTAGTAGTGCCACTCGGGCTTGCATTGCTACCACGATTGAAAGTTCGTCGGGGTTGCTCCCGGTCGTTATCAATCAAGCCTTGCTTCAAGGCATCTTCAATATGCACTCCCATTTCATGTAGGTCAGAAAAAGTAGGAAAGGGGAGTACTATCATCTTTTGCATCAATTTCGGTTGAAGATTGCGCACAATCATCCGACCGTCTTTGTCCGTAGGCCTCAAGGTCATCATCGGCCTAGGCCTCCATCCGTTACAAATTCAAAACTCTCCTTAGGCTCTTGCCTAGTCGCCTCGAGATCACGGGTCGTAATCTCAATCTTTGTATTATACGAATATCAGGCGATGAAGGCCTCACCATTTCGGCCCCAATTCCTCTTGACATCATCTTCTAGCTTAGCATACCATATGGTCGCCACACCGACAGGTCCGCCAAACAAAGACAACTTCGAAGCCTTCATCGAGGCCCATCGGTCTTAGAACATCCGAAAACAATTTTAATGCACCATGGGTCCCCTGACCACAAATCGATCAATATGAGGCATTTTGAACCTATCGGGCAAATCACTACCAGACGGTGTACCCATCTTCAATATCGGGGATAGTCTTGGCCCCTTGGGATCTCTTGAACAGCTTTTCAAGCTTGCTCAACTTTAGTGCGGTGGGATCAGTCTCGAACTCAAAGGGAGAGTCCGGTAGGTTGGTGGGTGTTTTTGATAGCTGAGGCTAGATTTGAGGTAGGATTGGAGGTGGGGGTGGTCCTGTGGGCAGTTCTGTATCATTTTGAACATTAGATGTCTCCCCAAGGTTTGGAACTCCTGGTGGGGGAGGAGCTTGATGCGAAGCAGATGCTCCGCTTGTCGCTTCTAGCCTCGCAATTGTTTCGCCGTCTCACAACTGCGGGCTCGTTGTCCGGCGAATCGCCGACGGATGGTATCCTCGCCGCATTGCTTTCATGCTTTGTTGAAGGTGGCGCACCATCTCCCAAACTAGCCATGCTATCCTCGCTCGTTGGATTATGGTATGTATTCTCTCTCACAGACACGTAATCCTCGATCCCCATCAACACAGTGGGGTAGATAAAGCCCTCTGAATCGATCCAGATCGATGTCCTTCGCCTCGACCGACCGCCTAGTAACCGGGGGTAGTGAGTAGTACACTGGTTGTCCGTCTATCAGATCCTCAGATCGAAGGAGTTGACGGCCTCTAACCCAGGATGCTTGGGGGATATCTATCGGCTCGGTAGCAATCGTGCTCAACTACCTAGTAAAAAGATAAATAAAGTGTATAAATAAACAGACAATTGGACAGCACAACGACATAAAATAAACATACAACACACAGTTTGGATATCATAGCATCCACTGCTTGTGAACTAGATACACTGTTCCTCAAATACTGATCACTATTTCTGAATCATTGCCCCTATGTCTGAATCTGGTACCCACAGATAACTGATTCCCCAAAATATTGTTACTGGTGCCCTCAGGCTGGATATCAAAACTCGCAAACTGATGTGCGTATTCCCTGTAGAGATACACTCTAAAAACACATAGCAAGTAAATGAGAGCCAATACACCCCTATGTTGGGGTAGGGTTTCCCTGTCCTATTTTGTCAAGAGCTAGGGTTTCACTATGCATGCAGCGGTTTCAAACAACCTAATATCGAGTGAGCAACCTGCCCTAGTTTGGAATGGTCACTATAGATTTCGATATGCACTAGGTCGAATGGTCAAAAGGGGTGCCCCGGTAAAACCGGGGTTTGTGTTCCCATACTGGCAGAGATCGCAACCGGTCAGCCTTATGGTCATGCCTTGACAAGACAAGCCTCCGGCAAACCGCTCAGGAATAGCAGATGGCCAACACGGTGTCCTAGGCGCACCAATGCACATGCAATGCAAAGAAACACATAAGTGTAGTCAAACAGATATCACGAAGTTCGAGTCAAGCTCTCTAAAACTCCCCAGAAGTCGCCAGAATCAGAATACGCCCGCGAGGAACTCACGAGTTACGCTTTGACTCAATTTTTGTGTGTTGCGTTTTAAATCTAGAACCAAAGAGTGCAACTCGCAAATCGCTCAAGAAAAAACTGATTTTGAAAAGTAGTGCCAAACATGGATCGCTTTGCAGACATAGAGTCGCCACCTAAATATTTTAAATGGGAAATTTAGGAAACTCGACTGCGTCAAGGCCACGGTCCGCTATTACCAAAGTGGTCTTGGCTCGGGAGCTTGGGTACGATCGGAAGGTCACTATGAGCACCTTTTCGCCGTCCAAGACCGCCTCTACTAACCGTGATATCTGTTTTTGAAAACATTATGTGTTCTTATTCCAATTATTAACCTAGAATTACTATGTTATGCGTGCGGCAAACATGTATAGACTAGATCGCCTAATTTGGAAACAAACATTGCATATCCGTTCGTTTTGAAAATGCTTTTGAAATTGCTACTCGCAAGTAGGCTAAAACACGGATTTCAATGAGTTTTCCAACTCAAGCAACCCAACCTCCACCCACAGGCATTCAAACAGTTTATCTCATATAAGCATCTAGCCACATGGTAAGCATACTGTCATGGCAACATTCACACGCATGCGACATGCTAAAGCGTAAAATACTTACATCGTACACCATGCCAAAACAAGAAACTAGTTAGCAAACATGCATGACCTAGTTCATGTTAAGTGGCTAATGCAACACAGGCAAGGATGCAATTTAGAGTAGGCTCGGCTATTCTAAACATGGCATGTGGAATGCTACAACTAACACGTATTCAATTCGGAATTGAAATACAAATGCAGTTCGTATGATGCGCCGAGCCCGGTGCGTGCAAAACAGATGAATGATGCCAACATGCTATCATACTGTATGCTAATTGAAATATGCCCTATATCTAACCATCATAAGTGGGTAAATAAAAGGGAAGAAAGATGTGGGGTTGGAAGACATACATCACACTCACCCACACTTATTACAATTATGCCCTCGCACAGAGGGACTCAAAAGAATAATACAGTCCCAAAATAATACAGTCCAAATACAGAATAAATTAATTATTACAAAATTTCTATTTATCAAATTAAATGCAAAAAGGAAAGGTGGCCCACCGCCTCGACGCGTGAATGATGTATGCTCAATCCGACTCGCCGAAACCCGCATCATGACATCTTGCCTCGCTTTCCGCCTCGTTTTCTCAAACTGCCAAAGTCTCAGAACACCTTCTACATACACTGAAGATCACCACCGGCTAAAGGGTGTGGCCACCGGCTGCATTTGGAGTTATCGGCTATTCATGAAGTGCCGGTCGGCACTCTATACTGCCGGTCGGCACAAAATTCTCGGAGGAGGAGGATGTTTGGCAGCAAGAAAACAAAGGCATGATATGGATTTTAGAGCAAATTTATGCATGGCCAATGTTTCCTATCATGCGTGGGACTCAAGGAAGCATGACCCTTGGTTCTTGGGCCATCAATTATGCATCTTGGTGCATGATAGCCTAAGGAACTAAGTTTGCATTTTAATGTAAAAATGCATGCAAACACACAAATGAAACCAAAGCCTTATCATGTGTTGGTCAAGGGCCTTGGTGACCAAGAATTGAAATAAGTTGCACCACTCGTAGTGTGAACTTCTCTCAACCCTTACACTTGGTTTGACACCCCAAACCAAGACATGGAATGCATGTATGCAACAAGGCTCAACAATGCGACAATAATGCGAAAATGCAAGGCATACCAAATGCAATGCAACATGATATTAAGTGTGCAATACTAGGCATGCAAAATGCAAGGTGTAATGCAAACATGGACACTTAAGGCAATGGGAATGACATGTAGTAACACTTAATGAATCAATTAAGCAACCACCATGAGGCAAGCATGCAATGGTGGATTTAACTACGATGGGGTAGCCTTCAAATCTCCCCAAAACAGTGGCAAAAAGTGCCCCAAAACATGAGCAAAATGCTATACAAGCATGCAAGTGAATAGGCCCAAAACCAAGAGCATCAAAGAGAGCATCTAACTATCATTAACATGACCACTCATGGCACAAGTTGGACAACCAAAAACAATTTCTTAGCATGCAAAAATACACCCAAATCCCCTTATATGGCAACCCCAAAATGCCCCAAACAAAACAAGCATGCATTCCTAAGCATAGAAAGGCACACCTTTAAAGCATGAACGAGGAAATGAATGCAAGCATGAAGGATGGATTAGGGACTGAAATGTGATCTAAAATGATGCCAAATCATAAGATTAAGGTAGACTAATCATGCTAAGGACTCGCACACCCAAAGCTTACAAGCCAACAAGCAAGACAACAATACCAAACATGCCAAACATGGCAAAAACAGTGGCTAACAGCCCCTTTTCATGGCAAATCAAGGTCAAATGCTATAACATGCAAGACTAAAACATGAGGATATGGTAGGCTAATGGCATGGCACACTTCCAAGCAAAGTAAAGCATTACAAAGCAAGTATGAGAGGCATGTTAAGGGCCATAAATCCAACCTAAAACAGAGGCATAACATATCATATTAACCACAAATATGCTTTGAAATGAAGCCAGAACCAACCATGCACACATGCTATTTTTTAGGCCAAAAACAAAGGCAAGCAAGGGACAAAGGGGAGAGGGGTGTCCCTCCCCTATATGAGACTTCAAAACACCTTCCTCACCACTGAAAACCCACTGGTTTTCAGTGGTGAGAAGACCAAAAACACCAAGTAAACAAAGCCTTACCAAAAGAACACCAAAATGGCCAAACAAAGCCTAAAAGGGTGTGCCTTTACTCAAACCACAAAATGACCTTAATGAAGGTTCAAGAGCAAGTAAAAATAAGAGTTTTTTCAGTTATAGGAAAAGCTCAAAACACAAAGCAAGAGGGGTAGAAACTAGTTGCAAGAATGGGGAAACTAAAGTAAAGAGTTTACCCTTGAAGATCCCTTGAAGAACAGGTGGTCCAGCCACTCTCTAGTGGTCAAAGTCGGTCCAAAATCACCACAAACAACCCTCCAAGTCCCTCAATCTCAGAGCTAGGTGTAATGGTGTGTGTAATGGTGTAAAAGTAAGGTAAAACACACTATTTAGGTCTAAAATACACACACAAGGATGAGAGAGATGGAAAATATAGAGAGAGATATATGAGCTCTGGTTTTTTTGGTCTCTCCAATGGCCAACCCTTAGCCAAGAAGACAAGGCCTCCTCTTATAGAGGAGACAACATTGTAAGCTTAGCCACTAAGCAAACAAGAGGCTCATCCCTCCATACACGTGTATGGAGGGGAAGCAAGTGTGATACAACTGCTTAAAAATATCTCAAAAAGCAACTGCACAGTAGTCGGCAGGGCAAAATTCTCATTTTGACAAAATTGAGTGCCGACCGGCACAAAAGAGTGCCGACCGGCACAATATAGTGCCGATGGCAACACCAACCAGCCGGTGGCCTCTAGCCACTGCCGGTGGTGTGTGGGGATGCCTCACAAGGCATTCCTTGCCCTTCCAAGGCAAAGAACAAGTGTTTGGTGCAAAACCAGACACAAAACGGTCAAGTTCGGGGGTCCTGAGGCAAGGCGCGTAGCTGAGAACTCCGGGAACTCCCAACGAACACGAACATGGATAATCACCGAGTGTTCAGGCGGTGACGTCTAGGTCTTGAGGACGGTCAAAAATGGGGTGTCTACAGGCATACAATCACACATTTTCCAGCTTTGAAATGACATGCAAGATGGTCCCGAATCATGCAAACACCTCACACAATGCATGCTAGATGGCCCGAATACCGAAACTAGTGAAGTGCGTTACACTAGAGGTATGCAAAGCGATGCACAAATGACCGAAACACCCCCAAACAGTCCCTATGTAGACCCTAAATAGTGGGAAAATGGACTAAAATGATGGCTCAGAAAGCATGGAAGTGAAGCTCATGCAATGGTCCGAAAACGAGGCATACAAGTACAACTCTCAAATGCATTTAAAGAGTGGAAAACATGGGAATATGGCATACATATAAGCTCTGAAATATGATGCATAATGATTCCAAAACATATCAAGGGCCCAAACAACGCATGCTAGTGGACCTGATATGCAAAGCTAGTAAGCTTGATTGAACTATGACCATATACAACAATGCATGCATGACCCGAAACACTTCAAACAGAGCTAAGGCAGCCTAAAATATGAATAAAATTAGTTTGGATCATGGCCAAAATGTGCTAGGAAAGGGGACCAAAACATCATGCAATATAAGCTAGTGAACCATGATTTACACTACAACCATATGAAGCACATGAGAAGCCACCAAATTAGTCAAAAACAAAATCATGGCATGCCAAATAAAGCCCAAAAACCTACTAAAACCTGACCAAAACATGCAAGAATGAAGTGCTACTTTGATAGGCCATGCAAGGGGTTGTTCTACACATGCAAGAAGGACATCCAATATGGCAAAATAGGCTCAGGAAAGAGCCTATATAGGTCATAAAACTCACCAAAAATGGCCTGAAACATGGCTTGGAAGCATGCAAATAAGGGCTCCTTTGTTAGGCCAAATATGCTAGGAAACAAAACAAGGGGAGAGAGGGTCACCCTCTCTCATTTTGGCACTAAAAATAGCATGCTAGCCACTAAAAATCCACTAGATTTCAGTGGCTAGAAGGCCAAACAAAGGTCAATGCAAAGGCCCTAATGCATGGCTCAAAATGAGGCAAAATGAAGCATGCAAGGGGGTAGATGACCTCCAACAGAAAAATGATCTCAAAAAAACATGTTAAGGGCCTCAAAATAAGACTTTTTTCAGTTGATGAAAAAGCTCAAATATGCTTTCAAGATAGGCTAAGAGATGGATCAAAATAATGCTCAAAAGAGGGAAAAATGATTACCCTTGAAGACCAGCAAGAAGCAGCAGCCTCTGGACCAAAAATGCAGCCCTTAAACTTTGAAAACAAGCTCCAAGAACCTTAGCTTGATGGTGGAGGGGTTAGGCTAGGAGATGGTATGCAAAGGGGCCAATAACCAAGCAATTTAGAGCTCAAAAAAGAGAGATATAAAGAAAGATATATTGTTTGCCTTCACCAAAGTTCTGAACCAAGGCCAAGGAGGGGAAGGCCCTCCTTTATAGGCAAACAAGTCTAAGGCTTCTCAAAGAAGCTTCAAACCAAGGGCAAACATCCTCCATACACGTGTATGGAGGATCCAGTCTGTGCCCTTGTAGACACCCCATTTTTGATCGTCCTCAAGACTTGGACGTCACTGATTGAACACTCAGTGATCACCCTTGTTTGTGTTCGTCTTGAGTTCCCGAAAGCCTTGGCAACGCGCCTCGCCTCAGGATCTCTCGACTTGACTGTTTTGTGTCTGGTTTTGCACCAAACACTTGTGTTTTGCCTTTGAGAGGCAGGGTAGGGCTTGTAGACCATCCCCACCCATCACCGGCCAGGGCTTAAGGCCACCGGCAGTGTTTTGTGGCCACCGGCCAAATGTTTGGCCGGCCGACACTATAGATGGCCGGCCGGCTATCTTTTTTTGGTCAATTGCATCTTTGGCCGGTCGACTACTGTGCGTCTGCTTTTGCAGATATTTTCTCATAGTTGGCATGTATTTGGCTCCCCTCCATACACGTGTATGGAGGGATCTCTCTGTTTAGAAGCTTGTCTTGTAAGCTTTACAAGACAAAAAGCTCTATAAAGAGAGGTCTTCTCTCTAGTCTTGGGGGGTTAGACATTTTTAGACAGCCATTTCTAGGGTTTGAGTTCTAGGGTTAGGGCTTGGTTCATATCCTATATCTATCTCTCTCCCTTGTGTGTGTTTTGTCTTATTTTTTCCCACAAACACCCACCATCACACCATCTCTTGGAGCTGAGGCCCTTGAGGGTTGTTTTTAGAGTTTTGGAGCTGGTTTCAACCTAAAGAAACTGCTGGAGCTCCATTGTTGAAGAGGGTCTTCAAGGGTAAGAAGCTTGTCCCTTTATTTCCTATTTTTGCAAAGCTTTTCTACCTATCTTGCAGCTATTTTTTGGATTTGCATATAACACATAAAAGTTCTATTTTTAAGGCCTCTAAAAAGTTTGTTAAGAGTGTTTTAAGCGTTGGGGTTGTTTGACTCCTCTTAAGCCTTGTTTGGCCCTTGTTTTGTGCTATTTTGTGTGAGCTCCAGGACCATAGTGTTTGGGCCTCCTCACCACTGAAATCTTGAGGGATTTCAGAGGTGAGGATGGTGCCTTGTGGTCCTAGGAAGGAGAGGGCCACCCCCCTCTCCTTGTTGTCCTTGAAAAGGACCATTCTTGCCTCTTGAGGGAGCACCATGTTTAAGTTTGTGTTGGCCATGCCTTAGCTGATTTTTGTGCTTATTATGTCATAATATGCCTCTGTTTTTAGTTGGTTTTGGTACACCATGCTTGCTTAGCATACATGCCTTGTAACGCCATTTTGTTGCCTTAATATGCATTTAGGTTTTAACCCTTGTTCAAGCATGTTTTAGGTCTAGCTTTGTGAAGCTTTCATGTTTACTTTGCCATGTTTGAGGTCTGTACTTGGCTGTTTTGGTCAACCAAGGCTTCCATTGCATAGCTCTTTTGCATTTTGGCTTGTTAGCCTGAAGTTTTGGACCATTGTTGCATGTTTAGCTTATCTTGTTTGCTTGGTTTGGCACCATGTTCTTGCATGATTTTCAAAGCTTAATGCATGCCATTTGTCCGTGTTTGCATCTTCTTAAGTGTGCTTAGAAGTTGCTCTTTATGCTTAAATGTTTGTCCATGTTTTCATGCATGTTTGTGTGTCAATTAGCCCTCATTCCTTAGCCTCTTGGCCACTATTTTAGGCCTAGTTAGGGCTGCCTAAATCATGTTTAAGTCCATCTCTTTGCTTGTTGCATATGCTCCTTGTATGTTGTAGCATATTGGTGAGTTGTTGCATGTTTGAAATTGCATGATTGAATGAAGTCACATGCTTGTTTGCATGCTTAAACACCTACATTGTACCTTGCATGTTTGTTGGTCGCATTGTCTCATGCCTTGCATGTTTTGTATGCTTCTTTGCATTTCCATGTTGCATGCTAGCCAACATGCTTAGGATTGCATTGCATAAGCATGCATGCTAGACCTCTTGAAATGAGTATGATAGAGGTTGGGCCTCCTTGTGTGCTTATTTGGTTTGCATTTCATTTGCAATTGAAGTTGCATACTTGATTCTTTGGGCCATCATGCATGGAAATGCGTGATTGGTGGTCCGAGAATCGAGGTTCATGTCCCTTTGAGTCATAAACATGATAAGGGATGGGATTGGTGCATACATTGCTTGAAATGCATTGCCATGCCAAGTATTGCCCTCTGCTACTGTCAAACCAGCTTTTGCAGGAACTTTTGTCCGGCCGGCCATCCCTAGTGTCGACCGGCCAACATTTTTGGCCGATGAATCAAATTCATGGCCAGTGACCATTCTAAATGGCCGGTGGTGTTCTCCTTCAGCCGGTGGTGTTCCCCAGCATCCAGAGAGCAAACTCTGAGACTTTGGCAATCATCAGAGGAGCAGAGCAGGGAAAACAGAGGCATCTTGGGCATGACAGTGGATTTTCGGGTGGAACTGAGCGTGCATACGTCGAGCCCTCTCCTCGAGGCTGCTGTTTATTACTTTCTTAGATTAATTAATTTGCTTAATTAATTTAGATGGTCTGTAATATTTAATTAGCTTGTTAGTTAGTTAAATTGTATTATTCTTTCGGTCCCTCCGAGCAAGGGCAAATTTGTAATAAGTGTGGGTGAGTGTGTGCATGTCTTCCAACCCCCACTTCTTTTTCCCTTTTACTTACCTGCTTTGATGGTTAGTATTACGGCATGTTTACTTTAGCATATCCTATGCTATGCATGCGTGCATCATTCATCAGTATTGCATGCACGGGGCTCGGCACATCACGCTAATTGCATTGCATTTCAAAGCAAACGTGAATACATGCTACTTGTACATTCCACATGTCATCCTTAGATTAGCCGAGCCTATTCTAGTGACATTTTGTATGCGATTCATTAGGCACTTAACATGGACTTGGATCATGCATTGATTGCTAACATGTTCTTGTTTTGGCACGGATTACGATGGGTGTGTTTGGTAACGTTTACGCTTTTAGTTTATATTTACAAAAATTTTATAAACTGTTTTTTGTTTATTTTTAGAAAAACATAAACTACAAACATGTTTGGTAATTGACAAAATGTTTAAAAAAAATTTAAAATATAAAAAAAGAGTGAGAAATGACAAGTGGTGGCAAGTGGCAGCGGAAGACGGTGGTGGAAAGTGGTGGCGGGGGATGGTAGATAGTTGGTGGTGGGTGGGTGTGTGGTGGTGGTGGGTGGGTGACGGTGGGTGGTGGTGGTGGTGGTGGTGGTGGTGGTGGTGGGTGATGGTGGGTGGTGGCGGTGGGTGGTGGGTGGTGGTGGCAAGTGGTGGATGGTGGTGGGTGGGTGGTGAGTGGTGGTGGCAAGTGGGTGGCGGGTGGTGGTGGCGTGAGCGGTGGATGGTAGTGGTGGTATGGTGGTGGTGGGTGGATGGCAGGTGGGTGGTAGTGGTGGAGAGTGAGTGGTAGGTGGGTGGTGGCGAGTGGTGGTGGCAGGTGGTGGTCGGGGGTGGGTGGTGGGTGGGTGGTGGCGGCGGAAGACGGTGGTGGAAAATGGTGGCGGGTGGTGGCTAGTGTTGGGTGGTAAAAAAAAAAAATTGAAAACTCAAAATGGAAACACATTTTTTGTGTTTTCATTTTTTGGCCAAATTTATAAACTGAGACTGCTGATTTATAAATCAAAAATTTTACCAAACAAGTTTTTATTTGAGTTTTTTTAATTTTTGTAAATATAAACAGAAAATTGAAAACGTAAGTGTTACCAAACAGCATCGATGTAAGTATTTTATGCTTTAGCATACCGCATGCGTGTGAGTGTTGCCATAATTGCATGATTACCATGAGGCTAGCTGCTTATGTGATATAACTGCTTGAATGCCTGTGGATGGAGGTCAAATTACCTAAATCGGAATAATGCATTAAAACTGAGAATTTTAAAGCCCACTAGATAATGGCAAAACCTGCATTTTAGCCTACCCGCGGGTAGCAAACCATTTTCAAAACAAACATGCAATGTTGTTCCAATTTGGGCGATTTAGTCTATACTTGTTTGTTGTACGCATAACGTAGTAATTCTAGGCTAATACCAGAATAAGAGCACATAATGTTTTCAAAATAAGATATCATGGTTAGTAGAGGCCGGTCTACGGACCGGGCGAGAGGGGGTGCTCATAGCTGACCTTCCCCAATCGTACCCAAGTTCCCGAGTCGAGGCAACTTTGGTGATGACGGACACGTGGCCTTTGGCACTGAGTCAGGGTTTCCTAAATTCCCCCATTAAAAAATATTTAGGTGGTGACTCTGTATCTGGCAAAGCAATCCATGTTTGGCACTTCTTTACAAAAAAATCTGTTTTCAAAAAAACGATTTGCTGGATTTGGACTCTTTGGTTTAGATTAAGAACCGTGACACAAATTGAGTCCGAACTGTAGCACGAGGCCCACAGGCGCGCCTACAGCCCTCCAGCTGGCACAGCTGGAATCAACTCACAAAGACAAAACCGAGGGAGGCAGGCCGACTAGTTCAAGTGGTCGGCCGACCGCTTACTCTTGTCGGCTGACCAGGTCCAAAGGTCCAAGGTGGTCAGCCATCCCCTATGATGAAGCCCCAGAAGTTAGCTTTCCAATGGCACCATCCTTGCATTAAAATTCAAACTGTGCAAAAAGTTATGCCTGTTTTGGTGAAGCCGCACAGATTCGGTCCAACAGGATCGATGCCCTATTTCAACTAACTATATCTCCCCCGTCCGAACTTTTATTTTGGAGATTCTTAAGTAAAAAATGAAGCCCCGGAAGTAAGCTTTCCAATGGTAGTGGCCTCATAGCTGAAATCCAAGTATACAAATGAATAGGCCTGATTCAGCGAGGGCTGCTCGTCCCTCTCTTAGCGATTCATGTCCATTTCTCCCCCAACTGGGTTTCTTCCCTCTTCTTTTCTTTTCTTCAACTCCAAACCCCTAAACAAGGTGTTTTGAGAGATTTTTCAAAGATTTCATCTCTCTTTCATTCATTTCCACTTTTTCCTTGCTCGGTTTACCGAAAAGCACAACATTTAACGAAATGCGAGTATCGGAACATCGTAAGAACTTTATTTTCAAAACATTTTGAAAGAGAGGGTTTCAAGGTCTAAAATCTTTTGATAAAGATTGTTTTGGTCCAAAAGGGGCATGAAGTTGGGATTTAACTCTCTCCTTGCCGAAGAAACTAAACCTATTCCCTGCACACCTTTCACCACCAAGTAAACCATTAGTAGTGCCCTAGTCTTAAGGGCGGTCAAAAATGGGGTGTCTACAATGACATTCTTATTTATTCACCTTCTGAGGAGGAGCATGAGGAACGCTTTAGAGTGGTTCTTGAGTTGCTTAGAGCCCATAAGTTATATGCTAAGTTTGGCAAATGTCAGTTCTGGCTAACAGAGGTCAAATTCTTAGGCCATGTGGTCTCTGGGGAAGGGGTGTCTGTTGATACATCCAAGATTGAGGCAGTACAAGATTGGTTACAGCCTAAGAGTGTTTTTGAGATCCGCAGTTTTTTGGGATTAGCTGGGTATTACCGCCGGTTTGTGAAAGATTTCTCCAGGCTAGCTTCACCATTGACTAGATTGACGCGGAAATAGGTCAAGTTTGTGTAGAGTGAGACTTGTGAAAAGTCGTTCCAAGAACTTAAAGTTAGGCTTACTACCGCTCTAGTTTTGATCATTCCGGAGAGAAGTTTGGGTTATGCAGTTTATTGTGATGCCTCACGAGAGGGTTTGGAGTGTGTGTTGATGCAAGAGGGAAAAGTGGTAGCCTATGGCTCACGTCAGTTGAAAATTCACGAGAGGAATTACCCTACTCATGACCTAGAGTAAGCAGTAGTGATCTTTGCCTTGAAGATTTGGAGATATTATCTGTACGCTGAAAGATTCAAGGTATTCTCAGATCATTAGAGTCTGAAGTATCTGTTTACACAAAGAGACTTGAATTTGAGGTAGAGAAGATGGATGGAGTTCATTGAGGAGTACGATTTCGAGTTGCATTACCATCCGAGAAAGGCCAATGTTGTGGCCAATGTACTCAGCAGGAAATCCATTAGTGATGTAGCTTGTATAGCCATCCGGGAGTGGGAGATGTTGGATGCACTTGGCGAGTTTGATTTGCTTCTGGGAAAATCCGTTAAGGCTGCGGCCTTGTTTTCCGTTGTTGCGCAGCCTACACTTGTGACTCGAGTGTTAGAGGCAGAGAGAGGTGATGTAATGACCCCAAAATATGGAGAAGAAATCATTTGTATTTAACTATGAGCTGAGGTGTGTAATTTAATTATATCTTTTGGAATTGAAGCATTATCTGTTGAGCCACGGCTTTCAAATTGAAATTATCGACCTTTATGGGTTTAGAAATCACAATTGAGGACTTGGATGTGTTAATGGAAATTTTTAGAACTATTTGGGAAACTTAATTGGAAATCTAATTTGTCTGGTTCGTTAATGTGCGTTTGGGTGGTTAACTTGGTACTGCAAATTGAAGGCCTTAGAGACTTCAGAAACTGAAACAGAGGACGTATTTATGATCATCATAATTTTTAGAGTCATCTGGAAAGTTTAATTGAAATTTAATTTTGTGCGATTCGTAAAGGCGTGTTTGGCCCTCCGTAATTGTGTTAAAGTTTATATAGTTAAGCATATGGGTGTATATGAGTTATAAGGGAGGGCTTATCTTTTGGAAGCTCAAAATATCTAAGAAGAAGGGGAAGACCGTGAGAAAGAGAGCCAAGAGAGAGAGGGAGAGAGAGAGAGGGTTCACCATTGTTGAGAGTTGAAGATGGCTTGAAGAAATTGGAGAGAAGAAGGAGAGCAACCATGGAAGCTTGGAGAAATTAAAGAGAACCATGAGGAAATCAAAGAGTGAACTAAGGTAAGATTAATTATCTTGAATCCTTGTGTTTAAGACATTAATTTCATGAAATCATGATAATAAAGGAAGCTTTGAACCCCTGAACCTTGATTTTCTAAGAATTCATTGATTGAAGAAATAGAGTCATTAAATTTGTTTATTTTGAGATTATGGTGTTTGATGAAGAATAATAATGTGAAATTGGTCATGTATTAAAGGGTTTTGGGCTTTGAATTACATGTAATTAAGGTTTGATTTTGAAAATGAGAAGTCCCAAATTTTCAGCCATTTTTGAACCGAAACTATCCAAGGCCGCACGTGTAGCACTGTTCCCCCGCACGTGCGGACACAGCTCTGTCCAGCCAACTTTGAGTAAGCATATCTTTTTCATCCAGACTCCATTTTGAGTGATTCTTGAGCCTAAAATCAAGCCCCGGAAGTCTAGTTTCCAATGGCACTAGTCTCACTCCCAAATTCTAAATACATAAATAGTTATTCCCAAATTAGTGACGATTGTTCACGTTATGTCAATTAGTTTTGTACCATTTCTTCACCTAAACCATTTCCCATCGATTTCTCCTGTTTTCTAAGACATGGATTACAACTTATTAGAGAATAATGAGCTTGGTACCACCATGGCTAATTGATTGAATGATCAAAGAGAATAAGTAAAGGATCGAGTATAATTTCGTATCATGTGTTGTGCACTGTAATTGTAGGTCGAGACGAGGACATTATACCATTACCACCGGGAACCGATCACTGTGAGTAGTAATACTTTGATGTACCTTTAACCGTTTATCGTTATTGATGTTAAATCTTCGTCGTAAGAATTACGTTGACATATATGTTATGTATGCTATGTGAGAAACACTGTGGCATTATGGAAACTTCAAAAGAGTTTGTGAAGTTATGTATGTTATGTTAGAAACATTATGAAATTATGAAAACATCAAAAGAACTTGTGGAATATGAAGTTATGTGACCAAGGGCCATTTGTGAAGATCAAACTTATGTGGCCAAGGGCCGACTTATGACTTATAAAGCTGTGGGGCCAAGGGCCAAACTTGTGAACTTGTGAATCCAAAGGGCCGAAGGCCGATGTGATAAGTTGTAAATCTATGAAGCCCAAAGGCTATTGTGAATGTGTGAACCCCTCAGGCCAAGGGCCGAACTATGAAATTGTGAAACCAATAAAGTCCTCTATAATCCAATGAAAATGTGTTATGTCAACTCATGGGAATGATGTAACGGTTACCATTAAGACTCTGTTAATTACAAGGCAAGGCAGCTATATTAACATATAAGAATGATTAAACAAAGGTGTACGCTTTCGATTAATAGAGCAAGTAAAGTAAGTTAGTTACCTAAAAGAATTTATGTTCATTCTTGAAGAATAGATTCTGAGTAAATATAAGTAGCCATGTGTATCCATATGAATTGAAGTTATTTTGCTATGTTGCTTATAAATTGGAAGTTATTCAGAATCTACGAGATAAGTGCAAAGTTTAGCTTAATTGTGTGACCCTTATGAGAATGTAAATTAGTCTTTCATTGTTAAGCGTACGATAATGACATGATACAACAAGAAATGCTCTAGTTATGATATGTTCCGTTTGAATTAATGAATGATGTTCAAGTATGTTTTAGGCATGTTTCCAGTATGTTACTGTAGACACCCCATTTTTGACAGTCCTCAAGACTTGGACGCCACCGTTTGAACACTCGCTGATCATCCATGTTCGTGTTTCATTTTGAGTTCCTGGAGGTCTTGGCTACGCGCCTTGCCTCAGGATCTCTCAACTCGACTGTTCTATGTTCGGTTTTGCACCAAACACTTGTGTTTTGTTTCTGAGGGTGGAAAGTAGCTTGTTAGTTATCCCTGGCACCCACCGGCCATGGCTTGAGGCCACCAGCCATGTTTTGAGGCTACCGGCCATCGGTGAGGTATACCATTGGCCGGTCGGCATTAAGTATGGCCGGTCGGCCATCTGTTTGGCCGGTGACCTCTTGTGTTGGCCGGTGTGACCCTTTTGCACCCTTCAGGCATGGTGCATGCCAGCTGTGCCAGCTGGAATGCACCAGCACTCCTCCCCATGCAAGATGTGGCTGTTTTGAGCCTTTGCACCCCATTTCCTTCTAGAAGGTTGAACCCTTTCGTCAAGCTTCTTGAAGAAGCTTGACCCTTTGTCATGGCTTCTTCAAGAAGCCTTGACCCTCTTGCACCCTTTGCCCCTTTTTCAGTTAGCTTCTTTGAGAAGCTTCAAGCTTTCTCTTGGCCTATATAAGGACCCTTCTTCTTCCATTGTCAAGGGTTAGAGATTTTTAACAAAAAACTAGAGATATACATATATATATATATATCTGTCATATACATTCTCTCACTATATTTTCCCTCTCTCTCCTCCTTTGTGTGTGTTTTGTGGCCTAAAAGTGCATTTTTACCTTAGTTTTGCACTAAGACACACACCATTACAGCTTACTTCGACCTTGAGGGGCTTGGAAGGTTTGTTCTTGAGTTTTTGGACTGATTTTGATCAAAAGAAGAGGACTGCATCCGCTGTTCATCAAGGGTTCTTCAAGGGTAACTACTTTACTTTAGTTTCCCCAATCTTGCATTGGCTTTTGACCTATCTTGCATGCTGATTTAAGCTTTGTGTATAACTACAAAAAGTCTTGTATTTTCATGCTTTAGATCTTTCATTGAGGGTATTTTGTTGCTTGGGGTCGACCTCCCCCTTTTAGACCCCATTTGGCCTCTTTTAGTGCTTTTTCTTTGAGCTCTATTTATCTTGGTGTGTTGGCCTTCTCACCATTGAAATCCAATGGATTTTCAGTGGTGAAGAAGGAGGTTTGAGGACTTGTGTAGGGGATGGACACCCCTCACCCCCTTGTCTCTCATTTTTGCATGTTTTGGCTCATAAGGATAGCATGCATGAGTAGTTGCATTTGGTACCATTTCAGAGGTCTTTGCTTGTTTTTGGGTCATAACATACCTCTGTCCTTGGTCGGATTCATGGCCCCTTGCATGTATAATACACTTGCTTTGTAATTCTCCATTTTGCCTAGAAGTATGCCATGTCTTTAGCCTACCATATCCTCATGTTTTGACCTAACTTTGTGAAGTACTTGGCCATATTTTATCATGCTTAAGGTCTGTTGGCCACTGATTTGGTCTTGGTTAACATGTCTGATATAGTTGCTTTGCATCTTGGCTTGTGAGCCCTAAGGATGTGAGTTCTAAACATGCATTGGTTAGGCTATTTCAGTGATTTGGAATCACTTAGCATGTTATTTCAGTCCCTAAACCATGCTTGTATGCTTGCATTCATCACTTCTCTCATGCTTTGAAGATGTGCCCCCTTATGCCTTAATATGTGCATTGTGTATGCTTATATGTTGGGGTCATTAAAGTTTCCATAACAATGGGTTTTGAGGCTCATTTTTGCATGCTAGAATTCTGTTTTAGGTTGCTTAGTTCATGCCATGTGTGGTCATGAAGAATAGTAGTCTTGTGCTCCATGTTTTATGCCTCTTTACTTGAGTCATTTGGGATGCCTTGTGTGCGGGCTTTGGGTCTCATTCTAGCATGCCATGACACTTTTTCTTGATTGGTCTAGTGTCCATGTTTGCCTTCTTTAGTATGCTTGTAAGTTGGCCTTCATGCATTAGTCTTAGGCTTACTAGTTTGCATACTTGTTTTGCATAATTGGCATCATTGTTTTAGTCCACTTTGGCCACTGATTTCGGCATGCTTGCTAGCTATCCATGTTAGTTTTAGTCCATCATCGCATGTTGTTACGTGCCATATTTGTTTACATGTTTAGGTTGGGTGCCTATTGCATATTAAACACATTGCATATTTGCATGCTTAGAATACATTGCATTTGGCATGATTTGTGCCTTAGCTTCATTTGTATGCTTGAGCCATGATTGCATACTTGCATTGCATTGTTTGGCTTGGGGTGTCAAGCCAAACTTGAGGGGTGAGAAGTGTTCATACTTCAAGTGATGCAACATCTCTCAACCCTCAGTCGCCGGAGCCCTTGACTCTAACATGACGGGGTCTTGGTATTTATTTGTGAGTTGTATGCATTTTTATTGAATGGCAAGCTTGACTTCTTCGGTCATCATACCTAATAGATGGCCCGAGGATCGAGGGCCATGCTCCCTTGAATCCATTGCATGATAGGGAGTGTGTCCATGCATACATTTGCTTGAAAATTCCATGCCATACACTGCCTGCCCTCTACTACTGTCAACTGCAGGTTCTGCAGGAAGTTTTGGCCGACCGGCCATATCCAGTGCCGGCCGGCCATTAATTTTTGGCCGGTATACAAAAGGGCGGCCGGTGATTCCTCCCCTTGGCCGGTGGTGTTTATACTTGGCCGGTGGTATTTCCCAACATCTATAGAACATGTCCCAAGACTTTTGCCATCTTTAGAGAAGCAGAGGCAGCAGTGGCATGGTATGGGTTTTCCGGGCGAGGCAAACTCGAACAGGCATCATTCGCGCATTTCGAGGCGGGGATGTGGCCTTTTTCCTTCTGCATTCACTTTGTTAATTGAATTAGAAATTTTGTAATAATTAATTTAGTATTATTTATTCGGACTGTATTATTCTTTCGGTCCCTCCAAGCGAGGGCAATTGTGTAATAAGTGTGCGCGAGTATATGCATGTCTTCCAATCCCACGTCTTTCTTCCATTTTATTTATTCGCTTACAATGGTTAGATTTAGGGCATATTTACTTTAGCATACTTTATGCTATGCATGCGTGCATCATTCATCAGTATTGCATGCACCGGGCTCAAATTGAATACGTGTTATTGAATACGTGTTATCTGTTGCATTTCACATGCCATGTTTAGGATAGTCGAGCCTGTCCAGATTGCATCTTCGCATGTGTTGCATTAGCCATTTTTAAACATGAACTAGGATCATGCATATGATTACTAACTAGTTTCTATTTTGGCTTGGAGTACTAGGTAAGTTCTTTTGCTTTAGCATCCTTGCATGCGTGTAAGTGTTGCCATAACAGCGTAATTACCATGAGGCTAGCTGCTTACGTGATATAACTGCTTGAGTGCCTGTGGGTGGAGGTTGAATTACCTAAATTGGAATGATGTATTAAAGCTGTGAGTATTAAGCCTACTGGAGAGTGGCAAAAATCTGCATTTTTAGCCTTCTTGCGAGTAACAAACCATTCTCAAAACAATCATGAAATGTTTTGTTCCAATTTAGGCGATTTGGTCTATACTTGTTTGCTATGCGCATGACGTAGTAATTCTAGGCTAATAACCGGAACAAGAACACATAAAGTTTTCAAAACAAGATATCACGTTTAGTAGAGGCCGATCTTCGAATCGGGCGAGAGGGGGTGCTCATAGCTGACCTTCCCCAATCGTACCCAAGCTCCCGAGCCGAGACAACTTTGGTGATGATGGACATGTGGCCTTTGGTACCGAGTCAGGGTTTCCTAAATTCCCCCATAAAAAATATTTAGGTGGTGACTCTGTATCTGGCAAAGCAGTCTATGTTTGACACTTCTTTCAAAATCTATTTTCTCAAAACGATTTGTCGGATTTGGACTCTGTGGTTCAGATTAAGAACCGTGACACAAATCGAGTCCAAACTGTAGCGATGTCCCCCACGGGCTTGTTACAGTTTCTGGCGACTCTGCTGGGGAATTTTAGAGAGCTTGACTCGAACTCGTGATATCTTGTTTTGATTTCATTTATGTGTTTCTTTGCATTGCATGTGCATTGGTGCGCCTAGGACACTGTGTTTGCCATCTGCCATTCCTGAACGGTTCGCCGGAGGCTTGTCTTGTCAAGGCATGACCATAAGGCTGACCGGCTATGGGCTCTGACAGTATGGGAACACAAACCCCGGTTTTACCGGGGCACCCTTTTCGACCATTCGACCTAGTGCATATTCGAAATCCATAGTGACCATTCCAAACTCGGACAGGTTGCTTACCCGATGTTAGGTTATTTGAAAACCGCTCCGTGCGTAGTAAAACCCTAGCTCCTGAAAAAATAGGACAGGGAAACCCTACCCCAACATAGGGGTGTTTTGGCTCTCTTTTACATGCTATGTGCTTTTAGAGTGTATCTCTACAGGAACACACATATCAGTTTGCGAGTTTAAGTACAGGCCTGCAGGCATCAGTGTTTTGCGAATCAGTTATTTGCGAGTATCGGATCCAGACTTGGGGGAATTTGGAAGCAGTGACCACTGATTAAGGAACAGTGTTTTCAACTTATTGGCAGTGTGTTGAAACACCCAACTGTGTGTTGTGTGTTTATTTTATGCCATTACACTCTCCGATTGTCAGTTCATTTATACGCTTTATTTATCTATTTGCTAGGTAGTTGAGCACAATTGCTTCTAACCCAGTAGATATTCCCCAAGCACTCTGGACTACAGGTCGTCGACTTCATCGATCTGAGGATCTGATAGACGGACAACCAGTGTACTACTCTCTACCCTCGGTTACTAGACGGAGGTCAGTTAGGCAGAGGGCATCAGTTCAGCAGTCAGTTCAGAGGGCCTTATCTACCCCACCTGAATACAGTAGAGATCAGGGTTCTGTTTCACCTACAGAGAGGGAATATATACCGGTAGTTCAGCCAGATCAGAACAGTATGGCCAGCTTAGAGGAGACGGTGCGCTAGCTTCAAGAGAGCATGAAAATAATGCAACAGGATGCGGTCCGATAGGCCGAGTTTGCCAGGCAGCAAGCCACGGTCATGAATGAACAAGCAGAGTTGATCGTGAGGTTACAATAGCAAACCGGAGCATCTGCTTCGCAGCAAGTTCCTCCCCCGCCAGGAGTTCCAACCTTCGGGGAGACAACTAATGTTCAGAATGACACAGATATTCCCACAGAACAGCCTCCACCCCCAGTCCTACCCCAAATCCAACCCCAGTTATCTAAAACACCCACCAACCTACCGGAATCTCCCTTTGAGTTCGAGACAGACCCCACAGCACTGAAGTTGAGCAAGCTTGAAAAGCTGTTCAAGAGATCCCAGGGAGTCAAAACCATCCCTGACATTGAAGATGGATATACTGACGCAACTGTGACGTTGCCTGACAGATTCAAAATGCCTCATATCGACCGGTTTGATGGGTCCAGGGACCCCATGGTGAATCTAAAATTGTTTTCAGATGTTTTAAGGCCAATGGGCCTCACTAGACTGCAGAAGCTGTCTCTGTTCGGCCGGACCCTGTCAGGTGTGGCGGCCATATGGTATGCCAAATTATAAGATGACGTCAAGAGGAAGTGGGACGAGATAGCTGAGGCCTTCATTGCACAATACTCATACAATACACAAATTGAGATTACGACCCGAGATCTCAAAAGAACAAGGTAAGAGCCCAAAGAGAGTTTCTCAGAATTCGTGACCAGATGGAGGGCTAAGGCTTCGATGATGACCTTAAGGCCCACAGACAAAGATCAGATTCGGATGATTGTGCGCAATCTTCAGCCGACGTTAATGCAGAAGATGATTGTACTCCCCTTTCCTACCTTCGCCGATCTACATGAAATGGGGGTACAGATCGAGGACACCTTGAAGCAAGGCTTAATTGATAATGATCGGGAGCAACCCTGAAGAACTTTCAACCGCAACACTAATGCGGGCCCGAGCGGCACTACAACTACAAGAGCCTCCGAAGTGAGTATGGTCACCACCAACCCCCCTCCAAGAACCATGGCAGCCACGCCATTCTCCGGTGCATCCGGAAGCCATCCACAAATAGCCAAATATCCACCCAAAAATACAAGAACCTTTGCTCCACTGTATATGCCCCTGTCCAAAGCTCTGGGGGTTTTAATCAGAAAAGGGCACCTGAAGCCCCTAGAGCCGCGGCCATTACCAAAAAAGCTTCCCCCTACCCACAACCCAGCCAAATATTGTGCATTTACCAAAGAAGACGGTCATGACACCGACCAGGTTACTCGACACGTCATGAGATTCAAGATCTCATCGATAACAGGGTGATTATGCCTCCCGAGAAACCCAACGTCACAACAAACCCTCTCCCTACACATAACCAAGCTCCACCTCCCAAAAGAATCAATTTCATCCAGACTGGGGTCGTGCCTTACGATCCCAGCATCTATATCACTCTTTCTCACCTACCTAAGCCTGAGGTGTCCCTCCCCAACTGCACTGACTTATGTATGATAGACATCTCCATAACCCAACCTACGCCCATGGTGGTGACTGTCAAGAACGGAATAGGGGAGATTTCAAAGGAGGAGAAGGTTGTCGATCCAGAGTTCAAGAAATATGGAAGTTCTGTTAAGAAAATGCACAGTCCGAGCGACTACATCTCGTCAATAGGCCAGGATAGGCTAGAAGTGGACTTGGCGGCAAAGGCAGAGCTGTGTGCGATCCAAGGGGATGGTTTGGGACAGAGGACAGATAATCTAACGATTGTGGAAGAGGACCTTGCCAATCTCCTATTTTACAGTGACCAAGATCCAGGGGACTCAGCAGTCAACTGGTTCGATTATGAAGAATCGACAGAGGCTATCGGGTGGTTGGATGATCAACTAGATATCGTGGAAGAGTTCCAACCAAGACAGGGTCCGGCAGGGGCAAGAAGGTCAGTGACGGCCGGAGGGGTCGGAGAGCAGAGTACATCACCGGAGAGCGCCGGTATCAAGAATTTCGCTCGGGATTAGAGCCTTTTGACTACAGGGATTATTGAATGTACCAACCAGATAATACGCTGAACAGAAAGATTTGAAGATTCTGAGAGAATCAGGAAGGCTAAGGCTCATGTAAGGACGGAAACCGCTACGAGTACAGAAACGAAGGATGCTGCGAGCATAGGGATAGAAGGTACCGCGAGTATGAGAACAGTCATACCAGAGCCAGACAGGTCTCTGTCAGCTGCAGATGGAATGTGGTGGGAGGATGACGATTTATGTCTTGCCCACACAGACGAAGATTGGGGAAATAACCAACCCGATGACACCTGGTATATTGGAGAAGTCGATCATATGACAGGGAGCGGGCGGTACTTCAAACCCCCACACCTAGATCAACCAGAGGCTTTTGGGAAATACAGGGAGACTGAGAAATAGAAGGAGAAACAACTTGAAGAGGAGGCTGTGCTCAAACAGTTGAAAAAGATACAAGCAGACATCTCCATCTGGGGACTGCTTATGGCATCACGGGTGCACAGACAGGCTGTCCTATTAGCCATGGACAAGGCCAAGCTTTCAATAGAAACCATGCTAGAACAGCTGGTGGGATTAGTCTTTCCGGGAGGGGCTACCCCAACGCTGACTTTTTTCGACAAGGAACTGCCACCTGAGGGGGCAAGCCATAACAAGCCACTCTACATCTCTGTGGAGTGTTGATACCGGTGGTTCTTGTTGATACCGGATCTGCCATCAACGTTTGCCCGGCAAGAACGGCATATGCGATTGGTTTGAAAACTGCGGATTTTGTACCAACAGCCCAGGTAATTCGGGCATACGACAACAGGAGTAGAGAAGTCATGGGGGCGGTGAAAATTCAGACTAAAGTAGGGCCAGGACAACACGAGATAGATTTCCATGTCGTAGAGGTTCCTGTAACCTTCAACCTGCTTTTGGGATGGCCGTGTCTGCATCAGGTGAAGGCGATGTCGTCCACCTTACACCAAATGGTGAAATACCCCCATGGGAAGGGAGTAGCCATTGTCTTTGGAAATTCATCGATTCATCCACCACCGGAGGTATCTACGCCTGTTCTAGAGATTGAACACGGCATGGAGGATGTGTTCATATCAAGTTTTACTCTGGCTGAGGCTCAGGTTGTACAGAACATCATGGCTTCTAACGAAGGGATATATATTAGTGCTCAGGCAGTATACCTCATGAATAGGATCCAACACATCCCTGGGATGGGCTTGGGAAAGAGTGGCCGGAAGGGCGTCGCAACATTGGCCGAAGTGCCACACAATCCCCATACCTTTGACTTAGGTTATTTGCCCACCAAAGAGGATTGGGTAAGAAAGGGGAAGGAAATAGCTGGAAGAGCCAGCGCAAAACAAATGGGGAAACCTTTTGAGTTGATGCACCGGCCCATCCAGGGTACCCTAAACGGACGCTTCGTCCGGGAGGGGGAGGATTTTCCATTTTGCGGCTTTCTGGAGCCATGGCTGAACACGGAGAGGAGACGCATGCCGGGATTCGAAATCTTCTTCGACCTACAATTACCTGGGGATGATGTTGCCAAAGAGCAGGCAGACCCGATAGTTGAGGTTGAACAGAGTAAGGAAATGGAGTCTGAGGACATCGAGATTGAAATGGGGGTAGCACCGGCATGTCTACTTTCAGATCCTCCGATCAAATAGAAGTGCTTGGGGGATAACTTCTCGGTGTCCATGATTGGGAATGAAACGGCTGCAGGCCTACCATCAACTATTTTGGATGCATCTATCGCACCCTCCCTCGTTTGGCAGTACGATGAGGGATTTTTGTCGAGCAGCACCGGGTGAGGTAGTGAGCCAGAATCTGATTCCACCGAGTCTTGTGAGTCGCAATCAGGTTCCAGCTCGACTGAGTCTGAGTCCGGTATTCCTGGGGGTGATAACCCGGATGCCACAGTCCTGTCCACATCGTCTTTTTCTTTCTCTTTCGAGTCTGTTGTAACAGAAGAATCGGACGATTTGGAAATACATAATGAGAAGGATATGGATGTGGTTTCTGAGTACTTTTCTGTGCCTTTGATTTATTGCTTGAATCAGGACTTTCAAAATTTTGACAAAAACGACGAGGAAGAAATTCCTCCGGTTTTGCAATGATTAATTGATCAAGAGCAGGAATGATTTGTTAAACCTTTAGTGAATGAAATCACTACTGTGAATATTGGTACTGAGAAGGACCCGCGGCTGGTCCAGATCGGGTCCACGTTGTCTTTAGAGGAACGCGAGCGCTTAGTCACTTTATTAAAAAATTTCAAAGATGTTTTCACGTGGTCCTACGAAGACATGCCTGAAATCGATCCTGAGATTGTACAGCACTGGATGCCTCTTGACCCCGAGGCCCGACCTGTCAAATAGAAACTCAGAAGGATCCGCCCTGACTGGGCCATCAGGATTAAGGAAGAAATCACCAAGCAGATCGACGCATGCTTCCTGTTGGTATCCGAATACCCGACTTGGTTGGCCAACATTGTTCCAGTGCCGAAGAAAGATAGCAAAATCCGAGTATGCGTGGATTTCAGGGATTTGAACAGAGCTAGTCCGAAGGATGACTTTCCTTTGCCGCATATTGATGAGTTGGTGGATTTTACAGTGGGGCATGCTTTGCTTTCGTTTATGGATGGCTTCTCAGGTTACAATTAGATAGTGATGGCACCTGAAGACTGGGAAAAGACTGCCTTCACCACCCCGTGGGGGACATACTACTACAGAGTGATGCCGTTTGGGTTGAAGAACACTGGAGCTACTTATCAATGGGCCGCGACCACGATATTGCATGACATGATCCACAAAGAGGTTGAGGTGTATGTGGACGACATGATTGTCAAGTCCAAAGATAGAGAGGGCCACTACATCGCCTTGCAAAAGTTCTTTCAAAGGATCAGAGAATTCCGGTTACGGCTGAATCCTCAAAAGTGTACGTTCGGTGTTACAGCGGGAAAAATGCTGGGGTTTCTAATTACACAAAGGGGCATCGAAGTCGACCCTTCCAAAATCAAGGTCATCTTAGAAATGCCATCACCAACGACTGAAAAGGAGGTGCGAGGCTTTCTGGGTAAAGTGCAATTCATAAGACGGTTTATCTCAAAATTAACCCTGACTTGTGAACCACTTTTTGGTCTCCTGATGAAAGGAAAGAAATTCCAATGGGACGGCCGATGCCAAGCTGCTTTTGAACAAATCAACAAATACTTACAGAACCCACTCGTATTATCACCACCGGAGCCGGGGAAACCTTTGATATTGTACCTTTCAGTGACTGAGACTATAATGGGCTGCATGCTCACGCAATAATCAGAGGACAAAGTGGAGAGAGCCATCTACTATCTGAGCAAGAAAATGCTAGAGTATGAGACTCGCTACACACCATTGGAAAAGGCTTGCTTAGCTTTGGTATGGGGTACCAAGAAGCTGCGGCACTACCTGTTAGCTCACTCCATAATGTTGGTTTCATGACTGGATCCCATCAAATATCTTTTCGAGAAACCAGCACTTACGGGTAGGCTTGCTCGTTGGTTGCTGTTGCCATCCGAATTTGATTTGAAATATGTGACACGCAAGTTAGTCAAGGGAAGAGTAGTAGCAGAATTCTTAGCCGACCATCCAGTGGAAGGAGGTGAAGCAGTCGAGTACTTATTCTTGGATGAAGCCATTTTGCACATCGATGACGAAACTTGGACGATGCATTTTGACGGAGCGTCAAATCAATACGGGTATGGGATAGGAGTGTTGTTGATAGCACCTGACAAGTCCCGTATCCCTCTAGCCTTCAAACTTCGATTCAAAGTCTCGAACAACGAAGCAGAGTACGAGGCATGCATTGCCAGTCTAGAAGCAGCCCTGGAACTAGGGGCAAGACGGTTGGACGTCATCAGGGACTCCAACCATGTTGTGTCTCAAGCAAAAGGAGACTGGAAAGTCAAAGAAGAAAAGATGATAATGTACCACCAGACCTTGGATTTTTTAATTCCTCAGTTTGACAAGTTAAACTTCGCTCACCTAGCAAGAGAAAACAACAGGTTCGTAGATTCACTAGCAACTCTATCTTCCATGATAGATATCCCGTTTGGAGTCCGGATGCGTCCAGTCATCATTGACCAGAAGTTTGCGCCAGCATATGAATCAATTGCTGCTATAGATGAGGTTCAGGACGACAACCCCTAGTATTACGACATTTGGAACTTCTTGGAGAAGGAAGCATACCCACTAGGGGCAAATGCCAAGGATAAAAGGGCAATCCAAAGAATGGCCGTTCAGTTCATCATCTGTGGGGGTAAGCTATATAAGAGAGGCCATCTGGGAATGCATAAGCTGTGTGTCGATGTCGAAGAATCGAAGCATTTGATGGAGGCCATCCATAGGGGAGAATGCGGTGCACATATGAACGGGGTAATGTTGGCTCAGAAGATCCTCAGACAGGGTTACTACTGGTCTATCATGGAGGAGGATTGTATCGGCTTTGTTCGGCGATGCCACAAGTGTCAAATTCATGCAAACCGCATGAACATCTCGCCGTCAAAGCTGTACAACATGACTTCGCCATGGCCATTTTCAGTTTGGGGAATCGACGTGATCGGGGCTGTTACTCCAAAGGGGTCGAATGGGCATGAGTTCATCCTGGTCGCGATAGATTACTTTACAAAGTGGGTCGAAGCCCAATCTTATGCGATGTTGAAGGCTTCACATGTTGCGAAGTTCATTAGAAATAACATCATTTGTCGCTACGGAGTCCCGAACGAGATTATTTCAGACAATGGTTCCCACTTCAAGAAGGAGGTGATTGATTTGTTGAAGACATACAATGTGGCTTTTCATAAGTCATCCACATACCGGCCGCAAACCAATGAAGCGGTCGAGGCCGCCAACAAGAACATCAAGCATATACTGCAGAAGATGGTGGAAACCTACCGAGATTGGCCAGATAAGGTGCCGTTTGCTCTGTGAGGCTACCGGACTTCAATCAGAACTTCCACTGGGGCGACTCCGTATTCATTAGTTTATGGGATGGAGGCCGTTCTACCTATTGAAATTGAGGTTCCGTCTTTACGTATATTGGCCGAGTGTCAGATAGCCGAAGCAGGTTGGCAGCAGAGCAGATTTGAAGAACTCATTCTCTTTGACGAGCGCAGATTGAAAGCACTGTACCATGTTCAAGGTTATCAGCGCAGAATTGCCCGGGCTTTCAACAAGAAGGTTAAGTCCAGGAATTTAAAGGAAGGAGATTTGGTACTCAAGGACAACCGAGCCCCCATCCACGACCCAAGGGGCAAGTTCAGACCCAATTGGACTAGTCCCTACATCATTAAGTCTATTTGGTCAGGTGGAGCTGTCGTTCTGATGGACCTAGATGGCCTGGAGTTCTCACAACCGATCAATATGGACAAGTTGAAGAAATATTACCCCTGAGAGGCTCGCTAGGCCGAAAATTCGAAAGGGCGACCTAGGCAAAAGTTAGAGCATGAAAAATTTGAAGTTATAAAAATTGAGCTCGCAAGGTTGAAAACCCGCAAACGGCGGCCTTGGCAAAAGTTAGAGCATAAAAGGAGAGTGAAAATACTTGAGTGAACCCAAGCCTGAGCTATGTTAGGCTTGATTCCCATCTTTGGGATACGTAGGCAACTTCATCTTGGAGTCTAGCCATAAACTTTTCCCCGATCAACTTTGTCCATTTGATCAGCTCGGTCATCTTTGTCTATTCAGCATTCAAAAATTCGATTGTAATCTCTGGTGCAGTGCTATTCAGACTAGGGACAACTTTCCGTTGCAGTGCAGTGCCGCGGTACTATTCAAACTAGGGGCAACTTTCCAATTGCTGGGATCCGGGGTTGTACATCTCAGTGACAAATCTCAGGCGTGTCCAGTTCTGATCCATACCGAAAATAGTTTTGAAAAGTTTTAATAAAAGTTGACTTTGTTCAAAGTAATCTTTTTACAACTAAGACCATTTCTGAACCAAAACGGGAAATTTTCAGTACCACAACCTTCAATTTCATTGATTTCAATATAGATTCTCCTACTCTTGCATACAAATTGAAGTTGCTTTTTATTATATTCATAAGGAATACTTGAAAGTACTAATAAAGCAATAAATTTAGGGCATAGATAAGTCAGGTGTCCCTGCGTCCCCTCCCAGAGCTGGTCGAAGCCTCTGATGCCAAGCTGGGCCCGACCTGTGCCTCTTCATTGAGCCAATCCAAGCACTCATCAGACAAAGTACAACTGAAAGTGGAAGTGGGGCCAGGAGTTCTCTTGTCCTCCACGCTGTGGCCTGCCGAACAAGCTGTGCACCTCGAAACGGAAAGCCAGCAGGATATTCTATTCCATCCGTGGGGAAAATCTGGTCACCACCGTACTGGCGTCGGAACCAGAATGGGAAATAGAACACACAGTGAGTAAAGCCAATCAACTGAATCCCAATCTGTCGGGACATGCTGTAGCTCATGACCGGTAGATTGAGCCAAGGGCACCACCAAGCAATGCCGTCGGCAGATAAATTGCACATCCAGTCGAACCACCAACCCTCATCAAGGGCATCGACCAGACGTTACCTGAAGAAGTAGCCGCAAGCTGAGTATGCTGGGCAAGAGTCCACGACCTGCAACTTGTCCATCAACCACACCTGGGAAGGGATGAAAAATGAGAGAAAAAGTGAGAAAAGGGTATTGTGAGAAAACGAGTTTGAGGGCCGAGTGGCGTGAATAGTACATATGTGAGATTGGGTGGGAAATTTTACCTGCAGCAATAGTGGACTCCCTGCAAATCTGGTCGTCTCTCGACGATAAAAGGCATCTAACCCCATCAACGTCTCGGCCAAAGTCATGACAACACAACTCTTGCCCTCTTTCAAGCCCTGGGTAACCTCGATCAATCGAACGTTAGATCCTCCGGAGCCTGAGACAAATAGAAAATGAAATAGCAGGCACAAACAGAGGGCGTGTCGCCAGAAGCCTTGCCAATGATGGTCGTTGTGATCGCCAGCATCGGAAAACCGATAGATCAAACTGGGAATGTCCAGCATTCCGTTATAAATCAGAGACCGAGCGTCATGCATGGTGAGTCCACACATTCGCCCTAAGGTTTGGGCATGGCCAAAATTAAGATGAGGAAGGATCTCCTCATCGCGCTCGGATTCCAGTAAAACTTGGAAATCTTCAAAGGTAGGACACACTTCTTGCCCGCTAAAGCTAAAGACATGTGTCACCGGATTCCAAAACCTTGCCGCCGCATGAAGAAACGGGAAGTGTAACAAGGTACGACCCAGAGTGAATAGTGCGTTTATGCCGAAACCCCGGAAATTCAGCTTTTCCGAGCCATCCAAGTTGTGAGATTTTGGGCAAGAAACCCTTCCATTTGGGACAAATCAGTGTTAAATTGAGAAGAACCACGAAGCTGAGGCCTTTTTGTAGAAGATAAGGTTGAGTGGAGGACAGATGTCAGTATTCTGCTGGTTCTGACAATTCATGGCCGGCCGACCAAATATAGTGCCGACCGGTCACCAGTTTTGGCCGATGAATCAAAGCTTCTGGCCGATGGCCATTTCTTACGGCCAACGGCCTTTATCTCTGGCCGGTGGTCTCCCTCCTTGTTCTCTGGGCTGTTTATGCTAAGGATTAGGGAATTCCACCACCTCCACTGCCCTCTGGTGATCGATTCTTACGGAGTCACACATATTTGCTTATCGAGTTGTTGTATATTTGCTTATTGAGTTGTAGGTCACTATCTTCAAGTCTCTAATTTGCTTATCGAGTCGTACTCACACTTGTTTGGTTATACCGAGTCTCTCTGTTTTGCTTATTGAGTTGTAAGTTGGTTCACTACCTGATTATTACGATGCGAATGCTCTATTTTCAAACGATTCTTATTCATATTGTTATGTGATGATGTGCGATGCAATGCATAGGATGTACAAATGCAACACATTTTGAACAGAAAAGTAGTTTCATTTCCAAACATATACAGTTTCTCTTAAAATAAAATCTACCCGAGGCAGTGCAATGTGCTTAAACTACCGGTAAAAAGGAAAGTAAAGCAAAAGAAGTAGCAGGGCAACAAAGTATCAGAGATACCAGTAGCCCCTCCCTTGCGGTCAATACATCTCTTACGCTCTTATCTGATCAATTGTATGGTTTGGCACCTTCATTTCTTGAGGCAGTGCAAGGAAGTACACCTTTAGAACATTCATAGACCCCTGATTTAAACTCAAGTGGTGTCTGTTATGAGTGATGCTCCATACGTACGAGGAATCCCCCCCTCATGTATCCTTTTGTATCCTATGAACTCCACAAATCACTTCAATTATGCTGCGTTGCAGTACTTTGCATTTCAATATCATGGCTGACTTGTCTTTACCATATTTCAAGTTTCTATACACATTGCGTGCATGCGTGCATTGCTTTACTTATATGTGTTCAAATTCCTTTTATACACATTGCGTGCATGCGTGCATTGCTTTACTTATATGTGTTCAAATTCCTTTTATACACATTGCGTGCATGCGTGCATTACTTTACTTATATGTGTTCAAACTCCTTTTATACACATTGCGTGCATGCGTGCATTGCTTTACTTATATGTGTTCAAATTCCTTTCATACACATTGCGTGCATGCGTGCATTACTTTACTTATATGTGTTCAAATTCCTTTCATACACATTGCGTGCATGCGTGCATTGCTTTACTTATATGTGTTCAAACTCCTTTTATACACATTGCGTGCATGCTGGCATTGCTTTACTTATATGTGTTCAAACTCCTTTTATACACATTGCGTGCATGCATGCATTGCTTTACTTATATGTGTTCAAATTCCTTTTATACACATTGCGTGCATGCGTACATTGCTTTACTTATATGTGTTCAAATTCCTTTCATACACATTGCGTGTATTGCTTTACTTATATTTGTTCAAACTCCTTTTATACACATTGCGTGCATGTGTGCATTGCTTTACTTATATGCGTTCAAACTCCTTTTATACACATTACGTGCATGCGTGCATTGCTTTACTTATATGTGTTCAAATTCCTTTCATACACATTGCGTGCATGCGTGCATTGTTTTACTTATACGTGTTCAAACTCTTTTTATACACATTGCGTGCATACGTGCATTGCTTTACTTACATGTGTTCAATTTCCTTTTATACACATTGTATTCGTTGTCGCGTTATGTTTTGCTTATATGTGTTCAAAGTGTCCTTTTATACACATTGTACACGTTGTTGCGTATACTTTACTTACATGTGTCTACATCCTCACACATTGCGCACGTTGCGCCGTGTTCTTTACTCACATGTGTTTGCACTTTCACAACATTGTTATGCATCCCGCTTGTTTTGCGTTGTCGCGCACTTTCAATTGCATAGATGCGCATGTTGCTAACAATATTGTACCTGTTAAGTTACTTTCTTTTGCAGGCATGATATTGTATGTACGGTTCATTTGAGGCTGGTGCAACCAGACGAACAGGACATGTATTGTATTCTCCGAGTGAGACGTATTGAGAATTGTATAATTCTCTTACATCGTTTTTGCATTATAGCGTAGTTTGGTTTATGATTGCTTAAAACTGTCGCATGTTATGCTTAGTTACAGCTTTCTTTGCGTGATCATAAGTTATGTTCGGCTTTGTGCATTGTCTTGCATTTTGCCCCTGCCTTCAGGTGCATACCTTATTTGTCTTGCATGCTTTGTCTAAGTCTTCGGCTTTGTCAAAAGTGGGTCATCTCTGGGCTTTGACATTCACTCCCATCATTGTTATGACTTTCGAGTTCTGTCAAAGACGGGCAACTGTAGACACCCCATTTTTGACCGTCCTCAAGACTTGGACGTCACCATTTGAACACTCAGTGATCATCCATGTTTGTGTTTCGTTTTGAGTTCCCGAAGGTCTTGGCTACGCGCCTTGCCTCAGGATCTCTCAACTCGACTATTCTGTGTTTGGTTTTGCACCAAACACTTGTGTTTTGTTTCTGAGGGTGGAGCGTAGCTTGTTAGCTATCCCTGGCACCCACCAGCCGTGGCTTGAGGCCACTGGCCATTGGTGAGGTATACCATTGGCCGGTCGGCAATAAGTATGGCCGGTCGGCAATAAGTATGGCCGGCCGGCCATCTGTTTGGCCGGTGACCTCTTTTGCTAGCCAGTGTGACCCTTTTGCACCCTTCAGGCATGGTGCATGCCAGCTGTGCCAGCTGGAATGCACCAGCACTCCTCCCCATGCAAGATGTGGCTGTTTTGAGCCTTTGCACCCCATTTCCTTCTAGAAGGTTGAACACTTTGGTCGAGCTTCTTGAAGAAGCTTGACCCTTTGTCATGGCTTCTTCAAGAAGCCTTGACCATCTTGCACCCTTTGCCCCTTTTTCATTTAGCTTCTTTGAGAAGCTTCAAGCTTTCTCTTGGCCTATATAAGGACCCTTCTTCTTCCATTGTCAAGGGTTAGAGATCTTGAACAAAAAAATAGAGATATACATATATATATCTGTCATATACATTCTCTCTCTATATTTTCCCTCTCTCTCCTTCCTTGTGTGTGTTTTGTGGCCTAAAAGTGCATTTTTACCTTAGTTTTGCACTAAGACACACACCATCACACCTTACTTCGACCTTGAGGGGCTTGGAGGGTTTGTTCTTGAGTTTTTGGACTAATTTTGATCAAAAGAAAAGGGCTGCATCCGCTGTTCATCAAGGGTTCTTCAAGGGTAACTACTTTACTTTAGTTTCCCCAATCTTGCATTGGCTTTTGACCAGTCTTGCATGCTGATTTAAGCTTTGTGTATAAGTACAAAAAGTCTTGTATTTTCATCCTTTAGATCTTTCATTGAGGGTATTTTGTTGCTTGGGGTCGACCTCCTCCTTTTAGACCCCATTTGGCCTCTTTTAGTGCTTTTTCTTTGAGCTTTATTTATCTTGGCGTGTTGGCCTTCTCACCACTGAAATCAGGTGGATTTTCAGTGGTGAAGAAGGAGGTTTGAGGACTTGTGTCAGGGAGGGACACCCCTCTCCCCTATGTCTCTTGTTTTTGCATGTTTTGGCTCATAAGGATAGCGTGCATGAGTAGTTGCATTTGGTACCATTTCAGAGGTCTTTGGTTGTTTTTGGGTCATAACATACCTCTGTCCTTGGTCGGATTCATGGCCCTTTGCATGTATAATACACTTGCTTTGTAATTCTCCATTTTGCCTAGAAGTATGCCATGTGTTTAGCCTAGCATATCCTCATGTTTTGACCTAACTTTGTGAAGTACTTGGCCATATTTTATCATGCTTAAGGTCTGTTGATCACTAATTTGGTCTTGCTTAACATGTCTGATATAGTGCTTTGCATCTTGGCTTGTGAGCCCTAAAGATGTGAGTTCTAAACATGCATTGGTTAGGCTATTTCAGTGATTTGGAATCACTTAGCATGTTATTTCAGTCCCTAAACCATGCTTGTATGCTTGCATTCATCACTTCTCTCTTGCTTTGAAGAGGTGCCCCCTTATGCCTTAATATGTGCATTGTGTATGCCTATATGTTGGGGTCATTAAAGTTGCCATAACAGTGGGTTTTGAGGCTCATTTTTGCATGCTAGAATTCTGTTTTAGGTTGATTAGTTCATGCCATGTGTGGTCATGAAGAATAGTAGTCTTGTGCTCCATGTTTTATGCCTCTTTATTTGAGTCATTTGGGATGCCCTGTGTGCGGGCTTTGGGTCTCATTTTAGCATGCCATGACACTTTTTCTTGATTGGTCTAGTGTCCATGTTTGCCTTCTTTAGTATGCTTGTAAGTTGGCCTTCATGCCTTAGTCTTAGGCTTACTAGTTTGCATACTTGTTTTGCATAATTGGCATCATTGTTTTAGTCCACTTTGGCCACTGATTTCGGCATGCTTGCTAGCTATCCATGTTAGTTTTAGTCCATCATCGCATGTTGTTACGTGCCATATTTGTTTACATGTTTAGGTTGGGTGCCTATTGCATATTAAACACATTGCATATTTGCATGCTTAGAATACATTGCATTTGGCATGATTTGTGCCTTAGCTTCATTTGTATGCTTGAGCCATGATTGCATACTTGCATTGCATTGTTTGGCTTGGGGTGTCAAGCCAAACTTGAGGGGTGAGAAGTGTTCATACTTCAAGTGATGCAACATCGCTCAACACTTAGTCGCCGGAGCCCTTGACTCTAACATGATGGGGTCTTGGTATTCATTTATGTGTTGCATGCATTTTTATTAAATGGCAAGCTTGACTTCTTAGGTCATCATACCTAATTGATGGCCCGAGGATCGAGGGCCATGATCCCTTGAATCCATTGCATGATAGGGAGTGTGTCCATGCATACATTTGCTTGAAAATTCCATGCCATACACTGCCTGCCCTCTGCTGCTGTCAACTGTAGGTTCTGCAGGAAGTTTTGGCCGACCGGCCATATCCAATGCCGTCCGGCCATTAATTTTTGGCCGGTATACAAAAGGGCGGCCGGTGATTCCTCCCTTTGGCCGGTGGTGTTTATACTTGGCCGGTGGTATTTCCCAATATCTATAGAACATGTCCCAAGACTTTTGCAGTCTTCAGAGAAGCAGGGCAGTGTAAACATAGGCAGCAGTGGCATGGTACGGGTTTTCCGAGCGAGATGAACTCAAACACGCATCATTCGCGCATTCCGAGGCGGGGCTGTGGCCTTTTTCCCTTATGCATTCACTTTGTTAATTGAATTAGAAATTTAGTAATAATTAATTTAGTGTTATTTATTCGGACTGTATTATTCTTTCGGTCCCTCCAAGTGAGGGCAATTGTGTAATAAGTGTGCGTGAGTATATGCATGTCTTTCAATCCCATGTCTTTCTTCCATTTTATTTATTCGCTTACAATGGTTAGATTTAGGGCATATTTACTTTAGCATACTCTATGCTATGCATGCGTGCATCATTCATCAGTATTGCATGCACTGGGCTCGGCACGTCATGCTAATTGCATAAGTATTTCAATTCCAAATTGAATACGTGTTATCTGTTGCATTTCACATGCCATATTTAGGATAGCTGAGCCTGTCCAGATTGCATCTTCGCATGTGTTGCATTAGCCATTTTTAAACATGAACTAGGATCATGCATATGATTACTAACTAGTTTCTGTTTTGGCTTGGAGTACTAGGTAAGTTCTTTCGCTTTAGCATCCTTGCATGCGTGTGAGTGTTTCCATAACAGCATAATTACCATGAGGCTAGCTACTTACGTGATATAACTGCTTGAGTGCCTGTGGGTGGAGGTTGACTTACCTAAATTGGAATGATGCATTAAAGCAGTGAGTTTTAAGCCCACTGGAGAGGCAAAAATCTGCATTTTTAGCCTACTTGCGAGTAGCAAACCATTCTCAAAACAAACATGAAATGTTTTGTTCCAATTTAGGTGATTTGGTCTATACTTGTTTGCTGTGCGCATAACGTAGTAATTCTAGGCTAATAACCGGAACAAGAACACATAAAGTTTTCAAAACATGATATCACGGTTAGTAGAGGCCGATCTTTGGATCGGACGAGAGGGGCTGCTCATAGCTGACCTTCCCTAATCGTACCCAAGCTCCCGAGCTGAGGCAACTTTGGTGATGACAGACACGTGGCCTTTGGCACCAAGTCAGGGTTTCCTAAATTCCCCCATAAAAAATATTTAGGTGGCGACTCTGTATCTGGCAAAGCAGTCTATGTTTGGCACTTCTTTCAAAATTTGTTTTCTCAAAACGATTTGCCGGATTTGGACTCTTTGGTTCAGATTAAGAATCGTGACACAAATCGAGTCCGAACTGTAGCGAGGTCCCCCGCGGGCTTGTTACAGTTGCAAGTTCAGGTATGTTCAGATATGTTTCAAGTATATGTTACAAGTTTAAGTTTGTTACAAGCTTATGTATCTTACAAGTTTATGTATGTTACAAGTTGGAGTCTGTTACAAGTTCACGTATGTTACAAGTTCAAGGATGTTACAAGATGTTTGTATCAAAGGCTTCATGCCAACTTTTCAAGGACTTAATGCCAATCTTTCAAGGGCTTCAGGCCAACTTTTCAAGGGCTTTTATGCCATATGTTTCAAGGGCCTTAGTGCCATATGTTACAAGGGCTTTATGCCATATGTTTCAAGGGCCTTAGTGCCATATGTTACAAGGGATTTATGTCACAAGTTTCAAGGGCTTATAGCCACCATGTTTCAAGGGCCTCGTGCCACCATGTTTCAAGGGCGTATAGCCACCATGTTTATGTTGCAAGATTGAACCTAAGGCCGTTATGTACTTAGCACAGAATCAGACTAACTATGTGAACTCTACATCATTATATGCATTGTTATGTGTTATGTTTCAAGTTAAGCATCGTTTTATTTATGTATTACTATTCACTGAGCTTGGCTCACTCTGTTTAATGTCTGTTTCTGTAGGTAACTAACCAGGCGGTCAGTCCTAGTCATGACACCCATTTTCTTTTGTCAACCTTCGTGGGTTCAGGCACTGCACGAAGCCATTTATTTTTTTGTAAAGTCTATTAAAATGTTGGCTTAATTTTGATTACCCATTTAAGGTTGAAGACGTAGAACTTCAATGATTTTTGTATAAGCCCAATGATGGGACTGGGTCTATACATATGTTTGTTTATCACCGATGCTACAAAATATGGTTTGGAGCTTTATCTATTTTCCATGATGAATGTGATGTATAAGAGGTCCTGGCATGTAGATGTAGCTCAATGGAATTTATATGTATAGTTATTTTCTTACTTTATGCTTCTGATGAGGCCCTGTATGTTATTTACAACAGGTTAAGTGTTCGTTTTCGAACGGGTCATGCCCAAACTGTTAGGGGCGGGTTTGGGGCCTGACAAGTGGTATCAGAGCACGAGTTGCTATCTCACACACGACTCCATTGAGCTTTAGGGTGTCTAGAAAAGATTCAGGCATCGTGCATGACATCCTGAAAGTATATGAAAAATCGATGGCAACGTTAAGTGTACTTTGATAATGTTAACGAATATCATCCATGACTAGTGTATATTCTTTGTGTTTATTGTGACGGATTGCTATGCAGAATCGGATTAAAACAACATAATTGCGCAATGGAAGCGTGGTAAGGATTTGAACGAACTGGTAAGATAATTTACATGCAAATGCTTAAATGAAATGTATGTTACTGGTTGACAGTTATCTGTGAGAAATAATGATAATATGATTGAGTCTTTAGCACCTATTCAAATGAATTGATTAAACTCTAAGCACGGAATATTTCTATGACCAAAGAAAATGATGTATGTGATACTCTGACTTTTATGATACTCCTTGCCATAACAATGTTTAGACCGGTGTTCTTGAAAAGTTACTGTGTTTGACTATTTTGATAAGATGTGTTTTGTGTGATAATTGAAATTGTGTTAAGTTTGATTAGCTGTAAGAAGAAGTCATGCATATGGTGATTTTTCCTAAAATTGTAAAGGAGTCAAATGATTGTGATTTTGTTTCCTACTGACAATTCAATAGATAAGCTCTATTGGGAAATTGGTTATTGACCCCTGTTAGAATCGTGTAATTTGTTTATGGAAACCTATGATCTGCAATCTGTAATATGAAATTTGAAGTTGAAATTTGAAAGCTAACTTTGTTATCCGTAATCTGTTTTGTTAAGTGTAAATTGTAATCCGTAATCAGGATTTCTGATAAAGAATGGTTGAACGAGATGAAGGATCTTACCCACATTATGTGTCTGTTTACATGAGACTTGTAAAAAGATAGACAGTTATGAACTACTTCGAGATCACACTAAATGATTGATAAATTGATAAGTTACTGTAAGAATTAAAAATTCTGTTTTTGTATACTAATGACTTAAAATTGAGAAATCATTTATGTGAAATACTTCTACGTGTAGATGTGCAAATGTTAGATATTGCAATTGTTAAATTAATTTTATCCTGTATTTGAAGGGTATAATGTAAACTGTTCTGCATGACACTGTGAACTTAAAAAAAAAAAAAAAAAAAAAAAAAAAAAAAAAAAAGAAAGAGAGAGAGTGGGCATGTGCAACGTGATTCCGAATTGATTTATTATCTTATAAAACTGATCTGGCTAAGCGTTCTAACTCTGATACTAAGTGGTCAAATTATTTCATCGCTAAATTGTTGAATTTCAAGGCAATATGGACTCTAGATGGATGTGAATACTATAGACTTAAGAAAATCTATGACCCTGTGAATAAATCTAATAGGACCTACGTATGTGGAGTAACTAGATACTCTGTTATATTAATTGACTAAGTCAGACGACTGGTCTATAAAATTTTTTTTTTTTTTTTTTTATGGCTGTTGCTGACCACTGTGATTATAAGTTGTGAATATGAAACCATGTGGTTGACATTGTGTTTTACCGTAGGGAAGGAAAGAATAATCTGAATAGTGGACTACTGAAATGATTAAGAAGAGGCCAGATTAATTTATGTTATAACAAGAAGAAATACTTATTAAGGGAAGATGTTATACCTTACGGTTATGACTGATTAGTCAAGCATGATTGTGAATTTGATTTTTGGCCTTATTTTGAGTGGCTTCCTTTGCTCAAAATAATGGTTGTTATAGTTGTATTTATTGTTTAGATTTGAATTTATGACGGCATGACCAAGTGTCTATAATGGTATGTTTGCGTGGATTTACAGAACTATATGTTATTTGCCTTGGTACAGCCATAACTATTTGATTTGGAATTATCAAGTAATGAGATTTGTATATGAACTATTAATGCATGTTGACCATAAAGGTTTGATCCGTATTTGATTTTTACTAATAATTTACCCTGAACATGTAATTCCTTGATATGGGATTTGAGTTGTTCTTTGGAGTCTTTGGAGTCTGTTAGAAATTTGATTTGAACTGATAATTAATAACAGATAAGACAGAAGCCACAAAGTCGTTGACTTAGAACATATGTGTTATTCTGGATTTAATTGTTGTAAGAAGCATATGCCTTTGAAACGTGAGTATGTAGTAAATGTTTCCTTAACCTTTGAGAAATTATGATAATTGGGGTTGTTTGTGAACTTAAAGAGTTTTGAATTATATTTGATAGCTTATGAGTCACATGTAATCGAATACTTGAAGTGAATCCGTTTTTGAATACCCTTAAGTTGTTATAGTATTTGGAAGGTATAATTTTTAGAGCAATAAATTGAAACGTACAAGGGTTGTGAATAATGAGACGATGCGTTGATGTTATTAAGTACTCTTATCAATTGGGTTACCAATTAGTCAGTAAAGACGACTTACTTGTGATTTTGGGAGCAATCTCCATTGAAACTGACTGTCTAAGATTGGAAATGGCTAAATGATTGAGAAATGTTATATGTCCAAGACAGAACTAGACTTGTGACAAGGTGCATCAAGTTTGGAGGACCAAACTTCTTAAGGTGGGGAGAATGTAATGACCCCAAAATGTGGAGAAGAAATCATTTGTATTTAACTATGAGCTGAGGTGTGTAATTTAATTATATCTTTTGGAATTGAAGCATTACCTGTTGAGCCACGGCTTTCAAATTGAAATTATCGACCTTTATGGTTTCAGAAATCACAATTGAGGACTTGGATGTGTTAATGGAAATTTTTAGAACTATTTGGGAAACTTAATTGAAAATCTAATTTGTCTGGTTCGTTAATGTGCGTTTGAGTGGTTAACTTGGTACTGCAAATTGAAGGCCTTAGAGACTTTAGAAACCGGAACAGGGGACATATTTACGATCATCATAATTTTTAGAGTCATCTGGAAAGTTTAATTGAAATTTAATTTTGTGCGATTCGTAAGGGCGTGTTTGGCCCTCCGTAATTGTGTTAAAGTTTATATAGTTAAGCATATGGGTGTATATGAGTTATAAGGGAGGGCTTATCTTTTGGAAGCTAAAAATATCTAAGAAGAGAGGGGAAGACCCGTGAGAAAGAGAGCCAAGAGAGAGAGAGAGAGAGAGAGAGAGGTTTCACCATTGTTGACAGTCGAAGATGGCTTGAAGAAATTGGAGAGAAAAAGAAGAGGAACCATGGAAGCTTGGAGAAATTAAAGAGAACCATGAGGAAATCAAAGAGTGAACTAAGGTAAGATTAATTATCTTGAATCCTTGTGTTTAAGACATTAATTTCATGAAATCATGATAATAAAGGAAGCTTTGAACCCATGAACCTTGATTTTCTAAGAATTCATTGATTGAAGAAATAGAGTCATTAAATTTGTTTATTTTGAGATTATGGTGTTTGATGAAGAATAATAATGTGAAATTGGTCATGTATTAAAGGGTTTTGGGCCCAAATTTTCAGCCATTTTCGGATCGAATCGCCCAGTAATTGCACGTATGCATCGTTTCCCCACGCGTCGGAGACAGCTCTGTCCAGCCAACTTTGAATAAGCATATCTTTTTCATCCGGAATCCGTTTTGAGTGGTTCTTGAACCTAAAATCAAGCCCCGGAAGTCTAGTTTCCAATGGCGCTAGTCTCACTCCAAAATTCTAAATACATAAATAGTTATGCCCAAATTAGTGACGACTGTTCACGTTATGTCAATTAGTTTTGTACCATTTCTTCACCTAAACCATTTCCCATCGATTTCTCCTGTTTTCTAAGACATGGATTACAACTTATTAGAGAATAATGAGCTTGGTACCACCATGGCTAATTGATTGAATGATCAAAGAGAATAAGTAAATGATCGAGTATAATTTCATATTATGTGTTGTGCACTGTAATTGTAGGTCGAGACGAGGACATTATACCATTACCACCGGGAACCGATCACTGTGAGTAGTTGTACTTTGATGTACCTTTAACCGTTTATCGTTATTGATGTTAAATCTTTGTCGTAAGAATTATGTTGACATATATGTTATGTATGCTATGTGAGAAACACTGTGGCATTATGGAAACTTCAAAAGAGTTTGTGAAGTTATGTATGTTATGTTAGAAACATTATGAAATTATGAAAACATCAAAAGAACTTGTGGAATATGAAGTTATGTGACCAAGGGCCATTTGTGAAAATCAAACCTATGTGGCCAAGGGCCGACTTATGACTTATAAAGCTATGAGGCCAAGGGCCAAACTTGTGAACTTGTGAATCCAAAGGGCCGAAGGCCGATGTGATAAGTTGTAAATCTATGAAACCCAAAGGCTATTGTGAATGTGTGAACCCCTCAGGCCAAGGGCCGAACTGTGAAATTGTGAAACCAATAAAGTCCACTGTAATCCAATGAAAATGTGTTATGTCAACTCATGGGAATGATGTAACGGTTACCATTAAGACTCTGTTAATTACAAGGCAAGGCAACTATATTAACATATAAGAATGATTAAACAAAGATGTATGCTTTCGATTAACAGAGAACGTAAAGTAAGTTAGTTACCTAAAAGAATTTATGTTCATTCTTGAAGAATAGATTCTGAGTAAATATAAGTAGCCATGTGTATCCATATGAATTGAAGTTATTTTGCTATGTTGCTTATAAATTGGAAGTTATTCAGAATCTACGAGATAAGTGCAACGTTTAGCATCATTGTGTGACCCTCATGAGAAAGTGAATTAGTCTCGCATTGTTAAGCGTACGATAATGACATGATACAACAAGAAATGCTCTAGCTATGATATGTTCCGTTTGAATTAATGAATGATGTTCAAGTATGTTTCAAGCATGTTTCCAGTATGTTACAAGTTCAGGTATGTTTCAAGTATATGTTACAAGTTTAAGTCTGTTACAAGCTTATGTATGTTACAAGTTTTTGTTGTTACAAGTATATGTATGTTACAAGTTGAAGTCTGTTACAAGTTCACGTATGTTACAAGTTCAAGGATGTTACAAGATCTTTGTATCAAGGGCTTCATGCCAACTTTTCAAGGGCTTAATGCCAATCTTTCAGGGGCTTCAGGCCAACTTTTCAAGGGCTTTTATGCCATATGTTTCAAGGGCTTTAGTGCCATATGTTACAAGGGCTTTATGCCATATGTTTCAAGGGCCTTAGTGCTATATGTTACAAGGGCCTTATGCCACAAGTTTCAGGGGCTTATAGCTACCATGTTTCAAGGGCCTTGTGCCACCATGTTTCAAGGGCGTATAGCCACCATGTTTATGTTGCCAGATTGAACCTAAGGACGTTATGTACTTAGCACAGAATCAGATTAACTATGTGAACTCTACATCTTTATATGCATTGCTATGTGTTATGTTTCAAGTTAAGCATCGTTTTATTTATGTATTACTATTCACTGAGATTGGCTCACTCTGTTTGATGTCTATTTTTGTAGGTAACCAACCAGGTGGTCAGTCCTAGTCATGACACCCGTTTTCTTTTGTCAACCTTTGTGGGTTCAGGCACTGCACGAAACCATTTATTTTTTGTAAAGTCTATTGAAATGTTGGCTTAATTTTGATTACCTATTTAAGGTTGAAGACGTAGAACTTCAATGATTTTTGTATAAGCCCAATGATGGGACTGGGTCTATATGTATGTTTGTTTATCACCGATGCTAGAAAATATGGTTTGGAGCTTTATCTATTTTCCATGATGAATGTGATGTATAAGAGGTCCTGGCATGTAGATGTAGCTCAATGGAATTTATATGTATAGTTATTTTCTTACTTTATGCTTCCGATGAGGCCCCGTATGTTATTTACAACAGGTTAAGTGTTCGTTTTCGAACGGGTCATGCCCAAACTGTTAGGGGCGGGTTTGGGGCGTGACAGGTGACCTTGTGATAGAATCCCTCTGAGAGAAGATCTTCAGTGGGAAGTTTGAGAAGGGTTTGACTGTGTATCCCAACTTGAGTGTGAGATACTGTAGACACGCCCAAACATCCCGGGAAAAATCCCGTTTTGTTCATTGGGCTTACTACAGTTCGGACTCAATTTCATAGTTCTGAATCTAATCTCACAAAGTGCAATGCAAGATTGATAAATCACCAAAGAGTCCAAATCCGGCAGATCGTTTCGAAAAATTGACTTTTAGAAAGAAGTGCCAAACATGGACTATTTTTCCCAATATAGAGGCGCCACCTAAATATTTTGTTTTGAGGGAATTTAGTAAACACTGACTCGTGCCTAAGGCCACATGTCCGTCATCACCAAAGTTGCCTCAGCTCGAGAACTTGGGTATGAGAGGGGAAGGTCATTTCATGAGCACCCCCAGTCACCCAATCAAAGATCGGCCTTTACTAAACATGATATCGAGTTTTTGAGAACACATGCGTTCTTATTCCGGTTTATTAGCCTAGAATTACTATGTGATTGTAGACACCCCATTTTTGATTGTCCTCAAGACTTGGACGTCACCATTTGAACACTCGGTGATCATCCATGCTCGTGTTTGTTTTGAGTTCCCGGAGGTCTCGGCCGCGCGCCTTGCCTCAAGATCTCTCAACTTGACTGTTTTGTGCTTGGTTGTGGATCAAACACTTGTGTTTTTGCTTCTAAGGGAAAAGGGTGGCTTGTTGCCCATTCCCTCAACCCACCGGCCAAGGCTTGAGGCCACCAGTCCCTTTTTTCTTGCCATCGGCCAAGAGTGTTGGCCGATTGACACTTTTTTTGGTCGGTCAGCCACCTATGTTGGCCAATCGGCCATTTTTTCTGGCCGACCCCTTTCCATCTACTTTTGGAAGATATTTTGTGCCAGCTGGCACAGCTAACATGCACAATCCCCCCCTCCATACACGTGTATGGAGGGATTTCTGCCTTGTTTAGCTTCTCCAAGAAGCTTTGCAAATGCGAAATTCTATAAGAGGGGAGGCCCTCCTCCCTTCTTAGGGGTTCAAGAACCTAATATAGAAGTTAGATATAAGCTCTCTCTCTATATCTCTCTATCTCTAGATTTGTGTGTGTGTTTGTGATCAAAAGTGTGTTTTGTTCATATTTTTGCACTAAGGCACCTAGTGTTACACCATCCCTGAGTTGCTGAGGTACTAAGGAGTTGGTTTTGAGGTTCTTGAGCTGGTTTTGATCCAAGAAAGTTGCTGGAGTTGGTGTTCTTGAAGGTGTTCTTCAAGGGTGAGCAAACAACTTTAGATACCCCTTTCTTGCGTGAGCTTTTAACCTATCTTGCATATTGTTTTAAGCTTATCTATAAACTGTAAAATTTTTTGATTTTGTATGCTTAAGATGATTGTTTCAGGTCACTTTTTGGTTGGGGGTTGTCTACACCATCTTAGGCCTTGTTTGGCCTTATTTTGTGCCTTTCCTTTTGAGCTTTGGAACCATTTCATTTTGACCTTCTCACCACTGAAATCCAGAGGATTTTCAGTGGTGGAGAAGTGGTTTTGAGGTCTTGAATAGGAGAGGGACACCCCCCTCTCTTTGTGTCTTTAATACTTGCATAAATGGCCTATGTTTGTAACATATGTGCGTAGCTTGTTTTAGCTTCATTTTAGTATATATTAGGCTTTGTTTTGCCATGATATACCTCTATTTTGACTTGGCTTAGATACATCATGCATGCTTCATGTACTTGTCTTGTAATCCCATGATTTGGCCTAACATGCATCGCATTGTAACATGTCTTTCTAGCATGATTTTGGCTCGACTTCCAGAAGCATTTATCCTTTTTTTGGTATGCTTGAGGTCTGATTTTGGTTGTCTTGGTCATCCATGGCTTGCTTTGTATAGCTACCATGCAATCTAGCTTGTAGGCTTTGAGTATTGAATCCTTTAGCAAGCCTTACTTGGGCTATTTCAGTGGTTTGGAATCACTTATCATGCTATTTCAGTCCATGTTCCATGCTTGTATGCTTGCATTTTCCATCCTTTCAATGCTTTGAAGAGTTGTTGCCTTATGCTCCATGTTCGGGTCATTGTGCATACCTCTAGACTTAGGTCATTTAGATGCCATCTAAGTGGGTATTGGGGCTTATCTTGACATATTATAGCTTTGATTTTGGGTTTTTAACTCTTGCCATGTTTGGTTGTATTGGGTATAGTGTAACACCTCTTTTGTGGCCTTGAATGCCCTCTATTTTGGCGCCCCTTTCTTAGCATGTTTTGGCCTCATTCCATGCATGCTCTAGCCTTATTTTGGTCTGCCCTAAGACTATTTTAAGTCATCTTGGCTCTTTGGAGTTTCGTTGATATGGCCATGGTTTGAACCCCTTTGTTAGTTTCAAGTTTTGGGCTTTGTTGTATGCCCTACTTGCATGGCTTGGTTGATTTAGCATCATCCCTCACACATTTCCAGAGCCTATCATGCTTGTCATTTGTCCATATTTGTCCCTTCTTAATGTGCTTAAGAGTCGACTCTTTTTATGCCTAAGTGTTGGACCTTTACATGTGAATGTTTGGGTGTGTTTTGTCCATCATTTCTTGGCACTTTGGCCACTGATTTGGACCTATTTGAGAGCTGTCCATTTTGGTTTAAAACCATCCTCGTATGTTGTTGCATGTTTGCTTTTCATGTTGTCACATGCTTGTTGCATATTTGGTAAGAATTACATGTTGTAGCATGCTAGTTTAATTGCGCATTGTTGTATACTTGGTCCACGACATGTTGTTGCATGCTTAGGTTGTAATGCATTTGGCATGCATTCTCCTTTTCAAATTGCTTAACATGTTGCCACTTGTTCGCCTCACATGTTGCTACATGCTTGAATGTCGTCACGTGTCTTGCATGCTTGTTGAGTAACATGCTTGTTTGGCATGCTTGTCTTTTCATATTGTTATATGCTAATTGCCTTGTATGGCACTATTGCTTGCATGCCCATATTGCATCATTTTGCTTACATATTAGGTTACATTGCATTGCATTTGTCATGGTCATGCTATGTTGACTTAACTTGTATGCTTAGGTACCATTACATTGCATTGAGTTAGCTTACTCATATTGCATCACATTGGTCGCATGTTGCGTTGTATTTGGCATACATGCATTGCATTGTGTTTGGTTTGGGGTGTCAAACCAAACACGAGGAATGAGGAACGCTTGTACTTGAAGTGACGAAACATGCCTCAATCTTTGGTCGCCGACACTCTTGATCCAACATGATAGATTATGAGGCATTTGTGTGTTTTTGTGCATTCATTCCATATTGATTTGCACATTCAGCTCCTTTGGCCATCATGCATTGAAATGCGTGATTGATGGCCTGAGGGTCGAGAACCAAACTCCCTTGAGCTCATGACATGATAAGGAGGGTGGTGGTGAAAACATTATCTTGAAAATGCATTGCCATGCTCTGTTTGTCCTCTGCTACAGCAAAACAAGATTCTGCAGGAATAGATGGCCGGTCGGCCACTTTAAGTGCCGATCGACAATGCATTGTTGGCTGATAGAAGAATAAATGGCCGATGACTAGTTTCACATGGCCGGTGGTCATATATCTTGGCCGGTGACCTCCCACAACACTCAGGGAGTGGCTCGGGAGCATCCCAGAGATTTGTCCAACTTTCAGAGGTGCAGAGTAGTGTAAACAGAGGCAACATGTAGCATGACGATGGATTTCCAAGCGAAGCCGTCCAAGCATGCATACATCCCTCGTCTCAAGGCCATTTCAGTGTTGTAATAACTTAGAATAGTTATTTATTTCGATTTGGTTGTGTAATTAATTAATTAGCATGTTAGTTGATTAATTAGTTGATTTGTATTATTCTTTCGGACCCTCCGTCTAGAGGGTGAACTTTGCAATAAGTGTGCGTGAGTGTGTGAATGTCTTCCAGCCCCACGTCTTTCTCCCTTTTACTTAACCGCTTACGATGGTTAGTTTTAGGGCACATTTCAATTAGCATTCTTATGCTCGCATGTTTGCATCCATTCATTTGTATTGCATGCACTGGGCTCGGCGCGTCATACTAACTACATCGTATTTCAATTCCTATTTGAATACATGTTTATCAAGTTACATCTCATATGCCATCTTAGAATAGCCGAGCCTATTTCTAGTTGCATTTTCCATGCGTTGCATTAGCCATCTTAACATGGACTAGGATCATGCATTGATCACTAACTGGCTATTGTTTTGGCTCGGAGTACCAGGTAAGCTTTTTATGCTTTAGCATCTTGCATGAGTGTGAGTGTTGCCATGATAGCATGCTTGCCATGAGGCTATTTTCTTATTTGCTATAACTACCTGAATGCCTGTGGATGAAGGTTGGATTACTTGAATTGAAACAATTCATCAAATGCAAGTTTTAAGCCCACTTTGCGGACTGGCAAAATCATGTTTCCCTAAGCCCACCTGAGGGTGGCAAATCCACGTCTTAGCCTACTAGCGAGTAGCACATTCAAACCATTTTCAAACAAACAAACATGAAATGTTTTGTTCCAATTTAGGCGATTTAGTCTATACTTGTATGCTGTGCGCATCACGTAGTAATTCTAGCTAATACACCGGAATAAGAACACATGCGTTTTCAAAAACAAAATATCATGTTTAGTAGTGGCTGATCTTTGATCGGGCGAGCGGGGGTGCTCATAGCTGACCTTCCCCAATCGTACCCAAGTTCCCGAGCCGAGGCAACTTAGGTGACGACTCTGTATCTGGCAAAGCAGTCCATGTTTAGTACTTTCTAAAAATCAATTTTTCCAAAATAATTTGCCGAATTTGCACTCTTTGGTGATTTATCAATCTTGCACTGCACTTTGCGAGATCAGATTAAGAACCGTGACATTTGAGTCCGAACTGTAGTGAGCCTAAATGAACAAAACAGGGATTTCCTCCCGAGACGTTCGAGGACGTCTATAGTGATGCGCACAGCATACAAGTGTAGACTAGATCACCTTAGTTGGAACAAAGCATTGTATATTCGTTTTGAAAAGAGTTTGCTGGATTTGGACTCTTTGGTGATTTATCGATCTTGCATTGCACTTTGTGAGATTAGATTCAGAACCGTGAAATTGAGTCCGAACTGTAGTAAGCCTAATGAACAAAACGGGATTTTTCCAGGGACGTTCGGGCGCGTCTATAGTTTCTGGCGACTCTGCTGAGTAGTTAGAGAACTTGACTTGAATTGATGATATCTTGTTTCGATTACACTTATGTGTTTCTTTGCATTGCATTTGCATTGGTGCGCCTAGGACACCATGTTTGCCATCTACTATTCCTGAACGGTTTGCCAGAGGCTCGTTTTGAGAAGCGTGCCATAAGGCTGACCGATTACTGGCTTTTCCACGACGGCAACACAAACCCCGATTTTTACCGGGGCACCCTTTTTGACCATTCGACCTAGCGCATATCGGAATCCATAGTGACTATTCCAAATTAGGATAGGTTGCTTACCCGATTGTAGGTTGTTTGAAACCGCTGTGTGCGTAGTGAAACCCTAGCTCCTAATAAAATAGTACAGGGAAACCTTACCCCTCCATAGGGGTGTTTTGGCTCTCACTTGTTTGTTATGTGCTTTTAGAGTGCGTCACTACAGGAATGCATGTATCAGTTTGCAAGTCTGGTTATCAAGCCTGCGGGCATCAGTATTTGGGGAATCAGTTTTACCTGAGGGTATCAGTTCACCGGCAGAATTTTGGGCGAAATTGAGAAAATCTGAGACATTATTTGTGCTCATATTTGTTCTGGTAAAATCAGGATGAGATGCTGTCTGTTTTCTTCTTTTGCAGGGTAGTCTCGGAACCACAGCTTCAGAAGGCTCCAATATCCCCCGGGTCCACTGCGCTTATATTGATAGACTTTGTCAGGTCAAAATCGGTTCAGAAGCAACCTGTGTTTGCCTCACCCCCACCGGTTACAAGACGAAAGAGGTTCAGGCAGAATTCACCAGTATAGTTTCTACAGCAGTCACACCTCAGTACACCTGGGTCTAGTCTGGTTTGGGAATAGTTGTCTGCATTCAACTCAGCACAAGATCAATCACCCATTCCCATGGCTCAGTATCCCTCTGCCAGTATGGAAGAACAGATGCAGTACCTGCAACAAACAATCGAGGCACTGCAGCAGGACGCAGTCTGTCAGGCTGCAATCATGGCTCGTCAGGCCGAAGTGATAACCTAGCTACAACAACAACAGCCACAGCAGGCTGCAATTTCTACATCTCATGCACCTCCCACAGATAACCCGACACCCGGAGCCACTACCCATACTACTAATGTCCGAGAGACTCAGGGCAATCCAGTGGAGCCAATCCTAGCACAGACCTCTAAAGCTCTTGTTCATCAAAGCGAGGCTCCCTTTGAATGTGAGGTTGACCCAACTGCACGTAAGATCAATAAATTGGAGAAGTTATTCAAACAAGCACAAAGAGTGAATTCTATCCCCGATTTAGAGGACGGGTATACTGAATCTACAGTTACCTCATCGGAGCAGTTTAAAATGCCGCATATTGACTGCTTTGATGGCTCTGGAGACCCAATGGTGCACCTCCACCTGTTTTCTGATATTTTGAGGCCAATGGGTTTGACCACAACCCAAAAGCTGTCACTATTCGGCCGAACCATGTCTGGGATAGCCGCAATCTGGTATGCGAAATTGGAGAACTCTGTGAAACAAAATTGGGAAGAGCTGGCTGAGGCCTTTATTACTCAATACTCCTATAATACACAGATCGAGGTCACAACTCGTGATCTCAAAGTCACCCGCCAAGAGCCAAAGGAGAGTTTCTCAGAGTTCGTGGTGAGATGGACAGCAAAGACCTCAATGATGACTACAAGGCCTTCCGACAAAGATCAGATCAGGATGATTGTTCGGAATCTACATGGCAAGCTATTGGAAAAGATGGTTGTTCGACCTCTATTTACCTTTCTAGCCTTACATGAAATGGGGTTTCAAATCGAGGATGCCATCAGACAAGGGATCTTTGTGGAAGATAATGAGCCTTTGAAGAGGAATGTTGCTCACAATTCCAATGCTACTACTGAAGGTGGCACAGCTGTGAAATGCTCAGAAGTAGACACTATCACCCCTTCCCTCAATGGCCAAAAACCAACCACTTCAAATCGGCCCCAAGCCCGAAAATTCCATCCTCTTTACAGGAGTCTCTCCCAAGCTTTGAAAAAGCTGCAAGAAGAAGGGCACCTAGAACTCCTAGAACCCCAACCCCTCCCCAATCCTCTTCCATCAAGATATGACCTAGCAAAATAATGTGCCTATCATCAACAACACGGTCATGATATGAACTATTGCATCCGCCTCCATCATAAGATTCAGGATCTTATTGATGAAGAGACCTTAGCTCCACCCAAAGGACCTCAGGTTAGTACTAACTCGTCACCTCTCCACCTCAATCTCATCCATACACTACCATCCACCTTCGACCCCAGTATATACATCACCCCGGCCCATCTACCCAAGCCTGAGGTGTTTATTCCAGAAAGCATGGACTTATGCATGATGGGTGCGCCTGAACCCCAATCATCTCAAACCCGTGAACCCACTACTTCTAAGTTGATGAGAATGATTGAAGATCTTCAAAGAACTGTGACAGATCTGGCCTCCAGGACATTGGCTCCATCATCGACCACATCACATGCTACGAGTTTCACGACAAAAGGCTCCCCAATCTTAGGACGGGCTGCATTTGAAGAAGGCCAATTCCTTGGCAAAGTGGAGGCCAGTGGTAAGAACAAGGTAGGGGCAGGCATTGGTCCCCATGAACACCTTCAGTGGACTATGGAGGCTTTAAGTGCTGAAGGGCTAAACAAATAGCAAGTGATTGCAGTTGTTGCAAAGATTGTGGAGGATACTTTCGTCACTCAGAATGAGAGCAGTTCAAGCCAAGAGGAAAACTGGGAGAAGGGCCGTTGTACCAGAAATGATCCTGTTAGCTCTAGTCCTCCACTCAGAAGAGATCAACAAACCAGGCCAGCACCTGCCAATCCCTTTGTTAGTGTGTCCAGCAAAAATCCACAAGCCTTGAAGTACCAACCTCGAGGTCAGAGGGTCTTCCATGCCCTCTATATGCCTTTGTCCAAAGCTCTCCAAATCCTTGTTGGACAAGGCCATCTCAAACCCGTTGAGCCTCGGCCTCTCCCGAATCCTCTTCCGACTACGCATGATGATGCCCAATACTGTGCCTTCCATCAACAAACTGGTCATGGCACCGACAATTGCTTTCGTCTTCACCACAAAGTGCAAGATTTGATTGACAATAGGGTCATCGCCACACCAGGTCCTGCAAATTCTATCGGCACTTGATCAGTGAACTTGTGGGGGATAATGTGATGTGATCGGGGGATGAACCACTTGTGGATGGCGCTCGATTTACTCTAGATGTGGCGTATGGCACGCACTGTTTTGAGCATTTGCGAATGCTAGTTTTACGTTCTAACTTGGGTGTTGAGTCAATTTTGTGGTTTATTTTGAGTCTGCCTCTTTGTTATGAGTCAGTCGTTTTTTATTAAGGGTCTGTCTTGTTGTATCGAGTCAGTCCTGTGGAATAGAAGTCAGGTGATTCCGAGGATGTTGCCTCGGATATCACTTGCTTAGTTTGTGTTTGTCTTTTTGTTTTCTTTTGAGTCTGTTTCAGCCGTGGAGCCAGTGGTGTCAACTGATCTGAACGAACAGTCAGTTGGTTTTCATGTTTTTGTGCTCATTTCTGCTTTGTGCCAGTTGTGCCAGAATTTCGAATGAGACACCAGCGCATTTCACCTACTTCTTATGTGCTTTCAAGTCATTGCATTGACCTAAATGTTTTTCAAAACTTTTTTGAACACTGTGGTGAAAACGAAGAGGAAGGAATTCCTCAGGTTTTGCAAAAATTTGATCAACTGAGAGAAAGAGAGGCATGCTAAGCCCTTAATGAATGAAATTATGTTTGTTAATGTGAGTACTGAGAAGGATCTTGGCTTGATCCAGATTGGTTCTGTATTTTTTTCAGCGCGAGCAACTAGTCGCTTTCTTAAAAGATTTCAAAAAAATATTTTGCGTAGTCCTGTGAAGACCTGTGTGGAATCGCTCTTGAGATTGTGCAACTTAGGATCACTCTCAACCTCGAGACTCGACCCCTTGCTTTCAAACCTTGGACCTTAATTCAGAGTGTTCAACGGTCAACCGCAATGTAAAGCCTGTGTGGCCAGATTCGAAGCAGCCTATGCGTTAATGGCAATAAAGTCAGGTCAAGAAGGCCAACTGTCGTCAAAAGAAGCTTGCAAAGCTAGATCAGAAGCACCCCTGGAACTAGGGGCAGAAAAATGTCAGATGTGCTCGAAGAGCCAAAGATGGATCATCCTGCAAATCAATGAAGATCGGCAAGAATGCCAAATCCCAAAAGGGAAGAAAGAAGAAAGTATTGCCGAAGGACAACCAAGTTCCTATCCACAACACTAGGGGCCAAATTCACCCCCCATTGGATGGACATCTACATCATCAGCAAACAACAGCCATTCTATGGGATTCAGATGACTTCGAGATCTCGAACCATTCAACATGGACAAAGCTACACTTTTACCCTTGAGAGGCTCACTGGGCCGAAAACCCGAAAGGGCGTATAGACACCCCATTTTTGACCGTCCTCAAGACTTGGACGTTACCACTTGAAACTTGGAGATCATCTATGTTTGTGTTCGTCTTGAGTTCCAGGAGGTCTCGGACACGCGCCTTGCCTCAGGATCTCTTGACTCGACTGTTTTGTGTTTGGTTTTGCACCAAACACTTCTGCTTTGCCTTGGAGGGGCAGGGAATGGCTTGTGGGCCATCCCCACACTCCACCGGCCATGGCTTGAGGCCACCGGCTATGTCTCGTTGCCACCGGCCAAATATTTGGCCGGCCAACACTATAGATGGCCGGTCGGCTATCTTTTTTTGGTCAATTGCATTTTTGGCCGGCTGACTACTGTGCATCTGCTTTTACAGATATTTTCATGCAGCTGGCATTAGCTAGCTTGTCTTGTAAGCTTGCAAGATTGAGCTCTATAAGAGGAGGCCTCTTCTTCCTCCATTAGGGTTAGAGAAAAGAGAAAACAAAAAAGCTGAGGAGAGCTCTGATATTAGGGTTTGGAGTTTGTATCTCTTCTATCTCTATATCTCTCTCTTGAGCTTAGTGTGTGTGTTTAGTCTCATTTTTGCACACAAACACCCACTATTACACTATCCTCTTGGAGCTGAGGCCCTTGAAGGTTGTTTTTGAAGTTTTGGAGATGGTTTGAGCAAAAGAAGCTGCGGGTCTTCCATCCTTGAAGAGGGTCAACAAGGGTGAGCACTTACTCCTTTAAATACCCCATTTTTGCAAAGCTTTTTTTTTCACTATCTTGCATCTATTTTTGAGCTTAGCATATAACACATAAAAGTCTTGTTTTTGCCTACTCTAAATAGTTGTTTAAGGGTGTCTTAAGCTTTAGGATTGTTTGACCCCTCTTAAGGCTTTTTTGGCCCTTGTTTTGTACCATTTCGGTTGAGCTCCGGGACCATTGTGTTTGGGCCTCCTCACCACTGAAATCTTGAGGGATTTCAGTGGTGAGGATGATGCCTTGAGGTCCTAAGAAGGAGAGGGCCACCCCCTCTCCATGTTGTCCTTGAAAAGGGCCATTTTTGCCTCTTGAGGGAGCATCTAACTAGTGTATGTTGACCATGCCTTAGCTATTTTTTTTTGTGTGCTTATTATGTCATGATTTAGCACTGTTTTGAGTTGGTTTAGGTACACCATGCTTGCTTAGCATACATGCCTTGTAATGCCATGATTTGCCTTAATACATGCATAGCATTTAGACTACCATGCTCATGTATTTTGGCCAAGCTTTGTGAAGCTTATATACATGTTTTGATGTGTTTGAGGTTTGTTTTTGGTCATTCGGGTCATTCATGTTTTGCCTTGCATAGCTACCATGTAATCCCCCTTTGTATGCCTTGATGCATTGGCCATGAGCATGCCATCCTTGCATCTTTCCAATGGTTTGGAACCATTTTCCATGACATTTTAGTCCTTGTTTCATGTTCACATGCTTGCTTTTTATCACTCCTTTAATACTTTAAGAGGTTGTGTTGTATGCTCCATGTTTAAGCATTTGTGCATGCCTCCATGTGTAGATCGTTTAGATGCCATCTAAGTGGTTTTTGGGGCCTGCCTTAACATGATTTAGGACTGTTTTGATCCATTTTGGTCATTTGCTTCATGTGTCATATGATCATGGTTTAGGTCCTTGGGCTTGGCTGCATGTTTAGCTTGCATTAGTAGGTTGATTTGGCATCATTTCCTACATGTTTTTCAGAGCTTACATTGCATGCTAATTGTCCATGTTTGCCTCCTTTTAAGTGTGCTTAGAAGTTGTTCCTTTATGCTTAAGTGTTGGCCCATCAACATGTGCATGTTTGTGTGTGTGTGCTGGCCCTCAATTCCATAGCATTGGCCACTGTTTTAGGCTTGTTTGAGGGCTGCCTAAATTAGTTTAAGTCCATCCCCTTTGCTTGTTTGCATGCTCACCTTATATGTTTGCTTGCATACTTGCACGTACACATTGCATAGCCATGTTGCATATTAGTTCACATGCTTAGGATTTCATTGCATTGGCATGCATGCTTTGCCTCTTGAGTTGAGTATGAAAGTGGTTGAGCCCCTTTGTTTGATTATGTGCATTGCATTCCATATCAAAATGCACACTTGATCCTTTGGACCATCATGCATGAAAATGCGCGATTGGTGGTCCGAGAATCGAGGCCCATCCTCCTTGGAGTCATACACATGACAAGGGGTGTGGACGGTGCATACATTGCTTGAAATGCATTGCCATGCTTTGTTTTGCCCTCTGTTGCTGTCAACACAGATTTTGCAGGAAGATTTGGCACAGTTCAATTCGTGGCCGGTGACCATTCTCCATGGCCGATGGCCATTCTTCCTAGCCGGTGGTGTTCCCTAGTGTCCATGGAGCATACCTTAGGAGTTGTGCAATTTTCAGAGGAGCAGAGTGGGGAAAACAGAGGCAACTTGTGCATGGCAGTGGCTTTCCGAGCGGAGCCGAGCACGCATTGCATTGGGCCCTCTTCCCGAGGCTGTTTACTGCTTTCATTAGATTAGTTAATTAGCTTAACTAGTTTAATTGGTCTGTAATATTTAATTAGCTTGTAGGTTAATTAATTGTATTATTCTTTCGGTCCCTCCGAGCGAGGGCGAATTTGTAATAAGTGTGGGTGCGTGTGTGCATGTCTTCCAACCCCCACTTCTTTCTCCTTTTTACTTACCTTCTTTTGATGGTTTAGTGTTAGGGCATATTTAAATTAGCATCCTTATGCTATGCATGCGTGCATCATTCATCGGTTTTGCATGCACCGGGCTCGGCGCATCATGCTAACTGCATAAGTATTTCAAATCTAACTTGAATACATGCTATCTGTACATTTTCACATGTCATCCTTAGATTAGCCGAGCCTATTCTAGTGACATCCCGTATGTGTTGCATTAGCCATCTTAACATGGACTTGGATCATGCATGATTGCTAACATGTTCTTGTTTTGGCGCGGAGTACATTGTAAGTATTTTATACTTTAGCATCTCGCATGAGTGTGAATGTTAACATGACAGCATGCTTACCAGGCGGCTAAATGCTTACATGATATAAACTGCCTGAATGCCTATGGGTGAAGGTTGGACTGTTTGAGTTGGAACAACTCATTGAAATCAGTATTTGAGCCTACTTACGAGTAGCAATCTCCAAAGCGTTTTCCAAACAAACGGATATGCAATGTTTCATTCGAAATTAGGCAATCTAGTCTATACTTTTGTTTTGTGCGCATCACATAGTAATACTAGCTAATTAACCAGAATAAGAACACATAACGTTTTCAAAATAGGATATCACGATTAGTAGAGGCCGATCTTCGGATCGGGCGAGAGGGGGTGCTCATAGCTGACCTTCCCCAATCGTACCCAAGTTCCCGAGCCGAGGCAACTTTGGTGATGACGGACACGTGGCCTTCGGCACCGAGTCAGGGTTTCCTAAATTCCCCCATTAAAAAATATTTAGGTGGCGACTCTGTATCTTGCAAAGCAATCCATGTTTGGCACTTCTTAACAAAAAAATCTGTTTTCAAAAATGATTTGTCGGATTTGAACTTTTTGGTTCAGATTAAGAACCGTGCCAATTTGAGTCCCGAACTGTAGTAGGCCCACAGATGAACAAAACGGGATTTTCCTGGCACGTTCGGGGATGTCTACAGTTTCTGGCAACTCCGCTGGGGAGATTAGAGGACTTGACTCGAACTCGGGATATCTTGTTTTGACTACACTTATGTGTTTCTTTGCATTGCATGTGCATTGGTGCGCCTAGGACACCGTGTTAGCCATCTGCTATTCCTGAGCGGTTTGCCAGAGGCTTGTCTTGTCAAGGCATGACCATAAGGCTGACCGGTTGCGGGCTCTGCCAGTATGGGAACACAAACCCCGGTTTTACCGGGGCACCCTTTTTGACCATTCGACCTAGTGCATATCGAAATCCATAGTGACCATTCCAAACTAGGACAGGTTGCTTACCCGATGTTAGGTTGTTTGAAACCGCTGCGTGCGTAGTGAAACCCTAGCTCCTGACAAAATAGGACAGGGAAACCCTACCCCAACATAGAGGTGTTTTGGCTCTCTTTTACTTGCTATGTGCTTTTGGAGTGTATCTCTACAGGAACGCACATGTCAGTTTGCAAGTTTGAGTATCAAGCCTAAGGGCACCGGTATTAGTTTAAGAGAATCAATTATATCTGCGGGTATCCGATTCAGTGTTTTGGGGCAATGATTTTGAGGAACAGTAATCAGTAGTAGAGTACCGTTGTTCGGCTACGCCTGTGTTTGATCCGTTTGGGCTGAAATGCTGCTTGTTTTTCCTTTAGGTTCAGAGAGTTGATCCAGAATAGGCAGTGTTCCCCCTTGTTGAGGCAAGACTTATCATGACGCAGAATTCGGAGGAGATTGTGGTGATGACAGCCGCATTACATCAAGGAATCACTTTGCAAAGTGAGACCAATGTTGACGTGCCACATCCACCCAGGTTGCCTGTTGCACACCCGATCTGGACCCCCCAGTTGTATCAGGCTCGTGAGCCTACCGCATTCGAATTGATGCGGATGATAGGTGACCTCCAGAGGTCCATGGCAGATCTCGCTTACGGAATGTCAGCTTCACCACCAGCTGCACCATATGCCGAGAATCTTGTACCCCAAGAGCCCCCGCTATTGGGATGGATTGTGATCGAGCTTAGTTAACCCGAGGTAGCCTCCAACTATGGCAATGATGTTTCAACATCAACCCAAACCCTCGATCAGGCCGAGGCCAGAGGTAAGGACAAAATGAAGGCAGATACCGATCCCATCAAACAACTGCTGTGGGCAGTCGAGGCTTTGAAAGCCGGGGGGATGAGCAAGCAACAAGTATTCGCAGTCCTGATCAAGGTTGTGGATGATGTTTTCCCCACTCCAACTGAAGGTAGTACCAGCCAGTCAGAAAACTGGGATAGGCCCCGTCATGCCAAAACAGTTCCTTCCACTCCCAACCCTGCACCTGGGAAAGATCAGAAAGTTAAGGCAGTGCCTACCGACCCTTTCGCTAGTGCGTCTAGCAAGAATACTCAAACTTCAAAGTACCTGCCTCGAGGGCGCAGGGTCTTCCATGCTCTCTACATGCCGTTGTCTAAGGCACTCTAGATCCTCACCGAAAGAGGGCATCTTAAACCCTTGGAGCCTTGGCCCCTCCCAAAGAATCTCCCTCTCACACATGATGCTGCTTTGTACTGCACGTACCACCAGCAAACCGGCCATGCTACTGATAATTGTTTTCACCTCCGTCATGAGGTGTAGGATTTGATCGACAACGAGGTTATCCTCCCACCCACCTCAGCCAAGTCCGTTACTACCCAGCTATTAGATTTTGAGGATATTGATACTACAAGTATGTGATCGGGGTTGGGACCACTTGTGGGCGGCGCCCGGTGTATTTTGGATGTGGCGTCTGGCACGCATTTTTGAGCATCTATGAATGCTAGTTTTGTAAAATCTGGCTTGGGTATCGGGTTAGTTCTTTGCTTTGTTTTGAGTATGTCTCATTGTCTTAAGTCAGTCCTTTTTGCTTAAGGGTCTGTCTTGTTGTAGCGAGTCGGCCCCCTTGTATAGAATACCAGGTGATTTCGAGGTTGTTGCCTCGAACACCGTTTTGTTTTGTAATTACCCTTTTGTTTTCTTTTTGAGTCTGTCTCTGTTGTGGAGCCAATTGCAACCAGGAAATCTGAATGAAACAGCTGCGGCTATCATGTTTCCATGCTTTTTGTGAGCTCGTTGTGCCAAAGGATTAGAATGAAATGGCAGGACGTCTCGTTTACTCTTCTGTACTCTAAACTCATTTTAATGACTTGAGTTTTTCTTCAAAAACCTTTTGGAACACTGTGGTGACGAAAACGAAGAGGAAGGGATTCCTCGGGTTTTGCAAAACTTTGATCAATTTGAGAGAAAGTGAGGCATGCTAAGCCCTTAATGAATGAAATCATGCTTGTTAGCGTGAGTATTGAGAAGGACCTTGGCTTGACCCAGACTGGTTCCACACTATCTTCAGCGCGAGCAATTTGTCGCTTTCGTAAAAACTTTCAAAAATAAAATATTTTGCGCGGTCCTGTGAAGACCTGTGTGGAATCGCTCTTGAGATTGTACTGCCTAGGATCACTCTCAGCCTCAAGATTCAATCCGTTTGTTTCCAAACCTTGAATCCATTCAGAATGTTCAACGATCAACCATCAAGAGAGGCTTGTGAGGCCGGGTTTGGAGCAGCCCTCGAACAAGAGGCATCAAAGTTAGATCAAGAGATCAGACATCGTCAACAGAAGCTTGTGAAGCTGGAATAGAAGCACCCATCGAACTAGGGGCAAAAATGTCAAATGTCTCGAAGAGCCAAATACAACAGCCATTCTCCTGGATACAGAAGGGCTTTAATCTCAAAACCATTGGGCATGGACTTGTTATACTTTTACCCTTTGAGAGGCTCGCTGGGCCAAAAACCCGAAAGGGCGACCCAGGCAAAAGTTAGAGCGACAAAAAAGCAAAAGCAAAAGCAAAAAAAAGACAAAAGAAAAGAAAAAGAAAAGGCAAAAAAAAAAAGAAAGAAAAGAAAAAGAAATATCAAAAAAAAAGAGAAAAGAAAAGAAAAACAAAGCTCGCAAGGTCGAAAACCCGCATCGGGCACCTTGGCAAAAGTTAGAGCCTAAAAAGTGAAGGTTAAAATACCCGAGTGTACATTAGCCGGAACTACGTAAGGCTTGATTCCCATGTTTGGGATACGTAGGCAACTTCATTCTGAAGTCCAGCCCCCAACGCTTTCATAGCGACTCAGTCCATATAATGGTTTTGATTATCCTTGCCTTCTCTGAATCCGATAGTTCGGTTGTGACACCGCGAACTACGTAGGCTTGATTCCCATGTTTGGGATACGTAGGCAACTTCATCTTGAAGTCCAGCCACCAACACTTCCGAAGTGACTGTGTCCATATATTGGTTCTGACCATTTTCGTCTTCTCTGTATCCGGAAGTTCGAACATGATCATCACTAATGAAGACTATTTGCAAAATGCTACGGCATCATCCAAACAAGGGGCAACTTTTCGTTGCCATAAGTTGCCATGAGTCGCCATTCAAACCAGGGGCAACTTTCCGTTGCCATGCAACTCTTTCAAGCAAGGGGCAATTTTCCATTGCCTCCGATCCGAGGCTACGCATCTCGAGGGTAGGTTCTGAGCTCGTTGAGCATTGACCGTTTGCAAAAATAGTTTTTGAAAATTTTTACTGATGTTGACTATTTTCTCGAAACTATTCCATTTTCCAAAATTGGACCCTTATCATGGGCCCAAAAAAGGAGAATTTTCAGTGCTCGTAACCTGACTTGCATGATTTTAAATCAAAAATCGAACAAGTATGTTAATCTAACTCTCACCTTGGTCAAAACTGTTTTAGTAGAAAATCAAAACAGAAAAAATGGTCAAAGTGATGAACTAGGGGCACATTTGAGTCAGGTGTTCTGTCTTTCCCTTGTCATCAACATGCTTGCCAGAAGGGCACTCTATTCGCTAGAAAAGGCACAACTGAAGCTGTCAGTAAAAGGCTGAAAGCTCTCAACAACCTCCAAGCAACGAGGTATCAAGCCAAGTGCGAAGCACAATTTGGAATGGATCAAGATACCTCATCCGGAAAATCGACTAGACGTCCTGGGAGGAAATAGCCGCGAGCTAATAGTGTTGGGCTTGAACCCACAACTTCCTATCCATTCATCAATCACCCTGGGGAGGAATGGAAAATGAGAGAATAAAGAATAGAGAGGTGTGCGTTGAGAGAAAAGTGAGCAAAAGGGTTTTGAGAGAAAAAAAATGAGCCTGAGGGCCGAGTGATGTGAGGATCACAAATAAGAAAGGGTGGGAAACATACCCGGAGAAGCTGGCTCCTCGAGATTTGAGGTCTTTCGTTTTTTGTAAATACGTCTGTGTGTTGTGTCTTTTGTCTTGTTTAGCCCAACTTTTGTTTTGAGTCTTTTCCGAGCGTGTCTCGTTGTGTTTAGGTCATGTACCTTTTGTTTGAGTCTTTTTCTGCTGTGTTTAGTCGTAGGCTCAATACCCAGGTTGAAACCTTTTTTTTTTTTAATTTCAAAAATTGTTTATGCTCAGAGTGCTGTGCCATTCTCTACATTTATGTGAAACAAAAGGAGAAAAGGAAAATTTGGGGCATCTAAGTGTGCTTCAACTTCAGCCGGTTTCACCTTTGTAGTTCGTCTTGTCAGATCAGACTGTTTGTTCAAGGTTTGCCGCGTGGAGAATGAACCAAACGCTGTGTTATGGGCTGTATGCAGATTAATCCTCAGTAGAGTATGGGTTGTGTGTTCAGAATGGCGCAGTGGGTTGCCTGGGTTGTTTTGTTGTTAACTGGTTCATTATCTGGTTATTGCGATATAAGTGTTCAATTTTCAGACAACAGATCAATCTCATTTACATTAAGGTGTACTATGATGTGATGCGATGCAATGTAGAGATGTACAAATGTGACACTTTTACAAACAAAAAAGGGTTTGTTTCATTTCATCATCTTTTTCAAGTACATAGTTTTGGAAACAAAAATCTGCCTGCGGCAGTACAAGGTACCCTAGCTACCCAGCAAAAAGTAAAAAGAGAAAAAAAAAAAAAAAAAAATCTGTATCAATGTCCAAAGGTCTCAGGCCTAAGGGTCCATCCTCATCCTCTTCCTAGACGAAGGTCCAGGAGCAGCGTCATCAACATCATCATCTGAGTCCGAGCCCGAGCTGTCTCCGGTCTCCTCCTCAGATGACTCAGCCTCCGCCTCCGCCTCTGCCTCAGCCTCGGACTCCTCATCATCGTCGTCATCAGGAACTGGAGCCCGCGAGCTGCTCCCTACATGAGTGCGCCCCGCTTTGGTGCGGGGGTATACTCTGCCATCTCGGGTAGAAACGGAAGGCCCGGCCGGAGCACCACCTACAGGAGGAATCTGGAAGGGATGCTGAAAAGTACAAAAGGCAAATGCATCAGAATACTGTGAACAGTTTATCAGTGCAGAATGCAGTGTATGAGTACAGTGTGTGAATACTGTGAGCAGTTTATCAGTGCAGAATGCAGTGTATGAGTACAGTGTGTGAATATCGCGGAACGTATGAATCGATGTATCGCCGTAAGGGCCGTGTATCGGGTGTTGTGTCGACAATATGATGCATCAGATTGTGTAGATTTTGAGATTGCGGTTGAAGAACATACCAGAATGCCATAGATGGCTACAAAATCAAGACTCCGCTGGAACATCCCCATCATAGAGGCAGCCAGCTCTAGAGACTGGCCGGTGTACTCGGAGGAAGCCTGCAAAAGTATTAGATGCATCAGTATTCTGTGGAATATCAAATAAGCTAAAATGAAATGACAATGCAAGATGCAAGATGAAGTAGTACATACCGGAGGTAAGTCGTAGAACCCGACTAACTCGTGATCAGCCAGAGGGGAAGCAATGGGAATCTGGTAAGTCGCCCCACCCTGTCCCCGGCATGCCATCGAAGTAGGGAGCACTGGCCAACTAGCCCCCCGTCCCCTCCGTGCTCCACCCCTGCCACAGACTCAAGCTATCCTCGATGTCCCTACTCCCGCTCCAGCTCCGGCCGCTGACACCACTGGCCTCTCTCTCTCAGCTCGACAGCCACTGTTTAGAGGCCGCATGATGAAGGTCCGGACGTACTCCGAGTAGTCGCCCTCGCCCCTGAAACCATCTTCCTCCCAGCCAATCGAATAGTCAGTCATCTGCTCGAGAGTGAATCTCTCTGTCTCCCTCATATGCTCGGGAGAGTGAACCTGGACTATCTGCTCCGATAAACCTAGGGTTTAGCGTAAGAAACGCTCACCCAGGTACCATGCCTGATAGACCGGGCCCTCTAGCAAAATCCAGAAACGCGAGGTCTTCTTAGCACCGGCAAATCGATCCCGAATCACGGCTGGTAGTAGAGCCCAAGGTTGCCAGGTGATCTGAAAATGAAATGTAGATTGTTATCTACTATTATTGAAAATACAGTGTAAAGCGAAGCTTAAATGAACTGCAAAGTTGAACATACCTCTACGGGAGTGATGGTGTCGAAGTAGCGGCGGAAAAAGATAAACGTCTCCCGCGGTCTCCGTACACACCTCCCGTCAAAGCGACACGAGAATGGGACGACAAGAGGGGTCTCCACGTCTGGCACAGGCGCAAGTCTCGGAAAGTAGGCGTAGACCCACAACTACAGAGCAAATACCAGTATGCTTATCAAATAAAGCAGAATATAGAATAAAGTAAAAATAGCAAGACCGTGTATTGTGCAGTATACAATGGGTGCGATCAGGTGTGAGGGCAGTAGAGGTGAAGCAGGTACAGTGTAAAACAGTAGTGTGTGTGCAGATACATTAACAAGCAGAAGGCATCATTATCAGGTGTGCAAAGGTACAGAGTACAAAAAATGTAAAGCAGAAATGAAAAGCAGAGAAGAAAACGTACCTCCCAAGCTCGCCAGTAGCCCCCGAGCAGCTGTCCGCTGCAACGGGAGGCTGAGCTCATGTACCCGTACAAAGTGGCCAAGGCAGCGCCACCCCAGTCATAGCGCAAGATCCGGGTGACATCCACAAGAGCGCTGAGCAGGCAGAGGGGCACAGTGTTCGCCCGGTCGGCAAAAATAGTCGTCCCCAGCAGGAACATGAGGAAGCCGTACGCATATCGCTCCACCGCCTCCTGAGTCATCGGAGCCTCCTCGACTAAGGCTGGCTGGACTCTGAACTGGACCTCGAACCATGAATATCGAACAAAATCGGGACGTGCGAGAGGCAACACCTCGCCGAGCAGGTAGATCTGAGCAGCCTCCCACTCGTCCATGTCGGTGTCGAAGGGGATCGGATCACCCCATATCCTGATGCCGGTGAGCATCGAGAAGTCGTAGAGAGTCATCGTCATGTCTCCCGTAGCAGAGAATTGGAAGGAATCGGTGGTGTCCCACCACCTCTCTGCTAGAGCGGTGAGGAGACGCATGCTCGTGGTGAGTCTGGAAAGTCCTCTACAAAATGCGTCGAAGCCGGCCTAGTCCACGATATGGCGAACCGCATCGGGTAGCTCCGCGTACCAATCTCGGGCAGCAATGTTCGCATACCCCCGAACGGCATGGGAATCTCCCTGTTTTCAAGCAAACAATTGCGAAGCAATGCTAAATGTACAGTTTTGAAAAGCATTCAGAATTGGTGAAGATACAGCATGTGTGTACGTTTTCAGATTTAAACAAATACCGGGTGTCGGTGTGCTTACAGTGAACTGCAACGTGTGATGTGTCAGCGTGTTTGGGTGATTCAGTACAGATACAGCATGTGTGCACGTTTTTCAGATTCAAACAGATATCGGGTGCTGTTGCGCTCATAGTAAACTACAGTGTGTGCTGTGTTAGTGTGTTTGAGTGGTTCAGGGCCAGTGCAGTGTGTGTGCACGTGTCAGGTTCAAATAAATATCAGTTGCAAGTGTGTTCACAGTTAACTACAGTATACAGTGCCTCAGTGTATCTGAGCTAAGCAGTTAAAGAACATAATCATCTATGGCAGTTAAGTGTTCTACATTGCGAAAAATAAAACAGAGGAAAGAATATACCTTGAAAGCGCCAAAGGACAGATGTGACATCGGCTCGCGCAAGAGAAGCTCTGGAGGCACCGCCCTATCAAAGCTCCTGAACTGACGGAGTCCGTCGGGAGGCAGCACGTGAATCGCCGGCCGGTAGGTTACCGGGTCGAACAGGCGAACACTCAAGGGGAGGAGCTCGACCCTGGGGTCCATCTCGTGATCCGGGGGAGTCCCGCCTTGTGGAATATCATCCGCCATGTCAAAGGTGGTGTGAAAATAGCCAGAAGAGGGAAAACCGGATGAGAATACACAAAGTCAACGGAAAGTCAACCTCAGGAGGGTGGAAAATGGCCGGAAAAGCCGAAGTGTGGAAAAGACACAGAAATCAAGAAAAACTCGAGGGAAACAAGCCCCGAGTGGTGGAAATTGCAAAAGAAACACCGAAACGAAGTTTCAATCGGTTCAAAATGTTCGAAACGCGAAAGTATACGCGAATCGAACGACGAAACGGGGCCAAAAACACAAGAAAATGGGAGAATGAAAGGAGAAAAATGCTCTAGAGAGAGAGAGAGTAAAATTTTGGCCAAGGAAAATGAATAGAATAGGGTTTCAAACCCTATTTTAAAAGACCCAAGCCAAAAAGACCAAACTGCCCCGATTCAGGCATTTTTGGCCAGTCGGCTACATTTTTGGCCGGCCGGCCAAATATATGTGTTTTGATGGCCGGTGGATGGCCGGTGACTTCCCCTTCTGGCCGGTGAGCCTTCTATAACTTTGTTTGGGTCAGATGTATAGTTTCGGACCTTCATTGCTCAAGACAGTGGAAGAAATGGCATTTCCGAAGCTCAACCGGTCTCTGTTTTGACCTCGGACCGTGTCTTCTGTGCGTGGCACTCGAATACGGGTGTCGTGTATCCTTTTTGTATCCTTTTTGTCTCTTGCAAGAGTCAAAAGTTGCCCCCATATGCATTGTCTTGCATTTGCATACCTTACTTGCGTTGTTTCGCACTTTAATGTCCGGTCTGGCGAGACCTTAAACACGCACGGTCTGGCAAGACCTTAAACACGCTCGGTTGGTGCTTGCATGTCGGCATGCATTGTAGCACATGTCATCCCTTGCATTATCATGCATTACATTACAACGCTTTGTCGTGGACGCACACTGATTATGCGTTACTTCGTTCGCATTGTTGTGCACACATCTTGTAAGTGTCATGTACATGTCATCCATGCATTGTCATGCATTTCAATCCACAGTTTGGCGAGACCTTAAATACGCACGGTCTAGGAGACCTTAAACCCTTGGAAGGTGCAAGACCTTTGGTGCATTGATGTGCACATTTCATTTGCATTTTCATGCATCTCAAGCCGCGCATTATCACGCATTTTAAAGTTCATGCATTTTCATGTATCTCAAGCCGCGCGTTGTCGCACATTAAAAAAGTTCATGCATTGTCATGCATTTCAAGCGACTTGCGTTGTCGCGCACTCCATGCAGTATGCATTTCAAAAAAAAGCAAACAAAAAAATAGTGCATATGTCATGCACCATTGTAGATATTGCATATGTCATGCATTTCATTGTAGATAGTGCATATGTCATGCATCATTGTAAATATTGCATATGTCATGCATTCCATTGTAGATATTGCATATGTCATGCATTTCATTGTAAATAGTGCATATGTCATGCATTTCCTTGTATATAGTGCATATGTCATGCATTCCACTGTAAATATTGCATTTACATACATCCCATTGCATATTGTAGATATCGCATTGTAGTTTCCATGCATTCACTACATCACCCCTTTCATCTAGGGCTCGCACCTTTCCTTGTTGAGCTTGGTCTAGTATGTGCTCATACTTTTCACGTCGAAGCACATTTCTGCATGTGTACACGCCTATTCCACGCTGGTATGTTGGTTTGAGGATTGTGGCACCTTTTCTGTGTTAGACATGGCTTGTTTGTGTCCATGCCTTTCCTAGGCAAGATACGGTTTGGCCTGCGTGCCTTATCCATTGTAAATATCCATTCCATTGCATATTGTAGATAGCGCATTGTAGTTTGCATGCATTCACTGCATCACCCCATCCATCTATGGCTTGCGCCTTTCCATGTTGAGCTTGGTCTGGTATGTGCCCATACTTTTCATGTTGAAACGCGGTTATGAGATTTGGTGTACGTCGCCTATTCCACGCTGGTATGTTGGTTTGAGGGTGACGGCACCATTTTCTGTGTTAAATGTGGTTTGTTTGTGTCCATGCCTTTCCTAGGCAAGATTTGGTTTGGCTGCATGCCATATCCACTGTATATATTACATTGCAGTGTAATTTTTGCATCCATCATTAGGATCATTGTTCTTTCGTTAGCGGGTTGTTTCCCCACTTATGTCATTCCACCCAATACTCGTTCTTGTGTCTGTCTACATTACTCATAGTTCTACATGTGTACGCGCTTTGAGGGTTGCGGCACCTTTTCTATGGTAGACAGACTTGTTACTTCCATCAATCTATTTGACATTTGTGTGGTTTTGAACCGCTAATGATTGAATCATGATTCGATTGCATTGCATTTCCTTTTGCATTATTATACATAGTTTTGTATATATTGCATATCATTTTGCATATTATGCATGTTGCTAACGATATCGTACCTGTTAAGTTGCTTTCATTTGTAGGCATGATATTGTATGTGCGGTTCATTTGGAGCTGGTGCAACCAAACGAACCGCACAGGTATTGTATCCTCCGAGTGAGACGTATCGAGAATTGCATAATTCTCTTACATCCCCTCTACATTGTAGTGTAGTTTGGTGTACGCTTGCTTAAAACTGTCGCATGTTATGCTTCGTTACAGCTTTCCTTGCATGATCATGAGTTATGCTCGGCTTCTTGCATTTTTAATTCCATTTTGCCCCTGCCTTCGGGCGCATATCTTGTCCGGCTTGTACGCCTTGTCTAAGTCTTCGGCCTTGTCAAAAATGGGTCGTCTCTGGACTTTGACAATCACTCTCGTCATTGTTATGACTTTCGAGTTCTGTCAAAGAAGGGCAACTGTAGACACCCCATTTTTGACCGTCCTCAAGACTTGGACATCACCGCTTCAACACTCGGTGATCATCCATGTTTGTGTTTGTCTTGAGTTCCCAGAGGTCTTGGATACGCGCCTTGCCTCAAGATCTCTCGACTAAACTGTTTTGTGTTTGGTTTTGCACCAAACACTTCTTCTTTGCCTTGGATGGGCAAGGAATGGCTTGTGGGCCATCCCCACACTCCACCAGCCATAGCTTGAGGCCACCGGCTGTGTCTTGCTGACACCAGCTAAATATTTGGCCGGCCGGCACTATAGATGGCTGGTCGACTATCTTTTTTTGGTTAATTGCATTTTGGCCGGCCGACTACTATGCATCAGCTTTTGCAGATATTTTCATGCAACTGGCATGCACTTGGCTCCCCTCCATACATGTGTATGGAGGGATTTCCCTCTTAGCTAGCTTGTCTTGTAAGCTTGCAAGATTGAGCTCTATAAAAGGAGGCCTCTTCTTCCTCCATTAGGGTTAGAGAAAAAAGAAGACAAAAAAGCTGAGGACAGCTCTGATATTAGGGTTTTGACTTTGTATCTCTTCGATCTCTATATCTCTCTCTTGAGCTTAGTGTGTGTGTTTAGTCTCATTTTTGCACACAAACACCCACTATTACACTATCCTCTTGGAGCTGAGGCCCTTGAAGGTTGTTTTTGAAGTTTTGGAGCTGGTTTGAGCCAAAGAAGCTGCGGGTCTTCCATCCTTGAAGAGGGTCAACAAGGGTAAGCACTTACTCCTTTAAATACCCCATTTTTGCAAAGCTTTTTTGACTATCTTGCATCTATTTTTGAGCTTAGCATATAACACATAAAAGTCTTGTTTTTGCCTACTCTAACTAGTTGTTTAAGGGTGTCTTAAGCTTTAGGGTTGTTTGACCCCTCTTAAGGCTTTTTTGGCCCTTGTTTTGTACCATTTTGGTTGAGCTCCGGGACCATTGTGTTTGGGCCTCCTCACCACTGAAATCTTGAGGAATTTCAGTAGCGAGGATGGTGCCTTGAGGTCCTAAGAAGGAGAGGGTCACCCCCTTTCCATGTTGTCCTTGAAAAGGGCTATTTTTGCCTCTTGAGGGAGCATCTAACTAGTGTATGTTGACCATGCCTTAGCTTTTTTTTTTTTTTTTTTTTTGTGCTTATTATGTCATGATTTAGCACTGTTTTGAGTTGATTTAGGTACACCATGCTTGCTTAGCATACATGCCTTGTAATGCCATGATTTGCCTTAATACATGCATAGCATTTAGACTACCATGCTCATGTATTTTGGCCAAGCTTTGTGAAGCTTATATATATGTTTTGATGTGTTTGAGGTCTGTTTTTGGTCATTCATGTCATTCATGTTTTTCCTTGCATAGCTACCATGTAATCCCCCTTTGTATGCCTTGATGTATTGGCCATGAGCATGCCATCCTTGCATCTTTCCAATGGTTTGGAACCATTTTTCATGACATTTCAGTCCTTGTTTCATGTTCACATGCTTGCATTTTATCACTCCTTTAATATTTTAAGAGGTTGTGTTGTATGCTCCATGTTTAAGCATTTGTGCATGCCTCCATGTGTAGATCGTTTAGATGCCATCTAAGTGGTTTTTGGGGCCTACCTTAACATGATTCAGGACTGTTTTGATCCATTTTGGTCATTTGCTTCATGTGTCATATGATCATGCTTTAGGTCCTTGGGCTTGGTTGCATGCTTAGCTTGCATTAGTAGGTTGATTTGGCATCATTTCCTACATGTTTTTCAGAGCTTACATTGCATGCTAATTGTCCATGTTTGCCTCCTTTTAAGTGTGCTTAGAAGCTGTTCCTTTATGCTTAAGTGTTGGCCCATCAACGTGTACATGTGTGTGTGTGTGTGTTGGCCCTCATTTCCATAGCATTGGCCACTGTTTTAGGCTTGTTTGAGGGCTGCCTAAATTAGTTTAAGTCCATCCCCTTTGCTTGTTTACATGCTGACCTTGCTTGTTTACATGCTGACCTTGTATGTTTGCTTGCATACTTGCACGTACACATTGCATTGCCATGTTGCATATTAGTTCACATGCTTAGGATTGCATTGCATTGGCATGCATGCTTTGCCTCTTGAGTTGAGTATGATAGAGGTTGAGCCCCTTTGTTTGATTATGTGCATTGCATTCCATATCAAAATGCACACTTGATCCTTTGGACCATCATGCATGGAAATGCGCGATTGGTGGTCCGAGAATCGAGGCCCATCCTCCTTTGAGTCATACACATGATAAGGGGTGTGGATGGTGCATACATTGCTTGAAATGCATTGCCACGCTTTGTTTTGCCCTCTGTTGCTGTCAACGCAGATTCTGTAGGAAGATTTGGCCGGCCGACCATCTTCAGTGCTGACCGGCCATCTATCAGTGGTCAACAGTTCAATTCGTGGCCGGTGACCATTCTCCATGGCCGATGGCCATTCTTCCTAGCCGGTGGTGTTCCCTAGTGTCCATGGAGCATACCTTAGGAGTTGTGCAATTTTCAGAGGAGCAGAGTGGGGAAAACAGAGGCAACTTGTGCATGGCAGTGGCTTTCCGGCGGCCGAACGCACGCATTGGGCCCTCTTCCAGGTTTCTTCTTGCTTTCATTAGATTAGTTAATTAGCTTAACTAGTTTAATTGGTCTGTAATATTTAATTAGCTTGTAGGTTAATTAATTGTATTATTCTTTCGGTCCTTCCGAGCGAGGGCGAATTTGTAATAAGTGTGGGTGCGTGTGTGCATGTCTTCCAACCCCCACTTCTTTCTCCTTTTTACTTACCTGCTTTTGATGGTTAGTGTTACGGCATATTTAAATTAGCATCCTTATGCTATGCATGCATGCATCATTCATCGGTCTTGCATGCACCGGGCTCGGCGCATCATGCTAACTGCATAAGTATTTCAAATCTAACTTGAATACATGCTATCTGTGCATTTTCACATGTCATCCTTAGATTAGCTGAGCCTATTCTAGTGACATTCCGTATTGTAGACGCGCCCTTGGGGCCTCTCTTCTACAGTTCGGACTCCCCTGTTTTGTTTTGTTGCGGTTCTAAATCTTGAACCAAAGAGTCCAACTCTGGCAAATCGTTTTGAAGAAAAACAGATTTTGAAAAAGTAGTGCCAAACATGGACTTAGCGATTCTGAGTCGCCACCTAAATATTTTAAAATGGGAAATTTAGGAAACCACGACTCGGTCGAAAGGCCACGTGTCCGTCATCACCAAAGTGGTCTTGGCTCGGGAGCTTGGGTACGATCGGGGAAGGTCAGCTATGAGCACCCCCTTTCGCCCGGTTCGAAGACCGGCCTCTACTAACCGTGATACCCGTTTTTAAAAACATTATGTGTTCTTATTCCAATTATTAACCTAGAATTACTATGTTATGCGTGCAGCAAACAAGTATAGACTAGATTGCCTAATTTGGAAACAAACATTGCATATCCGTTCGTTTTGAAAATGCTTCGGAATTTGCTACTCGTAAGTAGGCTAAAACACGGATTTCAACGAGTTATTCCAACTCAAGCAATCCAACCTCCACCCACAGGCATTTAAACAGTTTATCGCATATAAGTATTTAGCCACATGGTAAGCATATTGTCATGCTAACATCCACACGCATGCGATATGCTAAAGCATAAAATACTTACATCGTACTCCGTGCCAAAACAAGAAACTAGTTAGCAAACATGCATGACCTAGTTCATGTTAAGTGACTAATGCAACACAGGCAAGGATGCAATTTAGAGTAGGCTCGGCTAACCCTAAAGATGGCATGTGAAATGCACTTTATTCGATGCATGTATTCAATTTGGAATTGAAAATACAATGCAGTTTGTATGATGTACCGAGCCCGATGCATGTCAACAAATGCATAGATGCACGCATGCATAGCATAAGGTACGCTAAAATAAACGTGCCCTAATACTAACCATTAAAAGCAGGTAAGTAAAAGGGAAGAAAGAAATGGGGGTTGGAAGACATACACACATTCACCCACACTTATTACAATTATGCCCTCTCTCGGAGGGACCAAAAGAATATACAGATAATTAACTACGCAAGTTAATTAAATATTACAAATTAATTAAATTAATTAATCTAAGGAAAAACAGTAAAACGCCTCGGGGCGAGGGCTCGATGCACGCGCGCTCGGATTCCGCTCGGAATTGCACTGCCATGCCTAGCTTGCCTCTGTTTTCCCTACTTTGCCTTTCTGAAAACTTCCAAAGTCTCAGAACTACTTCCTTGGATAATGGGAATCGCCACCGGCTGGACAGAATAGCCACCGGCTGCTATATGTGGCCATTGGCACAAAATTCATCCATCGGCCATCAATTGACTACCGGTCGGCACTAAATGTCTGCAAAACCTGCAGCTCACAGCAGCAGAGGGCAAAAACTTGCATGGCAATGTAATTCCAACAATGTATGCACCAAACACACTCCTTATCATGTTTATGACTTAAAGGAAGATGTGCCTCGATTCTTGGGCCACCAATCACGCACTTCCATGCATGATGGCCCAAGAGTCAAATGTGCAACTTCTATTTCAAATGCATGCAAACCAAACAAACCAAAATCCCAATCCCTATCACCAAATCAAGGGACAAGGAATGCATGTTGATGCAATGCAACCTAGTCATGTTAGCTATCATGCAATATGAGCAATGCAATGTACTTATGCAAAAGCATACAAGCAAACATGAGGTAAGCATGCAAACAAGCAAATGATGGTCTTAAACATAACCTAGGCAACTCCAAATAAGCCTAAAATCAGTAGCCATAATGCCCAAAAATGAAAGCCAACACACACACACACATGCATATGTTAAGACTTAACACTTAGGCGCAAAATGAGCAACCCTCAAGCACACTTGAAAGGGGATATCATGGACACTTAACATGCATCCTAAGCTCTGAAAATCATGCAAAACATGGTGCTAAAACAAGCAACAAAGTAAACTAATCATACTACAATGTCCCACGCATTCAAGGTTCACCAAAGAGGTAATGGACTACACTTAACACAACCATTCATGGCATGCATTAGGCGACCAAAAACAGAGTTTTAACACATAAAACTAAGTCCAAAAGACCACATAGATGACATCTAAGTGACTCAAATTTAAAGGCATGCATATTGGCCAAAGCAAAGGGCATACAATACATGCTTTCAAAGCAATAGAGAGGCATGCAAGGCAAACATATGGGCATGCCAAAGGGACTAAAATTACATGCTAAATGGTTCCAAACCATTGAAATGATGAAGGCAATGCATACTACACATGCACCTACTTGAAGCATGCAAGTTACAATGCAAAGGGGCTATATTGAACATGCCAAGATCGACCCAAATGACTATGGATAGAGCTAAAACATGTCAAGATAGGCACAAAATCTTCATGGACCTAAGCCTAAAGCATGCTCAAATTAGGGCTAACGACCTAAGGCACGTTAAGGCAATACAAGGCATTACATGGCAACTATGCTAAGCATGCATAAAGTGGCCAAAACCAACATGATACAAAGTTATAATATGGTATAATAAGCATGAAAAACAGTCATGGCATGCTCAACGCACACTTGAACATAGGCTTCCTCAAGAGGCCAAAACTTGTCCTTTTCAAGGGCAACAAGGAGAGGGGGTGACCCTCTCCTTCTTGGGACTTCAAGGCATCATCTTCACCACTGAAATCCCTCAAGATTTCAGCGGTGAAGAGACCCCAACACCAAAATCCCGGAGCTCTCACAAAATAGCACAAAATGAGGCCTTTTCAAGGCTTAAGGATGGTCAAACCTCTCCAAAGCACAAAACACTCTTAACCAACAATAAAGAGGACCAAAAAATAGAACTTTTTTTGTATTAAACACTAAGCACAAAAATAGTTCAAAGATAGGTAAAAAAGGAATGCAAGAATGGGGGAAATAAAGCAAGTTTCTCACCCTTGTTGACCTTCTTCACCAAAGATGATGTTGTTGCTTCCTTAAGCTCTAATCCAGCCAAAAACTCTAAAAACAACCTCTTGGAACCTCAAAAATCAAGGGAAGGTGGAACACTAGGTGTTGATGTGCAATAGTGAGACACAAACACCTACTGTACCAACAAGAGAGCAAAAGAGAGATAGAATAGATATAGAATTCAAACCCTAAAACCATGGCTTCTTCTCTGTCTTTTCTCCCTAAAAATGTCTAATTCTCCTAACTCTTGAGCCAAGAGAAGAGATCCCTCTCTTGTAGACAACAAAGCTTACAAGCTAAGCAAACCAAAGGCTCATCCCTCCATACACGTGTATGGAGGGGAAACTAATACAAGACAGCTGCCTTAAAATATCTCATAAAGAAACTGAACAGTAGTCGGCAGGGCAAAATTGTCATTTTGACAAAATTGACTGCCGATCGGCACAAAAGAGTGCCGACCAGCACAATATAGTGCCGATGGCAACACCAACCAGCCGGTGGCCTCTAGCCACTGTCGGTGGTGTGTGGGGATGCCTCACAAGGCATTCCTTGCCCCTCCAAGGCAAAGCACAAGTGTTTGGTGCAAAACCAGACACAAAACGGTCAAGTTCGGAGGTCCTGAGGCAAGGCGTGTAGCCGAGAACTCCGGGAACTCCAAACGAACACAAACATGGATAATCACCGGGTGTTCAAACGGTGACGTCCAAGTCTTGAGGACGGTCAAAAATGGGGTGTCTACACGTATGTGTTGCATTAGCCATCTTAACATGGACTTGGATCATGCATGATTGCTAACATGTTCTTGTTTTGGCGCGGAGTACATTGTAAGTATTTTATGCTTTGGCATCTCGCATGAGTGTGAATGTTAACATGACATCATGCTTACCATGCGGCTAGATGCTTACATGATATAAATTGCCTGAATGCCTGTGGGTAAAGGTTGGACTGTTTGAGTTGGAACAACTCATTGAAATCCGTATTTGAGCCTACTTACGAGTAGCAAACTCCAAAGCGTTTTCCAAACAAATGGATATGCAATGTTTCATTCCAAATTAGGCAATCTAGTCTATACTTTTGTGTTGTGCGCATCACACAGTAATTCTAGCTAATTAACCGGAATAGGAACACATAACGTTTTCATAATAGGATATCACGGTTAGTAGAGGTCGATCTTCGGATCGGGCGAGAGGGGGTGCTCGTAGCTGACCTTCCCCAATCGTACCCAACTTCCCGAGCCGAGGCAACTTTGGGGATGATAGACACGTGGCATTTGGCACCGAGTCAGGGTTTCCTAAATTCCCCCATTAAAAAATATTTAGGTGGTGACTCTGTATCTGGCAAAGCAGTCCATGTTTGGCACTTCTTTACAAAAAAATCTGTTTTCAAAAACGATTTGCCGGATTTGGACTCTTTGGTTTAGATTAAGAACCGTGACAATTTGAGTCCTGAACTGTAGTTGACCCACAGACGAACAAAACGGGATTTTCCAGGGACGTTCGGGGATGTCTACAGGGCGACCCAGGCAGAAGTTAGAGCAAGAAAAATAAGAAAAAGAACAAAAAAAAAAAGAAGAAAAAATGCAAAGAATGAAAAAAAAAAAAAAAGAAAAGAAGAAAAATGAAGAAAATGAAAAGAAAAGATGAAAAAGAAAAAAGAAGAAAAGAATTGAAAAGAAAAGAAGAACAAAGCTCGCAAGGTTGAAAACCCAGAAAGGGCGGCCTTGGAAAAAGTTAGAGCGCAAAAAGAGAGGTTAATACCCAAGTGTACCTTAACCCGAACTACGTAAGGCTTGATTCCCATCTTTGGGATACGTAGGCAACTTAATTCTGAAGTCCAGCCGTAAAACACTTCAAATTCAACTGTGTCCATGTGATGGTTCTTGTCATCTTTGTCTTCTCTATATTCGAGAATTTAGTTGTAATTGTCACTGTGAGGACTGGTTGCCACGTGCTACGGCGCTATTCAAACTAGGAGCAACTTTCCATTGCCGTGCAGTGCTGCGGTGCTATTCAGACAAGGTGCAATTTTCCATTGTTTTAGATCTGAGGTTGTGCATCTCAAGAGTAAATCCTGCGTTGATCGAGCAGTGGCCATTTACAAAAATAGTTTTTGAGAATTTTTAATGAGGTTGACTAATTCTCTCGAAAATTATTCCATTTTTCTAAAACTAGACCATTTCTTGGACCCAAAAAAGGAAATTTTCAGTGCTCATAACCTGACTTGCATGATTTCAAATCAGAAAATCTAACAAGCGTGTTAATCTAACTCTCATTTTGGTTAAAATTGTTTTAGCAAAAGCCAAAAACAAAAAATGGTCAAAATGATGAACTAGGGGCACAGTTGAGTCAGGTTTTCTGTCTTTTCCCCTTTCTCAACGCATTTGCCAGAAAGGGCATCATACCTGCCAGAAAAGGGCACCACTGAAGCTAACCGCCAAAGGACAGAAAGCTCTCACATCCTCCAAGCAACAAGGTATCAAGCCAAGTGCGAAGCACGAACTGGAATGGGGCAAGATATTCCACTCCCTCATCTAGACAGATCTGATCACGTCCAAACTCCCTAACAGAGCATCGTCAACCGATGTCAGCTGCAGATTTGCTATATACCCAGTTGTAGTGCAGCCCCTCTGTGGAAGAAACTCACTATTGTGAACAAGAAAAAGAATCTAGCGGAATGCTAGGGGCAAGAGCTCGCAACTTTCTATTTATCCATCAACCACTCAGGGGAGGGATAAAAAAATGAGAGATTGAAGAATAGAGAGATGTGTGCTGAGAGAAAAAGTGAGGAAAGGGCTTTTTCATAAAAACAGAGCCTGAAGGCCGAGTGATGTAAGAATCACAAATGAGAAAAGGGTGGGAAACAGTACCCGAAGAAACTGGCTCCTCATGAACTGAGAGGTCTCTTGCCATTGGCGATACACATTCGAGTGTTGTGTTTGTGTCTTTGTTTGTCTCAATTCTTGTTTTGAGTCGTTTTGAGTGTCAACAGATGTGTTTACGTTGTTTTACCTTCGTTTTTCCTTTGTCAAGTCATTTTGGCTGTGGCCAGTCGCCAGCTCAATACCCGGTTAAGAACTCGTTTCTTAATTTCAAATTCAAAAATAAAATTGTTTTATGCTCGAAGTGCTGTGCCGTTCTCCACATTTGTGCAAAACAAGATTTGTTCTTTCATAAAGCCACAGGGTTCAACCCAGGTCATGTGAAAACAGTAAAACCAGGACCTATCTAAAGCTATATAGGTTCCAAACTACAAAGCAAAAGAAAATTAGGAAATTTGAAACGTCTGAGTTTGTTTCAATTTCAGAAAAATTCCGTGATTATACTCTGGAGGTGCCTCTTTAAGCCTTGTCAATACTCCGGAGTATGAGTGCGCCTCTACCTCAAGCTCAAGATCAAGTCTGCTTCAAAAGCCAGAATGGCAATCGGGAGTGCTCTCTCTGAGTACCATTCCATGCCAGAGGCATCTTGGTTGTGTTTGCAATGAGTTCCTAGGGAAAGTTATGAATATGATCAGGACGAAAAACAGCATTTGTGGTTTCTACATGCAGATGTTGCTCCTTGTCATCATTTCAGAACCTTTATACTGTGAGTTGAAGGTAAGTATTCGAAGAATACAAGAGGAGATCCCCATCAGAGTAGAGCGGTTCATCACCACTCAACCCATGAGGTGCTTTCTAAAGTGCCACTTTGTTTGTTTATTGCAATCCCTAAGCTTCATGCACTGCATTGCTTGTAACATGTTGTAACATGTATCGTATCATCGCACCTATTGCATTTATTTGCATCTTGTGTTATCTTGTATCGTTTATCCTTTTACGCCGTGCTACGTTTAGGATTGTTGTCCTCCGGGACTTTCTCAGGTTGCACAGAGCACATGCCTGATAGTTTGTTTCGGACCTCCTGTCACGATTTCAGCGTGGTTTGAGTGTCCATTTCCTCACACGATTTCAGCGTGTTTGGAATTTGTCTCAGATTGCGTCGTGTACGCATCTGGGCAATTTGTTTTCGGACCTCCTCTCACGATTTCAGCGTGGTTTGAGTGTCCCTTTCCTCACACGATTTCAGCGTGTTTGGAATTTATCTCAGATTACGTCGTGTACACACCTGGGTGGTTTGTTTCGGACCTCCTGTCACGATTTCAGCGTGGTTTGAGTGTCCCTTTCCTCACACGATTTCAACGTGTTTGGAATTTATCTCAAGTTGCGTCGTCTACGCACCTTGGTGGTTTGTTTCGGACATCCTCTCAAGATTTCAGCATGGTTTGAGTGTCCCTTTCCTCACACGATTTCAGCGTATTTGGAATTTATCTCAGATTGCGTTGTGTATGCACCTGGTCGGTTTGTTTTGGACCTCCTCTCACGATTTTAGCGTGGTTTGAGTGTCCCTTTCCTCACACGATTTCAGCGTGTTTGGAATTTATCTCAGATTACGTCGTGTACGCACCTGGGTGGTTTGTTTCGAACCTCCTCTCACAATTTCAGCGTGGTTTGAGTGTCCCTTTACTCACACGATTTCAGCGTGTTTGGAATTTATCTCAGGTTGCGCTGTGTACGCACCTGGGCGGTTTGTTTCGGACCTCCTCTCACGATTTTGGCGTGGTTTGAGTGTCCCTTTCCTTACACAATTTCAGCGTGTTAGGAATTCATCTCAGGTTGCGTTGTACGCGCCCCTAGGCAGTTGTTTTTGGACCTCTTCTCACGATTTCAGCGTGGTTAGAGTGTTCCTTTCCTTGCATGATTTTAGCGTGTTTGGAATTTATCTCAGGTTGCGTTGTGTGCGCACTTGGGCAGTTGCTTTCGGACCTCTTCTCACGATTTCAGCGTGATTAGAGTGTTCCTTTCCTAACACGATTTCAACGTGTTTGGAATTTATCTTGGGTTACGTTGTGCGCGCACCTGGGTGGTTTGTTTTCGGGCCTCTTCTCACATTTTAACGTGGTTAGATTGTTCCTTTCCTTGCACGATTTCAGCGTGTTTGGAATTTATCTCAAGTTGCGTTGTGCGCGCACCTGGGTGGTTTGTTTTCGGGCCTCTTGTCACGATTTTAGCGTGGTTAGAGTGTTCCTTTTCTTGCACGATTTTAGCGTGTTTGGAATTTATCTCAAGTTGCGTTGTGCGCGCACCTGGGCGGTTTGTTTTCGGGCCTCTTCTCACGATTTCAGCGTGGTTAGAGTGTTCTTTTCCTCACACGATTTCAGCGTGTTCGGAATTTGTCTCAGGTTACGTCGAACACGCTCCTAATTGGGTTTGTTTTTCCTTCTCTTGTGATTCCAGCATGGTTGGAATATATCACCCTTTGCATTTTATCGCTCTATTTTGCGCATCGCACTCTTTTGTGCACCTTACTTGCATTGTGTATGCATTTTATCGCGCTATTTTGCGCATCGCACTCTTTTGTGCACCTTACTTGCATTGTGCATGCATTTTATCGCACTATTTTGCGCATCGCACTCTTTTTTGCACCTTACTTGCATTGTGCATGCATTTTATCGTGCTTTCTTGCGTATTGCACTGATTTGTGCAGCTTACACTCGCGCTATCTTGCGCACCTCACCTGCACTTGCTAGTGCATTGCCCGCGCTTTCTTGCGCACCTCACTTGCACTTGTTAGTGCATGGCATCGCACTATCATGTGCACTCTCTGGTCTGGGGAGACCTTAAATCCTCTGGTCTAGGAGACTTTAAATCCTACATCTTCATTCGCACTATCTTGTGCACTCTCCGGTTTAGGAGACCTTAAATCCTCTAAAGGTGCAATTTCTTTGGTGTTTGTCGTGCCCGAACGACTTCCGGTGGTCTGGTATAGCCACCTGCCTGTGTTTGTGGTGAGTTCCTAGGAGACCAACTGAGACGGTGGAAACTAGAGTTCGAATGGCTCATGCCTAGAATGCAAAGGTTCGGAATTTCTGAGACTAAAGTCTGGTTTAAATACCCAGGGGTATATCCTCGGCTTGAAATCTATATGGCTGCCCCATAGATTGAGATAGCGTGTGTATGCGCCTTAATTCTGGATACTAAACCAACCTAGTCTGTCACCTTGTTGGAGAATAGGGAAAGCTGAGACCATAGTCAGGGAGAAAAGTAGTACCTGCAGTTCAACCGAAGAAGAAGGGGAAGGTCCCCAGCAGCATGAGGTAGGTCATTGCCAATTGCCCCTGTAAGGTACCTTCACTTCCTAGCTATTACATTGCATTGCATTGCATAAATCCTGAATTATCGAACTGGCTTTGCGCAGCGTAGAAGTCCAATTATCAAACCAGCTTCGCGCAGCGTATAAGTCCAATTATCAAACCAGCTTCACATAGCGTATAAGTCCAATTATCAAAACCGGTTAACAATAGCAGGTGCGCCTGTTTGTTCGCACCACCCAAATCGGTTTCGCGTAGCGTATAAGTCCAATTATCAAAATCTTCCTGAATAACATTTTGCATCTTGCCCCTGAATTATGCTTGTTTGATTCCTTGCAAAGGGATACATAGGCATCCTGCGGGTTCAACCAACTCCATTTATATTTTGTTGGTTTGTCCAAGTCTTCGGCCTTGTCAAAAATGGGTCGTCTCTGGACTTTGACATTCACTCCCATCACTTCTTAACTTCTGAGTTCTGTTAAAGAAGGGCAATTGTAGACACCCCATTTTTGACCGCCCTTTAGACTTGGGCACTATTGATGGTTTACTTGGTGGAGAAAGGTGTGCAGGGGCAAAGGTTCAGTTTCTTCGGCAAGGAGAGAGTCAAATCCCAACTTCATACCCCTTATGGGCCAAAACAATCTTGATCAAAAGATTTTAGACCTTGAAACCCTCTCTTTCAAAATGTTTTGAAAATAAAGTTCCTACGATGTTCCGACGCTCGCATTTCGTTAAATGCTACGCTTTTCGGTAAATCGAGCAAGGACAAAGTGGAAATGAATGAAAGAGAGATGAAATCTTTAAAAAAATCTTTCAAAACACTTTTTTGAGGGGTTTGGAGTTGAAGAAAAGAGGAAAGGAGAGAAGAAAACTAGTTTGGGAGAAGTTCGGAATGAATCCGGGTAGGACCAAAACTGCGCGGCTTCACCAAAATAGGCATAACTGTTTTCACAGTTGGAATTTTGATGCAAGGTTGACACCATTGGAAAGTTTACTTCTAGGGATTCAATTTGGACACAAGAATGACCTGAAAAGGGGTTCAGATGAAGGAGTTATGGCCATTTGAAGTTGGACCTGGAAGGCAGAATTTTCCTACCGACCAGAAAAACTAGCTGGCCAACCAGAAAAGTGGCTGGCCGACCACTTTCTCCTGAAAAAGTGGTCGGCCGACCAGAAAAGTGGTTGGCAGGTCCCAAACTCAGATTCTTTGAAGATATTTTCTCTCCAGCTGTCTTCCACAACCTCCAGCTGTTCCATAGACAGATATTTTCGAGCCAACTCTCATTTTTGCTATATATAAGGCTCTATCTCTCATTTTCAAGGGACAATCTTCTTGGAGAAGCTTGGGAGCTTCTCACTCTAAAAAGTCTCTCTTTCTACAACTTCTAGGGCTAAATCTCTGCCCCTCTCTCTATATACTCCACTTCCTTGCCCATTTTGTGCAAAGAAGTACTTGAAAGTAAAGAAATGCTTCTAGTTTACCTAGGCATCCTTCATCAAAGTTAACCACCATTGGGCTGAGGTTCTTTGAGGATCATTTTGAGCTTCAAAAGATGGTTTTGGCTCAGATTATCTACTGGTTTGCTATGCTTCAAGGGTAATCCATTTTCTCTCTTTTTTAGCTTTGTCTTGATCACTCTCTTAGCCATCTTTGCATGCTTATTTTGGATTAACTATCAACTGCAAAAAGCTTTATTTTTTAGTACTTAACATATTTGTTTGAGGCTCCTTGGGTGTTGGGGGTGTTCTACCCCCTTTTGTGCCTTGTTTGGCCTTGTTTTGGGCCGTTACTTTAGGCCTTTGTAATCATCCTTGCTTGGCCTTTTAGCCACTGAAATCCAGTGGATTTTCAGTGATTGGCATGTGGTTTTGAGGTCCTAAATCAAAGAGGGGTGACCCTCTCTCTTTTGGTCTTGTTTACTTGCATTTTTGGCTTATCAAAGGAGAATATATTTTCATACTCTCAAGGCTTGATTTAGGCACTTTTTGGTGACTTTTAGGGCCTACCTAGACTCTGTCCATAGTTGGTTTGATCATCCTTGGCATGCTTCTCATATGTGTAGTGTATTCCCATTCGTGGCTCATCAAAGTAGCATGTCATTCTAGCATGTATTGGCTATATTTTAGTGGGTTTTTGGCCATCATTTGGCATTCCATGACTCTATTTTTGGTTGGTCTGGTAGCCTCTCACATGCTTCATATGCTTCTAGTATAAATCTTGTTTACTAGCTTAGAATGCATGATGTTTTAGCTCATGATCCTAGCATATTTTGGCTTTGCTCCAACATGGTTTTGTTCATATTTTGGGCTGCTTTAGCTCTGTTTTGAGGCTTCTTGGTCGAATGATGCTTGCCATGGATGCTTGTTGTGTAATAGCCTTGACTAGCTTTGAGTTTTGAGGTCTATTGCATGCTTAACTTGAGATATTTGCATGTTTTAGCATCATTGGGAATGTTATTTCAGAGCTTGTAGGGCTGCTACACTTTCATATTTTCCACTCTTTAAGTGCTCTTGAGAGTTGTGCTTTTATGCCCTATTTGTGAGCCATTGCATGAGCTTCATTTTTGTGCCTTCCAAGCCATCATCCAAACTCATTTTTGCTACTATTTTGGCCATCATAGGGTCTATTTGGGGTTGGTTTGGCCATTTGAACATTGCCTTGTATGCCTATAGTGTAATGCACTTCACTAGTCTTTGGTGCTTGAGCCTTTCAACATGCATTGTATGAGTTCTTCGCATGATTCAGAGTCATCTTGCATGCCATTTTAGTGCTGGAATATATGCCATTGTACTCCATGTTGCATCCTTTCAAACCTTTTGGGAAGTTGTGTTTTGTGCCTTAGGCTTGGGCCCTTGCATTGTGCATGCTTGCATGTGTTTTGGTGCCTTAATTTCATCATCAATGGCCACTGATTGGACATGGCTGAGGCCTATCCATTTTGGTTTAAGTCCTTTTTGCATTGCGTATGCCACGTAGTTCATAGCATTGTGTATGCTAGTTGCATGTTTGCATGTCATCCTTTGCATGTTTGCATGACTAAATTGCATTGCATTTAGGTTGCATACTTGAGGTCACTTTGCACATGCCATGTTATGTGTTGCATTGTGTTTGGAATAGGAGTTAGTCCAAACACGGGAAATGAGGGATGTTTCATACTCGAAGTGATGAAACATGCCTCAATTCCCGGTCACCGACACTCTTGACTACCTATGACGGAGTTGTTGGCTTTAGGTGCTTGTATGTGCATTCATTTCACATTAAGTCGTGCAATTCGACTCCTCGGCCATCATGCATCGAGATGCGTGATTGGTGGCCCGAGGGTCGAGGACTACACTCCCTTGAGCTTGTGTAATGATGGGGTGAGTGGTTACGCACACATGTGTTGCAAATGCTTTGTTATGCCCCTCTCTTGCCCTCTGTTGCAGAAAACCAGAAACCAAGAGCAGAAACTGGTCGGCCGACTAGATAAAGTGGTCGGCCGACCACTTTTTCTAGTTTTTCACCACAAAAAGTGGTCAGCAGGTGGTCTCCAAGGCCAATAGCTGGTCAGCAGCCTTCCCACAAATTCCCAGGGTGGAGTTTCATCTCTCTGGAGCTTGGTGCAAGTTTCTGAGATCAATTGCAAACAAAGGCAAGTCGGGGCGCCGCGAGGGATTTCTGAGCAAGACGATCCGAGCATGCATGCATCCTTCGTCATCCAGAGCAGAGCTGAGGCAGCCTATATCATATAGTTTACATGTTTATTTAAGTTGCTTACTTAGTTGATTTGTTGATTAATTAGAATTGTGTAATAATTAGCTATAGCTTGTTATTCATTTTGTTGTGTAATAACTAGTTTAATTAGATTAGCTTAGATTAGCTAATTAGCTTGTTATTCAGACCCTCCGTCGAGAGGGCACAACTGTTATAATAAGTGTGCGTGTGTGTGATGCATGTCTTCCAACCCCCATTTCTTTCTCCCTTTTATTTACCAACTTACGATGGTTTGTTTTAGGGCACGTTTCAATTAGCATCCTTATGCTCGCATGTTTGCATCCATTCATCTGTCTTGCATGCACCGAGCTCGGCACATCATACTAACTGCATTGTATTTCAATTCTGAGTTGAATACATGTTATCTATAGCATCTCATATGTCATCTTAGAATAGCCGAGCCTATTGTAGTTGCATTTTACATGTGTTGCATTAGCCATCTTAACACAAACTAGGGTCATGCATTGATTACTAACTAGTTTCTATTTTGGCTCGGAGTACTCGGTAAGTGTTCATGCTTTAGCATCCTTGCATGTGTGTGAGTGATTGCCATGATAGCATGTTTACCATGAGGCTAACTGCTTATGTGATATAACTGCTTGAATGCTTGTGGGTGAAGGTTGGATTACTTGAATTGGAACAAATCATTGATTGCGAGTTTTAAGCCCACTTGAGAGTGGCAAATCACCATGTTTTCTAAGCCCACTTGAGGGTGGCAAAATCCGCATTTTAACCTACTTGCGAGTAGCAAACCGCTTTCAAAAACAAACATGAGATATTTTGTTCCAACTTAGGCGATCCAGTCTATACTTGTATGTTGTGCGTATCACATAGTAATTCTAGGCTAATAAACCGGGATAAGAGCGCATATGTTTTCAAAACAAAATATCATGTTTAGTAGTGGCCGATCTTTGATCAGGCGAGCAGGGGTGCTCATAGCTGACCTTCCCCAATCGTACCCAAGTTCCCGAGTCGAGGCAACTTTGGTGATGACGGACACGTGGCCTTAGGCAACGAGTCAGGGTTTCTTAAATTCCCACAAAATAAAATATTTAGGTGGCGACTCTGTATATGGCAAAGCAGTCCATGTTTGGCACTTCTTTCTAAGAATCAGTTTTTCAAAACGATTTGTTGGATTTGGACTCTTTGGTGATTTATCAATCTCGTATTGCACTTTGTCAGGTTAGATGCAGAATCGTGAGAATTTGAGTTTGAACTATAGTAAGCCCAAATAAACAAAACGGGATTTTTCCCGGGACGTTCGGGCGTGTCTACAGATACCGAGACCGTTTGTTTGTGCCGAAGTCTTGCCGAGGGGAGGTACACCGAGAGTTTCACCATTCACGCCTTGCAGTACATCCGGGAGGCACTAAGATGTATCGTGACTTGGGTCGCCAGTTTTGGTGGCGGGGTATGAAGAAGGATGTGGCAGTTTTCGTGTCTAAGTACCTTACTTGTCAGCAAGTGAAGGCCGAGCATCAGAGGCCAGTGGGTTTGTTACAACCCTTGCCTATTGCCGAGTGGAAATAAGAACATGTCACTATGGACTTCATTGTAGGTCTTCCGAGGATTCACCGAGGTAGTGATGCGATTTGGGTGGTTGTAGACTGGTTGACCAAGTCTGTGCACTTTATCCCTATGCGCGTGAGAGATTCGGTAGATTATCTTGCTGACTTGTATATTCGAGACATAGTGAGGTTGCACGAGGTCCCAATGTCGATCGTCTCAGATAGAGATCCACGTTTTACTGCTAGGTTATGGCGGAGTTTGCAGAGTGCCTTGGGCACTAGGTTGACCTTTAGCACAACTTATCATCCTCAGACTGACTGGCAGTTCGAGCGTACTATTCAGATCCTTGAGGATATGCTTCGAGGTTGTGTCCTTGACTTTAGTGGGTTGTGGGAGAGGCACTTGCCCTTGGTGGAGTTTGCCTACAACAATAGTTTCCAGTCGAGTATCGGTATGACACCGTTTGAGGCCTCGTATGGCCGACCGTGTAAGTCTCTAGTGTGTTGAGCCGAGGTGGGTGATGCACCTTTGTTGGGCCCGGAGTTGGTTCGGGAAACGACAGAGAAAGTTGAGCTTATCCGTAAGAGGCTTGTTATAGCCCAAAGTCGCCAAAAGAGTTATGCCGACCGTAGGAAGAGGCCTTTAGTATTTGAGGTAGGTGATCATGTCTTCTTGAAAATATCACCTAGGCGGGGTTTGATGAGGTTCGGGAAGAGTGGGAAGTTGTCCCCTCGGTTTATTAGTCCCTTTGAGATCCTTGAGCGGATTGGGGAGGTTGCATACCGTTTAGCTTTACCGCCACAATTGTCCGGGGTGCATGACGTGTTTCATGTTAGTATGCTTCGGAAGTACGAGCCGAATCCGTCGTATGTATTGGATTGGACCGACTTAGAGGTAGATGAGGATGCCTCGTATGAAGAGAGACTGGTGCGGGTCTTGGATAGACGAGAACAAGTCTTGCGAGGCAAGACGATACCCTTGGTGAAAGTTTTGTGGAAACATCACGGAGTGGAGGAAGCCACTTGGAAACGTGAGTTAGAGGTCCGTCAGAAATATCCGGACTTGTTTGTTAATGTGTATTCATGTATTGGGAATTTTGTTGTATTGATAAACTTTAAGAGCATTGAATATGTCTTAAGTTGTAAAACATTGTATATGTTTCGGTTTATGGAAATATTATGGAACTTGCCTTGGAATGGAAGTTTATTTTTAACATTATGTATGTTAGTTCTGTTTTAGAAATGCAAATATATTGTTGGCATTGAATATGTAATTGAATGGTGGAATATGTGTTGAAATTGGTAAATTTCAAGGGAAAGCATGTTGATAATGCATGTTGTAACATATGTTGTAATTTGCCTCTTGAAAAGAGATGAGATGACTGGTAATGGGTCAGGTTGTTGAATATTGAGTTATAATATTGTTAAGAATTGAGAAAAACATGTTTTTGAAACTTGTATCTAATTTCGGGGACGAAATTCTTTAAGGAGGGAGGCTATAGCGATCTCGGTTTTCCCTTCCTTTGTGCATTGTATTCCGGATTCGGTTTCGTGGATGTGTTGTTGTCGTCTTGTTCTTGTTTCCATCCTTTACTCTTTGTATTTGAGTCTTGGGTTGTGTTGGGCAAGTTTGAAACAGGTTGGTTCTGTTTGAAAACCAAAAGTTGACGCCCAGATTTTGGCATTCACGCTCGAGCGAGCCCTTTGTTTTTGCTTCTCCGCTCGAGCGGGCGTTTTGACGCTCGAGCGTGATTTTCCTTCTCTCAGTATTTTGTTCTGCAGGTCTTCAAACGCTCGAGCGTCCACTTTCACGCTCGAGCAGGGACCATATTCTGCAAAACTTCTAGAAGTATGCATCTGGCGCTCGAGCGGCGCTTTTGACGCTCGAGCGTAAGTCTGTGTCTGACGCTCGAGCGGGGAATCCCACGCTCGAGCGGACATGTTTTTATATTAGTTCGGGGTTTCACTTTTTGGATCACTTTTCGGCATTCTCTCTCTCTCTAACTTTTCAAAACCTCCATTTGAGAGCTCCTCTCTCTAGAATACAACTTCTTTCTAAGGTTTGATCCAGTTTGAGTGATCTTCCACCCTTGTCCCTTTGTAAAAAGTGTGGGGTTTGGCTTGCTCTTCATTTTGATCCAAAAATCTTGAAGTTTGGAGCACTTTGGAAATTCTTCATCATCTCCATTTGGTCTCATCTTTTGAGGTAGGGATAACTACTCATCTTTATGAGCTTTGACATAGATTTTTGGCATTTTGTATAAATGGTTTGATTTGGGTGTTAGGGTTTGAGATTTGAAACATTGAAAAATAGGGGTTTTGTTATTTTAACCCATACAAGTGTATCTTGGGTCTTAAAATGAGATTAGTGTTGTTTATTGTTGATATTTAGACCATTAGGTCAATATTGGGAAAAATGGAGAAAATGCCATATTTGGGTTTTTCTTGGGTCATTAGTGTAATTAATGACTTTCGTTGTGAAATATGAAATTGGGATGGAAATGATGAAATTAGCTTAATATGAGATAGAATGGTGGAGTCGGATTTATTAATCGCTCACTTTTGAAAATGTTGATAATTTATTTGTTGACGCATTTATTATCTGTTTATAAATAATTGCCTTGGGCTATCGGTGGAGGATAGTCTTGATAGTTGTAGACACTGCATGATGATTAGGTAAATTAAAACTAATCGGTTGAATATGTCATTGAATATGACGATTGGAATAATACATCAAATTTGTGTATTGATTGATTGTGTATATAATAATTGTTTATATACAATGTGTTGTGTGGGAGGAGATAGAGGATGTAATCCACGGTTTGGGAGGAGATAGGGGATGGACTCCATTGATATAGTAAATCTGTGTATCATTTATGAAGTATGGAAGTGTTTTATTATGAGTTGTTATCTCATGTGAATTGTGAAGTATGGAAGTGTTTTGTTATGAGTTTTAATCTCATTTAAATCGTTGATATTGGAAAGGTTTTTAACATGAGCCGTCGTCTCATAGGAATTGTTTGGCCAGGTTCTGAGCCATGTTTATAATCGAAATTGTTAAGTAAAGGAAAATCGAACGAAACATGGACATATCTGTTATGGAATTGGAATGCACTGTATGTTGGATGGTATTTGTTAAACATTTATCAAATGCTAACGTTTTAGTTATTGCTCATATTATGTTTAGCATATCTCTACTGGGCGTTGGCTCACCCTATATGGGACATCATTTTCAAGTTCAGGTGATATGCCACCTCCAAGAACGTAGCTTGGGAGGCTTGAGGCTGATAATTCTTTTGTTGTTCTCTTTTGCATATTACATGCATATCAAGCCATGGGCTTATTTTGTGTAAAGAGATAGAACTCTACTTTTGTTGAACCCAAGTATTGACTTGGAAAGTTGTAAGCCTATAGGGCATTTACTTTTGTTGTCAACATGTAATATCTTTTGTAAGAATACTCTGATGAATGACATTATGTTTTACTCGCTTAAGTTTATGGATGTAATGAATGCATGATTTATGGGTTTATTTTCGGGGCGTTACATAATATAATAGTATGGATGGCTCCATTTAGTTCCTTTAAAAACTGTAGTAGAAATGTGGGAAAATAGGCATTTTTTTTTAAATTCTTCTTTCTTGAAGTTGAGTATTAAGTAGTTGGTTAGGAAAATTAGTAAATGTGGGTTTCTTTTTTTTTCTTTTTCTTTTTTTTATAATGTAAATCACCTAAAGTCTACATGGCAGTAGCTTCAAGAGACCAAATCTAAGGTTTACTTAATATAATAGTGTAGATCTTCTTTCTTTAAGTTGAGTATTAAGTAGTTAGTTAGGAAAATTAGCAAACGTGGGTTTCTTTTTTTCTTTTCTTTTTTTTAATGTAAATCACCTAAAGTCCACATGGCAGGAGCTTCAAGAGACCAAATCTAAGGTTTACTTGATATAATAATGGCAATGCTCTAATACCATGAAGAATGTATTTCATTGAATGATCAGATACGAAATCATCTCTGTCCAAGTGTATATATACACATTTATTCAATACTAGTAATAACAACCTAACTAATTCTAACTGTCTAACAAACTAACTACATCTTGTTATTATATAATATTCTCCTACAACCATACATACGGTAATTATGATGCAACTGCTTTATTCATGGCTGATGCATTCATTATCTGATAATAACTAAACATAAATAATAACTAATATAAACTAACTAAATAATATCCATTTGGAAAGTATTAGTTATAATACAGGAGTATAAATTAACGGAGAGGATCTCAATCTGCCATTTAGATATTTGAAATGGGAAACATAAAATAAAATTTAAAAAAAGAAAGCATTTTATAACCAAAAAAAAATAAAATTTTAAAAAAGAAAGCATTTTATAACAAAAATCTTGTAATTTACTTTTAGAGCAGGAAGGGCATGCAATACTTGGTTTCCAATTTTTTGGCTCATGTGTTAAACAATGTATCTGTCAACTCTTAATTCAAAAATCAACAATTATTTTAACACATTGTGATAGGAAGAGAAAGAGAAGAGAAGAGAGTTTGCCTCATGTCTTACTAAAAACTTTGGAGTGGTGCAATGGTAGTTAGGAACTGCTCCTGTGCAATGGTAGTTTGTGTCTTTATATCTCACTTCCCTTACTTTTTTGTTTTTGTTTTTGTTTTTAACAATTTTGTTTTGGCATGGCTTTGAAAGAGAAAATTATTATAGAAAGAGAGAAGAAACTATAAAATAAAGAGAGAGATGGTTATTAGACAGTTACACATTACCTGAACAATTTGAAAAAAGTCCCTCAGGAATAACTCTTCTATTGTCTTCGATTGATGGCCACAGGCCAGGAGTTTCAAAATATGATTAATTGCCATATTAAACATCCCAAGAAATGCATACCATCTGTTTACATGTCAGGTATGTTAAATATCTTTGCACATTACTAATACCACAATTGCTAACGTGTTTATTATGCAAACTATACTGGCAAATGCTTTAGAACTTACTTTCCAATATGGAAATGAACATGATCCCTGATATGGCTCCATTTAGTTCCTTTAAGAATAGTTAAAGAGGGTGGTAGAAACTGTAGTAGGAACATGGGAAAATGGGCATTTTTTTTTTTAATTCTTCTTTCTTGAAGTTGAGTATTAAGTAGTTGGTTAGGAAAATTAGCAAACGTGGGGTTTTTTTTTTTAATGTAAATCACCTAAAGTCCACATGGCAGGAGCTTCAAGAGACCAAATCTAAGGTTCACTTAATATAATAGTATAGATAGTATAGATAAAAGCAAAGGTTTCAAGACACTAACTTGAGCCTTTGCTTTATATACACATAATTTGATCTTTCAACCATCTATGGGATGATCAGCCATGTTTTCATTATATGCATCTCTGCATATATATATATATATATATGTGTGTGTGTGTGTGTTTCTTTAGTGTGATACGATCTTTCAAGCATTCTTTAAATTCAGAATCTGTGCTCATGAATTATGCATGAAAGAAACCTTTCTCTGATCAAACAAAAAAAGTTCATTTGAAAAACATTGTAGACACATAACAAAATTTTCATTTCAATAAAATCAACATACTAATTCTTCATTTCTGAAAAACAAATAATGGGTAAAGATGAAGAAACTATACCTTCTCCTTATACAAAGACTCTCTCTTTCTCTCTCTCTAGACTCTGTTGAGACAGTCTCACTTTCTTCTTTCTTTCTTTCTTTCTTTCTTTTTTTTTTTTTTGAACCAGGCTCACTCTCTCTCTCTCTCTCTCTCTCTCTCTCTCTCTCTCTCTCTCTCTCATACACATTTTCTCTCTCTCTAAAACAAAATCTGTCTGTATATGTGTTGTTAGATGTAGTGAGAGAAAATGAATATACAATCAATAAATGCCCTAATCAACAACATAAAAAACTTACCTGTATTCACTAGCCCTTCCAAATCCAAGCCCACCCCATTACTCATCGTGCTTTGCTTCATCACCATCAAATCCACAGAACCCATCCCAAATTTTCAAAAATTCAAAGTTTTTGGAAACAATCACAACACTTTTTAGAACCCTAAAAAGGAAAAAAATTAAAAAATTTAAAAAAAATAAAAAATTTGTTGAGAACGAAAATTACGTATCTGGGTAGGTTTGTTTCGAATGGACAAGTGGCGGGAAAGCAATTTTAGAAAGAAAAATTTAAAAATAAATAAATTAAAATCACTAATTAACTGTCTATATATATGTATGTATGTATATCTGTATATACAGGTGGGCTTTGGATTTTTTTGGTTTTCTGTAATTGAATAGTTTTTGGGTATTCATAGTATATATGTCACGCAGTGATTAAATTTAACAATAAGGTCTATTAAATTTATATTGGTGTAGACACCCCATTTTTGACCGCCCTCAAGACTTGGGCATTACTGATGGTTTGCTCGGTGTTGAGAGATGTGCAGGGCAAGGATTCAATTCCTTCGGCAAGGAGAGAGGCAAACCCTTCAAAACACTTTGTCTAGGGGTTTGGAGTTGAAGAAAAGAAGAAAGGAGAGGAGAAAACTGGTTTGGGACAAGTTCGATAGATCCGTAGAAGGGAATCGAGCAGCCTCGCTAAATCGGGCTTATTCAATTCAATACTTGGAGTTAAGCTATGAGGCCACCATCATTGGAAAGAAGACTTCCAGGGCTTCACTTTGCACTCAAGAATGTCCTAGAGCCAAGTCCGCGTGGATGAGATATGATTGGTTGAAGCAGGGGATCATTCCGGTTGGATCGAGTCTGCGCGACTTCACGAAAAAGGGCATAACTTTTTGCACAGGAGGAATTTTGATGCAAGGTTTGCGCCATTGGAAAGATAACTTCCGGGGCTTCGATTTGCATACCCACCGGCCATGATTTGACTAAGGAATCATCCATCGGCACTCTATTTAGCCGACCGGCCGAAAAGAGTGCCGACCGGCACTTTATTTTGGACAATAATCGAATCTTCTAGCCGACCTGAACTCTTTGAACCCCCCAAGCCTGCTGCATACCAGCTGTGCCAGCTGGGATGCACAGAATCAGATCCACGTGCATCCATGTGCCTATTTTGCACTCTTTTGGCCTTTATTTTGCACCCTTTGCTCATGGCTTCTTGAGGAAGCCTTGACCCTTTGTCTTGGCTTCCTCAAGAAGCCTTACCAGCTGTCCAAGCTTCCCTTACAAGCCTTGCACCCTTTGACCCTTTGAAACTTAGCCTCTAAGTCTTGTTTTGCTTGCCTATATAAGCATGCCCCCTCTCCATTGCTCAAGGGTTGGTGATTCTAAACAAAAAAACCAGAGAATAGATATATATATCTAACATATATATCTACAACCCTATATCTATCTCATTCAACCTCCAAACTCCATAGTTCTTGGGCCATTCCTTCACCAACCCATAGCACAACACCACCACTTCCATTTCCAACGACTTGGGGCTGTTCTTCAGAGCTTAGGAGCACCTAAACTTGGTCCAAGAGGTGCTGGTTTGCTGGTCTTCAAGGGTAAGTCCTCATCTTCCCTTTCTAGCTTTTTCTTGCTTCACATCTAAGCCCTAGTTGCAAGCACTTTTGGGCTCCGACCCAAACTTCAAATAGTCTTATTTTGGGGTCCTCTTCATGTTTTATTGAGGACCCCTTGCCGTTTGGTGGCTGCATCTAGCACCTATCTCAATATCCTCTTGTATGCCATGTTTCTTGCATAGAATATTTGGCTTGTGTATGATCTGTTTTAGAGCATTATGTAAGCTAAGAATAGGCTTATTTTGAGCCCTTCTTCAACATTGTTGAAGGGCTCAACATTGTTTGCATACTCCATGTGCCACTTGCTTTGAAATCCATGTGATTTACCGTAATCTTGCATGCTTTCTTAGCCTATCTTGCTTCTGTTTTTGTGGCTGGTCATACACTGAAAATGTGCTTATTTTGTCATGTATAAGATCTGTTTTTGGTTTTTTAGGTCATCCACGACATGCCTTGTATAGCCACTTTGCATTTTGGCTTGCTAGCCTTAAGTGCATGAGTATATAGCATGTGTTGCTTGCATCATTTTAGTGGTTTGGAACCATCTAGCATGCTATTTCAGTCCCTTTTGTGTGCTTGTATGCTTACCTTAGTTGTCTCTTTAGTGCTCTAAAAGTATGTGTTGTGTACTCCATGTTTTGGCCTTAATGCATACCTTTGAATTTGAACCATCTAGATGCCATCTAGGGGTCCTTTGGGCTTAGTTTTATGTGTTAAAACTCTTATTTTAATTGTTTAAGTATTGCCATGTGTGGTTGTACTAAGTGTGGTTCAAAGCCTCATTGGCTTGCCTTAATGCTTGGACCATTTGTATGCATGCTTAGCCTACTTTGTTGCTTGATTTGGCATCATTTTGTAGCATGATTTGAGCTTTCTAAGCATGCCATGTATCCATGTTTACCCTCTTTAAGTGTGCTTAAAAGTTGCTCTTGATGCATAAGTGTTGGACCTTGTATGCATGCATGTTTGTGTGTACACTAGCCCTCATTCCCATGACACTATGGCCACTGCTTTTAGGCCTATTTAGGGTCGCCTAATCCATGTTTAAGTCCATCCTTCATTTGGTTTGCATGCTCGCCTTGCATGTTTACTTGTATGTTTTGCATGAGTGCATTACATTGTTCACATTGCATGCTAGATGACATGTTTAGGGCTTCATTGTATTGACATGCATGCTAGGCCTCTTGAAGTGAGTGTGATAGAGGCTTAGCACCCTTATGTGCTTGTTTGCATTACATACATTTGAAATCAAATTTGCACACTTGGTTCTTGGGCCATCACGCATCGAAATGCGCGACAGGTCCGAGAACCAAGGACTATACTCCCTTGAGTCACAAATATGATAAGAAGTATGGTTGGTGCAAACATTTGTCCCAAAATTCCATATCATGCACTGCTGCTGTTTGTTGCTGTCAAAACTGTCTCCTGCAGGAATTTAGTGCCGACCGGCACTCTTTAGTGCCGACCGGCAATCTTTTTGTGCCGATAAGCTTTCATTGCAGCCGGTGGCCAAACCCCGCAGCCGGTGGCCAAACCCTTCAAATGGTGATCCTCGTGGTATGTGGAAGGTGTCCCAGACTTTAGCAATTTTCGAGGAGGCAGACAAGGAAACAGAGGCAAGATGGCATGGCGCGGGTTCCTGCAAGCCAGACGAGCATGCATCATTCACAAGATCCCAAGGCGCTGTGACCCCCTTTTATTTCACATTTATTTATTCAGTAATTGGAATTTGTAATATTTATTCATTTATTTTTGGACTGTATTATTATTTTGGTCCCTCCGAGTGAGGGCGCAATTGTAATAAGTGTGTGTGAGTGGGTGTATGTCTTCCAATCCCCATTTCTTTCTCCCTTTTATTTACCCGCTTATATTGGTAGATTAGGGCACATTTAAATTAGCATACCTTATGCAATGCATGCGTGCACACATGCATTTGTTTACATGCACCGGGCTCGGTACATCATACAAATTGCATTGTATTTCAATTCCAAATTGAATATATGCTATCTGATCGCATTTCACATGCCATGTTTAGGGTTAGCCGAGCCTACTCTAGATTACATCTCTGCGTGTGATGCATTAGCCACTTAACATGAACTAGGTCATGCATGTTTGCTAACTAGTTTACTTGTTTTGTACGAGTACGATGTAAGTTTTATGGCTTTAGCATATCGCACGCAGCGTGTGAATGTTTACCATGACAATATGTTTTCCATGCGCTAAGTGCTTACATGATAAACCTGTTTGAATGCTGTGGGTGGAGGTTGGATTGCTTGAGTTGGGACAACTCATTGAAATCCGTATTTTAGCCTACTTGCGAGTAGCAAAATCTAACACATTTTTCGAGACAAAACGGATATGCAATGTTTATTCCCAAATTAGGCGATCTAGTCTATACTTGTTTGCTGTGCGCATAACATAGTAATTCTAGGCTAATAACCGGAATAAGAACGCATAAAGTTTTCAAAATTGGATATCACGGTTAGTAGAGGCCGGTCTTCGGACCGGGCGAAAGGGGGTGCTCATAGCTGACCTTCCCCGATCGTACCCAAGCTCCCGAGCCAAGACCACTTTGGTGATGACGGACATGTGGCCTTCGGCACCGAGTCAGGGTTTCCTAAATTTCCCAATTAAAAAATATTTAGGTGGCGACTCTGTAATCTGGCAAAGCAGTCCATGTTTGGCACTACTTTTCAAAAATCTGTTTTCTCAAACGATTTGCCGGATTCGGACTCTTTGGTTCAGATTTAGAACCGACACACAAAAGGGAGTCCGAACTGTAGCCGAGGTCCCTCGCGGACGTGCTACAGTTTCTGGCGACTCTGCTGGGGATTTAGAGAGCTTGACTCGAACTCGTGATATCCTGTTTTGACTACACTTATGTGTTTCTTTGCATTGCATGTGCATTGGTGCGCCTAGGACACCGTGTTGGCCATCTGCTATTCCTGAGCGGTTTGCTGGAGGCTTGTCTTGTCAAGGCATGACCATAAGGCTGACCGGTTGCGGGCTCTGCCAGTATGGGAACACAAACCCCGGTTTTACCGGGGCACCCTTTTTGACCATTCGACCTAGTGCATATTCGGATCCATAGTGACCATTCCAAACTAGGACAGGTTGCTCACCCGATATTAGGTTGTTTGAAACCGTCATATGTAGTGAAACCCTAGCTCCGACAAAATAGGACAGGAAACCCTACCCCAACATAGGGGTGTATTGGCTCTCATTTACTTGCTATGTGCTTTTAGAGTGTATCTCTCACAGGAATGCATATACCGGTTTGCAACTGGGTATCCTACTGCGAAAGCACCAGTATCAGTTTTTGAGAATCAGTTATATCTGCGGGTATCAGATTCAGTGATTTGGGGCAATAATTTCGGGGAACAGTGATCAGTAATAGAATACAGTCGTTCAGCTCTGCCCGTATCTGTTTTGGTGAAGTTGAGCTGAGATGCTGTCTGTTTTCCCCTTTGCTAGGTAGTCTTGGAACCATAGCTTCAGAAGGCTCCACTATCCCCCGGGTACATTGGATTTGTGCAGATAGACTTTGTCAAGTCAGAGACTCAGTTCAAGAGTAATCAGGGCCAGAGAAGGCTAGTCAGGCATAGACCACCAGTACAACAGCTACCAGATCAGTGATCTTTGATCAGTCAGGTTGAGAGTCCCAAGCCTACTGCAGACACATATATACCGGTTGCTCGGTCGAATCAGGACAATATGTCAAGTCTGGAAGAGATGGTGCGTCAACTCCAGGATAGTATGAAAGCCATTCAGCAAGACGCTGTTCATCAAGCAGAATTCGCCAAGCAACAAGCTGTGGTCATAGCCCAACAGGCAGAGACAATTGCCAGGTTAGAACAGCAAACTGGAGTATCTACTTCACATCAAGCTCCTCCCCCACCAGGAGCTCTAGCACCTGGGGAGGCACCCAATGTCCAGGAAGATACGGACATTCTGATAGGGCCGGACCCCACAGCATTGAAAGTGAGCAAGCTTGAGAAATTGTTTAAGAAGTCTCAGGGGGCCCACTCTATTCCTGATATAGAGGATGGCTATACCGACTCAATGGTGACATTACCAGATCAGTTCAAGATGCCACATATCAATCGATTCGATGGCTCTGGAGACCCAATGGTGCACCTCCACTGCTTTCGATATTCGAGACCAATGGGTTTGACCACGTTCCCGAAATTGTCACTATTCTACCGAACCCCATGCAGGATAGCCACAACCCGGTATGCGAAATGGAGAACTCTGTGAAACGAATTGGGAAGAGATGGCCGAGGCCTTCAAAGGATCAATACTCCTACAACACCTGATTGAGGTCACCACTCGTGATCTTGAAGTCACCCGCCAAGGGCCAAAGGAGGGTTTCGAGTTCGTGGCGAGATGGAGGGCAAAGGCCTCAATGATGACTACAAAACCTTCGACAAAGATCGATCAGATGATCGTTCGAATCTGCATGGCAAGTTGTTGCAAAAGATGGTCATTCTACTGTTTACCTTTCCAAATTTCTTCATGAAATGGGGTTCAAATCGAGGATGCCATCAAACAAGGGATCTTTGCAGAAGATAATGAGCCTTTGAAAACGACTGTTGCTCGCAGTCCCAATGCTACTATTGATGGTAGCACAGCTGCGAAATGCTCAGAAGTAGGCACTATCATCACCTCCCTCAACGGCCAAAAACCAACCACTTCAACTCAGCCCCAAGCCCGAAAATTCCACCCTCTTTACATGAGTCTCTCTCAAGCTTTGAAAAAGCTGCGAGAAGAAGGGCACCTAGAACTCCTAGAACCCCAACCCCTTTCAAACCCACTCCCAGCCAGACATAACCCTTCCAAGTACTATATGTACCATCGCCAGCATGTCATGGCACCGACCGTTGCTACTTCGTCATGAGATCCAAAACCCCATTGGCAGCCGCGCGATAGCTCCACCTTCAGACCCCAATGACCAAATACCTCATCCACATCTCAATCTAATCCACACATTGGCCATCCCTTACGACCCCAGCATATACATCACCCCAGCCCATTTGCCCAAACCGAAGGTGTTCACCCCGGAAAGCATCGACTTATGCATGATGGGTGCATCTGAACCCCAATCATCTCAAACCCATGAACCCACTACTTCTGAGCTGATAAGGATGATCGAAGATCTTCAGAGAACTGTGGCAGATCTAGCCTTTGGAGTTTTGGCTCCATCATCAACCGCATCACATACCAGGGAGTTCATGTCAAAAGGCTCCCTAATCTCGGGACGAACTGCATTGGGAGAAGGCCAATCTTTTAGCAAAATGGAGGCCAGTGATAAGAACAAGGCAGGGGCAAGCATTGGTCCCTATGAACATCTTCGGCGGGATATTGAGGCTTTGAAAGTCGAAGGGCTGAACAAACAGCAAGTACTCGCATTTGTTGCAAAAACTGTGAATGACACTTTTGCCACTCAAAATGAGAGCCGTCTGAATCAAGGGGCAAGCTGCGGAAAACGCCTTTGTACCAGGAATGTTCCTTTTCACGGTCTCGTTCGAAGAGATCAAGAACTTTCGGCGCTGTTAATCCCTCCGCCCAGCATCCAAAGAAAAGCCACAAACGGACAAATACCCACCTCGGGGCCAGAGTGTTCGCCCCATTGTACATGTCTCTATCGTGACCTTGAGGGTCTTGATTAGAAAGGGCACTGAAACCCCTAGAGTCATGGCCATTGCCAAATAAACTTCCTCCTCTCATGATCGACCAAATCTTGCGCCTTCCATCAACAAGTCGGCCATGTCGCAGCGGTTGTTATCGCCGCCACGAAATACAAGATCTGATTGACAACAAGGTCATCGCCGCACCAACTCAGCAAAGTCTATCGGCACTGGATCGGTGAACTTGGGGGATAATGTGAATGTGATCAGGAGGTGAACCACCTGCGGGCGGCGTTCAGTTTACTTCAAACGTGGTGGACGGCATGCACTGTTTTGAGCGATGTGCAAATGCTGTTAATTTTGCTTTCTGACTTGGGTATTGGGTCAGTTTTGTTGTGTTGCTTCGAGTCTGTCTCCATATTTTGAGTCAGTCTTTTTATTTCTGGTCTGTCTTGTTGTATCGAGTCAGTCCTGTTTTGTTGAAGTCAGGTGATTCCGGGAATGTTACCTCGGACATCACTATCTTGTTTTGTGTTTATCTTTTTGCTTTCTTTTGAGATTGTTTCTGCCAGGGAGCCGCCAGCTAACAGATCTTGAATGAAACAAAAGGATTTTCACACTCGTGTTTGCTTCGCAGTGTGCCGCTTGTACCGAAATTCCAAGTGAGATGGCGATTTGATAAGAAATTGTGACTTTTCACGCCTTAAAATCATTGCATTGACCTAAGTTTTTCAAAACTTTTGAACACCTTGGTAAAACAAAGAGGAGGAATTCCTCGATTTGTAAAACTTTGATCAATTTGAGAGAAAGAGAGGCAAGCTAAGCCCTTAATGAATGAAATCATGCTTGTTAGCGTGAGTACTGAGAAGGACCACGGCATCCGATTGGTTCCATGTTGTCTTGACACGAGCAAATCGTCGCCTTCTTACAAACTTTCAAAAACAAGATATTTTGCGCGGTCCTGCGAAGACATGTGTGGAATCGCTCTTGAGATTGTGTAGCTTAGGATCGCTCTCAGCCTCGAGACTCGATCCCCCCCCATTTTCAAGCCTTGGACCAAAGATCCGAATGTTCAAAGATAGCTATCAATGCGGCCTGTGTGGCCCAATTCAGCGACCCTCGAGCAAGAGGCATCGAGTCCGTCAGAAGATCAGACCCCACAAAGCAAAGCACGAGAAGTACCCGTGATGGACCTTTCTGCAAATCAACACAATAGCCGTTCTCCTAGATACAGAGAGGCTTCAATCTCAAAACCATTTGGCATGGACTTATTACACTTTTACCCTTTGAGAGGCTCGCTGGGCTGAAAACCCGGAAGGGCTACCCAGGCAAAAGTTGGAGCAAGCAAAAAAATACATACAAAAAAATATATACAAAAAAAAAGAAAAAGAAAAAGAAAAGAAGATCGCAAGGTCGAAAACCCATCGGCGCCTTGGCAAAAGTTAGAGCCTAAAAGAAAGAAAAAAAATGAAAAATGAAAAAGAATTGAAAAGAAAAGAAAAAAAGCTCAAGGTCGAAAACCCGCAACAGCACCTTGGCAAAAGTTAGAGCATAAAAGGAGAGGTTAAATACCGAGTGTACCTTAACCCCGAACTACGTGGGCTTGATTCCCATCTTTGGGATACGTAGGCAACTTCATTTTGAAGTCCGGTAGTAAAACAATTCAAATTCGATTGTGTCCATGCGATGGTTACGCCATCTTTGTCTTCTCTGTATCTAAGAGTCTGGTTGTGTTCGTCGCTCTGAGGACTGTCTACAAGTACACTGCGATGCTATCCAAACAAGGGGCAACTTTCCGTTGCCATTCAAAACGTCGCAGTGTCACTTCAAACAAGGGGCAACTTTCCGTTGCCATGCAGTGTTCTTCAGACAAGGGGCAATTTTCCATCGCTTATGGATCCGAGGTTGCGCATCTCAAGAGTAGGTTCCGTGCTTGTTGAGCATTGGCCGTTTGCAAAAAAAATAGTTTTTGAGAATTTTTACTGAGGTTGACTAATTCTCTCGAAAATTATTCCATCTTTTCAAAAAACTGGACCATTTTCTTGGACCCAAAAAAGGAAAATTTTCAGTGCTCATAGCCTGACTTGCATGATTTTAAATCAAAAAGTTGAATAAGCATGTTAATCTAACTTTCATGTTGGTCAAACTTGTTTTAAAACCAAAACAAAAAAATGGTCGAAATGATGAACTAGGGGCACAGTTGAGTCAGGCTTCCTGTCTTTTCCCCATTTTCAACATACTTGCCAAGAAAGGCACTCTACCTGCCAGAAGAGGGCACAACTGAAGTCAACAACAAAGGGCTGAAGCTCTCACCCTCAAGCAATGAGGTATTAAGTCAAGTCTGAAGCACGAATTGGAATGGACCAAGATGTTCCACTCCCTCATCTGGACAGATCTAACGACGTCAAAACTCTGAGGCATCATCAACCGATGTTAACTGCAGATTTGCTACACACCCAGTTGTGGCACAACCCCTCTGTGGGAAAGTTCACTGTTGTAAGCAGAAGAAGAGAATCTAGCAGAATGCTAGGGGCAAGAACCCGTAATTTCCTGTTTATCCATCAACCGCTCTGGGAAGGGATAAAAAATTGAGAGATTGAAGAATAGAGAGATGTGCGTTGAGAGAAAAAGTGAGAAAAGGGCTTTTTCAGAAAAACAGAGCTTGAGGGCCGAGTGATGTGAGAATCACAAATGAGAAAGGGTGGGAAATAATACCCGGTGAAACAGGCTCCCTGTGCGCATTTGAGTCTTTCGTTGTATTTTGTTTGTCTCGAGTCTTGTTTTGAGTCGTTTCAAGTGTCAATAGATGTGTTTAGGTTGTTTACCTTTATTTTCCGTTGTTGGGTCGTCTTTGCTGTGTTCAGTCGTAGGCTCAATACCTGGTTAAGAATTCATTTCTTAATTTCAAAAAAGGAAACCAAATCATCTTGTGCTTTCGAGTCTTAGTGCCATTCTCCAGTTGTGCAAAACAAGATTTGTTCTTTCATAAAACTGCAGAGTCCGCCCCCGATAAGTGTGAACAGTAGAACAAGGACCTATCTGAAGCTATATAGGTTCCAGACTGCAAAGCAAAAGAAAAGAGGGAAAATCGAAGCATCTGAGTGTGTTTCACCTTCAGCAAATTCCGTGATTGTACTCCGGATGTACCCCTTCAAGCTTGTCAATGCTACCGAAGTATGAGTGCGCCTCTATCTCAAGTCTAAGCATGCTTCAAGTCGGACGGCAATTAAAGCGGCAGATGTTATCTCTTGCCGATATGAGCAGGGGTGTACCCTTTTCGAAATGTGTGTGTCAAAGCCCTCGAGAGGTAAATCGGAGACACTAGAGTACACATTTGATGCTCCTCTATTGCATAGAATATGAACTTTCATATACACCTGTTGATTGCATGTGTGTGCATCGTTATGATTCATGCATAAAATATGCTTGCCTTCAAAATCGCCTAAAATGCCCCCATACTTGCATAGAAGATGCATTTCATCGCACTTTCTTGTGCATTTTATCTCACTATCATGTTTAGCGTGTCATATTGTTTAGTGCATTTCAAATCACTCATTGTTTAGCGTGTCGCCTTTAGTGCATTTCAAAACACTCGCTATTTGTTTAGCGTGTCGCACTATTTTGTGCATTTCAAAACACTCTATTTGTTTAGCATATCGCCTTGTCTAGTGCATTTCAAAACACTCATTTGTTTAGCGTGTCGCCTTGTCTTGTGCATTTCAAATCATTCGTATTTGTTTAGCGTGTCGCCTTGTTTAGTGCATTTCAAATCCGCGCTATTTTGCGCATCGCCTTTATCTTGTGCATCACATCTCGTTCAGCGCTATTTTGCGCATCTCATTGCATTTTGCATACCTTTCGATCGCGCTATTTTGCGCATCGCACTATCTTGTGCATTCCACTACACTCGCGTTGTCTAACGCATCGCTGCTTAGCGCGCGCACTATCTTGTACATTTGCACATCTTGTGCACTCGCGTTATCTAACGCGCTACGTTTAGCGACGCCCTATTTTGTGCATTGTATCATTCGCGCTATTTTGCGCACTTTACCTGGTTGCATTTCGCATGCATTCATTGTTCGCGTTATTTTGCGCATCGCGCTATCTTGCGCACCTTATCTGTATCGCACTGTCTTGTGCATTCACCCTGCTCATGCTATTTTGTGCACCTTTAGCATCGCACTATTTTGTGCATCTGTTTAGCACTGTTTTGTGCATTCACTCTGCATCGCACTGTTTTGTGCACCTTACCTGCATTTTGCATCCATTTTATCGCGCTATTTTGTGCGCTACACTTCACTCGCGCTATTTTGCGCCTCGCACTGTTTTGTGCACTTTAAGTCCAAATTTCAAACCGGCTTCGCGTAGCGTAGAAGTCCAATTATCAAAGTCTTCCTGCATGTCATTTGCATCCTGCCCCTGAACTACGCTGGTTTGATTCCTTGCAAAGGGATACGTGGCGACTTCTTGAGCACAACCATTTTTGCATCTATGTTTTGTTTGTTTGTCCAAGTCTTCAGCCCTGTCAAAAATGGGTCGTCACGGGGCTTTGACATTCACTCCCGTCATTGTTATGACTTTCGAGTTCTGTCAAAGAGGGGCAACTGTAGACACCCCATTTTTGACCGCCCTCAAGACTTGGGCATTACTGATGGTTTGCTCGGTGTTGAGAGATGTGCAGGGCAAGGATTCAATTCCTTGACAGGAGAGAGGCAAACCCTTCAAAACACTTTGTCTAGGGGTTTGGAGTTGAAGAAAAGAAGAAAGGAGAGGAGAAAACTGGTTTGGGACAAGTTCGGCATAGATCCGGTAGAAGGAAATCGAGCAGCCCTCGCTAAATCGGGCTTATTCAATTCAATACTTGGAGTTAAGCTATGAGGCCACCATCATTGGAAAGAAGACTTCCGGGGCTTCACTTTGCACTCAAGAATCTCCTAGAGCCAAGTCCGGGTGGAGGAGATATGATTGGTTGAAGCAGGGGATCATTCCGGTTGGATCGAGTCTGCGCGACTTCACGAAAAAGGGCATAACTTTTTGCACAGGAGGAATTTTGATGCAAGGTTTGCGCCATTGGAAAGCTAACTTCCGGGGCTTCGATTTGCATACCCACCGGCCATGATTTGACCAAGGAATCATCCATCGGCACTCTATTTAGCCGACCGGCCGAAAAGAGTGCCGACCGGCACTTTATTTTGGACAATAATCGAATCTTCTAGCCGACCTGAACTCTTTGAACCCCCCAAGCCTGCTGCATACCAGCTGTGCCAGCTGGGATGCACAGAATCAGATCCACGTGCATCCATGTGCCTATTTTGCACTCTTTTGGCCTTTATTTTGCACCCTTTGCTCATGGCTTCTTGAGGAAGCCTTGACCCTTTGTCTTGGCTTCCTCAAGAAGCCTTACCAGCTGTCCAAGCTTCCCTTACAAGCCTTGCACCCTTTGACCCTTTGGAACTTTGCCTCTAAGTCTTGTTTTGCTTGCCTATATAAGCATGCCCCCTCTCCATTGCTCAAGGGTTGGTGATTCTAAACAAAAAAACCAGAGAATAGATATATATATCTAACATATATATCTACAACCCTATATCTATCTCATTCAACCTCCAAACTCCATAGTTCTTGGGCCATTCCTTCACCAACCCATAGCACAACACCACCACTTCCATTTCCAACGACCTGGGGCTGTTCTTCAGAGCTTAGGAGCACCTAAACTTGGTCCAAGAGGTGCTGGTTTGCTGGTCTTCAAGGGTAAGTCTTCATCTTCCCCTTTCTAGCTTTTTCTTGCTTCACATCTAAGCCCTAGTTGCAAGCACTTTTGGGCTCCGACCCAAACTTCAAATAGTCTTATTTTGGGGTCCTCTTCATGTTTTATTGAGGACCCCTTGCCGTTTGGTGGCTGCATCTAGCACCTATCTCAATATCCTCTTGTATGCCATGTTTCTTGCATAGAATATTTGGCTTGTGTATGATCTGTTTCAGAGCATGATGTAAGCTAAGAATAGGCTTATTTTGAGCCCTTCTTCAACATTGTTGAAGGGCTCAACATTGTTTGCATACTCCATGTGCCACTTGCTTTGAAATCCATGTGATTTACCGTAATCTTGCATGCTTTCTTAGCCTATCTTGCTTCTGTTTTTGTGGCTGGTCATACACTGAAAATGTGCTTATTTTGTCATGTATAAGATCTGTTTTTGGTTTTTTAGGTCATCCACGACATGCCTTGTATAGCCACTTTGCATTTTGGCTTGCTAGCCTTAAGTGCATGAGTATATAGCATGTGTTGCTTGCATCATTTTAGTGGTTTGGAACCATCTAGCATGCTATTTCAGTCCCTTTTGTGTGCTTGTATGCTTACCTTAGTTGTCTCTTTAGTGCTCTAAAAGTATGTGTTGTGTACTCCATGTTTTGGCCTTAATGCATACCTTTGAATTTGAACCATCTAGATGCCATCTAGGGGGTCCTTTGGGCTTAGTTTTATGTGTTAAAACTCTTATTTTAATTGTTTAAGTATTGCCATGTGTGGTTGTACTAAGTGTGGTTCAAAGCCTCATTGGCTTGCCTTAATGCTTGGACCATTTGTATGCATGCTTAGCCTACTTTGTTGCTTGATTTGGCATCATTTTGTAGCATGATTTGAGCTTTCTAAGCATGCCATGTATCCATGTTTACCCTCTTTTAAGTGTGCTTAAAAGTTGCTCTTTGATGCATAAGTGTTGGACCTTGTATGCATGCATGTTTGTGTGTACACTAGCCCTCATTCCCATGACACTATGGCCCTTTGTTTTAGGCCTATTTAGGGCTGCCTAATCCATGTTTAAGTCCATCCTTCATTTGGTTTGCATGCTGCCTTGCATGTTTACTTGTATGTTTTGCATGAGTGCATTACATTGTTCACATTGCATGCTAGATGACATGTTTAGGGCTTCATTGTATTGACATGCATGCTAGGCCTCTTGAAGTGAGTGTGATAGAGGCTTAGCACCCTTATGTGCTTTTTTGCATTACATACATTTGAAATCAAATTTGCACACTTGGTTCTTGGGCCATCACGCATCGAAATCTTGCGATTGGTGGTCCGAGAACCAAGGACTATACTCCTTGAGTCACAAATATGATAAGAAGTATGGTTGGTGCAAACATTTGTCCCAAAATTCCATATCATGCACCGCCTTTTTGTTGTTCTTTGTCAAAAGCTCTCTGCAGGAATTTAGTGCCGACCGGCACTCTTTAGTGCCGACCGGCAATCTTTTTGTGCCGATTAGCTTTCATTGCAGTCGGTGGCCAAACCCCGCAGCCGGTGGCCAAACCCTTCAGCCGATGGTGATCCTCAGGGTATGTGGAAGGTGTCCCAGGACTTTAGCAATTTTCCAGGGAGGCGGATGATGAAAGCAGAGGCAGCGATGGCATGGCGGAGTTCGGCAAGCCGCATCGAGCATGCATCATTCACAAGATCGCAAAGGCGGTATGACCCTTTATTTCACATTTATTTATTCAAGAATTGGAATTTGTAATATTTATTCATTTATTTTTGATCATTATTATTTTGGTCCCTCCGGTGAGGCGCAATTGTAATAAGTGTGTGTGAGTGGGTGTATGTCTTCCAATCCCCATTTCTTTCTCCCTTTTATTTACCCGCTTATATTGGTAGATTAGGGCACATTTAAATTAGCATACCTTATGCAATGCATGCGTGCACACATGCATTTGTTTACATGCACGCTCGGTACATCATACAAATTGCATTGTATTTCAATTCCAAATTGAATATATGCTATCTGATCGCATTTCACATGCCATGTTTAGGGTTAGCCGAGCCTACTCTAGATTACATCTCTGCGTGTGATGCATTAGCCACTTAACATGAACTAGGTCATGCATGTTTGCTAACTAGTTTACTGTTTTGTACCTGAGTCTGATGTAAGTTTTATGGCTTTAGCATATCGCACGCGTGTGAATGTTTACCATGACAATATGTTTTCCATGCGGCTAAGTGCTTACATGATAAACTGTTTGAATGCCTGTGGGTGGAGGTTGGATTGCTTGAGTTGGGACAACTCATTGAAATCCGTATTTTAGCCTACTTGCGAGTAGCAAAATCTAACACATTTTTCGAGACAAAAGCGGATATGCAATGTTTATTCCCAAATTAGGCGATCTAGTCTATACTTGTTTCTTTGTCATAACATAGTAATTCTAGGCTAATAACCGAATAAGAACGCATAAAGTTTTCAAAATTGGATATCACGGTTAGTAGAGGCCGGTCTTGGACGGGCGAAGGGTGCTCATAGTCGACCTTCGATCGTACCCAAGCTCCCGAGCCAAGACCACTTTGGTGATGGCGGACATGTGGCCTTGACCGAGTCGAGGTTTCCTAAATTTCCCAATTAAAAAATATTTAGGTGGCGACTCATGAATCAGCAAAGCGTCCATGTTTGGCACTACTTTTCAAAAATCTGTTTTCTCAAACGATTTGCCGGATTCGGACTCTTTGGTTCAGATTTAGAACCGACACACAAAAGGGAGTCCGAACTGTAGCCGAGGTCCCTCGCGGACGTGCTACAATTGGGTATTTAAGAAACAATAAAAAAACATATACATTTGGAACTAGTGAAAGATAATGCGACGTGATACCTATCCTATAAAGTTTTTTGAAAATTATTCCCCTTTGACAAAGTTTGTTGAAACAGACTGATTTAAAATTACAATTTTATCTTCATTTGCCGATGGTGTTGCCGGAGAGGTTTCCCCTGGTATTTTTGTAATCTGTTTGAAGATTTTCATAATCTTAGGTGGAACTAAATTTAGAATTACAGATTATGTTATTTAATGACATTTAATGTGGATTTTTCAAAAGTCTTCAAGTTGTTTAATGAGTTTGTTAAAGGTCATCGATGTAATTATCTATAAAGAATTAGGGTTTATCACTTATCAGTTCGTGGCAATTTCATGAGTGTCGGATTGGTTTAGCGGCCGACAACGATCGAGGATTTGAGATTAATTGAGCAGGCCGTCGACCATGAACATTCTTTTGAACAATTGTATTTTTGATATTATAAATTGTGATATTAATTATTTTGATTTAAAATGAAAATTATCAAAAATGTATGAAAATTATGTATATAAATTTATATGACGTCATTCTTTACTTAATCATTATGATAAATTTTTTATTTAAATGTCATCGTTATCTACTTAATTTAAAATTTAGAAAATGTAACTACATTTGGTATGTATGCATATTGATTAGTAAGTTTTTGGTAGGGATAAATAGCGGATATGTAAATGTACACCTTTTATACATGTAAATGTAACTACCTAACTCAACTATAGTTCTAACTAACTCTTTTAACTAACTAACAACATATTCTATTATAACTATGGTTTAAGTAAATTATTGAGTAGTTGATTTTTCCATACAATATAATTGGTAAAATCAAGCTTGACATTCACAAAGGAATTGAGATTTGAGATGAGTAATGTGAGAATTGATGGGAGATCTGATGAATTTAGAGGAAGATTTGATGAATCTGCCATTGAAGAAAACCAAGGGCTCGTTAGAGCTCAAGACAGCTGTGATACCATAAAGTGATTTCAAAGAATAAAAAATATCTTCATTATATCAAAACAGAATATCAGTACACCTTTTATACATGTAAATGTAACTACCTAACTCAACTATAGTTCTAACTAACTCTCTTAACTAACTAACAACAGATTCTATAATAACTATGGTTTAAGTAAATGCTGCTGACTGGACTTCTTTCCCTATAAGTCTGACTGTGCCTTTGAAGAAAACCTAGGGCTCGTTAGAGCTCAAGACAGCTGTGATACCATAAAGTGATTTCAAAGAATCAAAAATATCTTCATTATATCACGACAGAATATCAGTGCACCTTTTATACATGTAAATGTAACTACCTAACTCAACTATAGTTCTAACTAACTCTCTTAACTAACTAACAACAGATTCTATAATAACTATGGTTTAAGTAAATGCTGCCGACTGGACTTCTTTCCCTCTAAGTCTGACTGTGCCTTTGAAGAACACCTAGGGCTCGTTAGAGCTCAAGACAGCTGTGATACCATAAAGTGATTTCAAAGAATCAAAAATATCTTCATTATATCAAAACAGAATATCAGTACACCTTTTATACATGTAAATGTAACTACCTAACTCAACTATAGTTCTAACTAAATCTCTTAACTAACTAACAACAGATTCTATAATAACTATGGTTTAAGTAAATGCTACTGACTGGACTTCTTTCCCTCTAAGTCTGACTGTGCCTTTGACTGGGACTTACATATCTCATTATGGTGAAGGTAAGGAGGATCCTCAAAAATGAGACCAGTGAGGAAGATGCCAGCTAAGAGATAATGGGTTGGGGTCAAAGTAGGATAAGGGTTAGGGTTAAAGCTTGGGTTTGAAAGGATATGGATGAGGTTAAGTTAAGAATTTCATATTAGGGTAAAATTGTAATGAAAATAAATTAAAGGGGATGGGGGTTCAAAGAAGGAATGTAAAGGCATTGAGTAACATTCTACAAATATTGTGCTTTCTTTTGGTTTAACATTATGTTTTCCCTCCAAGATTTGTTAGATCTTGTTAGTTTACATGTTGTACAAAGTACAACGAAATAATTGTCATTTAGAGAAGCATTGCTCATCTGACATAGGTTCATAAATGATTTCATTTAAATTTCGATATTACTACAAGTATTGAATTTTCTTTTGGTTGACTATTATGTTTTTTTCCTTAATTTTATCAAATATTGTCGGTTAATACTTTGTATAGAATAAGGGTAAATAACTATCATTTAAGTTATTTTGAACAAAATATTGCCAAACAACAATCATTTAGGGGGATGTTAACTGCTTGACATAAATTCATAAATGATTTCATTTAAAATGCACTTTTGATTGAATATTCTCTTTTTCTACAAAATTTGTTGAATCTTGTTAGTTTACATATTGTACAGAATATCAGTACACCTTTTATACATGTAAATGTAACTACCTAACTCAATTATAGTTCTAACTAACTCTCTTAACTAACTAACAACGGATTCTATAATAACTATGGTTTAAGTAAATGCTGCTAACTGGACTTCTTTCCCTCTAAGTCTGACTGTGCCTTTGACTGGGACTTAAATATCTCATTATGGTGAAGGTAACACTACAAGAAAATGCACTTTTGGCGACTAAAGTTTTAGTCGCCAAAAGTAAGGTTTTTAGTCACCGAAGCCTTTTCCCGGCTAAATATTTTGGTCGCTAGATTTGTCGCGAGAAAACGGTCGGGGAAGGTTTTGGTGACTAAAAAAAATTTAGTCACCAAAAGTCCTATAAATGGCTACTAATGTTTTAGTAGGGAAAAGTACGAGGTATTGGCGACTAAATATTTTTAGTAGCCAAAAGTCATAAATTGGCGACTAAATATTTAGTTGCCAAAAGTTTTCAAATAAAATTAATTTTCATTTTCAACGACTAAAAGTTTTAGTCGCCCAAAGTATCATTTTGTTATTAGCTACTAAATATTTAGTCGCCAAAAAAAATTAATTTTCATATTTTTTTTTAGCTACTAAACTATTTAGCCGCCTAAAGTCTCATATATTTTTTACTACTAAATTTTTAGTCGCCAAAAAATCTTTGGTTTGTTTTTGGCTACTAAATTTCTAGTAGCCAGCAAGTTTTATTTTGTTTTTTTGGCTACTAAACATTTAATCACCAAAAACTTTATTTAGTGTTATTTTCTTTATTTTTATTATTATTAATTTCTGCACAACCTGTATTTATTTTGTGCAACCTGAACCCTAGACATAAACAAAACAATACATATGTCTATTTCTATTTCACTTTCAACCATCCAAAATTTTGGTCTTGTAACATCAAATTCTATACAAACCAAATATAATCCAACCCAAAATAATAATTCCATACAAACAGATAATCATACAAAAATGATGTCCTCCGAATACAAAAAAGAAATATCCACTAGTAATCTATACCACCAGAAAATAACTTCATCTCTGTTAGATCAACAACTATTGCATTAATTGGTAGTGGAAAAGCTCGAGTTTGTAAAAGTCTTCCAGTAACAAGGTCCCATACCTACAATACAAAAATAAGTCATTTCAAGAAACAGAAATACTCACGCTAGGAAGATATTATTGTGAAACATTTAACATAATTAAGTAACCTTGCATGTGCCATCGAGGGAGCTTGATAAAAAAAAAAAAATTGAACTTGAGCCACTTGATGTAGTTAATAGGCCTGTTATAGACGATGAAAGCTCCAACGAAAAATTTAGTTTTAAAGCCACAGTCCAACAATTTGTCTCACCTACCAAACTTCCACCAAACGATGTGATTACAAAGTCAGTTATTTATTTTCCTGAAAAATAAAACTAAACGACATTCAAATACAAACATTTAATTGTTGAAGAAACGAATATTTATTATTTTTACCTGATCATAGGCCAAATAATGATCATGCCATCTTCTGAACCAGAAATAAGAAATGTATCATCGCTGGAAAATGTCAAGCAAGTCACTGATTTTTTATGTGCGCACCAAGTCCTGACCAATCTCCCATTTGAAATCTACAAATTACCATGGCACTCAATATTTGAAAATAATGACGACAAATAATATATACAAATTAAGCTAATGGCCCACAGAGACAACTATTCAATAATTTTTTATATTGTGATCAATTTAATGTAAAGTATTGATGAGATTAAAAAATAAATAAATGATCTTTGCATGTGGGGCTAGAAAAATATCATTAACACATCATTTTGGATATATTTTCTATTTAAACTGTCTGTTTTTAAAGTACCATCTCTCTTTGTTCCTCTTTTCTCTTCACTGAAGGAGTTGAATGTTTCCTCCCAAATACAATAACAAAAAATAGACAACATTCAAAAATTAATTGCTGAACTGCATGAAAAATGAAAAAACGTGAGTAGAAGTAATTTCAAAAACATTTATGAGAAAAAAAATTCACCTGTTGTTTTTAAAGCATTCAAATCTTCTCAACAAGCCTAAAAGAAACAAGTGTAGAAGCCACACAAGCATACTCATCAAGCAACCACAGCGAATTTTCGAATCAGGAAAAATAAAAAGCTACTGACAACACATTAATAACAAACATACCAACCAAACAGCCTAGCATAAATAGTCTTTGCCAAAGCATCCCAACTTGCAACAGCAGCATTGCAATCCAAAGCTTTAACAATAATCCCTTCACGAGTTTGAATTGAACGTGTGCACAGAGTAGAAAGTAATAGATTTACATCACACCTAAGCAAAAATGCAATCTAGTCAACTGGGTTTATCATGAGCCAACAACCTCCAATAAATGGAAAAGCAAAGATTGCATCATCAACAAAGAAACAAACACAAAATGCTCAGCAGCTAAGTCAATCAGGCTCAGGCTCAATTAGTTCGCATCACACTACTACTGATATTCTTTTTTATACTTCAAATCCCAAGTAAATTAAGCATTTATTATTCAAGCACCCAAGGCTCCATAAATACAAGAATAGTCAATTAGATTATCAAAGATATAGTTAAAGATACAGTAATAAATGCAATTCAGTCAACTGAGATTATCAAAAGACACCAACATGGGAGGTTGCATCATCAACAAGAAAACCAAACTATAAAAGCTCAACAGCTAACAAAGTCGGGTTCAATTAACTTACATCCGATTGAAAGCTATACATTCATTTTGATACTCCAAGTCCCACTTAAATGATGCATTTCTTATTTAAGCATCCAAGGCTCCACAAAATACAAGAAGAGTACTTTAGACCAACTATAATTTAAGATGTAATAACTGTTAACACCTGATGCATTAACACTTTTTAACACTTTATGCACATAACAGGAGAAGAAAACTAAATCCACATCAATTAAATGTTGATGACTCGATAGTTTTAAGCATAGGACTTGTTTAGGAACTATACATACTTAGAAACTTTGATTGATTATGGATTCAGTTATTTCTTATTTATTTTTACAACTAATTACGTCATTCTAGTCTTTCTAGAATGGTAAAATGATCTATTCATTAAAAGTTAAAATGTTTTTAAATATTCTATTATGAAAGAGTTGCTAAGTTGTCAAAGTTTCCTATTTAAATATTTTCACTCGAAGTTAAGTACTTAAAACAACTAATATCCAAGTTAGTCAAACATTTTGTTCCACAACAATAGTGCAGTATAAGAAAACTAATCCAAGTCTCAACAATGTTCAAAGTTCATCTATGACAGAGGAAAATAAAATAAAGTATAAAATGACAAATAAAATTTCAATAAATTTGATAATATAATAATTTATTAAAGAAGTAGAAGAAAAAAGAAGATTAATGTTGCAATAGCAGCATAAACTAGGTTTAATGATGTAACAAACAAGGGGAAATCACATATAATTTATAAAGCATTACCTTTAACTCTAGCAACCCAATAACACATGCACATTCAACTACCACAGCCCCAACACGTTCTAGTTGATAACAATTCCAAGCACAATAGTTGTTGGCTAGAGAATTAAGGAAAGCGTTGAAATACACACACTGAACTGAGAAACAAAAATCATGAAAGAAGCCCTATAAGTTACCTAAAAGCCTTATGGCTGCAGATAGTGTCCCCCTTGTCGCCACTAAATCATCAATGACCAAAACACGTGCCCCAGGTTGAACAGCCCCAAGGTGCATCTCTAAACAATCAGTACCATACTCGAGCTCATAGTCTTCAGAGATAACTTCCCTTATATATTGCAAAAAAATGACATTTTCACTTCAGATTTTATCAGGAAAAATTTAATTGTAGAAGGCAGGAACTAATAACAGTAACTAAATTCCAAATGCCACAATGAAGTTTATTGACAAAGAAGAATGAGAAAAGTTGAGACAGTTATCAAGAAACATGCTGCTACCAAACTTCAGTCACATATAGGTGCCTAAATACTAAATCCAATAAGGGCTTGTGTGGACATACCATGGAAGTTGAATTGCGATGTTCAAATGTCTTTAGCACAAATGACAACCTAAAAAGTTCTTGCTCTCTCCCATGCATATAAATTCTTTTCTTTCCTTGTTGCTCAACCAACTTGGTTGTACTCTAGGATGTTCTTCCACAACCTCTTAGAACGATGCCAACGGTTAAATTGCCAAGCTCATCAAGGTAACAACACTTGACATTTCAATTTCAATGAACAAAAAATTAAAGTCTAAAAGCATGCCTAGCATAGGTGCCTAAATTCAAAGTCCACCAAGAGCTTGTGTGGATATCACGTTGAAGATGAATTGTATCTTTTTTGTCTCTTGCTGTGAACTTTCATTGTTGGGTTGGTTACAATCGCAAGTTTGGTATGTTAGTGCAATTTGTTGCTGCTACAGTAACTTATCAACAAAATTCCCAAGGATTTGATAGGTGTTTAAGACTATTAAGTTTTACTACAAACAAATAAATTTCATTTAATGGCCTCTAATATTTAATTCTTTGACTTCAAATATTGCATAACAAATTCAATAAGGCCATAAATACATACAACATGATTTTTAAAAATAAACTTCAATAAAATAAAAAAAGAACACAACCTTATCATCGAACTTTTTGCCATTGTCCAATTAATGAGTTGTCATCAAGAAATACAAATTGTCCAAACACATGCAGTCAAATGGAATGCTAAATAGTTACAAGATTTTATTGGCCATTCAAAATTATCAAAAAATAAAAAGAAATACTTTAGTAAACATAGTGGTTACAAATGAACCTAGCTTTCAACTCTTACTAATATAAACTATAGTGTAACCCATTTCTCCTCACGAAAATCTGAAAAACACAGTTGAAAAATCTAAAAGGCACAGCAAGTCCTAGTCCTCCTAGATTGCATAATTAACAAAGCATTCATATATGATATGATATACGTAAATGAATTTTACCAACAAAAACAGCTCTCAATGACTTCTAGAAAAAGAAAATCTGAACTAGATCAGAATAATCAAGCATCTAATCAAAAACTAGGACAAAATTAGTGAATTGGCTGAATAAAACAAAAGAAAATTGTACACACCGTGTGGAATAGATTTAAGCATGAGTGGAGGATTTTCCCTTAACTACGAGTGTGAGGAATAGAAAAAGAACACGTTCAACAAAAATAAACGATTGCATGAAATAGAAAGAACCATATTCAAAGCAATAGGAGATACCACTACGATGCTTAAAACTATTGAATAATAGGAGATACCTCTTAATGGCCACATAGACAGGAGCAGGGCACAACAAAGAGCTATGGAACAACTGTTGGCGCTATAGATTCAAACACTTGGTGACCATGTTCCAATTGTTTGTGATAAGTTTGTCACTTGAGCATAGAATCAAACACTTGGTGGGCAAAATATTTAACAATCCACGTATCAAACAAACAATCACCTAAACCATTGATCCAAATTCAGAGTTTATCATCACTAGCCATTTCAAAGTTTGTCCACATAATCCACATATCAAACACATTCAATACACAACAAAAACACACAGAGAAAGTTAAAAATCAAAATGGGTACTCACTAGAACAACCTTATGAACAGAGACGAGAATGGGGTTAGACGCGGGTTTACCGGAATCGTCATCGGAAGGACTAAAACGATGTCGGAGAAGCAAGGAGTAGAGCGATGGTGGTAATCATCGAAGGGAGTCCAGAATCTGAGGAAGGAGACTTTGGAGTTGAGATCTTCAATCTTGGCTCGGAGTTGTTCTGGATCTTGGCTCCGAATCGGTGTTCATGAACTCATCATGGATCTCAGGTGACGATGACCAAAAGGAGTAGGAATCGATACTCCGGTTCCCAGCAATCGCGAGGGAAGGGAGAGGAGCATCAGAGAGATAGAGAGACGCTGAAGAGAGAGAGAGAGAGAGACAGAGGCATTGGTAAAATTTTGGAAACCAAATATATATATATCTCTATTACACCATTAGCAACTAAATTTTTTAGTCGCCAATTACTTTTATAAATCACTCAAATTTAAATTAGAAATGTCTCCCTCCAATTTTTTATTTTTTGGCGACAAAACTAATTTTTTGTTGCTGAAAATATGTTTTAGCAACTAAACTTTTGGATGCCACAGATAGTTTTTTTTTTTTTTTTTTTTTTTTTTTTTTTTTTTTTTTTTTTTTTTTTTTAATTTTACATTTGGCGAATAAATATTTTAGTAGCCAATACCTAATATACGGCGACTAAACTAATTTTTGGTCACTGAAAATATGTTTTGGTGACTAAACTTTTGGTCGCCAAAGATAATAAAAAAAAAAAAATTAATTTTACATTCGGCAACTAAATATTTTAGTAGCCAAAACTCAATATACGGCGACTAATATTTTTTTTTTGTCGCCAATTCTAGTATTTTTAGCGACTAAATTATTTTTTAGTCGTCAATAATCAATATATCCCGACTAAAAAAATTTAGTAGCTAAATATTATATTTTTGGCAACCAAAAAAAAGTTTTAGTTGCCAATTCCAAAACTTTTGGCGACTAAATTTATTTTAGTCGCCAATTTTAGTCGCCAAAAGTGTATTTTGTTGTAGTGTAAGGAGGATCCTCGAAAATGAGACCAGTGGGGAAGATGCCAGCTAGAGATAATGGGCTGGGGTCAAAGTAGGATTAGGGTTAGGGTTAAAGCTTGGGTTTGGAAGGATATGGATGAGGTTAAATTAAGAATTTCATATTAGGGTAAAATTGTAATGAAAATAAATTAAAGGGATGGGGGTTCAAAGAAGGAATGTAAAGGCATTTAGTAACATTCTACAAATATTGTGCTTTCTTTTGGTTTAACGTTATGTTTTCCCTCCAAGATTTGTTAGATCTTGTTAGTTTACATGTTGTACAAAGTACGACCAAATAATTGTCATTTAGAGAAGCATTGCTCATCTAACTTAGGTTCATAAATGATTTCATTTAAATTTCGATATTACTACAAATATTGTATTTTCTTTTGGTTGACTATTATGTTTTTTTTCCCTAATTTTATCAAATATTGTCGGTTAATACTTTGTATAGAATAAGGGTAAATAACTATCATTTAAGTTATTTTGAACAAAATATTGCCAAACAACAATCATTTAGGGAGATGTTAACTGTTTGACATAAATTCATAAATGATTTCATTTAAAATGCACTTTTGACTTTTTCTACAAAATTTGTCGAATCTTGTTAATTTACATATTGTACAGAATATGCCAAACAACCATCATGTAAGTTATTTTGTATGGAATATGGCCAAACAATAATCATTTAAGGAGGCAATGAGTCTGACTTAGGTTCATAAATGATTTCTTTCTGTTGGATATTGTATTTTTGTTCTCCAAATTTGTCGAATCTTGTCCATATATATGTCATGTACTTCATTAATAACAAATTATAGATCAATTTCGCTTGAATAACAGTACTATTGATCAAAGTGTTGACTTTTTACTTTGTGACGAATAAGAAGGAACAGTCCCACTACATCTCCTAATTTAGACCCCCTAATTTTACCCCCAATGACGTAACTAACTCAATTGTTCATTCTTGGGATTATGATGGGACTTTTAGTTATTCCTCTCTATATTTATGCAATTTGGTCCTTAGGTTCATAATATGTTTCATTTAAAACACACTATTATTGCAAATAGAGAGTTACTAATAGTTCCCATCATTTGACTTAAGACCAACCACCTGTCAAATTGATTCCCACACCTTTTTCTTTAAGCCCCATCATAATTCCAAGAATGCCCTTGTTTTTATACCCTCACCTTAGCTACTTAATTTCCTCTGGTAATCCTCTCTCCTCCGACAACACCTTTATTTCGGCAACCTTCACCCCTACCACCATCACATCCACCTCCGACTGCCTCTGCCACTACCATCTCTAGCGACCCTTCTAACACTTCTCTATCCTCCAAAACAACTCTCTTGTCTGCCCACGTAACCTAACTTCCCGTCTAGCCATTACAGCAACTCTACTCCACCTTGTACAATTCCCTTCTCCCACCATGTATTGCCACCAACCCTCGCGAATCCCACCCCCTGCAGCTCTCTACTACACAAGCAATATAAGATCGACGACAAACAATGTGAGATAGAGAAAAATGCAATATTAACGGCAAAAGATGCCAAACTAATGGCGAGCAATAAGAAATCAGTAACGAAGAATGACCAATCAATAGAGGCTAATAATGAGAGAGAGAGAGAGAGAGAGAGAGAGAGAGAGAGAGATACTGGGAGATCGACGAATAAGGGAACTAGAGTTAGATGGCAAAGATAGGCATGGTGAAGGTAAGAAGGATCCTCGGAAATGAAACCAGTGGGGAAGATGCCAGCTAGAGATAATGGGCTGGGGTCAAAGTAGGATTAGGGTTAGGGTTAAAGCTTGGGTTTGGAAGGATATGGATGAGGTTAAATTAAGAATTTCATATTAGGGTAAAATTGTAATGAAAATAAATTGAAGGGATGGGGGTTCAAAGAAGGAATGTAAGGGCATTTAATGATATTCTACAAATATTGTGCTTTCTTTTGGTTTAACATTATGTTTTCCCTCCAAGATTTGTTAGATCTTGTTAGTTTACATGTTGTACAAAGTACGACCAAATAATTGTCATTTAGAGAAGCATTGCTCATCTAACTTAGGTTCATAAATGATTTCATTTAAATTTCGATATTACTACAAATATTGTATTTTCTTTTGGTTGACTATTATGTATTTTTTTTTTCCTAATTTTATCAAATATTGCCGGTTAATACTTTGTATAGAATAAGGGTAAATAACTATCATTTATGTTATTTTGAACAAAATATTGCCAAACAATAATAATTTAGGGAGATGTTAACCGTTTGACATAAGTTCATAAATGATTTCATTTAAAATGCACTTTTGATTAAATATTCTCTTTTTCTACAAAATTTGTTGAATCTTGTTAGTTTACATATTGTACAGATTATGCCAAACAACCATCATTTAAGTTATTTTGTATGGAATACGGCCAAACAATAATCATTTAAGGAGGTAGTGAGTCTGACTTAGGTTCATAAATGATTTCTTTCAGTTGGATATTGTATTTTTGTTCTCCAAATTTGTCGAATCTTGTCTATGTATATGTCATGTACTTCATTAATAACAAATTATAGATCAATTTCACTTGAATAATAATACCATTGGTCAAAGTGTTGACTTTTTACTTTGTGATGAATTAGAAGGAACAGTCTCACTACATCTCCTAATTTAGACCCCCTAATTTTACCCCCAATGACGTAACTAAGACTCATGTATAGCTTCCCTAATTCCACATCATTGGGGGTGGAATTAGAAGGGCAAAATTAAGATGATGAATTATTTTTCTTAGAAGGAAATGGATTTAAGAGGATTAATTATTTTTCCAAGTTCATAAACTTTTCAAGTAAACTAAGGCGATGTTTGGCAAGATTTGGTTTTGGGTTTTTTTTTTATTTTTTTCACTAAAAGACAAAGTTTTTACAAAATAAAAAAAAAACAAATCCAAACAAAATATCACATCCAATTCCATAATCATTTCACTTTTTCTTTCACAAACATCATATCCAACTACAAAAAAACCCAACTATCTTTCCAAACACCAAAAAAATCTTATCCAATAATATTCTACAACTAAAGAAACCTACATAAAAACCCACTTTCCAAACACCCACTACTAGGCTTGGAAATCAAAATGAAGAAGGCCCTAAACATCTAATCCATAATAGCTCTCATATTACCACTTGGTGAGACACCCGTTGCAAAAACCCTTTTTAATAACTGGGCCTTGGGCGGTCCGGGTCTTAAGTGGGCCGGCAGGCCGGGTCGGGTTTCAAAATGATGGTCCAGGCCTAGGTGCTCAAGCTGGGCTCGGGCGGGGCCCATCCCAGGCTGCGGACCATTTTTACACTCCTAGTGTTAGGAACTTAAAATACAACAATGATACATTCCTCTAAAATTGAAGCTCTAATTAAACTCTAGTGAGGTAGAAAGTCAAAAAAAAAAAAAAAAAAAGGAGTCCAAATATCACATCAGATGGCCCCCACATACACATTAGAGCTCACAAATTAGAGCTCCAAAATATTTGTTCTTAAAATATTTATTTAAAAAAAGAATTTGATCAAAATCTGCTTATAATAAAAGTTTAATGCATTAAAAACAAGTATAAAAAAATTTCTTAAAAAATGCAACATGTACTACTATTACCAAAATATTAAACTTTTAAATAATATAATTTTTTATCTAAATGTTGATTTTTAATAAAATTATTATTTTTTGAATCCTCTTATCAAGATCTATCCAACAAGATACATGGTGACTATGAAATTCTTACACAAAAAAAAAAAAAAAAAATTGTTACTTTCGAAATTGATGTAAACAGTAACATGTTATTCTAGTAATATTGTCCAAGAAAAAAAAAAAGATATTTTATTTTGTCCTTAATTATGTGCTCCCTCTTTAAAAGATTTATAAAGCAAAATAAATTGAATGTTATTTTCACCAAATAAAAATCTAATAAAAAGGTTTTGAATTTCCCTTTAAAAGAACATTTAAAAAAAATATTAAATAATTAACGTACATTTTAAGAGTAAGTCATTACACAATTGAATCTACACCGTCCAACAACCCTGAACTATATTTTCCATGTCAATATATGTTATAATACAAACAAATGTGTTATGTTCAATTGGTGTGAAATTTCTATCATTCTTAAACCATCATTTGGATCACGATTTCGAACTATTATACCATGAAAAGTTACATTGTTTTTCAATTTGTACTGAAACTTGATATAATTCTTTTATATAAATGTGAAACTTATAAAAAGATAAAATCTAATTCATGGAAAAGGATTAGTTTAATTCTGTAATTAGCTTTTATATTCCTAAAATTTATTATTTTCAAATTATACATTTCAATTTTTGTATTGTGATAATGGTGGTAGTGGTGGTAGTAATGGTATGATGGTGATGGTGATGGTGATAGTGGTGGTGTTGGCAGTGGTGGCATGATGATAATGGTGGCAGTGGCGATAATTGTAATGGTAGTGGTGGCGGTGGCATGGTCATGGTGGTGGTAGCAATTGTGATGGTGGTAGTGGTGGTAGTGGTATTGTGACTGCTGTAGTGGTGGTGATGAGTTTATAACAGTATATATCGGTAAGTAAATTTCATATAATTTAAAAAATTTATAAGTTTTAACCTATATTTTAAAATACACTTAAATTTTTTCACTACAAAAAAATACACTTTTGGCGACTAAATTTTTAGTCGCCAAAAGTCCGTTTTTAGTCGCCAAATGTCGAATTTTAACTTTTGGCGACTAAATATTTTAGTCGCCGGTTTTGTCGGCAATATGTGGTCGCGCATGGCTTTGGCGACGAAAAAACTGTTAGTCGCCAATGGACAGGTCTTCAGCGACTAAATATTTTGTCGCCAATAGTCAATTTCATTTTTGGCTATTTTACCTTTGCCGACTAAACCGTTTGTCGCCAATAGTTAATTTTTATTTTATTGTTTTTACCTTTGGCGACCATTGACTATAGTTGCCAAAAGTATATTAAAAAAAAAAATTTTGAACCTGTGTGCTCCCAATGAGTTTGCAACTTGCCCCGTCCATGACCACCCACATGCCAAGCCCTATGCACAACACCCCATCCACTATGCCAGCACATCATCTCAAGGACATATATGCAATATATATTATTTATATAGTATATTAACCGCAATTAATACAAAATAATATTTATAAATATAATTTTTTTCATTCAGTATAATTTATTTTAAAAATAAATTATTTACTAAAAAAAAATTTAGGCTACTTTTGGCGACTAAAACTATTATTTAGTCGCTAATTGTATTATTTTGGGCTGCTAATTATTTATTTGTCGCTAAAAAAACAAGTTCCAATTAAAAATCAGCACTTTTGGCGACGAAACCTAATTTTAGTCGCCAAAAATGTCCACTTTTGGCTACTGAATAGAATTTTAGTCGCCAATACTCAGTTTTTAGCTACTAACTTTTTTTTTGTAGCCAAAAAGCTTGGGTTTCAGCGACTAATCTGGTTTTAGTCTCCAAAACACCTACAATCAGCGACTAATCTGCTTTTTAGTTGCCAAAAGCAGCACCTTTGGCTACTAAATTGGTTTAGTCGGCAAAAACCATGACTTTTGGCGACGAAAATTCTATTAGTCGCTGAAAAGCATATAATAGGCGACCAAAATGATTTTTAGTCGCCAATACATATAGATTTGGCGACCAAATTGTTTTAGTCGCCAAAAGTCTTCATTTTGGCGACCAAAATGGATTTAGTTGCCATTTCTGCACCTTTCAGCAACGAAATTCAAATGTTTAGTCGCCAATGATGCTTTTTGTTGTAGTGTTTAGTGATATTAGATATGATTATGAAACAAATTTAACTAACGACAATGCTACGTAACTCAAATTTTGTGGCTCAAAAGTGGCTCAAATAGCCAAAGCAACGTTGTTTTGAGTACAGAATAACATAAAAATGGCCAAAACGACGTCGTTTTAGCCATTTGAGCCACTTTTAAACCACAAAATTTAAGCTACGAGACATTTTTCTTTAACTAATTATCACTATTAAATACTAAGTGATTGGCAAAACTTTGTTTGACCAGACTTCACTTAAATAAAATAATATTTTTTTTTTCCATCCTAGTCGAACCATCTAACATAGGGTACGGGAAAACTACTACGCAGCAGTGACTGTTGTCACTTTAAACTGTGACATATTAGCTCATGCATGATTGGTTTTGCTTGTGTCTTTTTTTATAAACCAACATGCTTTTGATATTCATTTCCTGATGGTTTATTGATCCACGATCAATCAACAACCTTTCTATATTGCAATTTTTTAATATTTTAGCATAGTAGTTGTAATTTCTAAAGGATAAATTACAAATATATTTTTTGAAATTTACTTAATATAGAAATTGTCTCTTGTGATTAGACAAGTTACAAATACTCATTTGTCAAAATATTTTATTTAATGGAATTAACTACAAAATAAAATTTCTAACTACTCTACTATATAATAATAAATTTATCTGAATTATTAATTGAAATAAAATTTTAATATCATTAAAAATCGTTAATTGAATTGATAATTTATTAATAAAGAAGTCGTTCATTTTTAATATATATATATATATATTTTAAAAATAGTGGCATGTATCTCTTATATAAATAAAATGGATTGATGTTACTTATAATGTGAAACAGTCAGACGTCATCTCAGTACACATTGTAAAATATTGATGAAATACAATACAAAATCAGTAACATATTTTATAAATGATCTCTAATTGCTTCACATTAATAAAACAAATTGGAATTATAGTTGATGGTTTTCTAAGAAAATTGAATTATATGAGTTCTATAATTCAAAAAATTTAGAAAAGAATAAAAATAATGACTTGCTAGATTTATTTACATTTTTCGTTATGAAAATACTATTTTCACAATATAAGAAATGGGATAGATTCGTCTCCAGTCTAATTGGAGAGTGTTGTGGGCCTTGATTCGGGTCCATTTTGATGATTAAAACTATTCAATGTATACATCTTGCTGAGTATATCATTTCTAAAAAGAATTACTTTGATTAGATATCGATAGTCATTTAATCAGATTATATTTGTATCAACGGCATATGATTTTTATAATAAATTGTTGATAAAAATGTGATTTGATCAAATGGCTATCAATATCTCAATAACTTTATTTATTTATTTATTTATTTATTTGCAAAAATGATATATTCAACAAAATATATACATTGAACGATTTGAATCATAAGAAATTATCTTCGATTAGTCATGTATTAAAATTAAATTAATTTTTTTTTATCCACAATTCTTATTTTATACTAGTATACTAAATATTACAAATACTATATTAAAGTGCACAAATCCATCAGCAAATGACTTCTCAAGCCTTAGAAATCATAGTGGTTTACACAAAAGACAGTAAATAGGAAAGTCCAGACCACAGCAAAACGCGGCCATTTAAAGTGACAGTAGTAAGCACAGCAGTATCCCGTACTCCTCTAAGATATGACTTAGGTAGGAATGATATAATTTAGGTATAATGCAAATAAATATGATTAGGTTCAATTGGGATTCCTACCATTTTTACCACTAAACCTTAAGGAGGATTACGTTTTTGTACTAGAGCAATTGTGATTTCCTATTTTCTTTGTAGATAAAAAAAAATAAAATAAAATAACCCTCCATTAAAACAATGTGGTAATTGGGTTTTATAACAAATTCAAACTGATTATAGCATTCTATACAAAAATATTATATAATTTTTCAATTTATACAACATTATATTATTAGCATTCCCTACAAATTAATTAAAATAAAATAAAAAAACAGAAAAATAAACTAAAAAACAAGAGATGTATTGTAATCTCCATAGTAAATAGAGAATGAATTTAATTCACACTTTAATTTTTATATACATGTTTATTTATTTTCTTTTCGTCAAAAAAAATATTATTATATGTGGGAGTCGAATAAATGGCAAAGTCGGAAGGTGCGTACTCTAGAAGACAGATACTATTCGGCTGTATCCTACGCGATTAGGAGGCTGAATACAATAGATAGGCCGAATATCCGTAGATTCATGGAGCCGAATAAAAGAAAGGACAATGAGTAAAAAGTAGGCCCTAATCCCAAAGCTCAGAAAACGAGTATAAATACAGGAACTACAGACTTAGAAAGGTATGTGAGAATCATTTCGCTTAACTTAGATTACAAGCTGTCTTGAGTGCATAAACTAACTTGCCCGTCAGAGTGCTAATTCCGGCACCCCCGACCAGAGTATTTGTCTTTTCAGGTGGCTTGCTGAGGATCACTAGCGTCTCCCAAGATCAGAAGAGTATTTCCAAAACCACTTCCCCACAATTGGCGCCGTCTGTGGGAATACTCAAACACATCCATGGCGGGCGTAATAGAAGACCCTCCGATAGTCACAAATAAAACTGCACAGAGAAACGACCTCACTCCACCAAATATGCTTGCACCAAGAACCATCACCGCAGGACGCGACTTGAACTTCTGTTCACCTTCAACTCCAACGCAAGACACAATGCAAGCGCTCATGGAACAGGCACAGCAAAACAAACAGAGGTTGGTCAACATTATCACTATGAACGAACGTCTTCTTCGCGATCTGGCCTTGGAAATAACAAAGTCAAAACAAACAGTGTGCCAAGATCCGGAACGATCCCCGAGGGCAGGTGGTCGACGATCTCAAGCCCGATAGCAAGGCACCGACAGTTGCTATGCCTCGAAAGATCACCTTGAGGAGTTAGCACAGGACGGTCGTCTCCAGCAACACGTCCGGAGGAATGCGATCAAAACAACTGCTCTTCGGAAGGATTCGCCTCTGCTTGGCACCATCCACATGACATACAACCTGCCAACAACTCCAGCCGTGCATGCAATCCAATCACATCTAGGCCCCCAACAGCAACTCACACCAGCGAAGCATCTCCGAGAAGCGCCGAATATCACCTTTGATAACTCTGATTTGATCGGCGTCACACTCCCCCACATTGATCCATTGGTCGTTGAACTACGCGTAAACCGATTTACCGTTAAATGCGTTCTAATAGACCAGGGCAGTACTTCGGAGTTTATGTATTATAAAACCTTCATTAAACTCGGGTTCAACGAGTCAAACCTGACTCCAGCTCCTTATCCACTATTCGGCTTCAATGCCAATCCAGAGTACCCGTTGGGGAAGATCAGCCTACCCATTTGAGCAGGCTCCAGAACAGTGGATGTGGAATTCTTGGTTGTCAAGCTGCCGTCGCCGTATAATCTCATCATGGGGCGATCGTGGTTGCATACCATGCAGGCCGTGTCAAGCACCTATCATCAACTGCTACGTTTCCCTATAAAACACGGTATTGAGCAAATCCGCGACTCCCAGAAATCGGCACAAGCATGTTATCTCTTTGCTGCCAAACCGCCAAAGGAACTACAGGTGAACTCCATTGAGGTGCCGGATCGAGAGATCCTCGACGATATTAGACGGCTCCCAAATGAAAAAGCCACAGAAGGTTTAGACCGAGTTAAAATTTATGGAAGCCCAGAAAAGTTCTTTATGGTCGGCGCCTCTCTGAATCAGGCCGATAGACAGCAGTTGATATCTTTCCTGCTCAACAACCTCAATGTCTTTGCGTGGACTCCGTACGAGATGCAGGGTATAGATCCATCCGTTTCACAGCACCATTTGAATGTCGATCCCAAGTGCAAGCCGATCATTCAGAAAGGTCGGCAGTTAGCCGCAGAGCATACTGCCGCCGTTGTTGAGGAGGTTGACAAATTGCTTGACGCCGGGGCAATTAGAGAAGTCACCTACCCTACGTGGCTCTCTAATACAGTGGTGGTGAAGAAGAAAAATGGGACTTGGCGAGTGTGCATCGATTTCATGGATCTGAACAAAGTTTGCCCCAAAGATTGTTTTCCTCTACCCAGAATCGACCAACTTGTAGATGCAACGGCACGCCATCAACACATGAGCTTCCTCGATGCTTACAGAGGCTACCATCAAATCGCCATGCATCCAGACGACCAGGACAACACTGCATTTCTCACCCCAAGAGAAACCCACTGCTACAAAGTTATGCTTTTTGGGCTGAAGAATGCAGAGGCAACCTATCAAAGACTGGTCACCACCATGTTCAAAGAGCAACTCGGCGACACTATAGAAGTGTACATTGACGACATGGTGGTTAAGTCCAAGGAAGAACAGAATCATATAGCCGATCTAGAAAAGACATTCAACATCCTACGCAAATATAGAATGAAACTGAATGCTTCCAAATGTGCGTTCGGAATCGGCTCTGGAAAGTTCTTGGGCTACATCGTCAACCACCGAGGAATCGAAGCCAACCCGAGGCAAATCACAGCAATCTTGGAACTCGGCTCCCCCCGTTCAGTAAAAGAGGTCCAAAAGTTGATGGAGATGGCCGCCACACTCAATAGGTTCATCAGCCAGTCTACAGATCGCTGCCGATAATTCTTTCATACACTACGGCAGGGCAAGGCTTTTAAATGGTCCGCCGAATGCGAAACCGCTTTCAACGGACTCAAGACCTACCTCCGCTCAGTACCACTCTTGACAACACCCGCTGCTGGTGACCTGCTCATTTTGTATTTGGCAGTTTCCGATAGGGCTGTTAGCGCCGTACTGATAAAGGAGGAGCTAGGGGAGCAGCGGCCAGTGTATTATGTGAGCAAGGCAATGGTTGACGCTGAAACACGCTACCTTCCGCCGGAAAAACTCATCCTAACCCTAGTCATAGCGGCAAGAAAACTGATGCATTACTTCCAGGGACATAGCATTGGGGTGCTAATAGATTATCTCCTCCGATCAGTACTACGGAGTGCAGAAGCATCAGGGCGTGTTTCAAAGTGGGCTTTTGAACTCGGCCAGTACGACATTCAGTTTCTATCTAAAATCGCAATCAAGGGGCACGTGCTGGCCGACTTTGTCGCCGAATTCACCAATGGTATTGCCGACTTCAAACTTGATACAGTTCAACCAAAGCCTAATGAAGTTCGACCAAAGCTGAACTGGAGAATTTATGTTGGGGACATTTGGCTGTTGTATTGTGATGGATCGTCTAACCAGCGAGGCAATGGCGCCGGAGTTGTAATCATGTCTCCAGACGGCGCAGTAATCGAGCAGGCTGTCAAGCTTGGCTTCGAAGCATCAAACAATGAAGTCGAATACAAAGCCCTTCTAGCCGGTTTGCGGATTGCCCATTTTCTCGGTGCTCGGCATTTGCTTGTGTTTTGTGATTCAAAATTGGTAATCAATCAGCTAAAGGGGGAGTACGTAGCAAGAAAGGATCGTATGGCGGCCTACATGAAAATGGCCAACTCCTTGCTGGCAAAATTTGACCATCACGAACTGAACCAAATAACACACGACCAGAACACACACGCAGATGCCCTGGCTTGCCTAGCCTTCGCTATCAACTTAGAGATCAAACGGACCATCGAAGTAGGTTTCATCCCGAAGTTGAGTATTGGCCCTTCGGAGGAAATCCAGGTCAACATTATTGTGATACCCCTGTTCCGTAGTATGTTAATTGGTCCTTAACTTGTGCATGATTATGTGTTTAGCATGATTTTATGTGTCATTTTGTGAATACATGTGGATTTGAAGTTCTATCTGTTCACCGAAGGAATATCTGTTTGAATAGTTTGCTTTGGGAATTAAAATGGAGGCCTTATTGGCCACGGAACCCGAAATCAATTGCGCCATGGTGATTGGCATAATTTTTAGAACCTATGGTGAAATTTAATTGAAAATTGATTCGGTCTAGATTAAGTTGATTAAATTGTTAAACTAGTGCCCAATTACTTTAGTAATATTATATTGAAGTTAGTGGGACTTTATGGATGAGGCTTTATACACTTATTTTCCCTCATATACCTTCATTTTGGCTGATCACACTCTAAGGAAGAGAGGAGGCCGGCTGTTAGAGAGAGGGGGGAGAAAGTTGTGTAATTTTGGCTTAAGCTTGTGAATTTGAAGTCCAACTCAAGAGTTGATCATAAATTGAATTTCTAGGTAAGTGATTGTTTATGAATTTGTGAGTTTGAACTTGTGATTTGGTGAATTAAAGGTTAATTGGTGATCAAGAACAAGAGCTACAGTCTAATTGATGAAATTGAAGTTGAAATGCACATGCATGCATAGAATTGTTATAAATTGCCATGGTTTGGTATAATCTAGCATGTGGCATGTCAAATAGGAAAGATTGAGGGTTGGATCATACATGCAAGCATGTTTTTGTTGAATTTCATGTGAATGAATACCAATTGCATCAATTGTGATGAAAATGAGATCAAATTTACCATGCATGTTTGATTGTGTTGAAAATGAGATCAAATTTAGCATGCAAATTTAGAGGAGGCCATTTGCCATACTGTTTCAATGATTACTTATATATTTTCCTCATTTGATATTATTCACTGAGCATTTGCTCACACTCATTCATGTACATGTAGGTGAGCCAAGGGACGTCCAGAACCAGCCCCGGTGAATTTGTGAGAAACAGCTTAAGTTTTGAGGAGTCAGCCCAAAAGTCTCCCGCACGAGACTGTCTTCGCCTTTGACCTTTATTTATAGTTTTGTTATGTTGGCGAATGCGTTGGACTACTTTTGTATATAAGTCTTGGGTTTGACTGACTTAAATCTGTATGATCCTGAATGTACAGTCTTTTGAGTTAGTACACATTTTGATGTGGGTTATTAACATATATCTATTGGAATGTTATGGTGTTCATTTAAGCACGGCTCTATGGACAAAATTTTTGAATTGCTTCCGTTTGGGCCCTTTATCTCTGATGAATTTTGATTTATTTGGTTTGAGGCCTTAGGTAATCACACGATTACTGGCCGGTTATGGCCTTAACCCATAGGGGCGGGTTCGGGTCATGACAGAGTAGTATCAGAGCACGAGTTAATAACTCACACACTTGTCCAAAAGAGCAATAAGCGTCTAGAAAAGATCTAGGATGCATTCATAAGTATAAATTTGATAGCACCAATTATATGCATAAATGTTTTGATATGAACGACTATGTGCCATAAGTTATGATTTGCCTCCTTCGCAAATTATCTGGATATATGTGCTCTTAGATATATATATATATATATATGCACACTTGTAAATCTTTTGCATAAAATATGTTTTCATGGAATATAATGCAAGTTGTCTCAGATGGTGAGAACGAGAGGCAATGAGTTGGAGGAATCCTCTACAGCCAGAATAGACAGAATGGAAAGATTGCTACAGGAAATGGCAGAAGCCTTGAGATAGCAACAGGAGTGGCAACAACAGTGGCAGCGACCACATCCGCCACCTCCACCTCCTATGTCAGATAATCAGAACGATGACCGAATCATAGCCCTCACCAAAGAGTTCAAGAAAATGAAAACACCCCAGTTCCGTGGCGGACTAGATCCTCTGAAAGCTGAAGCTTGGGTCCTCGGCATCGAAAAGCTGTTTGAAGTATTCCCATGTTCAGAGGCATAGAAAGTGCTTCTAGCCACCTTTATGCTAGAGAACAAAGCGAGAAGATGGTGGATGTTGATGCGTGAGAGTTACGAAGATGCTGATTGGGCAAAGTTTTTAGAAATCTTTTATGACAAGTACTTTCCGCAATGTGTCCGGGATAGGAAAGTGGCGGAATTTATGGAACTAAAACAAGGCAGCATCACCGTAGCTGAGTATGAGGCCAAATTCACCGAATTGGCTAGGTTTGCGCCACACGTGATTGACACAGATTATAAGAAGGCGCGACATTTTGAAGGTGGGCTCCGAGGTGATATTCTAGAGAGAGTGAATGTCTTGAAGTTGGAGACTTACATTGGGGTATTAGACCGGGCCATAATATCTAAGGCTAATATAGCCAGACAAACTAAACCAACAACTGATTGGAAGAGTAGCAAAAGGCAGGGCTTCTTCTCAAAGAAGATGTTTTCAAAGAAGCAAAACACGGGCTCCTCAAATACTTCTAATTCTTCTCGAGACACAACCTCGCCGTGCACCACTTGTGGAAATAGGCATCGTGGGGTTTGCTACCGTGTGACAGGAGCTTGTTTTAATTGTGGTAAGCAAGGGCATATGGCCAGAGACTGTAAGCAAAACCGTGGAAAATTTGTTGCTAGTTCAACAGCATCAGTCCCAAAACCAGGAAATGTTACGGGACCCACCCCCACCAGAGATACCGTGAGACAAGGGAGAGTTTTTGCGCTTGTCCCGGGCGATACCCGGAATGCCAATGCCGTTGTCTCAGGTACCATTTCAATATGTAATCAGGATGCCTTTGTATTAATTGATTCTGGATCAACACACTCATTTGTGACATATGCATTTGCATCTAGACTAAAAAGACCCCTAGAGTTGTTGCCATATTTGTTGTGTGTGTCTGCTCCATCGGGGGAATCTGTGTTATGTGACTATATATATCGGTTAGGCAACATGCATATTGAGGATGCTACCTTATATGTAGACTTATTGCCGCTGAATTTTAGGCATTTTGATGTGATTTTGGGCATGGATTGGTTGACCAAGTATTGCGCCACCATAGATTGTGTGACAAAAAGGATTGTGTTTAAACCACCGGAACAAAAAGAAATTGTGTTTGTGGGTAATGGGGTAATGCCTCCACTTTATTTGATATCTGCAATGAAAGCATGTAAATTGATTAGGAAGGGGTGCCAGGGTTATCTGTGCTATGTGTTGACTGATCAATTTGTGAATGTTGAATTGAATGATATTCTTATTATTAGAGAATTCCCAGACGTGTTCCCAAATGAATTACCAGGGGAGTTGGTAGACAGGGAGATAGAATTTACTATTGAGATTGTGCCAGGCACCCAGCCTATTTCTAAAACTCCCTACAGAATGGCTACTGCTGAAATGAGGGAATTGAAAGAACAGTTGCAGGATCTGCTTGATAAGGGGTTTATCCGACCCAGTATTTCGCCTTGGGGTGCACCAGTGTTGTTTGTAAAGAAGAAGGATGGTACCTTGCGCCTATGCATCGATTATCGGGAATTGAACAAGGTAACGATAAAGAACAAATACCCCCTACCCCGTATTGATGATTTATTTGACCAGTTGCAGGGATCACAGGTGTTTTCTAAGATTGATTTGAGATCCAAGTATCATCAGCTAAAGGTTAAGGCAGAGGATGTTGAGAAGACCGCATTCAGAACAAGGTATGGTCATTTTGAGTTTCTTGTCATGCCATTTGGAGTGACTAATGCTCCAGCAGCATTTATGGACTTAATGAATAGAATTTTTAAAACCTACCTTGATGAGTTTGTTGTAGTCTTCATCGATGATATTTTGATATACTCAAAAGATAGACTTGAGCATGAACATCACTTGAGAACTGTCTTACAAATACTTCGGGAAAGGAAATTATTCGCTAAGTTAAAGAAATGTGAGTTTTGGTTGGATGAAGTTGTTTTCTTAGGGCATGTGATTAACAAGGAAGGAATTTCAGTGGACCTGCAGAAAATAGAGGCAATTGTAAATTGGCCTACACCAACCAATGTAATAGAAGTTCGCAGTTTTATGGGTTTAGCTGGGTACTACAGGAGGTTTGTGAAGGATTTTTTGAAATTAGCCGTGCCTCTTACCCAATTGACACATAAGGGGCAGCCATTTGAGTGGAACAGCGAAAGAGAATCAGCCTTTCAGGAATTGAAGACGAGATTGACTACTGCACCAATTTTGACATTACCTTCAGGTACGGAAAATTTCGTGATTTTCAGTGATGCATTTTATAAAGGTTTGGGTTGTGTGTTAATGTAGAATGGAAAGGTTATTGCTTACGCCTCCCGACAGTTAAGACTGCACGAGAAAAACTACCCAACACACGACTTAGAATTGGCCGCAGTTGTTTTTGCTTTGAAAATCTGGCGGCATTATTTGTATGGGGCAAAGTGTGAAGTCTACACAGATCACAAGAGCCTGAAATACTTCTTTACACAGAAAGAGCTGAATATGTGACAGAGGAGATGGCTTGAGCTAATAAAAGACTATGATCTTGAGATTCAGTACCACTCCGGGAAAGCCAATACGGTTGCTGATGTCTTGAGCAGAAAATCAACAGGAAGTGTAGCTTGGTTGCTTGCAGAACAGAGAGAAATTTTGCAGGATTTTGAGAAATCTGAAATCGAAGTGGTAATGTGCGAACAAGGCGGATTGATAGCCGCTATCACAGCCGAGCCAGCAATTGTTGCAGAAATCAAACAGAAACAGAAGGAGGATGAATTCTTCAAGAAAGTGACTATTGACTTTGAAACAAGTCCGAAAGCAGAATTTAGCATTGAAAATGAAGTGTTGAGATTTCGGAATGTAATGTGTCCTGCACATTCCGTAATCAAGAAGAGGGTCTTAGATGAAGCCCACAAATCCGCATTTGCTATGCATCCGGGTAACAACAAAATGTATCGAGATTTGAAACAAACTTATTGGTGGCCTAAAATGAAGAAGGAAATTGCAGAATATGTGTCCAAGTGTCTTCAATGTCAACAAGTCAAAGCCGAACATTAGAAGTCGGACGGTTTACTTCAACCCCTCCCTATTCCTGAATGGAAGTGGGAGCACGTGACTATAAATTTCGTTGTTGGCCTACCTCGAACTTCTCGAGGTATGAATTCGATTTGGGTTGTAGTTGATAGACTGACTAAATCTACACATTTTCTGCCTGTCAAAACTATATTTAATGCTTATAGATTGGCTACTATTTACGTGGATGAGATCGTTCGTTTACATGGAGTCCCGGTATCCATTGTGTCGGATAGAGATCCGAAATTTGTGTTTAGATTGTGGAAAAGTTTGCAGGAAGCCATGGGGACAAAACTAAGGTTCAGTACTGCCTTCCACTCACAGACAGATGGGCAATCAGAACGAACCATATAGACATTGGAGGATATGTTGAGAATGTGTGCCTTAGATTTTCAGGGGGGCTGGGAAGACTATTTGCCGCTTGTAGAATTTGCTTATAACAACAGCTTCCACACCAGCATCAGTATGGCACCATACGAGGCTTTGTATGGTAGGAGGTGTAGATCACCTATTTGTTGGACAGAGGTCGGGGATAGAGCTTTGCTTGGGCCTGAAATCGTGCAAGACACTTCTGAAAAGATCAAAACAATTTGTCAAAGGCTCAAAACAGCCCAGGACCGACAAAAAAACTATGCAGATGTTCGAAGAAGGCCCCTTGAGTATGAGGTCGGTGACCATGTGTTTGTTTGTGTGTCTCCAATGAAAGGCCAAATCAGGTTTGGAAAGAAGAGCAAGTTGTCGCCCCGTTACATTGGGCCGTTTCAAATTTTGGAAAGGCTGAGTCCAGTTGCTTATAGAGTTGCCTTACCACCGGGATTTGAACAAATCCATAACGTGTTTCATGTGTCGATGTTGAGGGGTTACCTCCGAGACCCGTTTCATGTGATTGATTATCACCGGGTAGCTATTGATGAAAATATGGAATACGCTGAATGGCTGGAATGAATTGTTGATCGGCAGGTGAAGCAATTGAGAAGCAAGTCCATCCCAATGGTGAAAGTGGAATGGAAGGAACATGATGGGACGGATGCTACATGGGAAAAAGAGGAAGACATGCGATTACGCTATCCACATTTGTTTCCCGACGAAGGTAAATTAAGTTTGGAGGACCAAACTTCCTAAAGGGGGAAAGACTGTAATACCCCTGTTCCGTAGTATGTTAATTGGTCCTTAACTTGCGCATGATTATGTGTTTAGCATGATTTTATGTGCCATTTTGTGAATACATGTGGATTTGAAGTTCTATCTGTTCACCGAAGGAATATCTGTTTGAATAGTTTGCTTTGGGACTTAAATTGGAGGCCTTATCGGCCACGGAACCCAAAATCAATTGCGCCATGGTGATTGGCATAATTTTTAGAACCTATGCTGAAATTTAATTGAAAATTGATTCGGGCCAGATTAAGTTGATTAAATTGTTAAACTAGTGCCCAATTACTTTAGTAATATTATATTGAAGTTAGTGGGACTTTATGGATGAGGCTTTATACACTTATTTTCCCTCATATACCTTCATTTTGGCTGATCAAACTCTAAGGAAGAGAGGAGGCCGGCTGTTAGAGAGAGGGGGGAGAAAGTTGTGTAATTTTGGCTTAAGCTTGTGAATTTGAAGTCCAACTCAAGAGTTGATCATAAATTGAATTTCTAGGTAAGTGATTGTTTATGAATTTGTGAGTTTGAACTTGTGATTTGGTGAATTAAAGGTTAATTGGTGATCAAGAACAAGAGCTACAGTCTAATTGATGAAATTGAAGTTGAAATGCACATGCATGCATAGAATTGTTATAAATTGCCATGGTTTGGTATAATCTAGCATGTGGCATGTCAAATAGGAAAGATTGAGGGTTGGATCATACATGCAAGCATGTTTTTGTTGAATTTCATGTGAATGAATACCAATTGCATCAATTGTGATGAAAATGAGATCAAATTTACCATGCATGTTTGATTGTTAAAAATATGGAGCTTAAATGAGGTTGAAGGCATGAACCATGAGTGAATTTGAAGTATTGAACCATGATTTTAGAGGATTGGCTTCATATTGCTTACATCCATGTGTTAAATGGTATAATTGCATGTTTTTGGTGCCTTAGTCGAGCTTATGAGCCTTTTAAATGTTGAATTGAACTCCAAGAACAGTTCTGGAATTTCCAGAAAGTTTGATGTCCGCTCGAGCGGGGAAACCGCCGCTCGAGTGTGAATTTTGTGCTCCCAGTACTTTTGCAAATTTGGTTTCCGCTCGAGCAGGGGGAGCTATATAGACAGGCCTTCCGCTCGAGCTTCCTATTACACTCTCGAGCGTATTTTTCATGCAACCAAGATTTTTTGCAGTTTTAAGGTCCGCCGAGCGAAGTCCACACTCGGCGGGTCCCTGCTCAAAAATCTGAAAATGCATGCTATGTTCTGTTTTTTCGTTCCCTTTCACTTCTAAGCACTCTTGGGCATGCATTGGGCATTGTGATTGAGTTAAAGAGTTAAGAATGAAGCCTAAAGAGGAATGTGTGAATTAATGAATAGATTGAACTAATTGTGACCCATATGTGTTACATGATATGTAGGGTCAAGCTCCAGGGCAACTACGCAAGCCGATCACTATGAGTAATATCTTAACAAGATATTTGAAAAATACTGTTGTCCAATTGTCTACTCATATGTAAGTTTTATAGGTTCATTAATCTGAATGATGGACAACGATTGAGACGAATAATTGGGCCAAAGGCCGATTGATACGAATGAATGGGCCAAAGGCCGATTGATACGAATAATTGGGTCAAAGGCCGATGGATATGAATGATTGGGCGAAGGCCAATGGATATGAATGATTGACATGAATGATTGGGCCGAAGGCCATTTGCCGTACTGTTTCAATGATTACTTATATATTTTCCTCATTTGATATTATTCACTGAGCATTCGCTCACGCTCATTCATGTACATGTAGGTGAGCCAAGGGACGTCCAGAACCAGCCCCGGTGAATTTGTGAGAAACAGCTTAAGTTTTGAGGAGTCAGCCCAAAAGTCTCCCGCACGAGACTGTCTTCGCCTTTGACCTTTGTTTATAGTTTTGTTATGTTGGCAAATGTGTTGGACTACTTTTGTATATAAGTCTTGGGTTTGACTGACTTAAATCTGTATGATCCTGAATGTACAGTCTTTTGAGTTAGTACACATTTTGATGTGGGTTATTAACATATATATTGGAATGTTATGGTGTGCATTTAAGCACGGCTCTATGGACAAAGTTTTTGAATTGTTTCCGTTTGGCCCCTTTATCTCTGATGAATTTCGATTTATTTGGTTTGAGGCCGTAGGTAATCACACGATTACTGGCCGGTTATGGCCATAACCCATAGGGGCGGGTTCGGGTCATGACAGTTATAAAATCTGCACCAAGCTGGATGGACCCCATTGCTGCATTCCTCTTTTCTGAACAACTCTCGGAGGACAGAAAAGAAGCACACAAGCTACAAAACAAAACCCTGCGATACTATCTGGATCCGCAAGGAGGGCTTTATAAAAAGTCCCTCTCTGGTTCATATTTGGAATGCGTGCACCCGGACAAAGTCGAGGAGCTTTTGATTGAGATACACAAGGGCAGTTGTGGTGCCCATTCTGCCGGGCGCTCCTTGGGCCATTGAGCTATAACACAAGGGTATTATTGGCCGACAATGAGAGCAGACGTGGAGTGTTATGTAAAAAAATGTGAACAGGGCCAAAAGTTCTCCCCGTTAACCCATCTACCCGCTGAAGAGCTAAAATCTATCACCAGCCCCTGGCCGTTTGCTCAGTGGGGACTTGATATTGTGGGACCATTACCGAGGGCCCCAGGGAACAAGCGATTCTTAATTGTCGCGACAGATTACTTCACAAAATGGGTCGAAGCGGAGGCATTAACACATATACGAGATACCGATATTAAACGCTTTGTGTGGAGGAACATCATAACACGATTCGGCATTCCAAGAGCTCTTATCTCAGACAATGGCACCTAGTTCGATTGTGCCGTATACCGAGAGCTATGCAGCAAATACGGTATTCGGCCATACTTTTCTACGCCGGCTTATCCCAGAGCAATGGTCAAGCTGAAGCCTCTAACAAATCCATTTTGGACGGCATCAAAAAGAGGCTGGAGAAAGCCAAAGGCAAATGGGTCGAAAAATTGCCAAGTGTATTGTGAGCTCATCGTACTACGCCAAGGAGATCCACGAGAGAAACGCCGTTTGCATTATGCTTTGGAATCCAGGCGATCTTACCCCTAGAAATTGGCCACCCAACCCTAAAATCGCAAGTTTTTGATACGGGCCAAAACGACAGGATGCTTGCTTTGGACTTGATTCTAATCGAAGAACGAAGGGACCGTGCCCTTGCGTCCTTGGCACGATATCAGCAGCAGCTTGCTAAGTCGTATAATCAACGCGTTCAGCTGCGCTGCTACACACCAGGAGAGTTGGTCCTGAAAAAGGTACTTCCAGCCGATAGGAGACCGGCTAATGGAAAATTGGGTCCAAACTAGGACGGCCCCTATCAGATAGATTCCATCGCAGGAACAGGGGCATATCGGCTCTCAGACATATCAGGAAGGAGCCTACCATGGCCTTGGAATTCGACACACTTATGAAAATTCTATCATTGACCCGACTTGTGGGCTTGATACTTGTACATATTTCAGTACTGCAATCCAAAGTTTCTTATTTCTTCATCATGAAATTCAATTCCCAAGCTCTTTTGAGCAAATTAAAGTCTCCGGATTCGAAGCGCCTTTCGTGGATGTCACGATTGGCCCAAAAAAGACTCCGGATTCGGAGCCCCTTTAGTGCATGACATCTTAGGGCCGATTAAGTCTCCGGATTCGGAGCGCCCTCTGGTGCATGACACCTTAGGGCCGATTAAGTCTCCAGATTCGGAGCACCCTTTGTGGATGTCACGATTGGCCAAATAGACTACGGATTCGAAGCCCCTCTAGTGCATGACATCTTAGGGCCGATTAAGTCTCCGGATTCGGAGCGCCCTCTAGTGCATGACACCTTAGGGTCGATTAAGCCTACGGATTCGGCGCGCCCTTCATGGATGTCACGATTGGCCAAATAGACTCCGGATTCGGAACCCCTCTGGTGCATGACATATTAGGGCCGATTAAGTCTTCGGATTCGAAGCGCCCTCGGGTGCATGACACCTTAGGGCTGATTAAGCCTCCGAATTCAGAGCGCCCTTCCTGGATGTCACGATTGGCTAAATAGACTCCGGATTCAGAGCCCCTCTAGTGCGTGACATCTTAGGGCTGATTAAGTCTCCGGATTCATAGCGCCCTCTGGTGCTTGACACCTTAGGGCCGATTAAGTCTTCGGATTCAGAGCGCCCTTCATGGATGTCACGATTGGCCAAATAGACTCCGGATTCGGAGCCCCTCTGGTGCATGACATCTTAGGGCCGATTAAGTCTCTGGATTCGGAGCGCCCTCTGGTGCATGACACCTTAGGGCCGATTAAGCCTTCGGATTCAGAGCGCCCTTCGTAGATGTCACGATTGGCCAAATAGACTCCAGATTCGGAGCCCCTCTGGTGCATGACATCTTAGGGCCGATTAAGTCTCTGGATTCGGAGCGCCCTCTAGTGCATGACACCTTAGGGCCGATTAAGCCTTCGGATTCAGAGCGCCCTTCGTAGATGTCACGATTGGCCAAATAGACTCCAGATTCGGAGCCCCTCTGGTGCATGACATCTTAAGGCTAATTAAGTGTCCGGATTCGGAACGCCCTCTGGTACATGACACCTTAGGGCCGATTAAACCTCCAGATTCGGAGCGCCCTTCGTGGATGTCATGATTGGCCAAATAGACTCCAGATTCGGAGCCCCTCTGGTGCATGACACCTTAGGGCCGATTAAGTCTCCAGATTCGAAGCGCCCTTTGTGGATGTCACGACTGGCCAAATAGACTCCAAATTCGGAGCCCCTCTAGTGCATGACACCTTAGGGCCGATTAAGTCTCCAGATTCAGAGCCCCACTTGTGCAAGATGCCTTCGGACCACTCGATTGGCCGAATAAAGACTCCGTATTCGGAGCGTCATCGACCCACGCCTGGCGCCAAATAAATATTTAATGAGAACTGCTCTTAATTCGGGCTGGTCAATGTATGTTTAAACATTTATACCACGAAACACAAAACTTGCCAATAAGTTGAAACGAGATGCTTAATTAAGAACATAACAATTCAAAACGAAATATGAACATTGAAAATAAAACATTTTATTCAAATTAAATAACATAATCTGGCACGCAATCAAGGTTCAGCGTGTAAAGTCTATTTATTCGGCACCCTCATCATCGCTCTTCTCAATTTCGAAGTCGGAATAGGGGAAGTAATGACGATGATACAGCAGCGAAGCCAAATCAATGCCCACTGCTCCGAGAGCTTCCTCGGTTTGAAGGGCCTTGATCCAACCATGCTTGAATCCACAATTTTCACATCGGCAGACCTCCTCGGCGAGGCCTTGTTTGGTCTTCTCTATCCCAACCTTCAGGCCGTCCTGAAATCCCTTTTCATAACCCAAGGCCCGTTGGGTCACTCTTTCCTCCACGACTAACTTAGACTGACCGGCCGCCAGCAACTCTGTCGTTTGAACATTCCTAAGCTCTCGAAGCTCAAGCTCAGCCTTCTCCATGCGACCCTCCAAACTGCGATTTCTTTCGTCTTTTTTTCTCAATCTCTTGTCGCACGTCGCGCAGACGCATGCCGACTTCATAAGCAGTATCTAGTCCTTTCACAGCCCCATGTATGCCATCTCAAAATACTTGAAAATCTCAAAGTCCGACCATCGATTGCTGGACTTCCGGTGGAAAAATCTGTTGAGCGAACTCGACTGCCACACCTAGGTCTTTAATGATGGAATCCGCCTCCGTCATTGGTCTATTCCTCGTGAAAACTGCAAAACTCAACGGTCGTGGCGTCGCATCAGGCTTGATTCTCGGTCGCGGGCGCGGGGAACTTCCTCGTTACTCTCTGTCCTTTCGGGGCGATCTGCTTCGACGATTAGGGGGCTGCTGTTTTTCCCGATCCTTGGACGTTCTTCCTCCCATGCGCATAGGCTTGCTATTACGATTCATTGCGGCATCTAATTCAGTTAATCTTCGTCCCTTTCCTTTGCTGTTAAAGAAAAGTCTGTGTGACATCCACACTTATCCTAATCCAGTTTAAACCAAATCTGAATGGAAATAAGTGGAGTCTCTAGCGCGAACTCATCCCATTTATCATTGAGTGTCTGCAGCTCCCTCGAGGCGACGTCCATAATTCCAAACGCCAAAAGTCGGATCACAACCTAACCCCATTCGGCTTCTGAAGCTTGCGCACTGGCTGGGGCAAGGGCAGATTTATTAATCTGATCGGCCATATTTTCAAGTGCAAGCGTCGATTGATCTATGCCACAACCAGCCCAAGACCTAGCCCCATTCGGCTTCTAAAGCTCGCACATTGGCTGGGGCAAGGGCAGATTTATTAATCCGATCGTCCATATTTTCAAGCGCAAGCCCCGATCGATCTATGCTAGGGCAGATTTATTAATCCGATCGGACATATTTTCAAGCACAAGTGTCAATCGATCTATGCCTCAACCAATCCTTGACCCAGCCCCATTCAGCTTCTGAAGCTCGCGCACTGGCTGGGGCAAGGGCAGATTTATTAATCCGATCGACCATATTTTTAAGCGCAAGCACCGATCGATCTATGCCACAGCCAACCCTCGATCCAGTCCCATACGGCTTCTGAAGCTCGCGCACTGGCTGGGGCAAGGACAGATTTATTAATCCGATCGGCCATATTTTCAAGCGCAAGTGCCGATCGATCTATGCCATAGCCAGCCCACGACCCAGCCACATTCGGCATCTGAAGCTCGCGCACTGGTTGGGGCAAGGACAGATTTATTAATCCAATCGGCCATATTTTCAAACGCAAGCGCCGATCGATCTATGCCACAGCCAACCCACGACCTAGCCCCATTCGGCTTCTGAAGCTCGCGCACTAGCTAGGGCAAGGGCAGATTTATTAATTCGATCGGCCATATTTTCAAGCGCAAACGCCGATCAATCTATGCCACAGCTAGCCCTTGCGCCATGGCTGAGGCAAGGGCAGATTTATTAATCAACAAAATTTTCATCAAGTACCCAAACTATGCCGATCGAACTATAATTGAAAGCAATACCATTCATCAACAAAATTTTCATTAGTAAGTTGGGCACAACTTATAGCCATTTTACATACGAAAATTACTAAACAAAAAACTACAAGTCCGCATGAAAACGCCCAGCAAAAAACTGTGACTGTAGCAATACATGAAAATTACCGAACCAAAAGCTGTAAAAATACATTCGAAATCCTAAAACTACGACAGTCGCCCAAATTAGTCCTCGGAATCAGACTCCAGTGGCTCAACATCCACTTGCTCATATGGTATTGGCATAGTCAATGACACATCGGCAGCAGCAAGGGCTTTGAGCCAGCCGTGTTTGAATCCCCGATTTTCAAATTTGGGGACTTCGTCCACATATTCAGCGAGTCCAACACTTTTCCCGGCCTCTAATACCTTGGAAGCTTCCGAGTCGGCTGTTGCCTTCGCCACCTTCATTTCTGCCAACTCAGCCTCCAGTTTGGAGACTGCCTCCTGGGCCAATTTCAACGCGTCTTCGCTCGCATCCGCCTTCTTCTCGTCATCCGATCTCAGTTGATCCGCGTTACGAGCCCTCTCCATCTCGACCTCGGCCCGTGTGGCTTCCCTGTTCACCCTCAAAACTTCAACCTCGACCCTTCTCCTCTGTCACTCAACTTCCGTTTGTAAACGGCCAATCTGTTCGATGGCGTCACGATAGTGACGGCCCATATAGGCTATCCTTCCGACAGTCTGCAAAACAAGAAGTTAAAACCAAAACAGTATCTGCATAAAGTAAAGAAAAGTCTGAATATGTACCAAAAGTGCCGATTGCGCGGCTAATGCTGTCACAACTAGATCCGATTCTGCCCGAAAAGCCGCCTTATCAACGGGCAATGACACGGCCTTAGCCATGCTGAGTGCGACCGTTGGATCCTTAAGTACCAATGCATCAGAAGAAATCGGCATGTTTTTTATCCTCGGTTGAATGACAAAAGGAACCATCACATTCGATCCCTCTAATTGAGGTCATTTACCGCCTTGTTTTTCTGAACCGATCTCGAACTCAACAGGGTGTTTCTCTACCCTTTCCTTAACCTCTTCATCGGCCTGCACGACCAAAGTGGACTCTGCATTCTGCTTTTTTGCCATCCCCTCCTCAATAATAAGTAAGGTCTCTGATTCGGTAACAGGCAGGGAGGGTTGAGACTTGGCGGCTGGTGGTACTTCAAACCGAAGGGTCTCTACTCTTCGCCGTGCGGCCATCCTTTCCGCGTTCTCCTTCTTGGCAAGTTTTGTGAGGCTTAACCCAACCATGTCTGCGGGGCTTGCACCGGGAAGGTCCTCTAAACCATTAAAAACATCGTCAAATGAAAGATCCTTTCGGCCTGAGGTAGACGGAGGATCGGCTGAATTAACTTTGGCTTCCTCAAAGGCCGACTTCAATACCTTGTCAAATTCCACTTTGACCGATTCGATTTGTGACCTTAGCTATTTCAAATTTCTCAATCGCACTTCAAAACCAACCTGCCTCAAGTTTTTGAAGTCAGACAAAATAAGGGCGATGAGAGAGTCTTCACCCTTCGGAACTGGGATATTTTCTGCCGCCGAGAAGGTTGTATATGTCGGCTCGTAGCAAAGCAGAATGTAGGCCGCCTTCCCCTGTTTCTGAAGACTTTGACGGCTGAAATATTTGAGCGCGACTCTGATATCCGAAAGAAGGGCGTCGTCGGTTAAAGTTAGGACTTTCTACAAGTCGTTCCCTACACAAGCCAAACCATAAGATTTCAAAGAAGAAGCTTTACAGGTACAACAAAAATGAACAAATAATAGAAATAAGAAGGTATTCGGCCACCTGGCTCGCCCCTCCATCTAGGAATAGGGTCAACGCGATCCTCTCCTTTGCCAAATTCCCAGTTACCTTGGACGACAACCATAACATCATCAACTCGCTTCCCAGAGCTGGAAAGCATAGTGACTAGCTGATGGTCGGTGTCCTTGGCCCTAAGAAAGTAATGCCCGCGCCGACCAGAGGACTTAGCCGAGGCATAACAATGCCGAATGGCTGGAATGCCAAGGTTAATCCTAAGGCGATGGTTTTGCTCTATAACTCCCATTATGATTCTAAAAAAATTGACATTGGGTTGGGAAAGGATTAAACCCCAATGGCGAAGCACAGCCCTAAGGAATGGGTGAAGAGGAAAACTGACTCCACCTTCTGCTATTGATAAGAGAGGGAAGACAATCGTGGTTTTGTCGTCCCTCTCCATATCAAGGGTGTCGTCTGCCACAAACGAAAGACGAACATCATCAGGAATGGAGAAATGGTGTTGAAAGCCAGAAATTCGATCCGACGAGAGGAGATCTTTTAAATGTCTCGCCATTCCCTATAGTTTATAGGAATACTCCAGGATAGAAATAAAGTAAAGAGAGTTTCAAAAGCAAAGGAGAAAACTTACAAGGGACGAAGAGGATAACGAAGAAAAGAAAGTTGTAGAAACAATTCAAAGGGCAATCCAGTGACGAGCATCACAAAATACGTATTTGAAAGGATGTCAAAATTTTAAATCGCAATAAATAGAATGGTACGAAGGGGCGAGAAGTCAAAATGACAACCGAAATGAGTGCGCTCAGACACCCACGTGAGGATGAGGTCAACCGCCGAATTTCGGCTCTGACTTTTCAAGTTCAAAACCTAACACTCTAGCCAACTGTCGTTGGTAAAGTGCTTGGAGGGCAATTGTGGGAGCTGAATAAATGGCAAAGTCGGAAGGTGCATACTCTAGAAGACAGATACTATTCGACTGTATCCTGAGCGATTAGGAGGCCGAATACAATAGATAGGCCGAATATCCGTAGATTCATGGAGCCGAATAAAAGAAAGGACAATGAGTAAAAAGTAGGCCCTAACCCCGAGGCCCAGAAAAGGAGTATAAATACAGGAACTACAGACTTAGAAAGGTATGTGAGAATCATTTCTCTTAACTTAGATTACAAGCTATCTTGAGTGCATAAACTAACTTGCCCGTCGGAGTGCTAATTCCGGCACCCCCGACCGGAGTATTTGTCTTTTCAGGTGGCTTGCTGAGGATCACTAGCGTCTCCCAAGATAAGAAGAGTATTTCCAAAACCACTTCCCCACATTATATATACTTAATTGCAAATGCAAATTAAATATTTATTTAATATATATATATATATATATATATATCAAATTACACCATGAGAAAAAATTTCGTAAGTTTCTTATTTTCGGCGTGATGAGTTGCCGTTGATCAGTTCAGAAAAAAAATAATAATAAATGAGGCGTGTATAAAATGTGATATGGGGAAGCTGCTGCGTAGCCCGCGCAGCAACATCTGCTGTGTGGCAATTTAAGCCCATTTTGGGGCTCATTTTGATAATTCGAACCGTTCATGTTTTAGAATACGTCAAGTAGAACATGCCTGCAAAAAATCAAGTTAATCCAATATCGTTTACACATTCATCCACTGACATTTGTATTTACAAAAATAAATACAAATGTATTTTAGCTTGATTAAAATGAATACAAATATAAGTGGATGAATAGGTAAACGATATCCGATTAACTTAATTATTTGCATTCATATTCTACTTGACGTATTCTAAAATGTGAACGATTCATATTATCAAAATGAGTTCTAAAATGAGGCTCAAATCGTCAAGATAACAGACGCCATCAGGCGAAGTTGCATGCAAAGATCCCAACTCCCAAATAAAATGGTTCCTACACTTCTGACCTAAGGAAAAAATTGATCAATAATGGTGGGCCCATTAAGGAAAAAACAATTGTTGTTGCGTGTGGAACATCAGGCCCATGTCTCTTAGGTGGGAGGCATTTGTTTCTGTAGAAAGGGCTGATGGTCTCATTTTGATTTTACCCTTTTGACTCGTTGAAAAGTTTGGTAGCAAAAGAAGATGGTGACCAGCAGGTGGTTGACTGAAAAGGTGCCTCACAGATCGATTCTTGAGTGACGTGATTAGCGTTTTTGTAAACTGTTGATGTTGACTACGTATTTCGCTTGTAACTTTATCTTCTGTATTAAGAATTGGTGCATTCTTTTTTTATTTGAATTAAATCTATCAATAATTAATTATTCTAAAGTTAAAATTTACGAATATTATGATATATCACAAGGTATTTTTTTTCTTGATAAAACAAAAAATTAAAAAAAAAAAAACAAAATGATGATGGTGACTCCCTTTTCAAATTGATGATGCAGTTTGTTCTAGTGAAATGGGCTAGACAGGCCCAAGCTCCTCAATGCCCACGTCCGAATGATTGAGCCCACCGGATAACCTACGAACAAGTCCAACGAGGAACGAGGTAGTCCCCCAGTGGACCCTCTGACGAGCAAGTTAGATGGAGAGGTAAGGTGTAGGCAGAGTTTAGAGATAGAAAAGCTTAACCTTCTTCTTGTCTTCAACGTTTGCTTATATCCTTTGGTAATCATTTCGCTGTCTCTTCCGACCTGCCCTCCTCGCCGAAAGTCTATGCTGTAGCTTACCTTGTTCAGGGTAAGGGGGTCCTGTTCTGACGGGGAGGTGTTGTTGTAATAAATGCTGTGATGGGCTGCATTAATGGTGATGTGCAGTGGCGATAACTTTGCAGATCTTTGTCTGCTGATGTGGCTCGTCCTTCACCTACCATGTGTCTGAATGCCATTGGCTCTTTATGCCATGTTGGATTCCAGCTGTTCTGGACTTCACCAGCTGGGTTATGTATTGGGCTCCGATCGATGGGCTTGGGTTGTTTTAGTGGTTCATGGCCTTTGTGGGCTTGTACACGTCAGTAGTCCCCTATTCCTGAGTGCTGCTTTAGTCCAACGAAAAGAATAGTAATGAAGAGGGTGAGGGTGTCAGGGAATAGTAATATGGAGGTCGGCCGGCGGGAGTGACCGAGCGGGTGAACCGATCGGGAGGTGGTTCGACCGTTCAAGGTGACCGAGTGAAAGGGCTGACCGCGAGGAGGGTCGACCGCGAATATTGGCCGAGTGGGAAGGTCGACCACGATGAGGGGCGACCATAAGGGTTAGCCAAGCAGGAGGGCTGACCGTGAAGCGGGCGACCGCAAAGAGGGCCGACTGAAAAGGCTGGCTGGGCGGGAGGGTCGACCAGGAGAAGGACCGACTGTGAAGGGTGAGGTGGAGGGGCGTGGAGCTCAAGAGGCGGCGTATCACGTGGTGATTTGAAGTGGAAAAGACAGGGTAAGGGCAGGAGACAGTGGATCGTGGTCATACACGTGGCAATACCCCGTGATGGAGGAAGATCAGGCGTTGGATCAGAAATGAAACGTTAGGTCACTATGGTTGTTGACATGAAACGTTAGGTTATTATGGGTGTTGAAAAAATAGTTTTGGCAGATGATTTGAAAAGTTTTCAAGCTGGCAAAAATTAATTGGGATCCTTGGAATACGGGTAAACCGTGGGCTTTTGGCATTATTCAATTCACCAACTTGTTTACGAAAAATCAAAGGGTATGTTTGGTTTGAGTTTGGGAGATGAGTTTTAGAGATAAAAAGTACGAAAAGTTGTTTGGTTTGGTTTTTTTCAAAAGATGTTTTGGAAAATTATTTTGAGGGAGAGTTTTGGAAAAAGTGATTGATTTGATGTGTATGTGAGAGAGATTTGTTTGGAAAACTTGTAAACCAAACAAGTTTTGGGAAATTTTTTTAGAAAAATTTGTTTGGTTTAATTACTTTTGAAAACTTATTTGTAGAGAATTTTTTCCAAAAATTTTTGGAAAACACAAACCAAACAAGCCCAAAATATTCCAAGTGTGAATTCCTTTCTTGCTCACGATACACCTCTGCAACACTTTTTCAATTTCCTTGCACTTGCCTCTGAAGCGATTCGCAGACATACCTTAGAAATGGCCCAAGAAGAAACTGCGAATGTTAGGGTAGATCCACTTGGTGATGATGATGCTGTGGAGTTAGCGCAGCAATACAGGATGAAGAGGGTAGGGGAGTCGATTGTACGATCCCATGGTTCCACCATGATAGCAGCTCCAAAGCCTATCAACCAGGCGGAACCTGATCACTGGCACACAAAGGCAGATAAATCAACGGTTACTGCAGCGGATTTGAAGGCTATTCGCGACAAATACCAAGTGCATGCCGAAATAGAGCTGTCGTTGCCGATGTCGATGGAGAGGCCATCCGATGCCAGGCCAGGGCAGTTTGCCCTTTATGAGGGGGCATTGAAAGGAGGACTGAGGCTGCCCCTGCCACAGGTGGTAGTAGATGTCTTCAATCGCTTGGAGGTGACGCCGGGCCAACTAATGCCCAATGCATAGAAGATCTTGCTGTCCTGTGCAAGTGCCTGGCCGAAGGCGAACGAAGGGGCGGCCATGACAGTGGACGAATTCTTCGCATGCTACAAGGCCTCAAGGTAGCAAGAGACGTGGGTCACTCTGCAGGCAGTATGTCACGCCCCTAAACCCGCCCCTAAAAGTTTGGGCATGATTATTCCAGAAACGGACACTTAACCTGATATACATTACATACAGGGCCTGAACGAAAGCATCAAGTAGTAATAAACTAATATGAAATAGAAGAACTGTCCATTGAGCGACCACTATTATGCCAGGATCACAAGCAGTGCAACGAATGATAAATATTTATACACATATATATATAAACTCCGCCCCTTACTGGGCATATAATAAATACATTGAAGGGGAAAAACATGACATACACTTAACCTTAAACAGACCAACAGAGTACAAAACCAAAAACTTAGCAAAACTCCATAGAATGAACTGCTTTGAATTTGGTGCCTGGACACTCAGAGGTTGACAAGAGAGGAATGAATGTCGTGGGTTAAGCCTGACCTCCAGGTGGAGTGCCTACAGAAACAGACATAACATAAAGTGAGCCAAGCTCAGTGAATAATAGTATGAAGCAATTCAATATTAACTTGAAGTACAATGCTTATAAATGAAAAGGACTTTTAGATACTCTTCCTGTACTTATTTCTGGAATGGTCTGGAGCCACGTCTTCACATCGGCAGCTTTCATAATGTAACATATTAGAAAATAGAGCACTTCTTGTCATATTATGTCATCACAGTACACTTCACAAAAATAGAATAAGTCATACCCTAACGTGGGCCACATAATGATGTTAAACCTTTGCATTAATATCGTAGATTATGAATGGCCTCAGGTCCATACGTAACACATATGGTTCCACCTAACTTTTCTTACGAAGAATAGAGTAATAATAACACCTATTAATTAGAATCATGCTCAAAGATTTCACAGATTGGCCCTTGGCCTAATATCTTGCACAGAACGGCCATAGGCCTCATAACTTTCATGTCGGCTTTAAGCCTAGTTCACATATGTATGGACTCAACAGGTGGCTCGTACGGATTCTAGAGGTGACTCGCATTGCGAGACTTAGTTCCAGACAAAGACTTTGCTCCATACCATATAGGTTCACACATTCACACATTCACATAGATTCATAGTTCCACAAATTACCAATTCATATTTCACAAATTGGCCCTCGGCCTTATCGTTTCATATTTCACAAGTGGGAGATTCATACTTCACAATTGGCCCTCGGCCCTTTGGTTTCACAAGTCCACAATAGTTCACAAATTCATTTAAAACATATTCTTGAACCACGGTATTATTACCCCCGGGCAAGGGCCACAAACCAATCGACAACGTGTTTCGTAATTAGCAGAACCTTAACATTAACAATAATTTGAAGGTGAAGTACCAGTACATCAATAGATCGGAACGATTCATATCATAGCGTGAATCACATAGCAACATTATTAATATTCAGTTCTTCTGTTATATTAAGTCATTCCTAGATCAACCTGAGATTCATCATAATTTCACAACGATCATAATGGTCATTATCATATAAAACAACCCGTAGTTTTATTTGATTATTTCTTTCGATGATCCATGTTAGGCCAATATCTATGTCACAAAACATATACCGATTTAAACAGATAGTAGGAGTTTCTGATAAGGCATTCAAGGCATCACATTCCTACTCAAAATATCATAAACCCGGTAAGTGGAACTGGTAAGCTGAGTTTACATTCACAATTCTCTTTTGTTAACCAATTCCATAACATCACTCCTTTCGATGCTTACGTAAGTTCACATCAATTTGCAATCTATATACATATTAACATAATTGCTCACGGAAACAAAATGTTAATAACGATAAGCGTTAACAGTAAATGATGTACATCTATAGTACTATTAATCACAGTGATTGGTTCCCGGTGGTAATGGTACAATGTCCTCGTCTCGATCTACAATTACAATGCACAACACATAATATGAGGTTATACTCGACCCTTTACTTATTCTCTTTGATCATTTAATCAATTAGTCATGGTGGCAACACTCATTATGCTTTAATAAGGTGTAATCCATGCCTTAGAAAATAGGAGAAATCGATGGGAAATGGTTTAAGTGAAGAAAAGGGGCAAAATCGGTTGACAGAAAGTGACCAATCGTCACTAATTTGGGCATAACTATTTCTGTATTTATAATTTGAGAGTGAGACCAGCGCCATTGGAAACTAGACTTCCGGGGCTTGATTTTAGGCTCAAGAATCACTCAAAACGGAGTCCGGATGCAAAAGATATGCTTGATCAAAGTTGGCTGGACAAGCTGTCATCCGCACGTGCGGCAAGAAGCCCCGCACGTGCGGCGATTTGGGCAGAAAGCTGTGCGAAAATGCAGAAAAATGCAACTTTTGGTACACTTCTTCAAGGCTCAAAATAGGTTCTTTTAAGGGATGAAACATGGTTCAAAATCATGTAAATAGGAGTTACAACATAGATCAACCTTCATACAATTTGAATCTTTGATCTTAATTTACAAACACAACTTCATTTCATAACATTCCCATCTTCACACATACATAGACATATATACACACATGATCATTTAGCTACATAATCAAGCTCAAGAAATATGATTCTAATTAATCATTCACCACTTACTTGTTCCCTACATAACCCTAATTTGTAGAACATGAAGAGCTTCCTACTTAATTATCAAGGAGAGGAACCAATTAGAATGAATTACACATACCTTAATCTTTACATCCTTCAATCCTTCAATCCTTTCTAATTTCTCAATCTTTCTTCTTGTTGAGTTTCTTCATCTCACCCTCTCTCACGTAGCTCTCCCCTTTCCTCTAGATATTTTTGTTTTTTGATTCTAAGTAATGAGTCCATCCACTCATAAGGCACCCATTATATATATATATATATATAAATATACACACACCAACATAACACAATAAAGAGGGCCAAACGTGGCCTTACGAATCGCGCAAAATTAAATTTCAATTAAACTTTTCAGATAGCTCTGAAAATCATGCTGATCATAAATATGTCCCCTGTTCTGATTTCTGAAGCTTCTAAGGCCTTTAATTTGCAATATAAAGTTAATCACCCAAACGTCCATTAACGAATCAGACAAATTAGATTTCAAATTAATTTTTCCCAATAGTTCTAAAAATTCCCATTAACATACCCAAGTACTCAATTTTAATTTTTGAACCCATAAAGGTCGGTAATTTCAATTTTAAGTCCGCAACTCAACTGATAATGCTTCAATTCTAATGGATGTAATTAAATCCAAACACATCATCTCATAGGTAAATAAAAGTGATTTCTTATACGCATTTTGGGGTCATTACACAGTAGCAGGGAAAGGGCTGGTGGTGGGGTTGCCGTCGTCGATCAACGTCTGGAGACCACAGTGGTTCTACGTGTCTGCCAGTGGAGGAGTTGGGGTGCGCACCACTTGGAAGGTGCCCACCAAGTCCATGGAGCCAAAGCTGGGGGCAGCAGCGGAGGAGAGGGTGAAGAGGGTGAAGGAGTGGAGGGAGAAAGAAGACGAGCTCGTTCAGCCGTCTGCATTGTTTGAGGCAGGGTTGGGTTCAAAACCGAGTGGTGGGGACCTCGACCGAGTAGAGTTGGAGGTGAGGAGAAGGGCTCAAGAGGCGGAGGATCAGACTATCCTTGCCAAAGCCCAAAAATTCAAAGAGTCCTAGGCCGACCGACCACCAAAACCGGTTGCAATGGAGAGGATTCGCCCTCGCCCCAAACCCTTGGGAGAGAAAAACTTAGGCGAATTTGTGCCACGACTGCTCCCAATAGACCCTTTGAAGGAGAGGTCTTTGAAGGAGATGGAGGCATTGGGGGTGGTAAATAAGAAGAAGAGGATGAGGCGGAGTGAAGAAGAGCCTGCCCAGAAGAGGAGGAGGGAGACGACTGCAAAGGAAACCAGCACTGCCAAAGGGGCAGAGGGGAGAGAAGTGGAGGAGACCCCAGGAAGGGTAAGTGCCCTAAAAGTGGTGGACGTTGCCTCAGAGGGCATGGAAGTGGTGCCAGTGGTGGCGGTGATCCCCGCAGGGGTTGCGAGGGTAGCCCCTGAAGGGCAAGTAGAAGATGGGGCAAGTGGCCCTGGGCCAAGAAGGGAAGAACAGCCCCAGGGAGGTCCTGCACCCCAAGGTGGGGGAGTCAGTCTGACCACAGCGATCTACCACGCTCGTACGGTGGCTAGGCGGTTGGAGGGAGAAGAAGGCCCAGCTAGGGCGAGGCATCACCCTGTGGGGATCGTGAAGAGGCGACCTGCTCAAGATCAGATTCAACGAGGCTAAACTGCTAAGGGGGTTATGCTCAGCTCAAATGGAGGTAACCACCTTAGCAGGGGCTCTGCTGAAGAAAGCGGGGGTTGCCAAACTCAAGGAAGATGAAGCCAAGGCTCAACTTGCAAAGTTGAAGAAGGAGAGTGCAAGTTGGGAGACTGCCCACGCTGATCTGCAAGCAGTCAAGATGGAGTTGGAGAACACATGCCGCCAGGTTGTGTCGCTCGAGTTCCAACTAGCTGGCAAGCAGAATAGGGTGGATGAGGCCCAAAAAGCCTGCACAGTCGCGATCAAACGCCATGAAGAAGCAATGAGCAGCAATGAAGAGCTGGTCAGGCAGAAAGATGAGGTAGATGTCAAGATTGGCGATCTGCAGAAGGAACTGGAGGGCGAGCGTGCCAAGGCAGTGGAGGAGAGGGGGAGGCTGCAGAAGGAGTTGGAGGCAGAGAGAGCGAAGGCGACGGCGGAGAAGGAGAGCTTGAAGAAGGAATTGGAGGAGGAAAGGGCAAAGACTGCGTCTGAAAGGGCGACCCTGCAGAAGGAGCTGGACGAAGAGAGGGCGAAGGCAGCCTCTGAGAGGGCGGCTTATCCCGATCTGTGCGTCGCAGCAGTGGAGCAATTCAAAGGGTCTGCTGAGTTTCAGATGGCAGTTGATGCCGCCGTCGCCAGCAGCTTGGCTAGGCAAGAATCTGGGGGGGCGGGCCCATCAAGGACGACTGCTGGAGGCAGAACTGAAGCAGAAGTTATTGAGAGCTTCCAGCAGTCAGACTTTTATAAACACGAAATGGCTGAGTTCTGGGACAGTGGCTGGAAGATGTTCAAACGTAGAGCTGAAGAACTGTTCCCAGACTTAGACCTCAGTAGTGTAACAATTGGTGAGGACGATGTGGCCCAAACCCCCTGGATGAGGGTATTGAAGAAGAAGACCTCATCTCCAGTGAGGAGGAGTAACTGGAGAAGAAGGAGAAGGAGACTTTACACAGACATTGTTTTTGTTTTGTTTGTTTGTTTTCTTCTTTTTTTTTTTTGAATTGCTGTAATGAACTTATGTACAAAGTTGTGAATACATAAAATTTTAATTGTGTTTTGCATTTGAATGTTTTTGCTTGTGCGTATGAAATGGATGAAAACTTGTGATAAAAACTTGTGGTAAACTTGTGATAAAAACTGAATTTAGGAATTCCTCAAGACAGAGTGGGATAGAAATTATAATAAGAACTGAGTGGAGAGTAAAGTTAAGGACTCCTTAATGGAGAGTGAAATTGGACTTGTAATAAAAACTCAATGCAGAGTAAAGTTAGGAACTCCTCAAGGCAGAGTGAAATTTAAAATGTAGTAAAATTACAAGTTTTTGTTTGCCATACTGCTCAAGTAAGTTAGTGGTTTATGGAGTGAGGCTTGGTTTGTGAGGAGGAGAGGGCTAACTTGTGAGAGTTTGATTGAGAAAAAAATAACCTGTGTCTAACCCTGAAACTGTGGTGCTCGGTCTGGCTAAGACTTGTTAGGCAAGCCGAGTGCTTTATGCTCGGTCAGGTAGAGGCTCTCAGTGCTCGGTATGGCCGAGGCTTCTGGTGCTCGGTCTGGCTGAGGTTTTTTTTTTTTTTTTTTTTTTGTGTGATCAGTCTGGCTGAGGCTTTTAGTGCTCAGTCTGGCTGAGGCTCTTCTAGTGCTCAGTTTGGCTAAGGCTTTTAGTGCTCAGTCTGGCCGAGGCTTTTGTAGTGCTTAGTCTGGCTGAGGCTTTTGTAGTGCTCAGTCTGGCTGAGGCTTTTAGTGCTCAGTCTGGCTGAGGCTCTTGTAGTGCTCAGTCTGGCTGAGGCTTTTAGTGCTCAGTCTGGCTGAGGCTCTTGTAGTGCTCAGTCTGGCTGAGGCTCTTGTAGTGCTCAGTCTGGCTGAGGCTCTTGTAGTGCTCAGTCTGGCTGAGGCTTTTAGTGCTCAGTCTGGCTGAGGTTCTTAGTACTCAGTCTAGCTGAGGCTTTTAGTGCCTCGGGCCTTGAAGCTCTTGTAGTGCCTGGTGAGGCTTTGTAGTCTTCGCTCACCGACCGAGGCTTTAGTGCTCAATCTGGCTGAGGCTCTTATAGTGCTCAGTCTGGCTGAGGCTTTTGTAGTGCTCAGTCTGGTTGAGGCTCTTATAGTGCTCAGTCTGGCTAAGGTTTTTAGTGCTCAGTCTAGCTGTGGCTTGTAATAAGTGCTGCAAATGAGAATGTTATTGAGACAACACACAAATAGCTAAGGTATAGAATTGTTGTCATGGACAATGTAATCCAGTCGATCCAAGTTTTACATTATGTAACAAAAAGAAAATACAATAACTGAGCAATACAACAGTAGGAACTTATTGAAAGTAGCGCTTTAGGTGTTCAGCGTTCCAAGGATAGGGGAGATCTCGACCTTCCATGTCCTGAAGTCGGTAAGTGCCCGGACGTAGGCGGGCTTTCACAACGTAAGGTCCCTCCCATTTGGCTGCTAGTTTACCCTCAGTCGGATTTTTGGTGGCAAGGGTTGCTTCTCTCAAGACAAGGTCCCCTACAGCGAACTCCCTAGGTTGGACTTTGTGGCTGTAGTGTGTTCTCATTTTCTGTTGGTATGAGGCCAGTCTGACAGCAGTGGTTTCTCTGAATTCTTCAATTAGGTCCAGGTTTGCCCGACGGAGCTCTTCCGTTAGTGCTGGATCTGGATGTAAAACTCTAGGGGTAGGCAGACCGACTTCTACCGGACTAACCGCCTCAGCGCCGTATGTTAGGCGGAAAGGAGTTTCCTCAATGGGCGTCCGAGCTGTAGTTCGGTAAGCCCAGAGTACATTTGGTAGTTCCTCAGCCTAAAGCCCCTTAGCAGCTTCTAGCTTGGTTTTGATGATCTTCAGAAGAGAACGGTTGGTGACCTCAACTTGGCCATTGGCTTGGGGATGACCGGGGGAAGAAAAACATGGTTAGATTTGGAGGTCTGCACAGAACTTCCTGTACATGGCGTTGTCGAATTGTTTACCGTTGTCGGAAATAATGGCCTGAGGAATGCCAAATCTGCAAATGATCGACTGCCAGATGAACTTGGTTGTGTTCCGCTCGGTAATGGTGGCAAGGGGTTTTGCCTCTACCCACTTAGTAAAATAATCAATGGCAACAGTGGCAAATTTGGTCTGGCCTCGGCCGGTGAGTAGAGGGCCAACTAGGTCGATCCCCTATTTGGCGAACGGGTAGGGGCTGCAAAGTGTGATCAATTCAGTGGGAGGAGCATAGGGGATATTGGCGAAATGCTGACACTTATCACATTTGAACACGAAGTCAGCCGCATCTTGGTTGAGAGTAGGCCAGAAATATCCAGTGCGAAGTATCTTGTAGGCCAGGGACCTGCTGCCTGAGTGATTACCGTAAATACCCTCATGAATTTCTTGCATCACATAAGTTGCTTGAGTCGGATTGAGGCACCGCAGATAAGGGTGTGAGAAACCGCGTTTGTACAAAATACCGCTGACGAGGATGTAATTGGACGACCGGGCCCTGACTTTGGCGGCTTGCTGTTGGTCGTCTGGGAGTTCCCCTGTTGTCAAAAATAGAAAGATGTCCAACGCCCAAGGGATGGGCTCATTTTGGAGGAACTGTATTTTGCGCTGGTCGGGATAGATGGCGGGGTGGGATAGGTATTCTAGGCGGACACCACGGCTGAGGTCGGACTGGTCTGTAGAAGCCAACTGAGCCATCTCATCTGCCTTAGAGTTTTCTGCCCGAGGAATGTGCTTGATGTGGAAGGAATTGAAGAGGCGAACAAGGGGAAGTGCAATATCCCTATAAGCCCGCATTGTGTCCTCCTTGGCATCGAATTCTCCCGTGATCTGTCCGACGATGAGCTGGGAGTCGCTGAACACTCGGATGTGGCTGACACCAATATCCCTGGCTAGGCGAAGACCTGCAATCAATGCTTCATATTCGGCCTCATTATTACTGGCCTCAAACAGGAAACGGAGACCGCATTTAAAATAACCACCCTCAGAGGCGGTTGGGATAAGGCCAGCCCCACTACCTTCCCTACGGAATGATCCGTCGACGTTGAGAGTCCAAGAATGAGGGTCTTCTAGTTCAATGGGAGTGGGTGGGGGTGTCAAGGCAGTGGTTGGGGTAGGATTAGTGAATTCCAGGATGAAATCGGCGATAGCTTGCCCCTTAATTGCTGTTCGAGGCCGGTAAGAGATGTCAAACTGGCCGAGTTCCACTGACCATTGCATGAGTCTGCTGGAAAGTTCTGGTTGCTGCATGACCTTCTTCAAGGGTTGGTCGGTGAGGACCACTATGGAGTGGGCTTGGAAGTAAGGACGGAGTCATCTGGAGGCAGTGACCAAAGCCAAGGATAATTTTTCTAACAGTGGGTAGTTCTGCTCCACTCCCCTGAGGGCCCGACTGATGTAGTAGACCAGTCGTTGGACGAAGCCGTCTTCCCTAATAAGAGTTGCACTGATAGCGGTGTTGGATACAGCTAGATAGAGAAAGATAGGCTCGCCCGTAATTGCCTGTGAAAGGGGGGGAGGGTTAGCCATGCACTGCTTCAACTGTTGAAAAGCCTCTTCGGATTCAGCCGTCCATTCGAAAGTTTGTCGAAGAACTTTGAAGAATGGCAGGCATTTATCCGTTGCACGGGAAATGAAGCGGTTAAGGGCTGCAACTCGGCCAGTGAGCCTTTGGACCTCCTTAACCGTTCTGGGTGACTACATCTCGATCAAGGCCTTGATCTTTTCAGGGTTAGCTTCAATGCCCCACTGACTGACCATAAAACCCAAAAACTTCCTAGATCCTACGCCGAAGGCGCACTTCTCTGGGTTGAGCTTCATTTGATACTTGCGGAGGGTGGCGAAGGTTTCTCGCAGGTCGGTCAGATGATCCATGGAGAGTTTGCTCTTGACCAGCATGTCGTCGACATATACTTCCATATTCCGACCTATCTGGTGATGGAAAACAACATTGACCAATCGTTGGTAGGTGGCCCAGCGTTCTTCAAATCGAATGGCATCACACAGTAGTGGTAGGTACCTCGGTCAGTAATAAAGGATGTATGTTCCCCATCGGACGAGTGCATCAGGATTTGGTTGTAACCAGAGAAAGCATCCATGAAGCTGAGCATCTGATGACCGGCCGTGGTGTCGACCAGCAGATCTATGCAGGGAAGAGGATAGTTGTCTTTGGGGCAAGCTCGGTTCAGGTCAGAGTAATCGAGATAGAGTCGCCATTTGCCATTGTTCTTGCGGACTAGGACCACGTTTGACAACCATTTAGGGTAGTCCACGTTTTTTATGAATTGGGCCACAAGGAGTTTGTCAACTTCTGCGGCTATAAGAGTATTGCGCTCCGGATGAAAAAATCTGGCTTCAGCGGTAAGGTCGGAAATGAGGTTCAATGCTGAGGCGGTGAGTTATGAAAGAGGGGTCAATGCCTGGCATGTCTGAGTGAGTCCAGGCAAATACATCATTGTGCTCGGTCAGAAGGGCAGTGAGGTCGGCCTTAGCCTGGGGGGATAGTTGACTACCGATCTTGGCCGTTTTAATTGGGTTGGTGGGATCGATGGGAACCTCAACGAGCTCCTCCACCGGTTCCCCTCTGACCAGCTCGTCCTCATCTCGCACGTTAAGTCCTTCAATTATCATGGCCTCCTTCAGCTTGGCTTCCTTGAGTGAGGTGACATAACATTCCCTGGCTACGGTCTGCTCCCCCCTTACTGTCTCGACACCCAAGTCGGTAAGGAACTTTATGGCGAGGTGATAGGTTGAAGTGATAGCTTGGAAAGCGTTGAGGGCCGTGCGTCCAAGGATGATATTGTAGGCGGAAGGACAGTCGACCACAAGGAAAGTGAGCAACTTCGTAGTCTACCGTGGGTATTCGCCGATGGTAATGGGGAGATCGATGGAGCCGATGGAGGTCACCCGGTCGCCAGTGAAACCGACCAAAGGGGTTTGGAGGGGCGACAGGCTTTCCTCCCTAATCTTGAGCTGGCGGAAACAGTTGAGGAATATGATGTCTGAAGAACTGCCGTTGTCAATGAGGACCCGTCTGACCTTATAGTTAGAGAGGAGGGTAGAAATTACGAGGGGGTTATCATGAGGATAACGGATACCTGTACAGTTGGCGTCCGTGAAGGTGATGGGCTCTGTCCACTGCTTAGGCTGTTTGAAGGGTCAGTCTACCGTGGCAACTGCTTTGTCTGAGCCTTGCCTTATCTTTCTGAGTTCTGCCCTCTGAGCCGAGCGAGATGGCCCCCCACAAGCAAGGCCACCTAAAATGACCCGAATTTCACCAACTGGCGGAGGGGGATTACCTGGTGGTCGGGGCTGTTGTGGAGGGCGATCATGGCCTTGGTTAGGTTGAAATTTGGTCCTAGGTGGGGCTCGGTTCTTTGCCTCTCTTTGTGGGCGGGTGTCCGTGAAGCGGAGAGATCGATATATTAGGGCCTCGACCTGATCCTTGAGGTTGATACAGTCATCAGTGTTATGGCCATGGTCCTGGTGGAAACGGCAATATTTTGACTGATCTTTCCAATTTGAAGGGGTCCGTGAGGGTAGGGGCCATTTGAGAGGGTAGTCCCGTTGGATCTAGTTGAGTACTTGTTCCATGGGAGAACTAAAGGGGGTGTACTGCTCGAACCGACCGGGTGGACGAGCTGGTGCCGACCGGTCTGCGCAGGGGGGTCGGTCTATATAGTGGAGTGTTTGGCTATTATACTGGGTGTTTCTGGGTTCTGAGTCTTTTCTCTTTTCCCTGAGGGTCGGGCTTTTAGCTATTGGATCCTGCCGAACGGCTAGTGAATTTTCAGCATTCATGTACTTCTGGGCTTTGGAGAATAGGGCTGCCGTGGAGATCGGGGGGTTTTTGGAGAGGGAAAAGAGGAAATCAGACGATCGTAACCCGGCCATGAAAGCCGTGAGGATGACCTTGTCATCGTTTTCTGCTACTTGCAGGGCTTCGGTGTTGAAGCGGGTAATGAAAGCTATGGCAATGACTCCCCTCGGTCGGCGGATGTTGAGGAGTTGGGTTGTCGGGCGGCGTTAGCGCTGGGCTCCAATGAAATGGCTAAGGAAGGAGTCACGAGGTCTTTGGAAAGTGGAAATAGAGTCTGGCCGGTAATCGATCAACCACGGTCAGTGACCCCTTCAATGTCACGGGGAAAGCCCAACACATGATCTCGTCAGGGAAGGCATAGAGGATCATGAGGGTGCAGTAGGTCTCCAGATGGTCGACTAGGTCCGTCGTACCGTCAAAAGAGTCAATAGTGGGCATCTTGAACTTGGTGGGTAGAGGTTTGTCCTGGATAGAGGCAACAAATGGTGAGTTTGACGTGGTAGAGGGTTTATGCTGAATGTTCTTCATGACCCCTTGGAGTTGGAGCTTCATAGCTCGGAGTTCAGCGTGCCAGAGGGAAATGTTGTCACCATGGTCAGTTAATGGGGGCTGGACGCTGCTGGCTTCCCCTTCAGGGGCTGGTACCACGACTGACGGGCGTGGGGGTGGAGGTGGTAGATTTATATGTGGAGGAGGAAGAGGTTGCAAACCTTCCAGGTTAGGTGATAGGGTTGTGGAGCAGTATGGCTCAAGGCTCTTTCTTGGTTGGGTGGGATATCTGGAGGTGGTAGTGGGGGCATCGGAACGTTTCTTTGGAGTAAAGCATTTATCAGGGCCTGGTTTTGCTCGGCAATGCGGTTAATGCTATTGGTAAGCTCGATAAAATACTGCGGGGGGTTGTTTGGATGGGGGGGTTGGCTTGATGGTCGGCAAGATTATTATAAGAAGCCATGGATCTAGTCGTGACCATACACTTTGATGGGTAGGAGGAAAAGGTTGTTGGGATTGGGTCTCCAGCGACAATGAGCACAACTGGCGCACGGAGCAAAGACGTTCCCACAGACGGCGCCAACTGATGATGCAGTTTGTTCCAGTGAAATGGGCTAGACAGGCCCAAGCTCCTCAATGCCCACGTCCGAACGATCGAGCCCACCGGATAACCTGCGAACAAGTCCAACGGGGAACGGGGTAGTCCCCCAGTGGACCCTCCGACGAGCAAGTTAGAAGGAGAGGTAAAGTGTAGGGAGAGTTTAGAGATAGAAAAGCTTAACCTTCTTCTTGTCTTCAACATTTGCTTATATCCTTTGGTAATCATTTCGATGTCTCTTCCAACCTGCCCTCCTCGCCGAAAGTCTATGCTGTAGCTTACCTTGTTCAGGGTAAGGTGGTCCTGTTCCGATGGGGAGGTGTTGTCGTAATAAATACTGTGATGGGCTGCATTAATGATGATGTGCAGTGGCAATAACTTTACAAATCTTTGTCTGCTGATGTGGCTCGTCCTTCACCTGCCATTTGTCTGAATGCCATTGGCTCTTTATGCCATGTTGGATTCCAACTGTTCTGGACTTCACCAGCTGGGTTATGTATTGGGCTCCGATTGATGAGCTTGGGTTGTTTATAGTGGTTCATGGCCTTTGTGGGCTTGTACACGTCACAAATTATGCTCAAATTTCTATACTACGATTTATCTTTCTAATTTCTATGGCATATGTCCCCTATACAAACAAATATGTGTTAGGTACAGGGGCTTAGAAAAGAAGGGCCCAGGGGATCACGTGCCCCGTGCGTTTTGAATTTTTTTTTTTTTTTGACAAACATAAAAAAAAAATATATATTTTATATAAAAAAAATTTTAAAAATATTATTTATAGTGAAATGTCAATGATATTTTTAAAATTATAAGAATAATAATGATTGTTTTGATTGAAAATAAAGAGACTACGATATTATTATTTATGAAAATTTCAATATAATGGTGATTTCTATCATTATTGACATACAAACATAATTAATCTCAATGAAATATAAAATTTAGTGAATTGTTAGTTACATTTAATATGTAGGGTTCATCCTCTATGTGTTTCTTTACTATTGATTGGTAATATCACATGTCAATAATAACGTGGTATGACTATTATATTAAATTTTTACGTATATTTTGTATAAAAAATTACTTTATCATTATAATTTATTTTAAAACCTTATATCCATGACCTTTTTTAACATTGTCCATGATTCACTAATTACAAATAACATATTTGCTTTGTTTGGTTTGAGATTTTTGAAAACACTTTTCAAAAAATTTTACTTTTTTGTTTTTCGTATTTTTTGTTTTTACTGAATTTTTTAAATATTTTAAGCAATTTTTTTTTTAATTTTTAGACACACCTAAAATACACTTAAAAAGTATAATTTTTGAGAAAAAAAACTTTAAAAAATTCACAAAATACTAAAAATATAAAAAAAAATACAAAAAATCAATACATTTTTCATATTTTTATGCATTTATTAATTTTTTAAAATATTTTTTCACAAATATTTTATTTTTTTTAGATACATCATGCATCTAAAAAAGTAAAAAAAAAATGCTTAAAATTTTAAAAAGATTTACTAAAAAAAAATAAAAATAAAAAACTCAATTTTCAAAAAACTTAATTCAAAAAACTCAAACCAAACACATTGATTAATTTTTTTTTTATCTTTCTTGAAGTCAATCGTAAAAACTTATGTGAAATATTTTTGTGAACATTTTAAATGTTGTAATTAATAAATGCTCCATTCGATTTATTTTATTGGCTTTGCCACTAGTTAGGTAAATTTAAAATTTGTATCATTTTTCAAATTTATTAGAATAATGTGAATTATTTAGAATTAATGTGAATTATTATCGTAGTCAATAAAAAATTATACATATATGGTGGCGGCACATTTGTTAAAGAATCATTTAGAGTGGCTGTATGTTAAGTTTAATTGATTTTTGAATAAATTACACTCGTATCTTTGAGATTTGTCTTTAATATACGTATCTCCTTACGTCGTAAAAATTATATTAAATCTCCTCCCTAAGTTGTTACAATTTAATCTTTTCATTAATCAACTGGTAAGTCAACTAACGAAAAAAATTAATATAAAAAATTAATTTTTTTTAAATGCCTATTTTACTCTTATTAAAAAAAATTCAAAAAAAATAAAAAATTCATTAGATAAGTAAAGAAAATCTGCAGGGAATTATAAAAATTCATTCAATGCATATATTATTATACTATTAAATATTTAGGCAATGCTATGGCACATAAGCTTTTGTAGTGTTAATTATCACAAATATTATAATTAGATATTTTTCAATTATAACTAAAAAATATAGTTATAGCCAAATACTGCATATGGTATAACCAAATACATTTTGAATCATAATCAAAATAAGGTTATAATCAACAGGGCCAGCCCTGGCCTAAGGCCAGTAAGGCCTGGGCCTTGCGCCCCCAAATTTGGTAAAATATTATAGGCTCAATATATATATACATATATATTTTGGTTTTATGATCAATTTAAAGGGCCCCAAAATATTTTATTGAGTCCACTTATGGTTTACCCCATATTTATTTATAAGTGTAATTTGGCCCATATTTATAAAAATAAAAATATATATTAAAAAAAAAGTGTTTGGGCTTAAGAAAAATAATACATATAATATATGGGCCCTATTTTTATTTTTATTTTTTTACTTTCTTTATCTATTAGATTTTAGTGGAATAAATAATTTTGCTCAATTTTTTGTACCTAGGTCTTTATCAGTTTTAATTGAATAATTTTTTTCTAATTTTTTTGTCCTAATTTTGTTTTATTAAATTGTTTGTTTATAATTTTAATGATTATATGTGCAAGTAATTTTTTTTTGTGATTATAAGCAAATAAAAAAATTGTAACTTATCGTTTTATCCATAAATTTTTTTTTTCAATGTAAGAGGGGCCCCCATTTCTGAAGTTCGCCTTCAGCCTCTAAATCTCAAGGCCGGCCCTGATAATCAATAGTTATGACTAATATCACAATAGGTTATAACCAAAGACCACAACTGGAGCATATAATTTTTTTTTAAATGGTAAATTGTTTGACGGTTTTATATATACAAACGAGGGTAAAATAGGTATTTAAAAAAAATTAATTTCAAATATTAGTTTTTTTCTATTAGTTGACTTAACAGTTGACAAACGAAATGATTAAATTGTAACGGAAGATTAAATCTTAAGGAGAGATGCAATTTTCAAAAGTGAGGAGGGTACGTATATTAAAGACAAATTTCAAAGAGCATCAATGTAGTTTACCCTTGATTTTTATACCATTTTTCAAATTGATTGTTAATCATGTTTGTTGACTATGATAATGTGAATTATTGTCTTATTTAAGAAAATGTTATACACATGTGGCAATTGCATATTTGCAATTAAGAATCATCGGGAAGGCTATCTGTTAGGTTGAATTGAATTTTTCTCTCATTTTTAAACCGATTATATAGCGTTAATCATGCTGTTTGTGTGCCATAATAATGTGAATTGTCATCTTAATTTAAAATATAAAAAAAAAAAATTGTACATATATTGCAATTACATATTTATGTAGGAGAGATTTTGCAATAATTATTGTAAGAGAGAATATTATTTTACCATCTAAATTATTACACAAAAATCAATTTAGCACTCAAATTTTGTATTATTTTAATTTGACTATTAAATTTATTTTAAATTTGATGAATTTATTCCTCACCGTTTGTTTCTGTCTATAATCAAACGAAACTTACTGACATGTCATCAAAGTTCATTTAGAATTTTATTTTATCCTCCAAATTATATTTTAAAAATCAATTAGTCACCAAATATTTTAAATATATAAATTTAAATATTTAATTAATCACCTTGTTTGGTTCTAATTTTCTAAAAATTGGTTTTTTTTTATTTTTTATTTTTCATGTTTATTTTGTTTTCACTGAATTTTTTAAATATTTTAAATATTTTTTTTTAGTTTTTAAACACACTTATAAATATAATTGAAAAGTATAATATTTGTCAAAAAAACATGTAAAAAATTCACTAAATACAATATATATATATATTCAGTATATTTTCATATTCATATGTATTTATTCATTTTTTAATATCATTTTACAAATATTTTATTTTTTAGGTACATCTAAAAAGTAAAACGTTTTCTTAAGAAATTAAAAATATTCACTAAAACAATATATATATATATATATATGTGTGGGGAAGTAGTTTTGGAAATACTCTTCAGATCTTGGGAGACATTCTTGATTCTCAGCTAGTCACCTGCAAAGACAAACACTCCAGTCGGGGGTGCCGGGGTCAGCACTCCAACGGGCAAGTCAGTTCTTATACTCAAGAAAGCTTGTTTACTAAATTTTGTGAAGTGATTCTTACATACCTTTCTAAATCTGAAGCTCTTGTATTTATACTCATTCTCTGGACTTCGGGTCTAGAGCCAACTTTTTACTTATTATCCTTTTGTTTATTCCAACATACATCTCCCCGTCTATTCGGCGATCTCAATATATTTGGTATCTTAGTTGATTAGTACGGAGCTGAACAGTCTCTGACTTTTGGGATACATCCCTTCCGACTCTTCTATTTATTCGGCTCCCACAATTGCCCCCCAAGCATTCTCCGAACGTCTGTTGGCTGGAGTGCTTGGTTCCGAATTTTTAATACCCAACCAAAATTTTGGTGATTGGGCCCACAAAGCATACGTCTAAGTACACCCCCTTTCGGTTGTCGTACCGATTTCTCGCCTCTTCGTACATACCTATTCATTGCGTTTTTAAAGATTGGCGTCCCTTCGGATTCACATTTCATGATACTGGTCGCTGGGTTGCCTTTTGAATCATTCTTGCAATTTTGTCTCCAATATCTTCTTCACCCTCTGTAAGTTTTCCACTTCTTTGTTTTGAGAATTATTCCCATTTTATTCTTTGGCATATCTGTGTCAACTGTAGAGTATGGTGAAACATTTGAAACACCTCCTCTCATCAGATCGAATTGCTGGTTTTAGACGTCATTTCTCTATTCCTGATGACGTCCGCCTGTCACTTTTGGCAGACGGCACCCTTGACATGGAGAGGGAGGACGAAACCACAATCGTCTTTCCTCTCTTGTCAATCGCAGAGGGTGGAGTCCGCTTCTCTCTACACCCATTTCTAAGGGCTGTGCTTCGCCATTGGGATTTAATCCCTTCTTAACCTAACGTGAATTTCTTTAGAATTATAATGGGGATTGTAGCGTTGAATCGTCGCCTTGGAATTAACATTGGCATTCTGGCTATCCGGCACTGCTATGCCTTGGCTAAGTCCTCCGGTCGGCAAGGGCATTATTTCCTTAAAGCTAAGGACACCGACCATCAACTAATCACTATGCTTTCCAGCTCTAGGAAACGAGTTGATGATGTTATGGTCGTTGTCCAGGGTAACTGGGAATTTTTCGAAGGAGAGGATCGTATTGACCCTATTCCTAGACGGAGGGGCGAGCCAGGTCACCGAGTATCTCCTTGTTTTTGTCGTGTTCATTTTTATTGTAAAACCTATTCCATTGAAATCTTACGGCTTTGTCTCGTGCAGGGAGGGGTTTGAAAAAGGTACTATCTTCAACCCACAACGCCGTTCTTTCAGATATTAGGGTTGCTCTCAGGTATTTCAGCCGTTGAAGTCTTCAGAAACAGGAAAGGGCTGCTCACATTCTGCTTTGTTATGAGCCGACATACACAACCTTCTCGGCGGCAGAAAACATACCGATTCTGAAGGGTGAAGATTCCCTTACAGCTCTTATTCTATCTGACTTCAAAAACTTGAGGCAGGTAGGCTTTGAAGGGTCCAATTCGGAGCGAAATGAGGTAGCTAATATCGCCGAATTAGATCAATCCGAGACCGAGTCTGAGGAGGTATTGGATCGCGCCGATCCTCCATTTACATCGGGACTAGGGGATCTTCCTTCTGCTGATGTTTTTCAACGCTTAGAGGATCTTCCCGTCATAGACTCCACGGATATGGCCGGATTGAGTCTGACAAAGCTTGCCAAAAAGGCGAATGCGGAGAGGTTAGCCGCACGGCGAAGAGCGGAGGGCCTTTCGTCTAAAATACCGCCCGCCACCGAATCTCGACTCCCCCTTCCTGTTGCCGAATCAGAGTCCTTGGGGGTTGTAGAGATGGAAAAAGGTCAGAATGCCGAATCTCCGTGGGTCAGGGAAGTCGGCCAAAAAGGCAGAGAAACGCTCTGCTGACCTCAAGGCTGGTTCAGACGAACAGGGTGGTAAGCGTCCTCGATTGGAAGGATCTAATGAGGTTGTTCCTTTTGTCATTCGTCTAATGGTAAAGGACATGCCGGTTCCCTCTAACGCTTCGGTGCTTAAAGATCCAGAAGTCGCATTCGGTGTGGCTACGTCCGTGCCGTTGCCGTCTGATATCGAGGCTTTCCGGGTGGAACCAGATCTGTATGCGACAGCACTAATCGCGCAATCGGCACTTCTGGTACGTATTCTGACTTTTCTTCACTTTATCCAAGTACTGTTGAGGTTATGTTTTTGGGTTCTTCCTTTGCAGACCGTCAGAAGAATAGCCGACATGGGACGTTGGCATCTCGACGCCGTCAAACAGATTGACCGCTTACGAAAGCAAGTAGAGAGCCAGAGGAAGAGGGCCGAGGATGCAATTTTGAGAGCGAACAAGGAAGCTTCTCGGGCCGAGGCCGAAGTAGAAAAGGCTTACACTGCAGATCAATCCCGAGCGGACGCCGAGAAGAAGGCGGACGCGAGCGAAGCAATTGAATTGTCCCAGAGCGGTTACCGAGGCTGAGTTGGCTGACATGAAGGTGGCTGCTTCCAAAGTATTCGAAGCCAGGAAAGATGTTGGGCTCGCCGAATATGTGGACCAGGTCCCGCGGTTCGAAAACAGGGGGTTCAAGCATGGCTGGCACAAAGCCCTTGCTGCAGCTGAAGTTTCACTGACTATGCCAGTGCCGTATGAGCAAGTGAATGTCGAGCCGTTGGAGACTGATTCTGAAGGCTGAGCTAGGCAATTGACTGTTAGGATTTCACAAATGTATTAGGATTTCACAGATGTATTGTTATAGCTTATTTTTGTGCGGGCTTATAGCTTATTTATTTTGCATAAATAAAATGTCATGAGTTGTGCTCAATTTTGCTGATGAAGAACGATATTACTTAATTGATATTACAATTGTTTTGTCATACACTTTTGTGCGGGCTTATAGCTTATTTATTTTGCATAAATAAAATGTCATGAGTTGTGCTCAATTTTGCTGATGAAGAAAGAATGATATTACTTAATTTTGAGCTCGAACGATCGGACTAAGGAATCTGCCCTTGCCTTAGCTGGTATGCGAGCTCATGGTTTAATGAGCCGATGGCTTTGAATCGTAATGGCTCGGGCATAAGTTACTCGGTGATCTCTTGAAAAGATAGCGGCTAGATTAATGAATCGCCCTTGCCTTAGCTAGGGCGAAGCGAGAACCAAATGAGCCGATGGCTCAATCGAGGGTCACGAGGCGTAAATTACTCGGCGTTATCATTTGAAAATATAGCGGCTAGATCAATGAATCGCCTTGCCCCAGCGATCTTAGGTTAACCGGCGATAGCGCTTGAAATATAGCCGACTAGATTAATGAATCTGCCCTTGCCTTAGCCAGGGCGCGAGCCTGAGGAACCGAATGAGCCGATGGCTCTGAAGCGAGGGCTGGCTGAGGCATAAATTACTCGGCGTGATCATTTGAAAATATAGCCGGTTAGATCAATGAATCCGCCCTTGCCCCAGCGATCTTAGGTTAACCGGCGATAGCGCTTGAAATATAGCCGACTAGATTAATGAATCTGCCCTTGCCTTAGCCAAGGCGCGAGCCTGAGGAACTGAATGAGCTGATGGCTCTGAAGCGAGGGCTGGCTGAGGCATAAATCACTCGGCGTTATCATTTGAAAATATAGCCAGTTCGATCAATGAATCCGCCCTTGCCCCAGCGATCTTAGGTTAACTGGCGATAGCGCTTGAAATATAGCCGACTAGATTAATGAATCTGCCCTTGACTTAGCCAGGGCGCGAGCCTGAGGAACCGAATGAGCCGATGGCTCTGAAGCGAGGGCTAGCTGAGGGGCATACGACGTTTGGCGCTCAGTCTTTCTGACGTTTTCTCGGGGGAGCTGCATGTACCCCAGAATAAATGGGCGAGTTCATGCCAACAACTTGACTCATTTCTATTCAGGCTTGATCCAAACCTGGCAGGGGCCAACATTGGCTGGGTTTAGCGGTCAAAATGAATCGCAGAAGCGAGCCTATTCACACGGGAAGAAGAGCATCCATGGATCGGGAAAAAGAGAGGCCCCCTAGTCGTCGAAGCAGATCACCCCGAAAGAACGGACAACGGGGAGATTCTCCGTGCCCACGACCGCAAGTTGAGCCTGACGCGGCGCCACGACCGTTGAGTTTTGCAGTTCTAGTGAAGAATAGACCAATGACAGAGGCGGATTCTATAATTAAAGACCCAGATGTGGCAGTCGAGTTCGCTCGGCAGATTTTTCCGCCGGAGGTCCAACAATCGATTGTCGGACGTCGAGATTTTGAAGTATTTCGGGATGGCATACATGGGGCTGTCAAGGGACTGTATAGCGCTTATGAGGTCGGGATGCATCTGCGCGAAGCCCGACGCGAGAGTGAGAAAAACAACGAAAGGAATCGTAGTCTGGAGGCTCACGCGAAAAAGGCTAAGAGTGAGCTTCGGGAGCTGAATAGTGTTCGAGCGGCCGAGTCGGTGGTGGACAGTCAAGCGAAAAGCATGGGGGAGAGGGCGAACCGAGAGGCCTCGGGTTATGAGAGAGGATATCGGGACGGCTTGAAGGCCGGGATCAAGAAGACCAAAACAGACCTAGCTGAGGAAGTCTGCCGATGCGAAAATCGTGGTTTCAAGCATGGCTGGATCAAGGCCCTTCAAACCGTGGAAGCTCTTGGGTCCGTGGGCATAAATTCGGCTTCGCCCCTATATCATCGGCATTACCTTCCGTATCCCGAGTTCGAAATTGAGAAAAGCGACAATGAAGACGCCGACTTAGTGAGCCATAATGTTGAATAAATAGAATTACTTTATCAAATGCTTGAAATGTTTGGCGGCTTTTGAATAAATAGAATTTCTTTATTAGCAGCTTTTGAAATGCTTTGCGCGTAATTAAACGCCCTATCTCAATTTATTGTCAACTTTTGTATTGCGTGATGTAAACGTTCGAACATGCATCGATCGGCTGCAATTAGCAACCATGTAGTTGGTCAGTTAAATCGTGATCCCCACGAAGGGTGCTCCGAATCCGGAGACTTATTCGGCCCTTAGATGTCATGCACCCAAAGGGGCTCCGAATCCGGAGACTTGTTTGGCCGATCGTGGTATCCACGAAGGGCGCTCCGAATCCGGAGACTTATTCGGCCCTTAGATGTCATGCACCCAATGGGGCTCCGAATCCAGAGACTTGTTTGGCCAATCGTGGTATCCACGAAGGGCGCTCCGAATTCAGAGACTTATTCGGCCCTTAGATGTCATGCACCCAAATGGGCTCCGAATCCGGAGACTTATTCGGCCAATCGTGGTATCCACGAAGGGCGCTCCGAATCTGGAGACTTGTTTGGCCAATCATGGTATCCACGAAGGGCACTCCGAATCCGGAGACTTGTTTGGACAATCGTGGTATCCACGAAGGGCGCTCCGAATCCGTAGACTTATTCGGCCAATCGTGGTATCCACGAAGGGCGCTCCGAATCTGGAGACTTGTTTGGCCAATCGTGGTATCCACAAAGGGCGCTCCGAATCCGGAGACTTATTCGGCCATCAAGAAGCGTATGAGCTGAGGCATAAAAACGAGAAACTTTTGCATTACAGCAGAGAATGTACAAGTACCAAGCCCACAAATCGGGTCATTGGTAAAATTTCTTAGATGTGTTGAATTCCAAGGTCGTGGCAGGCTTTTTCCTGACATGTCCGAGAGCCGATATGCCCCTGTTCCTGCAATGGAGTCTACTTGATAGGGGCCGTCCCAGTTCGGACCCAGTTTTCCGTCGGTCGGTCTCCGGTTGGCTGGAAGTACTTTCTTCAAGACCAGCTCTCCTGGGGTGTAACGGCGCAACTGAACTCGTTGATTGTACGACTTAGCGAGCTGCTGCTGATACCGTGCCATGGAGGCCAGGGCGCGGTCTCTTCGCTCCTCGATGAGATCCAGGTCCAGGGCGAGCATCATGTCATTTCGGCTCGTATAAAAGGCTTGCGATTTCAAAGTCGAGAGGCCGATTTCCAGGGGTAAGATTGCTTGGGTTCCGAAGCATAAAGCGAACGGCGTTTCTCCGGTGGACCTCCTCGACGTTGTGCGATGCGCCCACAATACACTCGGCAATTCTTCGACCCATTTGCCTTTAGCTCTTTCCAGCCTCTTTTTGATGCCGTCCAAGATGGTTTTGTTAGAGGCTTCGACATGACCGTTACTCTGGGGGTACACGGGCGTAGAGAAGTAAGGCACGATACCGTATTTGTTGCACAGTTCTCGGTATATGCCACAATCGAACTGGGTGCCATTGTCTGAGATGAGAGCTCTTGGAATGCCAAATCGCGTAATGATGTTTCTCCATACAAATCGCTTTATGTTGGTATCTCGTATATGTGTTAGAGCCTCCGCTTCGACCCATTTTGTAAAGTAATCTGTTGCTACAATTAAGAAACGCTTGTTTCCTGGGGCCCTTGGCAACGGTCCTACGATATCAAGCCCCCATTGAGCAAACGGCCAGGGACTGGTGATAGAGTTCAACCCTTCGGCGGGCAAATGGGTTAGTGGGGAGAACTTTTGGCATTGTTCGCATCTTTTAACATAATTTTCTGCGTCGACTCTCATTGTCGACCAATAATACCCCTGCGTTATAGCTCGATGGGCCAGGGAGCATCCGCCAGAGTGGGCACCACAACTGCCCTCATGTATCTCAGTTAGAAGCCCCTCCACTTTATCCGGGTGTACGCATTCCAAATAGGGACCAGAGAGGAATTTTTATAAAGCCCCCCTTGTGGATCCAGATAGTATTGCAGGGCCTTATTGCGTAGCTTGTGTGCTTCTTTTTCGTCCTTTGGAAGTTTTTCAGAAGAGAGGAATCCGGCAATGGGGTCCATCCAGCTTGATGCGGATTCTATAACATTGACGTGGGTTTCCTCCGCAGGGCCAATACTTGGCTCCGGGATGAAACCTACTTCAATGGTCCGTTTGAGCTCAGAATTGATGGCGGAGGCTAGGCATTCCAGGGCATCTGCATGTGTGTTCTGATCACGTGTTATTTGGTTCAGTTCGTGATGGTCAAACTTCGTTAGCAAAGAGTTGGTCGTTTTCATATAGGCCACTATACGGTCGTTTTTTGCAGCGTACTCCCCCTTTAGCTGGTTGATGACCAATTTTGAGTCACAAAACACTAGCAAACGCCGAGCGCCAAGAATATGTGCATTTCGTAGACCGGCTAAGAGGGCTTCATACTCGGCCTCGTTATTTGATGCTCCGAAGCCAAGCTTGACGGCCTGCTCTATTACTGTGCCATCGGGAGACATGATTACTACGCCGGCACCGCAGCCCCGTTGGTTAGACGATCCATCACAGTATAGCTGCCAAATATCCCCGACATAAATTCTCCAGTTCAGCTTTGATCGAACTTCAGCCTTTGGAAGAACGTCGGCAGGTTTAAGGTCGGAAAGCCCGCCTGTGAATTCGGCAACAAAGTCGGCCAGCACCTGTCCCTTGATTGCGGTTTTGGGTAAAAACTGAATGTCATATTGGCCGAGTTCAAGAGCCCATTTTGAAACACGTCCTGATACTTCTACACTCCGTAGTACTGATCGGAGGGGATAATCTGTTATCACCCCAATGTTATGCCCCTGGAAGTAATGCATCAGTTTTCTTGCTGCCATGACCAAGACTAGGATGAGTTTTTCCAACGGAAGATAACGTGTCTCGACATCGACCATTGCCTTGCTCACATAATACCTTTGGTATTCTTTGCCCTTCCTCTTCTTTTAATAATAGTATACCGACGCCTATCGAGACCCGCCAGATACAGAATGAGGAGGTCACCGGCAGCTGGTGTTGTCAAGAGAGGTACTAACTGGAGGTAAGTCTTGAGCCCAGTGAAAGTTGCTTCGTACTCAGTGGACCATTCAAAAGCTTTGCCTTGACGTAGCGTCTAGAAGAATTGTCTGTAGCGGTCTGTTGACCGACTGATGAATCTATTGAGTGCAGCGGCCATCCCCATCAACTTTTGGACTTCTTTCACTGATCGGGGGGAACTGAGCTTTAAGATTGCTGTGACTTGCCTCGGGTTGGCTTCGATTCCATGGTGGTTGACGATATAACCCAGGAATTTGCCAGAGCCGATTCCAAACGCGCACTTGGAGGCATTCAGTTTCATTCTGTATTTGTGCAAGATGTCGAATGTCTTTTCTAGATCGGCTATGTGATCTTGTTCTTCTTTGGACTTGACCACCATATTGTCGATGTAGACTTCCATAGTGTGGCCAAGTTTCTCTTTGAACATAGCGGTGACCAGTCTTTGGTAAGTTGCCCCTGCATTCTTCAGCCCAAAAGGCATAACTTTGTAGCAGTAGGTTCCTCTTGGGGTGAGGAATGCAGTTTTGTCCTGGTCATCCGGATGCATGGCGATCTGATGGTAGCCTCTGTAAGCATCGAGGAAACTCATGCGTTGGTGGCGCGCCGTTGCATCGACGAGTTGGTCGATTCTAGGTAAGGGAAAGCAGTCCTTGGGGCAAGCTTTGTTCAGATCCGTGAAATCGACGCACACTCACCAAGTTCTATTTTTCTTCTTCACCACCACTGTGTTGGAGAGCCACGTGGGGTAGGTGACTTCTCTAATTGCCTCGGCGTCAAGCAGTCTGTCAACTTCTTCTATGACGGCAGCAGTGTGCTCTGCGACAGACCGACGGCCTTTCTGAATGATGGGCTTGCATGTGGGGTCGACGTTCAGGTGGTGTTGTGAAACTGATGGGTCTATACCCGGCATCTCGTACGGAGTCCACGCAAAGACGTCGAGGTTGGCGAGTAGAAAGGAGATCAGCTGCTGTCTATCGGCTTGGTTTAAAGAGTTGCCGATTATGAAGAACTTTTCCAGGCTTCCATCGATGTCAACTCGGTCTAAACCTTCTGTGGCCTTTTTTCTTGGCTGCCGCCCGACGTCATCCAGGATTTCCCGATTGAGTACCTCAATGGAGTTTACCTGCAATTCCTTTGGCATTTTGGCAGCCAGGAGGTAACATGCTTGTGCCGATTTTTGGGAGCCGCAGATCTGCTCAATGCCGTGTTCTGTTGGGAAACGTAACAATTGATGGTAGGTGCTCGGGACGGCCTGTAAGGTATGCAACCACGATCGCCCCATGATGAGATTATACGACGATGGCAGTCGGACGACCAGGAATTCTACATCCACCATTCTGGAACCCACTTGAACGGGTAGGTTGATCTTTCCCAGTGGGTATTCGGGGTTGGCATTGAAGCCGAATAGTGGATAAGGGGCCGGAATCAAGTCCGATTCAGTGAACCCGAGTTTGATGAAGGTTTTATAATACATGACCTCCGAAGTGCTGGCCTGGTCTATAAGAACACGTTCGACGGTGAACCGGTTTACGCGTAGCGCAACAACCAATGGATCGATGTGAGGGAGTGTTACGCCGATCAAATTAGAGTCGTCGAAGGTGATGCTTGGCGATTCTCAGGGTCGCTTTGCTGGCGTGAGTTGCTGCTGAGGGCCTGGGGGGGACTGGATTGCATGGACGGCCGGGGCATTTGGCAGGCTGTATATCATATGGATATTATCATGCGGAACGCTTCGCTGGAGACGTTCGTCTTTTGTCAACTCCTCAAAGTAACTGGCTGAAGCACAACGAACATCGGTGTTTTGCTGTCTGGCCCGAGACCGTAGATCGCCTGCCCTTGGGGATCACTCAGAAACCTGGCGCACTGTTTGTTTGGACTTTGCTATTTCCAAGGCCAGATCACGGCGAAGGCGCTCGTTCTCACTGATAGTGTTGTCTAAACTGTGTTTGGTCTTTTTGGCTCGTTCCATGATGGCTAGCATTGTCTCCTGCGCTGAAGTCGTTTGTGAATCGACATTCAAGACACATCTTGCAGCGATGATTTCCTTCTCGAGCATATTTGCCGAAGTGAGGTCGACTCTCTATGTGATCGCGTCGGTGGCTATCGGAGAATCTTGAGTCACGCCTTCCATGGATGTACTTGAGTATTCCCACAGACGGCGCCAATTGTAGGGAAGTGGTTTTGGAAATACTCTTCAGATCTTGGGAGACGTTCTTGATTCTCAACTAGTCACCTGCAAAGACAAACACTCCGGTCGGGGGTGCCGGGGTCAGCACTCCGACGGGCAAGTCAGTTCTTATACTCAAGAAAGCCTGTTTACTAAATTTTGTGAAGTGATTCTTACATACCTTTCTAAATCTGAAGCTCTTGTATTTATAGTCATTCTCTGGACCTCGGGTCCAGAGCCCACTTTTTACTTATTATCCTTTTGTTTATTCCAACATACATCTCCCCGTCTATTCGGCGATCTCAATATATTCGGTATCTTAGTTGATTAGTACGGAGCCGAACAGTCTTTGACTTCTGGGATACATCCCTTCCGACTCTTCTATTTATTCAGCTCCCACAATATATATGAAAAACAAAAAAACAAAAAAACAAAAAACAAAAAAAAATTAAATTTAGAAAATCAGAGCCAAACAATGTGAGATAAATTTTCATCTCAAAAATGAAAAACAAAATAAATTTTAAATAAAAAAATTGAGAGTTAGTTCTGTTTAATATTTTTTAGGCAGTAATTCACCTTTATTTTTATTTTTATTCACTCAATTTTGAAATTACTATTAGTCGATCACTTCAATTGAAATTAATTTGGAAAATAAACTAGTTACAATTATGCGCATGCACACATAGAGTCGTCAAGAAATTTTTTCCTCAATTAATTTGTCCGTGATTGATTCGAGATAATTTGAGACTTAAAGAGATAATTTTAAATGAAGAATTTTATGATTTTTTACAAATATATTATTTAAAATTTAATTTCTTTATTATTGAGATAAAAAATATTTATTAAATATTAATTTTTTTTTTTATATTTGGTGGACTAATTGATTTTTAAGGTATAGTTTGGAGTGTAAAATAAAATTCCATATGAAGTTTGGTACCACGTCCGCAAGTTCTATTTGATTGTAGAATGAAATAGATAACAAGGTAAATTAATCAAATTTTAAAAAGTTTAGCAGTCAAATTAACATAATACAAAATTTGAGTACCAAATTGATTTTCACATAATAATTTAGGGACAAAATGATTTTTTTTTTTTTTTTTTTATGGCAAAGATTCAAAGTTAGGCACATCATTATGAATGATTTATAATGAGTATATAATGATTTTTTTTTTTTTGTATTTTTAGTATTTAGTGAATTTTTTTTAAAAAAAAATCACAAATATTATACTTTTTAAGTGTATTTATGTTAGGTATGTCTCAAAAACAAAAATAAAAAAATTGCTTAAAATATTAAAAAAATTCAATGAAAACAAATATATATATATAGAAAATGAAAAAGTACAATTTTATGAAAAGTGAATTCTAAAAACTGAAACCAAACAGAGTGATTAGAATTATCATTTTCCTGGTGAATGACAATGTACGAATGGATTCTTTTGATTGAATTGAGGTGAGTGTTTCGAGAAGTAGGTTAAAAACTAACTTTTTAATTTTTTTTAACTTTTTTTTAAATGTATAAAAAAATAAAGAAATGATATAATACAAAAAATTTTAAAAAATTTAAAAATTGACTTTTAATCAACTTGCCAAAACAACACGAAGTCTCCCGCTAGAATAGAAAAATCTATAAGTAAATCTTGATAGGGTAAAAGAAAAAAGTTCAAAATACATATAATTGATGAGTCCATAACATAGCGTCTCTTATTAGAGTGTACACAACTAGCTTTGGATTGGAGATGGTGTTAGAGAGTAATTAATCACAACTAAGGAAAAGGGCCAATGATCTATGTGAAATTGTGAATGGTAGATTTGGCTTGAGAAGAATTTAAACTAGGCCCGATGTTTGGTATTATTATAAATGTGAGGGAGATTTCATAATCTGGCTTTGGGCCGTGGTGATGACCGGGTTAAAATTGCTCCGAGCATGTTTGGGCCGAGCTGGGCTGGGACAATCCAGGTGCAATGCGCCCGATCAAAGCCCAGGTCCAATTTGGCCGGGATAACTTCTCTGCTAGCCCGGTTCGCGTTGTTTGCTCGTTGAGATCAGTGTACAAGATCCTCTGCAAACCGGCCAACCGAGCAAGTGCTCAGTCATTACGATGGGCTGCTAAGCTCGGTCATAACAAAGCTCGGCTTGGAGCACTGCATGTCCCGGAAGTAATACGGTCGTAGGAAGATGGGGCAGCGCCGCCGGGCTGTCCGTTTGCGCCAACGCCGTTTGATAGTTTGGTTAGGTGGTGTTTAGCTGTATTTGCGCTGACACGTGGGAAAGTAGGATAGGGGAACAGGTCCACGCGTCGAAAGGCGAATAGACGCAGAGGCACGCGCAGAAGGCATGTAAACGTGACTACGCCTCCTATGCTGGGGATGAAACTTTATCTGGTGAGAGAAACTCTCTTCTTCTCTCTCTTTATCTCTGAGTGTGTGCTAACTTGACCGTTAGAGGGATTTTCCAACAACACACCGCCGGGTAGCTCACCACCATTGTGCTCGCAGGTTAATTGGATCGAAGCGGAGCTTGGACACAAGGAATACGGGCGGTACCGAATATTTGCCCCCTGTACAATAAATTAATTTATGGGTTTCACATAAATAAATTACTTGAATTCATTTGTGGTATTGTCATATCAATATGTTTTTAGGGCCATGAATAATTGCTCCAATGTTTGGTTCATACGTGAAGGACAAATTATTGAAATATGTGTAAAGATGCGCACATAAAAGTAATAATAATAATTAAAAAAAAATATAGTCTTAATATATATTGGATTGACTTATCACTAATCAATTTTAACTTTTAAAATGAATATAAATTTCAAAATAATATATGCCGAGAGCCTTAATGGTTCATATGTGAACTCTAAACTTTCTTTCCTAGAGATTAAGTTTCCCAACAAATTTCTTGACACTTGTAAATATATTTTTAATTCTATTGTTATGGCTTTCTTGTTTGGAAAAAGATTATAAAATGAAATCAATTGATAAATCTTAAATATTTTTTCCAAAAATTAGTCCCATTGAACACACATACATATCTATGATATGCATATTGTTGTAGAAACTATAGCTCAATCTAACTCACTCTGCAAGTCATTCAAGGGGAAAAAAAATGTTGGAGTTTTTGAGAGGGGACTTTGAATAGTAGGTCACAAATTAACGTGGTTCTGGTGTTGTCGGAGCAACGATTTTTTGTAGTTCAAAAAAAATTTGTAGAACTACATTAATTGCCTTCACAATGAACTCAATTTTCAAAGTCAGTAGCAATTTAAGATTTTTTAAAGTCTTAAATTGAATATCACAATGAGGCCTTATGTCTCAAGGCCTTTGTTAGTTGAGTTATTTGGCAAGAATAATTTTTGTGGATATGTTTATGTATTTTCTATATGCCAAAATAACATTATTGTATATACTTAGTGCAAATAAAATATTTATAAAATATATCAAATTATGCTTAGGGTTCAAATCTTAAGGTCAGGTCGTAAGAAATTTTCTAGTAAATTTTCTAATCATGGCGTGGATGATTTTATTTTTCTCAAAATTTATTTATAATTTTCCTTGGTTGAGTTTTCATAACTTAATTTTTTATTTTTTTTCAAAAATTATAAATTAGTTTGAAAAAAATAAATATAAAAAATATTTTTAAATTTCTAAAAATTATTTCTATCCCAAAAAGAAAAAAATCATATAAAAATATTAATTTTTGAATAAATTACACTGACCTTCCATAAGATTTGAAGAAAATACAATGTCTCTTAGTTTTGGCATGGTTATATTTAATTCTTTTAATGTTTTACTTCACATAAAACTTAATCCAATTTTCATATGTAATTTGTTAGTCCTTTAAATAAAAAATGATGATGTCATCTATTTAACGTTGAAATATATATATATATATATATATATTAATTTGTTTATCTCTGCATTAGTTTTGATCTCTTTAGACTGTTTTTAGTTCATAAATTTGGGTAAGAATTTTGAAATGGAAAGAGAAAATATGTGTGAAATATAATTATATTTACATATCACATACCTTTCTCAAATCCCTACTATGTGTGCTAAAATATGACCACACGACCAATACTCTGATCTTACTCCTAGAATTTTGAGAATAAAGCCATAGAGAAAATTCACACCCACAAAATTAATAGATAACTAACCCGATTGCTCATTATTCGGGAGGACACTCTGATGTTAAAGTCAATAATCAACTCTCACAGAACAATTTGACAAAGTAACAAAGTAACAATAAGCACAAAATCTCATGTATATTGACATACCTCTCACCTATGGAATGCCTACCTTTATGTACAAGTGCACTAGTTTCTTCCTAACAGATGTATTCTTGTCAATCACTCATTCCCCCCACCTCCCACACAAAATTCTATTTAATTAACTCTAATTAAGGATAAGAGTTCCCTTCAAATTAATCAAAATGGATTGAATTATATAGCAAGTGTAGTTGGCAATCAATGGCGATGTCAAGGCATCCATGGAGATCAAGTAATGAGTATGAGGGGCAAGCAAGCAAGCATAGGAATGGAGGATGGCAACCGGTGGTTCGCAGACACGGTGGACGAGGAGATGGGGTTTTAAGGGAGAAGAATAACACCTACTCTGTGTTTATGGACAACATACCGGTATCTATGTGGGCGAAAGGTTTGTTTAAAATCTTCTCAAACTATGGAGTTATGCTGGATGCATATATTCCAAATAAGAGAAGAAGATCTATAGGATCCAGATTTGGCTTTATAAGGTATAATTGTCTGATAGTAGCGGATATGGCACTATAAAAAGCAAATGGGCTTTGGTGTGATGACAAAGCACTAAAGGTTAAAATGGCTGAGTTCAGAAAGGAATATGATAAAGAGCAAAGAAAGGTACAACCATTACAACAGAGAAGGGATAAAGAAGATAACCAAAATGTAAATGCCACTTATCAGAGGAAAAAGTCATTTGCTGATGTGGTAAAGGGTAGGGTTCTTCAACCCAGTTCAATTCATACTATTAAAGTATAGAAATAAGGTAATGGCTAGCTATACAAAAGCGCAATGGTAAGATTAAAACTAAATCTCTCGGTTGAAGAATTCAAGGAAGAGTCATAGAGAAGAGGATATGGGGACGTCATAGTTAGAGTAATAAGTAGTAGAGAGTTAGTTCTCTCCTTTCAATCAGTGGAAGTTATGAGGGAGAAGCTATTGTTAACGAAGGACTGGCTCAAAGGTTGGTGTGAATTGGTTGAGGAATGAGAAGAAAGAATGGTTTTTGAACAGGTGAGGCAAGTGTGGTTAAGCTGTTATGGTATACCACTGGTCTTATGGAACAACACCATATTTTGTAACATAGGTAAAGAGTGGGGAGAGGTTATTGAAATGGATGAAGACACAATCAATCTAAACTCTTTCCAATACGAGAAAGTAAAGATTGAAACAAAAAGCGTGGATACCATCAACCATACAATCGACTTAGAATGTAAAGGTGTAACCTACCTAGTAAGGATTTGTGAGGAACAAGTCATAGTCTAAAAAATAGTGAAAGAACAATGTATCTGTCAATCTTTTATGAGGACTAATGAGGAAAGTTACAACTTAGAGGAAAAAGATGAGTTTATTGTAGATAGAGGAAGCAACCAATGGAAGAAGATAATAATGTGGAAGTCCATGTGGGTGATGAGGTAGATAAAGGAAGTGAAATAGAAGTAGGAGATAGGGAGGTACCACATGCTAATATTAATGACATGGAGAAGTAAACAAGATTGAAGGAGTTTTCAATAGTGGAGGAGACAAAAGTGATGAAGGAAGAATCAAAAAAAGGTGGCACATGTGAAGAGGGTTCTACAAGGTGGCTCTGTAAAGGGGTGTTAGAAGTAGGTGGTGCACGCAAGAAGGGTAGCCGTAGAGTTGATGATGAGGTGTTCACACCTAGCTTTATAAGAAGCATAAGTGGGCCTGAAGGGAATAAACAAGGAATTAATCTTGAGGTGGATCTAAATAGGGCCTAATTGAGAACAAGCATGGGTTTGGCCCAAAGGGCTACAAGACCAGGTAATTGGTCTGGTAGTAGCATTCAATCTATTAGTGAATCTCTTAATGGGAAGGGGCAATCCAACTCAAGGAATAAAAAGGTAAACATAGCCCTAATATGAAAGAAAAATATGACGGAGAAAGGACAAGAAATTAAAAGGAAAAAACTTCTGAAGCAGGGTAAGCACGAAGTGAGAAAGAAAACAATGGAGCCATCACTAAATCTAAGAAAAGGGACAGGTTTTAGGTCTGTTGTAGTTGCTATTTCACTCTTTATGGAAAGTAAGTCTACTAGAGGATGTTTAAGATTATCAGAGGTTGAAGCATCAATCCAAATTGGAAAAGTGTTGGGGGTAGATTGTGATGGCAAAGATGAGGAGGTGATTAGCAAGTTAGAGGAATTGGAGGCCAAAGACAGGGAGAAAGTGGTGGGAAGCAGAGGTGATGATAATTGAGCACTAAACTTAGGGAGTTTTGAGTGTTAAAAATGTTGCAATAAAGATACAATTATGGAATGTTAGAGGACTTGGAAGACATAAGAAAAGGAGAAAAATTAAAAGAAGTTTGGCATCAATTTAGTAATGATTCAAGAAACAAAGAGATTAACAGTCATTACCAATGTAGTAAAATCTATCTGGTATAAGGACAATTTTGAGCATATGGCAATGGATGCAGAAGGTAGAGTTGATGCATTTGGAATCCCGAGGTGTTCCAATTAAATGCTTGTTGTGGCAATCGTAACTTCATCCTAATGTTAGGTACTTTATTTTCTTCATTTAATTATGTTGTTGTTAATGTATGTAATCCAACTGATGTGGTTAACAGAGAAGAAGTATGGGATAATTTTGTTCAGTTGAAGAATAATTTTTTGGGGCCATGGTGTATAGGGGGAGATTTCAACAAAATATGAAATATTGCTGAAAGAATTGGGTGTTCTAGAAGGGACAGAGGGATGAGGGATTTTAATAACATGATAGAAGAACTAGAAATGATTGACTTACCAATGCTTAGGAGGAAATTTACCTGGCGCAACTCACAAACAAGAGAGAAATGAAGTAGGATAAATAAATTTTTACTTAATCATGAGTGGCTACAGAATTTTAATTTCAACTTATGGGGACTTCCTAGGTTGATATCTGACCATTGCCCTATAATTTTGATGGAGGATGAAAGAGATTGGGGACCAAGACCTGAATGCTTGGGCTCTTCACCCTAAGTTTGAATCTTTAGTGGAGAACAATTGGTCAAAGTTTCAGGTGGAAGGTTGGGCTAGCTATAGGTGTCTTATGAAGTTTAAAGCCTTGAAACAAAAATTAAAAGGGAGGAATGTTGAAGTGTTTGGAAAAATTGAAACTAAACTTAAGGTTGCTGAAGAGGAAGCCCATGCTATTGAATTAATTACAGAAGAAAGAACACTTTTGGGGAATGAACAAGTTGGAAAAAGGGAATTGAGGGGTGAAATTTGGAGGTTGAACAAAATGTTGGAATGGATCCGATTACAAAAGTCTAGAATTAATTGGACCACAAAAGGCAATAGGAATACAAGGTATTTTCACATAATGGCTTACAACAGAAATAACAAGAATTCTTTGTGTTCAATTCTAGTGAATGGTTCTATGGTTGAGGAACCTATGGAGGTCAGAGATGAGGTGACGACACATTTCAACAATCATTTTTCTAAAACTTGGGTTGTTAGGCCTAAATTGTCTAGCCCGTTAAAAATGTTAGAGGTAGTCAAGCAGTGAATCTGCTGGAAGCGGAGTTTACAGAGGAGGAAGTCAGAAATGTTATCAAGAATTGTGAAGGCAACAAAGCACATAGGCCTGATGGGTTTAATGTGGCATTCTTCAAGAAATGCTGGAGAATAGTCAAATCTAATGTAATGCAATTCTTTAGAGAGTTTCTTCAAACTGCCACTCTGGTTAGTGGTTTAAATAGCTCTTTAATTGCTCTAATCCCAAAAGTAGATAGCTGTGGCTCCCCTCTTTTGCGCCCCCCTTTTGAAAGGCTTGAAAGAAAGGCCTCACAGTTCGAAATCCCGAGGCTATAAATCTAATCTCACAAGTGCAATATGAAACTGATAAACACCAAATAGTCTAAATCCGAAAAACCATTTTGGAAAATCTATTTTAAATCAAATAATGCCAAAATTGGATTGCTTTTCCAAATACAGAGTTGCCACCTAAATATTTTATTTTGGAAAAATTTAGAAAACCCATGACTCGTGCCAAAGGCCACGTGTCTGTCATCACCAAAGTTGCCTCAACTCGAGAACTTAGGTACGAGAGGGAAATGACATGAATTGAGCACCCCTGCTCGCCCGATCAAAGATTGGCCTCTACTAATCATGATATGATTTTTTATAAACATTATGTGTTCTTATTCCGGTTATTATACTAGCTTTACTATGTGATGCGCACACGTAAGTATAGACTAGTTTGCTCAATTTGGAACAATTCAACTCATGTTTGTCTGCGAAAATTGTTTGAATTTGCCACCTCAAGTGGGCTTAAATATTGCGGATTTGCCACCAAATATAGTGGGCTTAAAACTGATTTGCCACTCAACAAAGTGGGCTTAAAACATACATTCGTTGAATCGTTCCAATTCAAACAACAAGCCTTCATCCACAGGCATTCAGGCAGTTTATCATTTAAGCACATAGCCTCATGGCAAGCATGTTAATCATGTCATTATTTACACTTATGCAAGTATGCTAAAACGTAAAAACTCACCTAGTACTCCAAGCTAGGAAAACATGAGTTAGTAAAATATGCATGATTCCTAGCTATTTTAACTGTCTAATGCAACACATGCGATATGCAATTAATAGGCTCGGCTACTAATATGGCATATGAATCGATTTTGAACAACATGCGATTTAAACACGTATTCAAAGAATTATATTGAAATAACAATGCAGTTTGAATGATGCACCAAGCCTTAGTGCATGCAATACGAGATGAATGGATGCAAGCATGCAATATGCTAATTAAAATATGTCCCTAATCTAACCAGCAAAAACGATTAAATAAAAGAGACAAAGACGCGGGGTTGGAAGACATACAAACACACACACTTATTACAACATTACGTCCTCGCGAAGGAGGGTTCGAATGAATAAGAGCTAAGCTAATTTGAGCTAAGCTAATTTAATTAAGCTAATTAGACTAATTATTACAAATCAAATGAATAACTAGTTAAGCAAATTACTAATCATTACAACACTTATGCACATGAACTAAGCATTTAAGACATTAAACTATGCTGCCACTGCTCCGCCTAGAGAAGTAGAAGACACACATGCTCGGTTTTCGCCCCGAAAGACCTCCGTTTTGCTCTCCAAAGTCTCTATTTGCAGGGTTGAGCATTTCTAGAACGTTTCTACTCCACCTTACCAAATCTTTGCTGAGGTTTACATCAGTGGCCTGCCGGCCATGGATGGATGCTACCGGCCATTTGCTAGCCAGGGAGGTGTCCTGCCGGCTAGAAATGATACACTGCCGGCCATAAATAGTGGCCTGCTGGCCACTGATGCACTGGGTCATCATACTGCAACAGAGTACAAACAGAGCAAAAAGAGGATTTTTCCAAGGATTTGTTTCTACTGTATCCCTCTTTATCATCTCTGTGTAGAAGTGGTTTGGAAATACTCTTCAGCTCCGGGGAGATGCTAGCGATCCTCAACTAGTCACCTGAAAAGATACAAACACTCCGGTCGAGGGTGTCGGAATTAGCACTCCGATGGACAAGTCAGTTCAAACACTCAAGATAGCTTGTTTACTAAGTTAAGTGAAGTGATTCTTACATACCTTTCTCAATCCATTGTTCCTGCATTTATACCTGTTCCTGTTGGTCCTCGAGGCCAGGGCCTACTTTTTAATCATTGTCCTTTCTATTTTTCGACATATATATTATATTCGGTTTTCCATTCTCATAGGATACAGCCGATTAATATCAGTCTTCCAATGGTACGCACCTTTTGATTTTGCCATATATTCGGCTCCCACAATTGCCCCCCGAACTCCCCATTGACGGTAGTTAATCGGCGTTTTTGGTCTTGAAATGGAAAAGTTAAAATAGGTTAGGCGGCTTCGCGTACCCCAATACAGATGTCAGAATGCGCACACCTTTTCGGTCATCATTACACTTTCCCGCCTCATTCGTGCGTCTCGCATTTATTGTGATTTGAAATTTTAGTCCTTTCGAATGCACATTTCGTCGAGTATTCGAGACTCTTGGACCGCCAGCGGATATCCCTTCTCTGACTCGCATTTTCTACAACTCTTCTCCATCTACCCTCGTCCCCCTTGCTCCTCGTAAGTCTTCTTCTCTTTTCTTTGTAATCCTACTTTCTGTTTGTTATTTTAATTTTGGTGAACCCTTTATTCCCAGCGAAAATGGCTAAACACTTGAAAGACCTCCTTTCTGAGGGTCGTGTCTTCGGATTCCGGTGACACTTTTCCATCCCCGACGATGTTCATCTATCTCTAGTGACGGACAATACTCTGGATATAGAGAGAGAGGATCAAAATTCAATTGTCTTTTCTCTCCTATCCATTACAGAGGGCGGGGTCCATTTTCCCCTACATCCATTCTTAGGGCCATCCTCCGCTACTGGGGTCTGATTCCTTCTCAGCCCAACGTGAACTTTTTTCGAATCATAATGGGGATCGTAGAGTTGAACCGGCACCTCAGGATCAATCTTGGCATTCCGGCCATTCGGCACTGCTATGCTTTAGCCAAATCTTCCGGTTGGCTTGGGCGGTACTTTCTTAGGGCCAAGGATACTGACCATCATTTGGTAACCATGCTTGCTAGTTCTAGTAAGCGTTTGGATGACGTAATGGTCAATGTCCAAGGGAACTAGGAATTTGGTGAAGGCGAGGGTCGCCTAGACCCTATTCCCAGGCGGAGGGGTGAACCAGGTTGCTGTGTGTCTCCTTGCATTTACTGAATTTTTCTTTTACTCGGCCTTCTCTCCGTGTCTAACCCTTTGTCTTTGCAGGCAGTAAATTGAAGAAATTCTGGTTTCTACTGACGACGTAGTCCTTATGCAGATTGCGACTGCACTCGGATACTTAGGTCGTCCAAACGTACAGAAGCAAGGGAGAGCAGCCCACATACTTCTTCAATACGAGCCTACTTATACTACTTTTTCGGCTGCTTACAACATTCCGATTCCATCTGGCGATCAACACCTTGCGGCTCTTATCTTCCCTAGCTTGAAGAGCCTTCGGCAAGTTGGTCTCGAAGCTTTTGATTCGGGGCAAGACGTGGAGCTGGTGGTAGAGGTAGTCGCCGAACCAGCCAGAGAGTTCGTTGAGGAGGCCGAAGAGGTTGACAAGGCCCTAAACTCAGCGTTTGAGGTAGCTAGACTTAGTCAGCCTACCTCGTCGTCCACTTCGGGTCGGGCAGAGTTTTCTTATGGAGATATTTTTGGAAGTTTGGGAGACCTACCTGGCGATTTCTTTGATGGTATGGCTGGGGAAAACCTGACGCAGATGGCTCGAAAGAAAAATGCCGAGCGAATGGCCGCCCGAAAAAAGGCCAAGGCTGCCCGTTCTGGACCTGGCTTGATTGAGTCTTTCGAACCCGTTATTGAAGAGCCGGCTCAAATTGTTGCGGCTGAAACAGCGAAAGAGGTTGAACAACCGGTCATTGAAGAACGGTTGATTCCGGAAGAGCGGGGCAAGAAGCGTAGCGCCGAGGGAGAGGCCGGTTCAGAAGATAGTCCTGCTGACAAAAGGCCTCGCTTAGAAGAGTCAGACGTGGTTGTTCCTTTCATTGTTCAGCCAAAGATTAGGGACACGCCGATTTCCTCTGACGAATCCATCATTACCGACCCAATGGTAGCCTTGAGCCTGGCAGCTTCAGTCTCCCTACCAGCTGATAAGGCATCCTTTCATGCCGTGCCGGATTTGATGGTCGTAGCCCTATCTGCGCAGTCAGCCCTTTTAGTAGGTGAACTTGACTTGTTTTGATTTTGGTTACCTATGGCATCTAACGATCCTAACTCGTTTTGCAGACGGTCGGCAGGATCGCCAACTTGGGCCGCCGCCTACACGATGCCCTTGAGAGGATTGACCGTTTGCAGTCAGAAGTGGGTGACCAAAAGAGCAAAGTCGAGTTTGAGATGATGAGAGCCACGATGGAGATTGCCCGAGCCGAAGTCGAAGCAGAAAGGGCTCGGACTGTCGATCATCTCCATTCTGATGCTGAAGATAGGGCGAACGCGAGCAAAGAATCGCTTAGGCTAGCTGAGGAGGCGCTTAACAAGATGGAGACTAAGTTAGCAGAGTTGAAGGCGGCCAAGGAAGAGGCAGAATCTGAGGCTTCTGCCGCATTCGAAGCAGAAAAAGGCGCCGCCTTGAGGAATACGTAGATGAAGTCCCCAAGTTTGAGAATCGGGGGTTCAAACATGGGTGGCTTAAGGTCCTTGATGCCGCTGGGGTTACATTAGCCTTGCCAATTCCTTATGAGCAGGTGGATGTTGAGCCACTTGAGTCTGACCCCGAAGATTGATCTGGGAGTCATTTGAATTTTATGAAATGCTTTCCCTTTTAATGTATGTTTTTGCTTTAAGGACTTTTGTTGGTTTCGGGTAGTTTTCATGTATAAATTGGTTACTGTCTGCGCTCAATTTATTAATGAAAATAATCTTGTCGTTTCACTACTACTTATGCGCAGTTTGTAATGTTATGTTGGTGAAGAATTTTTCCCTTTCACTACTTTAGATAGAATGATTACTCTGTTGAGCTTTCTACGATTGCATATCTTGGCAATATTGATTTATCATTCGTATGCCGAATAGTTCGTGGTTATTATGCTGAAACGATTCACGGGCCGGCTAGGGCACTTAATCCGAATAGATTGATTTATCTGCCCTTGCCCCAGGCGGTGCATGATCATTTGGGGGCCGGATGAGACGAACTTAGGAGTTTTGAAGTCGATTCATGGGCACTACTTTAGATAGAATGATTACTCTGTTGAGCTTTCTACGATTGAATATCCTGGCAATATTGACTTATCATTCATATGTCGAATAGTTCGTTGGTATTATGCCGAAACGATTCATGGGCTGGCTGGGGCACTTAATCCGAATAGATTGATTAATCTACCCTTGCCCCAGGTGGTGCATGATCATTCAAGCGCCAGATGAGATGAACTTAGGAGTTTTGAAGTTGATTCATGGGCGGCAGGAGAACTTAAGCCGAATATATTGATAAATCTATTTGCTCTTGCCCCAGGCGGTGCATTATCATTCAGGCGCCGGATGAGACAAACTTAGGAGTTTTGAAGTCGATTCATGGGCCGGCTGGGGAACTTAAGCCGAATATATTGCTAGATTAATCTGCCCTTGCCCCAGGCAGTGCATGATCATTCGGACGCCGGATGAGATGAACTTAGGAGTTTTGAAGTCGATTCATGGGCCGGCTGGGGCACTTAAGCCGAATATATTGATAGATTAATCTGCCTTTGCCCTAGGCGGTGCATGATCATTCGGGCACCGGATGAGACGAACTTAGGAGTTTTGAAGTTGATTCATGGGCCGGCTGGGGCACTTAAGCCGAATATATTGATAGATCTATTTGCCCTTGCCCCAGGCAGTGCATGATCATTCGAGCGCTGGATGAGACGAACTTAGGAGTCCTGAAGTCGATTCATGGGCCGGCTGGGGCACTTAAGCCAAATATATTGATAGATCTATCTGTCCTTGCCCCAGGTGGTGCATGATCATTCGGGCGCCGGATGAGATGAACTTAGGAGTTTTGAAGTCGATTCATGGGCCGGCTGGGGCACTTAAGCTGAATATATTGATAGATCTATCTGTCCTTGCCCCAGGCGGGTCGATCTAGTCAGTGCCGGACGATCGAGGTTTTCACAATTAATGAGATTGCCTCGAGGGTGCTGCCTCTGTAAAGGATAAATAATTAAAGGTACAACTTTTATGAGCACAGTAAGCAACTAACTTCAGCTTTTGAAGGTATCGTGTGAATGTCGAACAAACTCTTCCTTAACAGCAGAGGGGAAGCGATGACGCTAGCTGAGCTGGGTGGAGACATGAATCGAGGTGGTGACCTTTCGCGCATAGGGAGTAGGAGTTCCAGGGATCAAGAGAGGCGTCAGTCTCCTCGATGTCGAAGCAGGTTGCCCAGGCGGGACAAGCAGTCGCAGGGCAGATCTTCTCAACCTCAAGTCCAGAGAGGATCTGACGCGAATCCGTGCCCATTAAGCTTTGCGGTATTTGTGGGGAATAGACCCATGACAGAGGCAGACTCGATCATTCGAGACCCAAATGTAGCGGTCGAGTTTGCTCGACAAATTTTTCCTCCTGAGGTTCAACAATCGATGGTAGATCGACAGGACTACGAAGTATTTTGTGAAGGCATTCACGAGGCGGTGAAAAGGCTTTACACTACCTATGAAATCGGCATGCGGTTGCGCGCTGCCCGCTGAGAAATGGAGAAGAAGGAGGAACGTATTTGAAGTTTGGAGGCTCCCGTGGAGATGGCTGAGCGCAAGTTAAGGAAGACCAAGGCGGCTCAGGCACAACCCCCTGGGCAGGGAAACCCAATCATGGAAGAAAGGGTTACCAGTCGGCTCATCAGTACCGCGCTTGCCAATCGTAAGACGGCGAGTATGTTCGCAATGGAGACCGCGAAGGGGAGGGCCTATGAGAAAGGTTTTCCCGAAGGCTGAAAAGTTGGAATCGAAAAGACCAAGGAAAAACTTGCCGAAGAAGTTTGCCGATGTGAAAATCGTGGATTTAGGCATGGTTGGATCAAGGCATGTCAAGCCGCGAAAGCTCTTCGAGCGTCGGGCATTGATTTGGCATCGCCACTCTACCAGAGTAAACATTTTCCATTTTCTGCTTTTGAAGTCGAGAAGAGTAAGGATGAGAGTGACGCCGTATAAGTATACTTATTGTAAGGTTGAAACACAGATCACTTTCAAAACTATGTAATTTATTGTTTGTTTTATTGAATAAAAAACGTTCTATTATAAATATTTTGTTGCAGTTCGTATTTGCCATGTGTGTGTTTCATTTTATTGTATATATGTTTGAATGAATGTATAGACGTTGATCGGTCCAAGTATCTGTTAAGTGTCCAGTGATACGCCGGTTTATAGGCAGGGTCGACCCATACGTGATAGCCGTTTATTCTTGAATGAGGCCATTGTGACCTTAGGAAGCCGAAAGCCAGTGGGTAGAGTGGCTGCGACAAATTCAATTCGGCTCGGGGCCTAGATTTTTGGCCAATGCACGTGCTTCAAAAAGTTATTTGGATAACTACATCATGGCGAATGTCAACCGACGTTTGTCTCATGGAGTTTAGCGTTAATGAAATCACCTCGGGATTGGGGCCTCGAGATCATTGCCAGTATTGAAAATAAAAGGAGTGGGCGCTTCACACAAATAAACAACCACTTATTATGTGAGGTGGGATAAGTGGGGATATTATTTAGAGAGGCTCAGAGTTCAGCTGAACTTGGTGTTGCAATGGAGCGCGGCAGAGGACCCATCCGTATGGGAAGTAAGGCGTCCAAAAGTTGGCATGAATCTTCAACTCGTCGAAGCAGATCACCCCGAAAGGAAAGGCAACGACCGTTGGGTTTATCCTTCCTTGTCCTGGATCTTTGCCTTGACATTGTCAATGGTATCAGGGGAAGTTTGGCAATGCGCAAGTCATGGGCTTGGGCACAGTTGGCTCAAGGCATTGCAAATCGTGGAGGACTTCCGGGTGACGGGAGTTGATTCGGTGCTGCCACTTTACCAATGCATCTTTTCCCCTTTTTAGCTTTTGAGGTTGAAAATGGGTATTGTAATGCTCAAATGCGGGCTGCGTTTATGTAACAACTGTTTCATCAAATAAAAAGTTTTATTTCAAACCTTTGCGTCTTATTCTGAATTTTTTATATGCTTAGTTAAGCACCCTATGTCGGATATTGGCGTGTTTTGTTTTGTTTTGTTCGTGCCAAAGGGTACACCGAATACGGAGGTATGATCTGCCCTAGGGTGTTATGCGCCAGAGGTGCTGCGAATTCAAAGTCTTAATCGGCCCAAAGACATCCTCGCCGATGGGGTTCCGTAATCGGCATTTTGTATGTGAAGTAAACTGATGAATAGTGTTACCCTCGAATATAGTTCGATCGGCTTAGTTCAGGCCAATCAGATTAATCAACGCAATAAATCTGTTTGAGCGCTCCGAACCCAGAGACTTGATCGGCCCTAAGGTGTCATGCACCAAAGGGGGCTCCGAATCCGGAGTCTTAATCGGCCCTAAGGTGTCATGCACCAAAGGGGGCTTCGAATGCGGAGTCTTAATCAGCCCAAAGGTGTCATGCACCAAAGGGCGCTCCGAATCCGGAGACTTAATCGGCCCTAAGGTGTCATGCACCAAAGGGCGCTCCGAATCCGGAGACTTAATCGGCCCTAAGGTGTCATGCACCAAAGGGTGCTCCAAATCCGGAGACTTAATGTGGCCAATCGTGATATCCACGAAGGGCACTCTGAATCTGGAGGCTTAATCGGCCCTAAGGTGTCATGCACCAAATGGGGCTCCGAATGCGGAGTCTTAATCGGCCCTAAGGTGTCATGCACCAAAGGGCGCTCCGAATCCGGAGACTTAATCAACCCTAAGGTGTCATGCACCAAAGGGCGCTCCGAATCCAGAGACTTAATGTGGCCAATCGTGATATCCACGAAGGGCGCTTCGAATGCGGAGTCTAAATCGGCCCTAAGGTGTCATGCACCAAAGGGCGCTCACGATTAATCAATGCAATAAATCTGTTTGAGCGCTTCGAACCTAGAGACTTGATCGGCCCTAAGGTGTCATGCACCAAAGGGGGCTCCGAATCTGGAGTCTTAATCGGCCCTAAGGTGTCACGCACCAAAGGGCGCTCCGAATCCGGAGACTTAATCGGCCCTAAGGTGTCACGCACCAAAGGGCGCTCCAAATCGGAAGACTTAATGTGGCCAATCGTGATATCCACGAAGGGCGCTCCAAATGCGGAGTCTTAATCGGCCCTAAGGTGTCATACACCAAAGGGCGCTCCGAATCCGAAGACTTATCGGCCCTAAGGTGTCATGCACCAAAGGGCACTCAAGATTAATCAATGCAATAAATCTGTTTGAGCACTTCGAACCCAGAGACTTGATCGGCCCTAAGGTGTCATGCACAAAAGGGGGCTCCGAATGCAGAGGCTTAATCGGCCCTAATGTGTCATGCACCAAAGGGGGCTCCGAATCCGGAGGCTTAATCAGCCCTAAGGTGTCATGCACCAATGGGCGCTCCGAATCCGGAGACTTAATCGGCCCTAAGGTGTCACGCACCAAAGGGCGCTTCGAATCCGGAGACTTAATGTGGCCAATTGTGATATCCACGAAGGGCGCTCTGAATGCAGAGTCTTAATCGGCCCTAAGGTATCATGCACCAAAGGGCGCTCCGAATCCAAAGACTTAATCAGCCCTAAGGTGTCATGCACCAAAGGGCACTCAAGATTAATCAATGCAATAAATCTGTTTGAGCGCTCCGAACCTGGAGACTTAATCGGCCCTAAGGTGTCATGCACCAAAGGGGGCTCTGAATGCGGAGGTTTAATCGGCCCTAAGGTGTCATGCACCAAAGGGGGCTCCGAATCCAGAGTCTTAATCGGCCCTAAGGTGTCATACACCAAAGGGCGCTCCGAATTTGGAGACTTAATCGGCCCTAAGGTGTCATGTACCAAAGGGGGCTCTGAATCCAGAGTCTTAATCAGACTTAAGGTGTCATGCACCAAACGGCACTCCGAATCCGGAGACTTAATCAGCCCTAAGGTGTCATGCACCAAAGGAGGCTCCGAATCTGGAGACTTAATCATCCCTAAGGTGTCATGCACCAAAGGGCACTCCGAATCCGGAGACTTAATGTGGCCAATCGTGATATCCACGAAGGGCGCTCCGAATCCGGAGGCTTAATCGGCCCTAAGGTGTCATGCACCAAAGGGCACTCCGAATCCGAAGACTTAATCGGCCCTAAGGTGTCTTGCACCAAAGGGCGCTCCGAATTCGGAGACTTAATGTGGCCAATCGTGATATCCACGAAGGGTGCTCTGAATCTGGAGACTTAATGTGGCCAATCGTGATATCCACGAAGGGCGCTCCGAATCCGGAGGCTTAATCGAAGGTGTCATGTACCAAAGGGGGCTCCGAATCTGGAGACTTAATCGGCCCTAAGGTGTCATGCATCAAAGGGTGCTCCGAATTCGGAGAAGTAATGTGGCCAATCATGATATCCACGAAGGGCGCTCCGAATCCGGAGGCTTAATCGGCCCTAAGGTGTCATGAACCAAAGGGACGCTTTGAATCGTCAACATAACGAGCGCTACAATGGGGTTTGAGAAATGAATTGAGTGACGAAGAAAAATGGTTTGCATTGCAGAATTGATATATGTACAAGTATCAAAGCCCACAGGTCGGGTCAGTGATAGGATTTTCATAAAATCTCTACTTGTGCCGATTGCGGGGAGCCACGTATTTCTTCAATGCCATGGGCTGTCGGGAGGCACACAAGCTGATGATAAGTGCTTGGAATGGCCGTCATAATATGTAACCAGGTTCGCCCCATGATGACATTATACAGCGAAGAGAGCTTTACAACCAGGAATTCTACTTCGACCATTCTGGAGCCCACTCTAACAGGTAGTATGATCTTCCCTAACGGATACTCAAGATTCGTATTAAAGCCAAACAATGGGTGAGGCCCTGGAGACAGATCTGACTCGTCAAAACCTAGTTTGATGAAAGTTTTGTAATACATAACCTTTGAAGTACTCCCTGGGTTTATGAGAATGCGTTCAATGGTGAACCGATTTATGCGTAATTTGATGACCAACGGATCGATGTGGGAGGCTGTTGTGCCGCTAAGATCGGAGTCATTGAAAGTAATTGCCGGAGCTTCTATAGGCCATTCGGTCGGAATACGTTGCTTTTGGGGGATTGGATGCGATTGAATTGTGTGCACGGTTGGGGATGCAGGCAGGCTGTAGATTATATGGATCACGCCAAAAGGAGGTGAGTCATGCCTCAAGGCTAGTGCCTTGATTGGCTTTCCCTTTCTCACGTACTGTTGCAGTCGGTCGTCTTGCACCAGTTCTTCCAGGTGATCCTTTAATGCGTAACAACTCTCAGTTTCATGGCCGTGATCTTTGTGATACTCGCACCGCCTATCCCTTCTTCACATGTTGGGTGGTCCCACCATCTTTGACGGCCATTTGAAGAATGGAAGGTGTTGGACTTTGGTCATTATTGCAGCGATTGGCTCTGACAACTTTGTGTACTTCTTGTTGGCACGCCTCGAGCGCCTGCTGTCGACTTGCAGTTGTTCATTCGTCCGGTCGGAGCATTGATCGCTTGATCGACGAGAGTCCCACCTTTTGTCTCGTTGAGCGCGTTGCTGTGGCTCAGGGCTTGGAGGTGGCACGAAACTTATTGGTTGAGCAATTTCAGGGGGGGCCGTTTTGTTGGACATTTGTCCGCCTTTTATTCTCAAGGCATCATCTTCCACTTTGCAATACTCTTCAACTTTCTTCATCAACACCCAGACTATTTTGGGGGGTCTTCTGGTCAGGGAACTACAAAGAGCACTGTCTGGATATAGTCCCATTTTGAAGGCAGTGATGGCCATGGAGTCGTTGCAAGCGTCGTCGACGAGGTTAAAGCACTCCCAATAGCGCACCGAATACGCTCTGAGCATTTCTCCTGACTGGATTTGCATAGCCCAGAGAGAGTCGGCCTATTTCGGTTGTATCTCATTGGTGATGAACTTGGCCCTGAAGGATTTCTATAATTGATGGAAGCTTTTGATCGAACCTGGCTCTAGCTTGGAATACCACATGACAGCTAATGGCCCCAGGCTGCTGGGGAATATTCGGCACACGAGGGCTTCGTTATCTGCATGCAATGTCATGGCCTGCTTGTAGTGATGGATATGATCAGTGGATTATGATTTTCCGTCGTAAAGAGTGAATGACGGAGCTTTGAACTTCTTGGGCGGGGCCGCCCTTGCAATCCGTCGGACAAAAGGATCATGCTGGTCCTCTTCGTCTGAACTGCTTCTTCTGCGCTTGTTCCTTGTATGTGGACTCTTTTCAGAGGAGCTGGAAGTTTCGGATCGTTCCTTCTTGTTGAGCTCCGTGGGTAATGAGTTGGAGTCGCTATCAGTATCCTTTGGTCGAGCTCGAGGTCATTGTCTACCTACCCTCAGAGGTCGTTCGGGATCTTGGCGCATGGCTTCTCTAGATTTTGCTACTTCTAGGGCCGAATCTTGACGAAGACGTTCATTTTCAGCGATCATGTTCTCCAGCCTTTGTTCATTCTGCTTTGCTTGTTCCATGATCGCTTGCATTGTCTCTTGCGCTAAAGTCATTGGTGAGTCGAAGTTCAAGGCGCGTCTTGCAGCAATGGTTTCCTTTCTGAGCATATTTGCTGGAGTGAGGTCATCTCTCTGTGCGGTCTCGTCAGTGGCTATCAGAGGATCTTCAGTCATGCCTGCCATGGATGTATTTGAGTATTCCCACAGACGGCGCTAGTTGTGGAGAAGTGGTTTGGAAATACTCTTCAGATCCTGGGAGACGCTATCGATCCTCAGCTAGTCACCTGAAAAGATACAAACACTCCGGTCAGGTGTCGAATTAGCACCGATGCATAAATCGCCAGACACTCAAGATAGCTTGTTTACTAAGTTAAGTGAAGTGATTCTTACATACCTTTCTCAATCCATTGTTCCTGTATTTATACTTGTTCCTTTTGGTCCTCGAGGCCAGGGCCTACTTTTTAAATATTGTCCTTTCTATTATTCGGCTCTAAGGGTCTACACTTATTCGGCATATATATTATATTCGGCTTTCCATTCTCGTAGGATACAGCCGATTAATATCAGTCTTCCAATGGTACGCACCTTCTGATTTTGCCATATATTCGGCTCCCACAATCTCAATATCTCAAAGGAATGACACATTTGGATCCAAAAACCACGAATCAAGCAAGTTCATTGCATGACGGCTAAAGATCCAAGTTGTACAATTTCGATAAATGCACAAATATGACCAACACGACCACCACCCTATCATGCATGATTAAGGGCAATGGAGACCTAGGAAGATGGCACATCGCATCACTTTTGAGTACGAAATGTCCTATTTTCCTTGTGTTCAAATTAACGTCCGATTTGAACACATACAATGCAACACAAAGACATGCTTATCTTGTCACTTTTACTTGTCAATTTTGTTTACACATTTTAATTACCAAATTATTCTTTAATCAATTTGTCCATTGGTGAGTGTCCTCTAAAGTGAAGGAAGTGTCAACCAAGGGATAGTGTAAGGCAAGAGAGAGATCATGCCTTTGATAATGAGCCCTCAAAAAGGATTAAACCATTAAGCATGACCTCAATCTCAAGCTTAAAGGATCCCAAGCTTGAAACAACCCTCAAAAGCAAATGAAAGGGTGAAGCAAAAAGGGAGGTTGCAGAGATTTAGGCACTGAAATTGAGTGATAAAAGCACTAAAACATGCAGCCAAGTCACACTGTTGATGTTTAATGCATTAAAACAACAAGCTAGTGCAAGGATTTATACTACAACTACACAAAAGAAAGTTCAAATGAACCAAACAACCCAAAACAGAGCTAAAGTAGGCTATTTTAGAGGCTAAAACATGCTGAACTTAAACTAAGTTAAGCTAGAAAAACATGCTAACATGTAAAGCTAACTAAGCATACAAACAAGACACAAGGATGTTAGGCTAACCCCTCCAATTTTGGACTTCAAAATGAGTTTTTTTGCCACTGAAAAACCTCTAAAATTCAGTGGTTAAAAGGTCCAAAAAAGTTGATTTGAAAGTGATGATCAAAGGTACAAAGACTTTACAAACAAAGGAGTAAGAGGGGTGAACCGCCCTAACTGAAAATGGCCTCAAACCAACACTTTTACGCCATAAAAATAGAGTTTTTTTTTTTTGAAAAGGATAAGAAAACAAATATGCAAAACAAGTATACAAAGCAAATAAACTACCTCTTGAAGCAAAGGGTAATTCTAGACACAAAACCAAGCTAAAACCACCTTCAAAAGCTCCAAGAAGACCCCAAGTAACCTCAGCTCAAAGGTGAGAGGAATTGATTTAGGTGATATAGGCAAAAGTGTAGAGAAACTAGGCAAACACAAACAATTTTGCAAGAGAGAGAGAGAGAGAGAGAGAGAGAGAGAGAAATCTAGAGAGATAAATTTTTTATGTCTCAAATTTTTCTAACCTCCACACATCAGAGAGTGGGGTCCTATATATAGAAAACACAAATCCTTACAAACATCCAGCCATTCACGTGTAGGAAGATGCATGAATCTGTGCAAACAGCTGGCACCAAAATATCACAAAATATCTACAGCATACAATGATGGCTGGCCGGCCATCAGTGGTGGCCGGCAAGGCTTCATTGATAGCAGGCAATGCACATAAATGGCCAGCAAAGGAGAAGTGGTGGTCGACAGCCACCAAGGATGGCCGGCAGGCCATCAAAAACTTCAGGCTGAAAAGACTCAGACATGGTCCAAAGATAAGACAAAATGGATACAGGGTTTGAAATGCTCAAAGCTTTGGCATTCCGCTAGAGACTTCGAGCGTTTGGCAATCAAACAGACTCATTATCGGATGTACCAGCAAGAACATCCAAGTCTTAAAGGGCCGTAAAAAATGGGGTGTCTACAGTTGCCCCTCTTTGACAGAACTTAGATTCATCTAACGACATGAGTGAATGTTGAAGCCCGGAAACGACCCATTTTGACAAGGCCGTAAGACTAGGACAAACAATCAAGACAGAAAACAAATGGTTGCGCCCGCAAGCTGCCTACATATCCCTTTGCAAGGAATCAAACCAGCGTAGTTCTGGGGCAAGATGCAAATGATATGCATGATGCAAGAACATAACTTATGATAATGCAATGAGATTGTGCAGTGAAACATTTAAATGCAAACCCAATGCAATGAAAATGCCACAGTTAAACAGATCGAAATAAGGCACAACAATCTCAATCATAGGAAAGAGTAAGCAAACACACCACGCGTGGGAATTACAAGCCAAACCACATTTCATGCAGAAATGATAAAAGAAAATAATGCAAGCTTAACTACGCGATGCGTAGGAAAGACGAAGAGCAACAAAATCATCGAGTGTACCCAAGATGTCAAACAGGATCCTAACGCGTTATAGGCGGAAGAAAACAAGGATGGTGTGAACACTGGGACGCACCCAAATGTTTTTAACCGAAGGATGGTAACCGAGTGATGGTACGAACGTCAAGACACACTCAAATGTTTTTAACTGAAGGGCGGTAACTGAAGGATTGTATGAACATCAGGACATGCTCAAATGTTTTCAACCAAAGGGCGGTAACCAAAGGATGGTATGAACATTAGGACGCACTCAAATGTTTTTAACCAAAAGGCGGTAACTGAAGGATGGTATGAACATTAGGATGCACTCAAATGTTTTTAACCGATGGGCGGTAACCGAAGGATGGTATGAACATCAGGACGCACTCAAATGTTTTTAACCAAAAGGCGGTATGAACACCGGGACGCACCTGAATGTTTTTAACCGATTTGCAATCCTAACGCGTTGCATGGAGAGGAGGAAGGGATAAAAGGATGCAATTCGAAGGGCACAAATGATTTTACCTAGAACTCCCCTGAATGGACTGTACATACAATATTGTTTGTCTGTGCTGGCTTCACTGAATGAACTATACATACAATATCGTGCCTGTGTACAAAAGTATGCTATGTAACGACAGTGCATTTTCTATACATGAAACAAGAATGAAAGCAATTCCATGCAACAATAGAGAAGTGCATATTCTATACAATAATGGAGAAGCGCATATTCTATACATGTGTAACGAATAGGAACAAATATTTTATGTAAGACAACAACTGAGATATAATGGCATGTTCTATGCGAACCAAACAATTTGAGAGCATAGTCTATGCATGATTGGTAATGGGAGCATATTCTATGCATGATTCAAAGGCAAATGCATATATTCCATGCGTGATTCAAGAGCGAAAGCAATAAGCATGTTCTATGCATAATGCAAGAGTGGAAGCACATTCTATGTGGCTAGAGTAAGAGCATGTTCTATGCGACAGTATAAGTGGAATGCACATTCCATGCAACAACAAAGAAACACATATTCTATGCAATAATAAAAGCATATTCATGAAAACCAATTCAACAAAACTTATGATTTACCTCTCGGAAAAGTTTCAATATGTTAAAAAGGATACACCTTGCTTATGTTACTGAGTAACGAACATCGTGCACTAGAAATGCAGTTCTAAGCTTCCATAGAGGCATTCTGAACTCAATAATGAACAATCCTTTCAATTTTTGAAATCCAAGGGCACAAAACAAAACCAGGGACACAAAGGAGACCCTTGGAAACCTGCCGGCCACAAGAAGGGGCCGCCGCCACCTGCCGGCCACTGGTGTGCCTTGCCAACCATCGATGGTGCCTTGCCAACCATCGATGGCAGCTCGGGGCAAAGTTGTCTTTCCATGCACAGGCCTTTAAATACAAGCCACTAGGGCTCAATTTCTCACACCTGCTTCACCAAAAATACTTTCTCTCTCTCTCTCTAGGTGCTTTCCCTCTCTATATCTGAGCCTTTTATGCGTTTTCTAACACCCCACACAAACTTTATTCACTAAATCCTTCTAGTTCCCTTCGCTTTAAACCGATTGGAATTTGATTTCGATGCTTCTTTCCTCATTTCCACCATTCTAGGCTCATTCTCCTCGAGTTTCTCTCAAGTTCTGTGCACTTTTCCCGGCTTTGACTTTTTCCAAGTTTACCCATTTTCTTCACTTTTCACCCATCTCGGACCTATTTTCGGATAGCGGATGATTTTTCTCATGATGAGGCTCCTCTTGAGCTTTCCCTAGTAGACTTCAAGGCGAACATCGAGGCCAAACTAGAGGCCAAGCCAGAGCCATTACCACTGAGTGTACGACTTTTTGATCTAACGAGGTATCATCCTCAGACACACATATTGCCCACTATCGACGACATCACATGTTTTACTGATTTCGTTAACGACAAGCCAGAGGACCTCCCGTTGAGGGAGCCAGAGTCTCATTTATTGGTCATTGCCATTGAGGTACGAACTCTGTTTATATGCATTTCTGCCCTTAATTGTTCGCATTTCTTGCATTACTTCTATCTGACTGTGTCTCATACACTGCCTTGATCTGATTGCATCTTATGCACTGCCTTGATCTGATTACATCTCATGCACAGCCACAGGGTGACTCTCGCACCTTTAAGGTCTATGGTGCGACGACTGCTTGAGATTGGTATGACGAGCTCCCAGCTGGAGTTCGTGACATTGTTGACGAGGCAGGCTTCGGCCACTACTGCTCCAGCTTGACTTAGGTTACTGCGAGTCGTCCTCTCTTAGGATCACTGGTGGAGAGGTGGTGGGACACCACCAACTCCTTCCACTTTTCTACCACAGAGGAGATGACGATGACTCCTTACGACTTTTCCATGATCACCAGCTTAGGCGTAGGGGGTGATCTGATCCCTCTTGACCTAGATATGGAAGAGTGAAAGGCAACCTGACTCGAGCTGGTTGGGGCACATCCACCGATATATCGGATGAGCATGGTGCGATACACCTGGTTCAAGGAATGGTTTAGGGGGACCAAGCTCAAGACAATAGAGGAGATAGAGCAGTATGCTAGGGGCTTCCTGATGTTCATCTTCATTACGACCTTATTTTCAAACAGGTGGAACACCGTGGGCTTGTATTTGCTGGGTGCCTTGGTGACCCTTCCTCAAGTTCAGTTTTATGATTGGGGCGGTGCCGGCCTCACCATGTTATACGGATATATGAGTTCTTCGTCCCGTCTGCGAGGGAATTTGGTTGGAGGCTACTAGCAAGCCTGAGAGGTACATTTCTCAGTTTCCTCTTTACACTTTACATTTTCTGCTCAGCGTTTCTTGCTTTACATTCGTTCAACACATGTGCTTTCTGTTTTGCACTTTTTGCATCTGTTCATACTGTGAGTTTTCTGCTTTGCACTTTCTATATCTATTTATACTGTGTTGATTACGTACCTCTGCATTCTCCCTGTAGCTATGGGTGTATGCATACCATCCCACTCTTGCCCCAGAGCCTGTAGATGAGATTCCATTAACAGTCCCCTTTTCTCAGGTATATGACGGCCAACTTCGCCGTAGGACTCGTGAGCCCTTTATGTTTTTCCGCCAGTACTTCCACACGATAGTGGCCCACGAGCTAACTCGAAACACAGTCATTTTTGTTTTACAGTTGTTTTGGTTCATATATTAGCAACTGACAGTGACTAATAACCTGTTCACTTTCCATTTCAGATCACGTGGCAGCCTTGGGCCATGATACTGACAGGGCTTCGAGCCCAGTACCATGTGGCTTGGGGAATTTCCCGCTATCATATTCTACTTAAGGGCCCGCCGAGCCTGGTTCTTAGGCGAGTGCTTCGTGCGCCAGACCATGGGCCTACCTACTCCGTTTATACCGATGGCACCGCCAGTGTCCATGAGAGCGACAGACAAGCTATCTGCCGAAGAGGTGATCCAATTCATGGTGGGCTTGGAGGTAAAGTATTTTTGTATAGAGGGTGACTACACTGCCTTTATCCAGACACACTTGATGCCGCCTTTGACTGGTGTTCGCGGGGGTAAGGGAGTGAAAGCTCTTGCGGCGAGAGCGAGACGTGGAGTGACCTAGGTGAGCAAAGCCGGTGGTAGAAGGGCTTCCCAGGTGAGCCAGGGAATCGGATGGCGAGAACAGCCTACTACACTCACATGTTGGCGGTATACTGGGGAGGCTTATCAAATCCAAATTGAGCCTGTAGCAACTGGGCATACATACACCAGAGCCCAGGATGCACCTCCGGTATGTACCACATTTTTAGTCTTCTCATCTCTTTCTGATATTTGTTTGTTCTGGATATTAATCATTCCCAGTGCATTTACAGGCACCTCCAGGATATACCGAGGATCTGCTTGAGCTACTAGCCTCATTTGAGGGCATGATATTGAGGAGGGAGGCACTGCTCGGCTGCTATGGCATTCAGGTAATTTCTTTAGTTTTCCTACATTCCAGTCATCAAATTTCCACTGACACACTGAAACTGACAAGAGAACTTCCCCATATTGCACCGATATAATCGTGATTCAAATCTTGGACTTCCATATCAGATTCATACTCTATAGCCGATCAAAGATATACTCATTCTACTCCATACTTGCATCTGATACACATACTGTGGCTGACATATGACAACTATCTTTTCAAGTCCCACCCATACCGGGTTCGCCAGCAGGAGCAACAGTGTCTCCTCTGGTGGCAAAGAGAGAGAGACAGGCTCTAACATGCAGCCGAGGCTGAGCTAGTGACACCTGAGTTGAGAGTGGCCCTTCAGAGCCTATTCTGAGCAATGATGATGCTGAGACTACCGAGGCCAAGGAGGCGGCAAGTCAGCATGCTGAGTCATCTGGGAGTGGAAACGATGATGCTGGCTCAAGTTCTGAGAGTGGGGATGTTGATGCTGAGGAGGGCTCCGAGGCAAAGAGTGGAGAGTGGAGACGACTCCGGTTCAGAGTCTGATCCAGAATCAAACAGTAGCGCCGATGGAGATAGTGCTGCAGAGTCCTCTCCTCCGAAGAAGAGGACGAAGAAGGCTTGTCGAGCCTGAGGCAACCAGCACTGATTTTTTGTAGTTTTTGCTTAGCTTCTTTTTGTTAGTAGTGTTAGCACATGGTACAGTTTCAGACAGGCTTTATTTTCTTTAAAAACTTGTATTGCACCTTTTGTAAAAACAACCATGATCGGAATGAAAACAAAGTTTTTTTTTTTTTTTTTTTTTGTATTTTGCATCATGAGCACTGCATTGCATGAAAAATGAGATTGAATTTGATAATGAAAATCGAATACTTGTACTATCACAATAGTCTAAATCAGGTAACGAACCGACCAACAACTGACATACAAACAAAGCACTATACAACTTGATAAACAAAACAACTCGATAAACAACAAATACAACTCGATAAACTTGTTTAAAAAAGGAAACAAAAAGGACTTAACACAAGACCTCAAGACACACAAACAGCCGAGCAAAACACATGCATCCAACATTATTCTTCACAAAGGAGGACAGCAGGTATGAGAGGAAGACTTCCGGCCATAAGTGGTGAATGTCAGCCATATGACGGCCATGAGGGGTGGCCTGCCAGCCATCTAAGCTCTTGTCGGCCATCAATGATGCCTTGATGGCCATCAATGTACAAGACCTCCACATTGTTGACACCTGTCTTCCACTCACTACCTTATTTTCCACAAAAGGCTAAGCTTCGTGATTTCTTCATTTCAACTGCAAATTCTTCACAAATGAAACCATTTTTCGCCGAAAAACTCTCCAATTGGATTGCAACTTTGGATGGCTCGGAAAAGGTGAATTTCTGGGGTTTCTATTCCCGCTTAGTCGTTCTCCACTTAGTTTTCTGTTCCTTCATGCCGTGGCTAGATGTTGGAACTCGGTCATGCATGTTTTTAGCTTCGGGGGACAAGAGATATGCCTGACAGTCAACGAATTTTAGGCGCTAATAGAATTCCGACGTGATGAGGAAATTCTACATCAGCTCCGTTTTGGTCACATCCAAGCTTTGGGAAGGATGTGTGGGCTCACTTTGTGTGAGGCTCAATCCTTGGTTCATAATAGAGAGCTGGACATCCCCAGCTTGATTCATCGATTTTTTGACGCCAATGACTGAGGTGAGCTTTTATGGCGGGGTTTTCGACAACACGCCCTTTGTTTGTGTATGTTGGCGCATTTTCTCCTTGCCCGTAGTTTCAAAAGGTTTAGCATTCGGCTAGTTGAAGTGGCGCAAGGCTTGAAAGAGGGTAAAAGCTTCATGGGCTTGGTACTGGCCGAGACTTTGATGGGTTTAGAAGCCTTTCATTGGAGAGAGACCACCAAATTCGCAGGGAGTCCACTACTTCTTCAAGTAATGTTTCCCACCCTTCTCATATGTGTTTCTCACATCACTCGGTACTTATGCTCTGTTTTTCTCTCAAAGCCCTTTTCTCACTTTTTTTCTCAATACACACCTTTCTATTTTTTAATCTCTCTTTTCTTTCATCCCTCCCCAGATATGGCTCATGGACAGGTTGAAGGTAGTGGATTCTTTTCTTGCATATTCTGCATGGGGCTATTTCTTTCACCAACAGCTAGTGGATTTCCTGAATGAGGGGTGGTGGCGGCATTGGATGTGCAACAGGTCTGCTATTGACATTGCGTTTCGGTTCAGGAGTCAGTTTGGACACAACCAAACTTGCCCAAAATAGGGGGTAGAGTATTCGACTTTATTCCTAATCTGAGGTTCACAATGGGCTCGATATTCCACTGCATAGAGGACGAGAGAGCTTCTGGCTCCTGCCCCTAGTTTCAACTGCGCACTTTCTGGCGATTGCCTAACTTGGCTTGAAGATGAGGCACAAACCGCACCCACTTTAGTATCAGAAGCTTCCACAAGCACAAGTAGGGGATGCAGGAACACCTGACTCATCTATGTCCCAAGTTTATTGCTTTGATCATACTTTTCAAGTTTTCTTTTTTAATGTAATAAAAGCAACTTTAATTTGTATCGAGAGTTGAAGAACTTTGTATTGAAATCAATGAAAATGAAGTTAGGGCACAAAAAATTTTCCTTTTGGTCCAAAAATGGTCTAAGTTGTAAAAAGATTAATTTGAACAAAAATTAACTTATATTAAAACTTTTCAAAACCATTTTCGACAAGAATCATAACTTGACACACATGGAATCTATCCTCGAGATGTACAAAGCCCAAATCCAAAAATGAAAAATTGCCCCTTGTCTGAATGGCACTGCTCAGCACTGTAACTAGCTCTTCTCTCAGAGTAAGGATCACAACCGAACTTTCAAATAACGAACATACAAGGATTCCTTGATCAAACACATGGACACAATTGATTTGGAGGTGTTTACAGCCGAGCTTCAAAATGAAGTTGCCTACATATCCCGAAGATGGGAATCAAGTCTTACGTAGTTCGGTTCGGGTTCACTCGAGTATTAACTCTGTCCTTTTATGCTCTAACTTTTGCCAAGGCCGCCCTTTTTGGATTTTCAATCTTGCGAGCTCAGTTTTTCTTTTTTCCAATTTTTTGTTTTCTAACTTTTGTATAGGTCGCCCTTTCAGGTTTTCGGCCTAGCGAGCCTCTCAAAGGTAATATTTCTTCAATTTGTCCATGTTGATCGGTTGGGAAAATTCTGGGCCATCCAGGTCCATTAGAATAGCATCTCCACCTGACCAAATATTTTTTATAATGTAAGGAACAGTCCAATTGGGTCTGAACTTGCCCCTACGGTCATGGATGGGAGCTCGGTTGTCTTTTAATACCAAATTTCCTTCCTTAAGATTCCCAGACTTAACTTTCTTGTTAAAAGCCCTGGCAATCTTGTGTTGATATCCTTGAACATGGTACAGTGCTTTCAGCCTTCTCTCATCAAATAGCATCAGTTCTTCGAACCTGCTCTGCTGCCAATCTGCTTCTGCTATCTGGCACTCAGCGATAACCCGCAGTAATGAAACATTTATCTCAATCGGTTGAACAACTTCCATCCCATAAACAAGAGAGTACAGAGTTGCCCTAGTAGATGTCCGAATTGAAGTTCTATAGCCCCAGAGAGCAAATGGCAATTTGTCTAGCCAATCCCTGTAGGCCTCAACCATTTTCTGCAAAATGTGCTTGATGTTCTTATTGGCCGCCTCAACAACTCCGTTGGTTTGTGGCCGATATGTAGATGACTTATGAAAAGTCACGTTGTATTTCTCCAACAAGTCGATCATTTTTTTCTTGAAATGGGAGCCGTTGTTTGAAATGATCTCATTCGGGACTCCATAACAGCAAATGATGTTGTTTCAGATGAACTTAGCCACATGCGCTGCTTTCAACACTGCATAAGACTAAGCTTCCACCCACTTCGTGAAATAATCAATTGCCACCAGAATGTATTCATGCCCATTTGACCCTTTCGGTGTAACTACCCCAATGACGTCAATTCCCCAGACTGAGAAAGGCCATGGTGAAGTCATGTTGTGCAGCTTTGACGGAGGGATATTCATGTGATTTGCATGGATTTGGCATTTTTGGCATCGCCGAACAAAACCAATACAATCCTCCTCCATGGTAGACCAGTAGTAACCTTGCTTAAGAATCTTTTGGCCTAACATTACTCCGCTCATGTGTGCTCCACACTCTCCCCCATAAAAAGCCTCTATTAGGTACTTCGATTCCTCTGTGTCGACACATAACTGGTGCATTCCCAGATGACCCCTTTTATACAACTTATCCCTTCAGATGATAAATTGAACGGCCATCTACCGTATTACCCTTTTATCTTTGGCATTTGCCCCTACTGGATAAACTTCCTTTTCCAAGAAGTTCCAGATATCATAATACCAGGGGTTTTGATCTTTCACTTCATCTATTGTGGCGATAGTCTCGTAGGCCGAGGTATATCTTTGTTCGATGATGATCGGACGCATCCAGACTCCAAACGGGATGTCTATCACAGAAGATAGAGTTGATAAAGCATTAACGAACCTGTTGTTCTCTCTTAGTAGATACGTGAAGGTCAGTTTCTCAAACCTAGGAATCAGAACATCCATGGTCTGGTGATAGATCTTCATCTTTTCTTCTTTAACCTTCCAGTCTCCTTTTGCTTGAGACACAACTAGGTTCGAGTCCCCGATGACGTCCAACCTTTTTGCCCCTAGTTCCAGGGCGGCTTCCAAACTAGTGATATGCGCCTCGTATTCTGCTTCGTTGTTAGATACCTTGAACCGGAGTTTGAAGGCTAAAGGTATATGGGAATTGTCGGGTGCTATCAGCAACACCCCTATCCCATAACCATATTGGTTAGACTCTCTATCAAAGTACATTATCCAAATCTCTTCCTCAACTTGCAGAATAGCTTCATCTGGGAATAGGTATTCCACTGCTTCATTCCCTTCCAGTGGGTGATCTGCTAGAAACTCAACTACCACTCTCCCCTTGACAGACTTGTGAGTGACATACTTCAGATCAAATTCGAAGAAAAGAAACAACCAACGGGCTAACCTACCCGTAAGCGCCGGTTTCTCAAAGAGATATTTGATGGGATCTAATCTCGAAACCAGAATTACGAAGTGAGCTAACAAGTAGTGCCTCAACTTTCTAATAACCCATACCAAGGCTAAGCAAGCCTTCTCCAACGGGGTCTAGTGGGTCTCATAGTCCAGTATTTTCTTGCTTAAATAGTAGATGGCTTTCTCCACCCTATCCTCAGATTCCTGGCCAAGCATGCATCCTATTGTTGTGTCCATTATTGACAGATATAGAATCAAGGACTTCCCTAGCTCTGGCGGCGACAACATATGTGGGTTTTGGAGGTACTGCTTTATTTGCTCAAAAGCAAACTGACATCGGTCATCCCATTGAAATTTTTTCCCTTTCTTCAAGAGACCAAACAGTGGTTCACAAGTCAAGGTTAATTTTGAAATAAACCGTCTTACGAATTACACTTTACCCAAAAAGCTCGCATCTCCTTTTCAGTCCTTGGCGGTGGCATTTCTAGGATGACCTTGATTTTGGAAAGGTCTACCTCGATGCCCGTCTGTGTGATCAAGAATCCCAGTATTTTCCCTGCTGTTACGCCAAAAATACACTTCTGTGGATTCACCCTCAATCTATACTCTTTGATCCGTTGAAAAAAAATTTCAAGGTGGTGTAGTGACGTTCTCTTTCCTTGGACTTGACAATAATGTCGTCCACATACACCTCAACCTCTTTATGGATCATGTCATGCAGAATTGTGGTTGCAGCCCGTTGATAGGTAGCCCCGGCATTCTTCAGCCCAAACGGCATTACCTTGTAGCAGTAGGTTCCCCACGGCATAGTGAAAGCAGTTTTCTCTCTATCTTTGGGTGCATCAGAATCTAGTTATACCCTAAAAATCCATCCATGAAGGAGAGCAATGCATGGCCTGCGGTGAAGTCCACCAATTCATCGATATGCAGTAGAGGAAAGTCGTCCTTCAGACCGGCTCTGTTCAAATCTCTAAAGTCCACACATACTCGAATTTTGTCATCTATCTTTGGCACTGGAACAATGTTGGCCAGCCAAGTTAGATACTCAGATACTAGCAAGAACCCTGCGTCTATCGGCTTGCTGACCTCCTCCTTAATCTTCAAAGCCCAATCCGGGTGTACAATCCGCAACTTCTGCTTTACGAGTCGGGCCTCGAGGTCAAGAGGGATCCAATACTGTATAATCTAAGGATCAATTCCAGGCATGTCTTCGTAGACCACGCGAAAACATCTTTGAAATCTTTTAATAAAGCGACTAAGCGCTCGCGCTCCTCCGAAGACAACGTGGACCCAATCTGAACCAGGCACGGATCCTCTTCAGTACCCACGTTAATTGTAATGATTTCATCAACAAGGGGTTTTACAAACCTCTCCTCCTCTCGATTAATCAAATGTTTCAAAACCAAAGGGATGCCTTCCTCGTCGTTTTCATTGAAATTTTAAAAATCATGATCAATGCAATATACAAGTGGCACAGAGAAGTACTCAGAATCTACAATGGTATTCACATTCAAAAGGTTCAGCTCATCCAATTCCTCGGTTACAACCGACTCAAAAGAAAAGGAAAAAGATGAGCTGGACTAAACCTCGGCATGCGGATTATCAACCCCAGGAATACCGGACTCCGACTCAGAGGAACTAGAATTTGATTCTGACTCTATAGACTCTGTGGAATCAGATTCTGGCTCACTACCCGACTCAGAACTACTAGACAAGAAACCCTTCTCCAGCTGCCAAATAAGGGATGGTGCGCCAGATGCATCCAAGATACCACTGGAAGGGTTTGCACTCGATTGGTCTCCGATCATGGAAACGGTAAGGTTATCCCCCAAGCTCTTTGAGTCAATCTGAGGATCCAAAATGAGACATGCCAATGCTACTCCTACTTCAGATTCACTGTTGTTGGAATCACTTTCTATGCTCTTTACAGCCTCAGCAGTTAGTTCAGTCTGTTCTTCTATGTCACTCTTTTGCAACTGCAAGTCGAAGAAAATCTCAAAACCGAGAACTCCTTATTTCTCAAAGTTGAACCAGGGCTCGGGGAAACCACATAATGAGAAGTCTTCACCGTCATGAACAAAATAGCCATTCAAGTTCCCTAGATAGGTCGATGCACAAGTTCATAGCGCTTCCCGCTTTGCTTTGCTCTGGCTCTCTCGGCCATCTCTTTCCCTTTCCTCACCCAGTCCTCTTTGGTGGGCGTATAGCCAAGACCAAAGGCATGCAGGTTATGTGGCACATCGGCCAACGTAGTGACGCTTTTCTGGCCACTTCTTCCTAACCCATTCTGAGCATGTATTGTAGCTTATTCATAAGATATACAAATTGGGCACTGACATATAAGCTCTCATCAACAGCTAAGATATTCTGCACTACCAGGGCCTCATCCAAGGTAAACCCCGAAATGAAAACATCCTCTTCGCCATGCACAATTTTCAACACAGGTGTAGTGACCTCTGGTGGAGGATATATAGATGAATTCCCGAACACTATGGCCATCCCTTTCCCATGCGGGTACTTCAACATTTGGTGGAGGGTCGAAGAAATGACTTTTACTTGGTGCAGCCAGGGTCGCCCAAGTAGTAGGTTGAAAGTGGCTGGAACATCCAAGATGTGAAATTCAATATCCTATTGAGTAGGTCCAACCTGTACTCTGATCTGTACCATTCCCATCACTTCTCTGCTCATATTTTCGTATGCCCAGATCACTTGGGCTGTAGGCATGAAATCTGCCGACTTTAGTCCAATAGCATAAACCGTGCGACATGGACAGACGTTGATTGCTGACCCGGTGTCGACTAACACAACTGGCACCCATTGTTCCTAGCACTCTACGGATATGTATAGAGGCTTGTTATGTGCAGAGCCTTCTAGCGGTAACTCATTGTTGGAAAAGGTCAAAGTTGGCACAACACCTCCCAGGAAGCTAATCCCACCAATTGTTCCGGGGTAGTCTCAATAGACAACTTAGCTTTATCTATCGCCGACAGTACAGCCTGTCTGTGCACTCGCAAAGCCATAAAAGCCCCCAAATAGATATGTCAGCTTGAATCTTCTTTAACTGTTTCAGCACAACCTTTTCCTCTAACTGTTTTTTCCTTCTGTATCTCTACTTCTTTATCCTTTTTCAGAGGCTTTGGGTTGGTCAAGATGCGGTGGTTTGAAATATTGGCCACTTCTTGTCATGTGGTCAACCTATTCCACATACCAGGTGTTGTCAGGAAGGTCCTCACCCAAGTCCTCATCAGTATGGGTCAAGTGTAGGTCGTCGTCATCCCACCAAATTCTTTTGGCAGCTGACAAGCAGTTGTCTGGCTCCGTTTAGGTCATCTTCTCATCACAGATTTCTCTCACAGGGTCTTAGGCCTTTCTAGCCTTCTATTTATTTTGATCCACTTCTTGCTCAAGACACCTTAATGCGGCTTCTTGCTCTGTAGGTACAGTACTAACTATGCCCAACTCCTGAGCCACTTGTTCTGCACCGGTGTTTTTCGACAGTTTACCCTTTTCATCGGCCGTTCCAGCCATTGCAGCGGTTCCCACTTTCTGTTCTTCCAACTTCAGTTCAGTTCCCTCGTCTATATCGGGTTCATCACTTAACCACCCTGAATTGTCAGTCGACCCATTTAGATCAAACCAATTAATATGCACGCCTCCTTGATCATGTTCATCAAAGAACTGCAAATTGTCTATATTCTCCTCCAAGTCAGCTAGATCATCTAATCCCTAACTGGGGCCATCTTCACGAACTACATTGACCTCCATCTCAACTGGCAACACCATCTCTGGCTTTGCTTGATTGATTGGCACAATATAGAAGCATGGGTTGTACACCTCTTCAGATGAGTCCTTAGAGCCCTCAGACAACGAACTGACATGTTCCACCGAGGCCAACCTGCCTTCCTCTACCACCGTTACCACCACGGGTTTAGTTTGGATTGTTGATGTGTTCATCATGCACAAGTCCGTGCTCTCAGGGATGAACAGCGCCGGTCTAGATAGGTGGGAATGGGTGATATATATAATAGGGTCATAAGGGACGGCCCGTGTATGGATGAAGTTTATATGTCGGGGTAAAGGGGCTTGATTATGTGGTGGGAAAGGATTTGTAATGACGTTGGGTTTTTGAGGAGGTGCTATCACCTTATTGTCAATGAGATCTTGAATCTCATGACGTAGTCTGTAGCACTAATCAATGTCATGACCATGCTGTTGGTGAAAAACACAGTATTTGGCCAGGTTGTGTTTAGGTGGTAGAGGATCAGGTAATGGGTGTTGTTCTAACAGCTTAAGATGCCCTTTTTTGATCAGGACCCCTAGGGCTTTGGACAAACTCATATAGAGCTCAGTGAAGACCCTTTGGCCTCAGGCTTGATGGCTTGAGGTTTGTGAAGTTGAGTTAGATGTACCGGCAAAAGGGTTGGCAAGACCATAGTCACATCTAAAGGTCGTGCAGCTGTGCTACTGCTAGTAATCGCATTGGAACTACGTGTGAAAGCCCTCTTGGGTTGCTCATTCTCATCATTTATCAACCCTTGTCTCATTGCGTCTTCAATGTGAACTTCTATCTTATGAAGATCAGCAAATGTGAACAATGGCAAGACAATCATCTTCTGCAATAATCTCCCTTGCAGGTTGTGAACGATCATTCTAATCTAATCTTTTTTGGATGGCCGGGTAGTCATTATAGAAGCCTTAGCCCTCTATCGAGTCACAAATTCTGATAAACTCTCATTCGGTTCTTAGCGAGTCACTTTAAGATCACGGGTAGTGACCTCGATCTAGGTATTGTAGAAGTACTGCGCTACAAAGGCCTTGGCCATTTCATCCTAGCTCCATTTCACCAAGTCTTCCAGTTTTGCGTACCAGATGGCCGCTATAGCCGATAGGGTCCAACCAAAAAGTGACATCTTTTGCAGTCTAGTGAGGCTCATTGGTCGTAGGATATCTGAAAATAACTACAGATGGACCATAGGATCCCTGGAGCCATCAAACTGGTCTATGTGCGTCATCTTGAATCTGTTTGGCAAAGTCACTACCGAGTCAGTATAGCCATCCTCAATATCAGGGATTGAATTTACGCCATGTGCCCGTTTGAAGAGTTTTTCTAGATTGCTGACCTTCAATGCAGTATGAATTCAAACGGCGCCTCCGTCTGGTAAATTGGTGCCCTGGAGGTCTGAGGTGGGATGGGATCTGCCTGAATGCCTGCATTTTCCTGGACATTAATTGTGACCCCGGGTGCTGGAATTCTTGCTGGGTATGCATGGAATGCAGAGGCTACTGCTGGTTGGGGTTGTTGTTGCTGGAGCCTAGCTATCAATTATGTTTGGCGGGCTACGATCTCAACTTGGTAGGCTATGACCTCAGCTTGACGGGTAGTATCTAATTGCATAGTCTCAATAGTCTGCTGGAGTTGACGAAACATATCTTCCATACTGACTGAGGGATGTCGAGCTATCAAAATTGGTGAATACTCTTTTTCTAGAGTAGAAGTAGAAAACTGGGCTTGACTAGGCACAGGCAAAGTAAGTGGTGACTGTTGAATTGATGACTGCTGAACTGGTGAGTCATGCCTCACCTTCTTCCATCTTGTAACTGGTGGGAGCGAAGCAAACACTAGCTGTCCCCTGACAAGATCCTCGGATCTATAAAGTCTCCTTACACGAGTCCAAGGTGCTTAGAGGGTAATTGCATCGTCAGAAGCAATGGTGAAAAACTACCTTGCAAAAAGAAAATAAAGCAAAAAGAAAACAAAAATCAGAAACCGCACAACACCTCGGCTCAGTCACAAATAACACGCAGTTGTAATCATAAGCTGGAGAGCTGTACTCAACATTGATTTCTGAATCTAATCTCACAAGTGCAATGTGAAACTGATAAACACCAAAGAGTCCAAATCCGGCAAATCGTTTTGGAAAATCGATTTTAAATCAAATAATGCCAAAATTGAACTGCTTTGCCAGATACAAAGTTGCTACATAAATATTTTATTTTGAGAAAATTTAGGAAACCCATGACTCGTGCCAAAGGCCACGTGTCCGTCATCACCAAAGTTACCTCAACTCGGGAATTTAAGTACGAGAAGGGAAGGTCATGAATTGAGCACCCCCGCTCGCCCGATCAAAGATCGGCCTCTACTAATCATGATATGATTTTTTATAAACATTATGTATTCTTATTCCGGTTATTAAACTAGCTTTACTATGTGATGCACACAAGCAAGTATAGACTTGTTTGCTCAATTTGGAACAATTCAACTCATGTTTGTTTGCAAAAATGGTTTGAATTTGCCACCTCAAGTGGGCTTAAATATTGCGGATTTGCCACCAAATATAGTGGGCTTAAAACTGATTTGCCACTCAACAAAGTGGGCTTAAAACATACATTCGTTGAATTGTTCCAATTCAAACAACAAGCCTTCATCCATAGGCATTCATGCAGTTTATCATTTAAGCACATAGCCTCAATCATGGCAACATTCACACTTATGCAAGTATGCTAAAGCGTAAAAACTCACCTAGTACTCCAAGCTAGGAAAACATGAGTTAATAAAATATGCATGATTCCTAACTATGTTAAGTGTCTAATGCAACACATGCAATATGCAATTAATAGGCTTAGCTAATAATATGGCATATAAATTGATTCTGAACAACATGCGATTTAAACACGTATTCAAAGAATTATATTGAAATGACAATACAATTCGAATGATGCGCCGAACCTCGGTGCATGCAATACTAAATGAATGGATGCAAGCATGCAATATGCTAATTAAAATATATCCGTAATCTAACCATCAAAAGTGATTAAATAAAAGAGAGAAAGACGTGGGGTTAGAAGACATACACATGCACGCACACTTATTACAACATTACGCCCTCGTGAAGGAAGGTTCGAACGAATAAGAGCTAAGCTAATCTAATTAAATTAATTAGACTAATTATTACAAATCAAATGAATAACTAGTTAAGCTAATTACTAATCATTACAACACTTATGCACACGAACTAAGCATTTAAGACATTAAACTATGCTGCCACTGCTCCGCCTCAGGAAGTGGAAGATACACATGCTTGGTTTTTGCCCTGAAAGACCTCTGTTTTGCTCTCAAAAGTCACTGTTTGCAGGGTTGAGCATTTCCAGAATCTTTCTACTCCACCTTACCAAATATTTGCTGAGGTTTACATCAGTGGCTTGCCGGCCATGGATGGATGCTATCGGCCAAGGAGATGTCCTGCTATAGACCGCCCCGAGAACTCCGCTCTCCGCGCTGGTGAGGGCGCAAATCCACTTTGCTCTTAGCTACTACAGTTCGAACTCAATGTCACGGTTCTAAATCTAATCTCACAAAATGCAATGTGAGACCGATAAATCACCAAAGAGTCTAAATCCGGCAAATCGTTTTAGAAAATTGATTTTTATAAAGAAGTGCCAAACATGGACTGTTTTGCCAGATACAGAGTCGCCACCTAAATATTTTATTTTGGAAAAAATTTAGGAAACCCTGACTTGTGCCTAAGGCCATGTGTCTGTCATCACCAAAGTTGCCTCGGCTCGGGAACTTGGGTACAAGAGGGGAAGGTCATGCAATGAGCACCCTCGCTCGCCGATCAAAGATCGGCCTTTACTAACATGATATTTTGTTTTTAAAAACACATGTGTTCTTATTCTGGTTATTAACCTAGAATTACTATATGACGCACGCAGCATACAAGTATAGACTAGATCGCCTAAGTTGGAACAAAACATTTCATGTTCATTTGTGAAAATGGTTTGAAGTTTGATACTCGTAAGTAGGCTAAGATGAGGATTTCAAGGAATTGTTCCAATTCAAGCAATCCAACCTTCACCCACAGGCATTCAGGCAGTTAAACACTTAAGCAGTTAGCCTCATAGCAAGCATGCTAAACATGGCAGCACTTACACACATGCAGTATGCTAAAGCATAAACACTCACAGTGTACTCCAAGCCAAAACAGAGAACTAGTTAGAAATCATGCATGATCCTAGTTCGTGTTAAGATAGCTAATGCAACACAGGAAAAATTCAACTAAGATAGGCTCGGCTATTCTAAGATGGCATATGAAATGCAACTTGATAACATGCTATTGGACACGTATTCAAGAAAGTGTATTTGAAATACAATGCAGTTTGGTATGATGCGCCGAGCCCGGTGCATGCAAAACAAATGAATGATGCACGCATGCAAGCATAAGGATGCTAATCGAAATATGCCCAAAAACTAACCATCAAAAGCGGTTAAGTAAAAGGGTAGAAAGAAATGGGGGCTAGAAGACATGTATCACACACATGCACACTTATTACAATAGTTGGCCCTCTCGACGGAGGGTTTGAATAAGAAGCTAACTAGCTAATCTAAGCTAATTAAGCTAATTATTACATCACAAAACTAATTAACTAATCCTAGTTAATTAATTAAGTACAAGAACGAATCTAATTAACTAACAAGTTAACTAAGTAGTTATTACAACACAAATAAGCAACTAAACGCATTAACTACTTAAGTACAGAACCAAAGCATAAACTAGCTAAGGAAAGCAATAAAACAGAAGCCTCGAGGCGAGAAGTGTATGCATGGTCAGTCGCCTCGTTCGAAAATCCATCGCGATGTCCCGATTTGCCTCTGTTTGTAACTGTTCTCAGAACCTTGCACCAAGCTCCAGAAAGCTTCTAACTTACCTTGGGGACCTATAGGAGGGCTGCCGACCACCTAGGGGTGTTTCCAGCCACTAGCTGACCACTTTCTATTGCTGCAGACCAGAAAAAGTGGTCGGCCAACTAGTTTTTTTGGTCGGCCGACCAGAAGTTGCTGCACTTCTCCACTTTGCTGCAACAGAGAGCGAGAAAGGGCATGGTAATGTATTTGCAAGGTATGTGTGCACAACTACCCTCCCTATCATTTCATAAGCTCAAGGGAGTGCGGTTTTCGACCCTTGGGCCACCAATCACGCATCTTGATGCATGATGGCCGAGAAGCCAAATTGCATAATTCAATGTAAAATGAATGCACACATAAACAGATAAAGCCTTGAACTCTATCATGTATGATCAAGAGCGTCGGGGACCGAGAATTGAGGCACGTTTCATTACTTCAAGTATGAAACGTCCCTTATTTCTTGTGTTTGGACTAATACCCTATCCAAACAAATGCAACAACAACATGCATAACACAATGCAATGTAACATGCAAACATGGAATGCAAGGCATGCAAAACACAATGCAACTACATGGCATACACAATGCAAAGAATAACATGGCATACACACTGCAAACAACAACATGGCATACTCAATACAATGTGACATGATCAACTTAACAAAGCTAATGACATGCAAACAATGCTAATGCATGCATACACAATGCAGGGCAACATAAGCATGCAACAACATGATGCAATGTAACAACATTCACATAACATACTCGATGGACTTAAACCAAAATGGACAGACCTCAGTCATGCCCAAATCAGTGGCCATAATGACGAAACTAGGGCATGAAGATCAAGACAAACATGCTCAATGCAATGGCCCATCGACTAGGCATAAGAGCACAACCCTCAAGAGTGCTCAAAAAGTGACAAATGTGGAAGTGTAACAACACTATATGCACTGAAATAAGGTATGAAATGATGCCAAATCACTCAAACAATGCAAGCATAGCATACTAGAGTCCTTAAGGCATAAGGCTAGCAAAGAGGATTACATATGAGGCATGCAATACATGGCACAAGTGCATGAACCAATCATGGACAGAGCTCAAATAAGTCAAAACAAAGACCAAAACATGCTAAGATAAGGGCTCAAGGACCTAGGCAAGATGGCATACATGCTAGGCCACAAACAAGGCAACAATGCATAACACTCAGAGGCACTCAAAGGGTGAATGAAGTAGGAACATGGCAGTCCTACATGCTCTGAAATGTCATGTTAAATGATGCCAAATCATCCAAACAACACAAATGAAGCATGCTATGGTGCTCAAAACTCGATGCTAGCATAGGCATTTGTACTATAACTATGCAAAACATGAAGCATATGGTCAGGGCAACCCAAAATAGTCGTAGAACATGTCAAAATGAGTCTAAAACATGCATGGACTAAAGCCAAAACAAGCTAGCATGAAGGGCATAAGGCATGATGCATACAAGGCCAAAAATGAAGGATTACACTACACCTACTAAGACCAAGCATGAGATGGCTTCTCCAACAAAAATCAGAGTTATATCATGGAAAAATAACCCCAAAAACACACTGAAATGATAGTTTGCAAGCTTAGGCGTGAAGGCATACACAATGACTCATGTTAAGGCATTAAGGACCAACCCTTCAAAACATGTAATAAATGAAAGATGCAAGTGTATGACCATGAAACATGCACTGAAATCTCATAGTAAATGATGCCAAATCATTCAAATAGGCCAAGTAATGCATGCTAGTGGACTTGATACACAAAGCTAACAAGCTAGAATGCATTATAGCTATACAAAGCATGGCATGCATGACCAAAACAACATAAATTAGAGCTAGAGAATTCTAAAACATGGACAAAATCTTCTTAGAGTTAAGCCAAAAGCATGCTAGAATGACAGTTTAAAGCATGGTACACATTAGGCTAGTTTGTGGAATTACACTACAAGTGCATGGAGCATGCAAGGGGCTATCAAACCAAACCTTAACAGAGGTATAACCTGGAAAAACAACACCAAGAACATGCTGAGATGGACTCAAAACAAGATAGAAAGACATGCTACTTTATGAAGCATACAAGACTAGTTTGCAAAATTTACACTACAAGTGTATAAGGCATGCATGAGGTGACAAAACTAAACCAAAATAGTGGTATGCCATGTCAAAATAATCCCAAATACATGCTAAGATATGGCCAACATCAGCTTAACAAACATGCTCAAACATGAGGCATTCAAAGCAAGCATAAAAAACACAAGGAAAGGGGATGACCCTCTCCTATTGGGGACCTCAAAACACCATTTCCACCACTGAAATTCCTCTGAGTTTCAGTGGTGAGAAGGCCAAAACAAGGTGATCCCAATAGCTTAAAAAGATGGCACAAGAACAAGGCCAAACAAGGCCTAAGAGGGGGTAGACCACCCCCAATACAAAAGTGACCTTAAACAAACATGTTAAGCATGCAAAATTAGAACTTTTTTTAGTAGGAAGTTAAGCCTAAAACACCATGCAAGTAGGTCCAAAAGCTTAAGAAAAAATAACGGTTTAAGAGGTTCGAAGCTCACTCTTGATGAACACCTTCAAAGCTGCAACTCCAGTACTCTTTTTGAACCAAAACCAATCCAACAACTTCAAAAACAGCTTCAAGGGACCTCAACTCCAAGAGGATGGTGTTTGAGTGTGTGTTTGTGTGCAAAAGCGTGAAGAATAGTCACTTTTTTGCACAAAAATGAAGAGAAGAGCAATATAGAGACAAAGGTGTGTATGTATAGTTCAAGTAAGAAAATCTAAACTTGGAGGAGAAGGGGGGAGGTTCTCTTTTATAGAGAACAAGCAACAAACTTGTTGGACAAGCTTTTGGCCTAAAGCCATCCTCCATATGGAGGGATGGCTTCGATGCCTTCCAGCTGTAACAACTAGCCTAAAAATATCTCCAAAAAGGTGATGGAAAGCTGCCGACAACTTGAAGTGGTCAGCCAGCTACTTCTACTGGTCAGCCAACCAGTGGGAGTGGTCGGCCAGGGAAGAAAGTGGTCAGCCATAGGGGGGAGATGGTCTGCAACATGAAAGCAAGGCAGTGGTGTGGTGGCCGACCATAAAAGGTGGCCCAAAGACCAAGAAAATCGGTTGCCCGACCAGAAAATTAGCTGGCAGAAAGAAAAGTGGTCTCCAAGGGGAAGAACTGGTCTCCCACCCTTGTACCACCTTCCAAACAAGGAAAACAATGTTTGTACCAAAAACAAACGAAAATGGATGCAAGACGAAAGTCCAGAAGGCAAGGCGCGCAGCCGGGAGCCTCGAAAACTAGTCTACGAGCACCAAAAGCGGTCAACAACCACAAAAGTGGTCTCCCAGACCACAGTGTCCCTCTAGGCAGAGGCAACAAGGTATGGTTCAAAAACCATGCCAAACAGATAACGTTAAGCGGTCCCAAGACAAGGCGCGCGGCCGAAGGCTTCGAAAATTGGAAACTAGTCTCCAAGTGAAAAAAGTGGTCTACGACCACAAAAAGGGTGGTCCACAGGCCACCTTCTCCTTCCAGAGAAGGGAAACAAGGCTTGGTCCACAAACCGAGCTAAAACACAAAGAGTTCAGAGGCCCGGAGGCAAGGCACTCAGCCGAAAACTTCGAAACCTCAAAACGAGCACAACATGCGCAATCAACGAGCACTCAATCAATGATGTCTGAGTCTTAAGGTCAGTCAAAAATGGGGTGTCTACACCTGCTGACTAGAAATGATGCACTGCCAGCCATAAATGGTGGCCTGCCGGCCACTGATGCACTGGGTCATCATACTGCAACAGAGTACAAACAGAGCAAAAAGATAGTTTTTCCAAGGATTTGTTTGTACTGTATCTCTCCTTTTCATCTCAATATCTCAAAGGACGAGTACAATTCATTAGGTACATTAGGCTTCCAATAATTTGGGAGTATTTTAACTAAGACAGTGCATCACCTTTATTTTTCGATAAATAAAGACTGATGTCTACAGGTGTTCTAGCTACATTCAAATCATCCTTGATAAATTTATCAAGAATTTTCTCAATATAATGAGATTGAGATAACATATCCGTCAGATATTTTAGTAATTTCCATTCCTAATATAACATATGCGACCCACATATCTTTCATATCAAATCTTTTGCTAAGCATTTGCTTAGTTGATTTGATCATGTTTTAACTGCTTCCAATGATAAGCATGTCATCCACATAAAGACAAACTATGACATATCCTTGGTCAGTGCTTTTAACATAGACGCATTTGTCACATTCATTTATCTTAAACTCATTAGTAAGCATTGCATGATCAAATTTTTCATGTCATTGCTTAGGCGCTTGTTTTAATCCATAAAGAGATTTTACAAGCCAACAAACTTTCTTTTCTTGCCGCGACACTATAAACCCTTCGGGTTGCTCTGTATAGATCTCTTCATTTAGATCACCGTTTAAGAAAGCTGTCTTAACATCCATTTGATGTATTTCTAAATTAAACAACGCTGCTATACAAATAAGCATGCGAATGGATGTTATTCTTGTCACAGGGGAATATGTGTCAAAATAGTCCAGACCTTCCTTTTGTCTGTAACCTTTTACTACAAATCTTGCTTTATACTTGTCTATTGAACCATCTGTCTTCATTTTTCTCTTGAATATCCATTTATATCTGAGAGGTTTAGAACATGGTGGAAGATCCACCAATTCCCAAGTTTGATTTTGCATAATGGATTCAATTTCATTATTAACAGCCTTTTTCCACAAAGGTGCTTCAGGACCTGTCATTGCTTCCTTAAAGCTTTGAGGTTCATTTTCTAACAGGTATGTCAGAAAATTTGGACTAAAGGATTTTGATGTTCTCGCTCTCTTACTTCGTCTTGGTTCATCATCAGTTAAATCCTATTGGTCGAGACCATTACTAGCCTCGTATGTTTGATTGTCATTAGTCTCTTGACTTTGTGTACAATTATAAGTTCTTTTCTGTGAACTTAATTCCTGTCCTTTCTTATAAGGAAAGACATGTTCAAAAAATACAACATTCCTTGACTCTATAATAGTGTTCACATTTATATCAGGTATTTCTTATTTATAAGTCAGAAACCGATATGCACTACTATTCTAAGCATAACAAATAAACACACAATCTACTGTTTTTGGTCCAATCTTAGTCTTTTTAGGAATAGGAACTTCAACTTTTGCCAAATACCCCCACACTTTTAAGTATTTGTAGGAAGGTAGTCGACCTTTCCACAATTTATAGGAAGTGCTGTTGGTTTTCTTGTGGGGTATTCTGTTAAAAACATAATTAGTAGACAATATTGCTTCCCCCCCACAAGTTCTGTGATAAACCTGAACTTTATGGCATTCATCATTTCTTTTAGGGTTCTATTCTTCCTTTCAGCAATTCCATTTTGCTGAGGAGAATAGGATGCTGAAGTTTGGTGAATAATGCCATGTTGTGCAGAAAATTTATTTAATGGTGCATCATAATCACCACTCCTATCATTTCTAATATAAATCAAAATATAACATCCATTAATTGTTGACTACGGTGTGCTTGATTCATAAATTTCAAAACAAATTCATGAAAAATCCAAAATAATTATGACTACACAAGTCAAAAATAAAGTTTTTGACAAAATCATATCCTCATAAAGATTTTGCCTAAGAATCGAACAAATCAAAAATCTCATTTGATTGTATAAATTCTTGCAACTCATTACGAATAAGTATCACTGTCACAAAAAATATTTGTGATAAAAAAAAAAAAAACTAAATTGTCACTTCTAATGCAAGAGATACACTCCCATATTAAAATAATGGTTTATGGTTTAACAAATTCTACTATGCAAGTAAAATAATGATTGATAACTTTTTATGTCACAAATTCAACAAATAATAATCCACATAAAAGATTTCTCAAAATTACTTCCAATTAAATGGAACGATATAACTACTTAAATCTTCATGTTATTTGAAATTTCTCAGGTGTTTAAATACCCATTCAAATTGGTTAGAAATACTCAAATTAATCTGCTTTATGAACAAAGTGAACATATCAATTATCATTCTAAATCACATGCGATTATTTTTTCAGAAATAACTTGAGTTGATACATGCATATCAAACATATCAAATAAAAGAATAAATTAACAAAATAAATTTATCATACATGATCCCAAAACTTCCATTATGAGATAAAAGATTCTCAACCCTAAAATCCAACGTAAGTAAAACAACATGTTTTAAACTATAAATACCAAAACCGACAAAACATACCTTAATTTAATCAGTTTGATTTGTACACAAATAAACTAATTATATATATAAATATTAAAATGTTCTTGTGAATATATATATATATATATATTCCGACTCATGTGCAGAAACTATTCACAACTACAGATCCATACACAGAAATTAAAGAATAAATCAGTAAACCAATAAAGAAAATAAACTTGTCACAAAGGTTTCTTCGTAATAAAAACGAAATTAGTTTGTAAAACTAATATTTAACTCCAGAATCAAATACTTCCATGTATACTCACGATGAACTATGATAAAGTCAAAAGAACTAACACCTTTTGACAGAGGGTTCAAAAATTTACAAAATTTACAAATTGTGACCGAGACACAAAGGTACATAACTATACAAAAAAATTATACCATAAATACATAATTTAATTTTATAAAAAATAAAAGAGAGAAGAATTTTAATTAAAGAAAATTCAGAAATTCTTTCTGAGAACCAAAATTAATTTTCTAGTTACTAAAACCAGAAAATAAATTATAACACAAAATAATTTTATTTTCCTTGTTACTAAAACTAGAAAATAAAATACTACAATAATTTTCTGTAATACCAAATAATATTCTGCAATTGTTAATGACACCAATATATTACTACTAGTTGTCAAAGAAAATAGACAGTATATTACTACTATTATTCAAATAGTTTATAGATACTATTTGTATTTTCTAGCCAGAATATCACTTTGAGAACACAAAAAATTAAATACAATGAAAATACCAAAAAATGGATCTGTCTTAAGATTGTAGGACAATCTTCACTATATTTAAATAGATTAAATTCTATTATGTACTAAATAGCAACTAAAATATAAAGAAATAAAGGAAATGAGAGAAAAATGTTTGATTACAAAAATTAAACTAAAAATAGAATTAAATAAATAAAAATAGATTTTATTTTGTTACCAAAACAAAATTTAAAATCCGATTTAAATAAATAATAATAAAACAGAAAATAAATAAATAACTTACTTGATTAATCTGTTGAATATTATTCTGATCAAGTCTAGTGTTTGACACTGTGTCTTTATGACAGATTCGTCATCTCCACAGTGCTTTCAGAATGTGGACGTCTATCTCTCTGGATGAAATGATCAATTACAAACAATAGCAGTACTACAAATTGTTTGCCTAACGAACACACTAAGTGTTTATACTCTTTCTCACAAAAATTAAATGCGGAAAAATGAAGAATAAATTTTGCAGAGGTGAAGTACGAAATTTCTGAATGTAAAAACATCAAATGAGAGTTGTCCTATTTATAGATGGATTGGTGGCTGTAGGTTTTGAATTAAACAGGTGCAAACCTGTTTGAATAGATATGAAACCTGTTTGGTTTTGAATTAAACAGATTTAAATCTGTTGGGTTCAAAATTCAAACAAATAAAAACGGGAAGGGCTCTGTTTGGGTGTACAAGAAAAACCGGACCAGTTTATTTCCAGAATTAATTTGAATTCTGGATTTTATTTTTCCAAAAAATAAAATTAAATTCAAATATTTTTCACCCAAAAAGATAGGTATTGGGCCAGATAAACCCAACCCAACCTCACACCACGCACCCGCACCCAAGCCCAGGCCCAGCCCAGCCTAGCCTAGCCCGCACGTGTGGTGATTTTTGGGTCCAATGAGTCTAGCCCATTTTGCCTATAACCTTCCTCTCTAAAATACTTGGGTACCCCTTGGGGCAAACCCCAAGTTCCAATCCCATGCCTTATAAACTCATTCAAAACTTCCCACCAAATCAATGTGGGACAAGCCTTTTTCAAACCTTTAAGGAGTTTTCACCAAAACTCCATTTCTATGGAGCATACTTTGGCTTCAATTTCCCATTCACTCGGTAATGGTTTTGAGCAACCAAATATACCACGTGAATCACAATGCGGCATAGAACGCGTTACCACTTTGACCCGGGAAAATTGACGCACCGGGCCCACCTAAAAAATAGACCAAACTTAGGAAAAAATTCTAGTTTTACCCAGAATTTTCCAACCATTTCCAACATTTTATACTGCTGTTGTTATGCTGTGAGTGTGGCTTGTGAGTGTGGTTTGGGTATTGTTTGGTGCTTGTATGGTGAACTGGACTGAATGTCATGTTGTGTACTATTGTTATGTTTTGTGCTTGTATGGTGAACTACCATGGTGCTTCTATGGTGAGCTGTACTGGTTTGCTCTATGGTGAACTGCCATTCTACTTGCTGTACTGGTTTACTCAAGTATGCTCTGCTATTTTGAACGGCCATTCTGGTGTTGCTACTATTTGAGGTGTTTTTGTTTGCCTCAGTTTTGGTGTGGCCTCATCTGTTGGCCTTGTCTGGTTCTGCTAATCCAGCTTTGCTTATTCTAGTTTTCCTATCTATTTGTGTTGTTCTCTGTTTGATCTGTTGGTGGCTGTTCTTTGTTTGATTTGTTATTTGGTGGTTGTTATTTAGATGCCATTGCAATGCACTTGTAGTTTGGTGCTGCAAACTCTCCAGCATGTCACCAGAGAAGCTTGGATTGATAAGCGATTCATGTTCTATAAATTGGAAAGTTCTTCATCAGTTTTCCCAAGAAAACATGATTTGAATTCTTTGAAGCCCAATTTCTGTTGTGCCAATGTTCTTTTTAAGGATATTTTTGGCTTATCGAATGCCACTCTTAGTGTTCTGTTAAGGCCATGCTTTCATAGTGCTTATTGTTGTCTCAGTAACAACAAATGCCTGCTCTGCATAAGTATACCTGCTCTGGTTCATGTGTCTGGTTGTTGGTTGGTCTGTTTTTTTCTTCTTTTTCGTTGGTCTGTCACCACAGGGGTGTTAGCAGATGATATGATGAGTTTTTTAGTGCCAACTTAGTTGGGATGACTTAGCTCATTGTGATATTTTTGTATTTCCCTTTTCTTTATTGATATAATTTGCGTTGTACCTTGTACTTATTTATTCCATCAATAAAGTTTCTTTTTTGTCGATCAAAAAAAAAAAGGAAAAAAGCTATAAGACAAGAAGAAATTTTAGGAACTTTGCTAATTCAAATAAAAAAAATAAAAAAAAAAACTAATCCATTGGTTTAATTTTAGAATCATAATTTGAGTTTAGAGTTGTGTTTTGAGTTATGAGTTGCGTTTTGAGTTGAGTTTTGAAAAAATAAAATTTGTTTCGATACGAGTTTTGAAAAGAAGTTTGAGTTATATTTTGAAATTTTTTAGATTTATTTTTTTTAAATATTTAAAAATTTTCTTAATTCTATTTTTTTAGGTCAAATATTTTTATTTTAAATATTTATTTTTTTTAATGTGTTTTGTATTTATTACATGTGTGCATTATATATATTTTTAAATATTTTAAATATTTAAAAATTTATTTAAAAAGATAAAATGAATTGTATTTTATTTTAAATATTTTTATTTTTTATTTTAAATATTTTACTTTATTTTTTAAATATTTTTTAAATTGTATTTTGAGTTTTTTTAACTTTTTTAAATATTTAATTTTTTAATTTTAAATTTTTTTTGATTTCCCATATTTATCTAAATTGTAACAAATTATCTAGCCAATATTTAAAAAAATAACAAAATATTTTTCTGAAAAAAAATAAAAATAATAAAAATAATATTTTTCTTCAAAAATAAAAATAAAAAAAATATTTTTGAAATTTTATATTTTTCAAAAAAAATATAAAATAAAAAATAATTTTAAAGAACAAAATAAAAAAATTGTTTTTTTTTTAAATAGACTTTTGAAAAGAGTTTTTGAATTGAATTTTGAGTTATGTGTTTAGTTATTAGTTATGAAAATAATTTTTGAATTAAGTTTTGGATTTTGAATGTTTAATTATAAATTTTGAAAAGAACTTTAAATTTTTTTTTTGATTGAAATCATGATTTGAAAACAAACCAAACACTACCAAACATTTTCTTTAAAAAAGTTTTGGTTAGACACACCACATTAGAACGTTGACTTGGCTATTTGGAAACAAGGAAAAAAGTCACATTTTTTTGTCTATAGTAATTGTTTTTCAAAATTAGTACCAAAAAAAAAATTAGTCTGTTTTGCTCAGATGAATCAAAAAAGTAAAAGGAAAAAAAAAAAAAAAAAATCCACAAAAAAGGGCCACTATTTTTTGTTTACTTTTGTCTTTCCTGAATTTTTTTTATTTGTTTTGTCTAGTAAAATCTAAAAGCGCAAAACTTCTCAATTTTTTTTAAAAAAAAAAAAAAAATTCCCTAAGAACGAAAATGAGCCAACAAAAAAGCAAATCTCAAACACTCACTTGCCTATTTTGACAACATGGTAAAATAGTTAAAAAATTAAAAAGTCACTAAAAAAAATCAACTATTTTCTTTAATTTTTTACACTTTTTATAAAAAAACTAAAATGCCAATTTCTCAAAACAACTTCAATCTTCTTGAACTACTTACAATTTCTGCTCTCAATGGGTTGGACAAACTGGGACCAGCACCACCCCATTTTTTGCCCTTATAAATAGCAGCGCTGGTTTGAGTTAGGGGAATCACAAGAAAGAAAGGAACCAAGAGAGTGAGAGAGAGAGAGAGAGAGAGAGAGAGAGAGAGAGAGAGAATGGCAACTATTAAGACGTTCAAACCAGTCACCAACAACAGTTGCTGCCACGTGAAATCAGAGAAACACAGCAATTCATCGATTGCTGCTGTTGCTGTTGCACCAAACCAAGACCTAAAAAAGTTTGGATGTACTTTGTTCGAGATCCAGCATGTAGATAGTTCTCCTACTGCAATCCTACTTCTCCACTGCCATCTCAAACGCAATGCATGCCTTCAGACAGCTAATACCAAATACTCCAGCTGCTTATGCCCATTATCTTAAACCCCAGACAATGATTGCCGCGATGTCTTCATCTATTCGGAATCCCAATAACCACCACCACCGATTCATTGGTGGTGGGTAGATGTTTGTGGGTAACATCTTTGCTGCAAATCCTCATGAGACTCCACTCGTCCTCTAGGAGTAACTTAAGGGTTGAAAAGGCTTATTGCATGTGTTAAGTGCAATCGCATTCCCCTGCCTGCGAAAATGGCTTTTTCTTTTTCATTTTCCAGTGCAATAATGTTGTGAAATATTGCCTTGTAAGAATGGCTTTTTCTTCTTCTTTCTTTCTTTCTTTCTTTTTATGTGTTTCTTGTTTTACTTTCAGTTTTCATTTTCCAGTGCAATGATGTTGTGAAATATTGCCTTGTAAGATTATCTTGGCAGGCCCCATAATAAAATAAAAACAGTGCTACACTTATTATTTTTTTATACCACTTTCAATATATGACCTGATGAGTTAGACCATCATTTGATATAAACATAAATGGTGGGACTCGTATATCGATGGGTTAATACATAAAATGATAGATTAAATATGGTATAAAAAGATGGTAAATGTATACTTGGTTGATCCGAATTTGTTCTTAATTAGACTGTTATTGACTATATTTTGGCCAAGTTTAACATGTCACAAAAAAGTCAAAAAGTTAATCAAAAAGTTAAAAAGTTATCAGTATTCACCCAAAAAACATATTAAAAAATTAATTTTACACACAAAATTACAACACATCAATCTGACAGCCTCAGATCTGTGCTATGTTGTGTAACAAAAATTACACAATTGGGGTGCAATTTTAACACACTGATGTTCGGCCTGTGGGGGCCCATCACAGGTCCTGTTTTGATAATCTGAACCGTTTAATGTGTAGAAATCGTCGAGTATTATATGTCTGTAAAAAATTACATTGATCGGATATCGATAACTACATAATCAAATCAGTTTTATATAAAAAAAATACAGGTGTTATAATTAACGGTTGGAAAAAAACAAATCTGATCAGATAGCTATCGATATCCGATCAATGTAAATTTTTACAAGCATATAGTACTCGACGAGTTCTATACATTAACGGTTCAGATTATCAAAACGAGACCTGTGATAGCCCCCACGAGCCGAACAGCACGGTCCAGTGCAATGCCCAAAGAGTAGACAATTACTTCGTAGTATCTATTCTACCTTTGCACACATGACAGTCGTACAACTCACCCTCTAATCTTCTCCTACACACTAATTTGTATAATTTTTTAATACATATTTTTTTATAAAAAGTTAAAAAGTTAACCCAAACAATCATATTTTTTTTCTCAACTTTTTAGTCTAAAAAGTCCGAAAAATGCATTTATTTTAGGACACCCCAAACAAATTTATTTCGTTTGTGAAAAACAAATTGAACGTGATTTAGATAAATTGACTAGTATAAGTCCAAAATTATTATTGTGATCCATAAAGTTTTAGGTCATAGTCCATCTTAGTTTGTTCATTATTTTATATGTACATATATAATATGGAGGTGTAAGGTCTATTTTAAGTTATATGTAGATTAGTGGTAGATTAAATATGGTATAAAAAGATGGCAAGTGTAAATAATTTTATGGTGTTATATATATAACAATCTTCATAATCCAAAATCGTGAACTATCATGATTTTCAGAAATAATAACATAATGTGGAAAATAAATAACATACCGGGATCAGTTATGCGAAACATTCAAATGACCCAAAATTGATTGAACTTAAATCTAATAATAATATTGGTGGGAGAAGATTTTTCTCTCATGACCCTCTTTAGAATATGTTATATTCAGAATAATTGATGGATGATTTAAATATACTTTTATAAGTAGAGAGATAACTGATTTTCAGATAATTTTTGATGATTAATACTTGGTTAATCTGAATTCACTTCCATCCATTTCTTATCCTTTTAGGCTGTGTTTGGAACTAAGGGTAGGTGGCTATCAATCAAAGAGAGAGAGAGAGGGAGAGAGTAGGCACAGAGCAAGGCTGTTTTAGCCTCAAAAGTAACAGTTTGTAATGCTGTCATCGCAATTGATCTTAAGATATTGAAATGACAATGATATTCACTTCACATTTTCACTTTCAGGTTAGGAATCAGCACAGAAACAGTGTTCATCATTAAGGTGTCGTTTGGTAACACTTATGTTTTCAATTTTCTATTTATATTTATAAAAATTTTAAAAACTCAAATAAAAACTTGTTTGGTAAATTTTTGATTTATAAATCAGTGGTCTCAGTTTATAAATTTGGCCAAAAAATATAAACTCAAAAAATGTATTTCCGTTTTGAGTTTTTAGTTTTTTTTTTTTTAACCACCAAACGCTAGCCACCACCCGCCACCATTTTCTACCATCGTCTTTCACCACCACCCACCCCCCACCACCACCTGCCACCACCACCCATCACCCGCCACCACCATCCACCTGCCACCCACCACCCACCTACCACCCACTCGCTACCACCACCCACCCCTCGCCACCACCACCACCACCACCCATCACCCACCTGCCATCCACCACCACCACCCACCACCGCCACCACCACCACTCACTACCCACCTACCACCACCATCCACCACCACCGCCCACCACCACCACCACCCACCACCACCACCACCATCACCACCACCACCCACCACCCACCACCACCACCACCATCACCCATCACCCACCACCACCACCACCACCACCACCCACCACCACCACCCACCACCACCACCACCCACCCACCACCACCACCACCACCACCTACCACTACACCACCACCACCACCACCCACCCACCCACCATTACCACCCGCCACCCACCACCACCACCGCCACCACCACCACCACTACCCACTCACCACCCATACCATCACCCACCTACCCACCACCACCACCCACCACCACCCATCCGCCACCCACCGCCACCACCACCCATCACCGCCACCACCACCCACTCACTACCACCACCGTCCACTTGCTACCACTTACCATTTCTCACTCTTTTTTATATTTTCAAAAATTTTTAAACATTTTATCAATTACCAAACGCTTTTGTAGTTTATGTTTTTCTAAAAATAAACAAAAAATAAACAAAAACCAGTTTATAAAATTTTTGTAAATATAAACTGAAAACGTAAATGTTACCAAACAGACCCTAAACTTTCAGGTTAATTTTCTAGTGCAAAACACAAAATAATAACAATTCTAGAATTCATTGATTTCAACAAGAATACTAGAAACAATGTTCATCTCTAAATTCTTTGATTCACAAAGAATACCAAGAATAAATTATCAACAATGATTGATTCTCAAAAATATTCAAGGTTGAAGAAAAAAAGTATATTAACTCACAATTTTATTAATCATCAAAAATTATCTTTTGGCCTAAGGATTACATCTTTATTTATAAATCTACTTATTGTAAAACAAGAAACCAATAAAGCAGGAAATAAAATCAAAACTAACAAAATAGAAAAATTGTATCATGTCAAAACAAGAAATTATATAATTATATAATATTTGATACTAAATTAGAATATTTTCCTAAGTCAAATATTAATTTTAAAATTCGGTCTACATCATTCTCCTCCTCTTAAGAAAAACTCATCCTCGAGTTTTCATTACTTAAAATCACTTGGCATGTCTACATTTACTTTGTATTTAAAATCAACATTCTCGAATCTAAATTTCAAAGAAAAGTCTTCAAAAATAGAACGAGCAACTTTCTTCTTTATCCCATCTTCATCAAAATATAGATTTGAACAATTCATGTTTAAATTTATAAAATTTTCATAAAATTTCTTTTCAAACGAATCATAGTACATATTCACCGTATTGTAGATCGATTTAAATGTGTCTTGGAACTCATATAATCCAAGTATAAAATGTAAATAATATTTTATCATGTGAAAACATAGTTTTGTCTCACGTAGATCGATTTTTTTTTCCCCAGCTTGTATATTTTTCCTATTTGGTCTACCATCTTTTGAGTTCTCTAATTTTAGTATTATCACACATCTTATATTATCATTTTAATTCACTCTCTAGATATTTGTTATAACTTTATTATATCATTTTTTCTATTCACCTCTCATCATTTTATAAGTGTGAGAGTTGATAAAATTTTTATAATAAACATTCATTTATACTATTGTTAGGTTTTTGTAATTGGCAATCCTGTTTGATAAAATTTCTTTCAGTTGTAATTTTATTTGCTTATTGGTTTCAATGAGGATGTGAGTATTTAGATGTAAATCCAACTCGAATTGTGCCTATGCAGAGGAGTTTGTGATCTTGAACCTTATATGTTTGCCACTTCGCTGACTATGTAAGGGGATCGAACTGTTTAACCACTCGAGCGGTGAATGACATCATCAAATATTTTTGCAAAGCAGACTGAACTTCTGAGAGAATCCTCTGTGTACTCAAGCAGTGGAGTCTTGGCTCGAACGATGGGCACGCATTTTAGTGACTTTACTCGAGCGATGAAGTGGTTGCTCGAGCGGTCTTCGCGATCCAATTTACTATAAAGTGCTTCGTTGCTGTTTTTAGGATTTAAGCCGTCCAAATTCTGGGAGAACGGAGCTACCAAGGTTTTCTATATTGGAGGGTATTTTTATGTGTGATTCCTTGATGATTTGAGAGTGATCAATGGATTTTTGAACTTCTTATTAACATCAAGGGGTTTGTTTGTTTTCTTTTATTAACAAAAAAGATGTGTTCTTCAGTGAATTCTAGGGAATTTGAGCTTGCAGCTTTGGTGGATTTTGGAATGGTTCGTTGTCGTAGATTCGACATTAGCATTGTGAATCCAATGTTGGGCAAGAAAATTCCGAGGTGAAGATAATGGTGGAAGAAGCACATTAGGATTGGTTCAATTCGGCCGTAGATTCACTAGGTAATTGAGGATACACATATGTAATTCTTTTCTATTTTTTTGTGGATTGTTTTGTAATTTTGGCCCGTAGGTTTTTTTTTTTTTTTTTTCTATATCACAATTAGAGACATTCCAATTATGATTTTTTCCACGTTAAATCGTTATGTTAATTTGTCTTTGATTGTTTGATTGAAATTATTATTCATTGTTTAAAATTGAAACACAATCATAAATTAATATCTCGGGGATTTTAAATTTTTCAATAGTCATATTTTTCTTAATATCAATTATAAATAGATTTTCTTAATGTCATTTATATTTTTTTTAATATCAATTATTTCAATAGACTTTCTCTTTTAAAATGATAAGCACCAATACAATCATATTCAGGGACGAAGCGAGGTTAAATTGTGAAGATTGTGAAGGAATTGCGCAAGTTTAAAGTCTTGATAGTCCAGTGCTTGAAAATAGTGTAGGAATTGATCGTGTTAAAAATATTGCTTCAAAATAACAGTTAAGTACTTCAAAAGATTGTCGATGAATTGCTTGAGTTTAAAATCTTGCTTATGACAAACTTCTTTTTTTTTTTTTGATTAGAAAAATGTAAATGTCTATTAATGAAACTAAAATGAGAAATTTGGCCATAAATCCCTCAGGAATCACTTATCTTGTCAAAAAGACAAAAATTATATGAGAACTTCAAAAAATTCAAAAGGACAAGAATTATATGAGTACTTTAAAAAACCCTTATGTTGTGTTTGGTTGGGGGATTTGAGGAGGGATTTGGAAAGGGAAATGGAAAAGGTAGGTGAAATGTGAATAAAACATGCCTAAATTTCACCTAGTTTTACACACCTTTTCCTTTTCTCTTTCCAAATCCCTCCCTAAATCTCCCAACCAAACACAACATTAGTATTTTAAGACATCCTTCTTATCATTCTCATAGTCACTGTTTATCTCCACCATCTTGTATGAGATTGATGACCTCATATCTAAGATTTATTACCTTAGATTGAAAATCAATAGTTCATCCTCTCTCTTTTTGACTTTATTTCTCTCTCCTTCGATCCCTCTCTCTCTCTCTCTCTCTTTCTCTCTCTCTCTCTCTCTCTCTCTCTCTGTTTCTCTCTTTCGATCCCGCTCTCTCTATATATATTTTTCTCTTTCATTCACTCATTTCCCTTAAACCCCTATTTTCTGTTCGTTTCCTTATTTTTATTTGTTCATAGGCGAAATCACAAATTTTATTCTGATTCAGAGTAAAATTTTACTTTGATTCAAAGTAAAATTTTACTATGAATCAAAATAATTTTTTTCTTTTTAACAAAAAACGGAAGCTATGAGGAAGTTTTGTAAATACTGAATTTTTTTTGTTATCCTTTTGACAAAAAATAAAAAGTCTAAGAGATTTATGGTCAAATCTCCTGACTAAAATAACTTACATCAATAAATGAGAGGGAAATGCATAACTCCATCATAATGACGCAATTCATCCCAACTACTGATCCAATAACTGTTGGGTGTGAAGTCCTAGTGACCCAGTAACAGTGACTTAGTCACCCAATAACTGTTGGATTCTTGGAAAGATTGGGAAGGAATTGATTGACTTTGAAATCCTATTTTATAACAATCCTTTAAGCCTGTTTTTCGGTTAGAGGATTTGATGGAAAAAAAAAATGAAAGGAGAAATAGAAAATAAAATAAAATAAAATAATTGATAGAATTCGAATTTCAAATCATGTTTAGTTGAGTTGAGAAATAAAGAAAGAAAAGAGGTTAAGTGAGCTTAAAAAATAAAAAGTGAGATTACATTTTCCTCTTTTTTTTTTTTTTTTTTACCTATATTTTTTATTATAACCAAATAAAAAGTGAGATTGCATTTCTTCTCTCTCTCTCTCTCTCTCTCTCTCTCTCTCTCTCTCTTCAGTTTTTCTCATCAAATCATCCAACCTAACACAACCTAAGTGCTTTTAACTACTCAGTATCTTACGATTCACTATATGTATCTTATGATTTAGTACTTTTCAGAACGAATATGTTCACTTTTTTGGCTTTCGAAGGTTACTATTGTAATTTTGAGCATGCCAGCAAGGATCAATCAGTCATCACAAAATATTAATTGCCAACCAATTATCAAACGATTGTGTTTTAGTTCTTTCAGCCTCAATAAAGAGGACTTTTACTAGTGGCTTTGTTTAGTAGAATTAAGCAAACAATGATTAAATGAAGAATAATTGTAGCATTTCATTAAGTAAAATGGAAGACTTACAAAGATCCAAATCAGCCTCATAGAGGTTTATAGCAACAAACTATTTGAAACTACTTCTATGAACGAAGTGCAGTGCAGAAATTTGAAATACAGGAATGTAAAGAACAAGAAATGTAAAAACTGCAAGGAAAATAAGGTAGATAAAACTGGTTTTTTAGATTTGAGTCTGGGGGCCTTTCTGGGACCTTCTATGCTATTTATACTTCTCAATGATAATTGTCGAAATGAGATTTTAACTGTCGAATCATCCCTCCACGATTGTTGATCATGTTTCCTCATAATTAGCTCCACTACGCCATGTCTACAGTTAGGGTTCCCTTCTGATTTTTGAATTTAAATATGAGTAACCTTTAGAGCCACATCATCTTACACCTCTCTACTGATCCCATGCTATGTAGATCTACAATAACCAATACTAACTGCCACGTGTGTAATTACGATTGAAGATTTGAATTGTCTTCCCGTATTGCCCTCATCCTGCCACATATTGAACTGTGATTGGCTTGTACAAAATATGTAGCCAACATTACTCCCCGCGCTAATATACCTAATACTTGGTGATATTAATGGATCAAGGTATTTTACCCACGTCTTAGAATGTGCATGGGCTTTTCACTTTTTAGAAATGCAACCGTCATTCATCAATGAAAGATTTGCATTAAATTTTCTTCTATCACTTGATCATCCCAACACTATCTCAGTATTCGAAAGGACTGGTACATCTTTCATGGCCAAGCAAGTCTTTTCTTACATTGATCAAGCATACGAAGAGTTATTTGATAATGTTGTTCGTCCTCGAAAGAACCTTTATGCATTGATTAGCCACCTTTATCCGCCCCCATTTATACAAGTTATGGAAGCTTTCGCAAATCATCGACCTTCGAACCAAAAACCTATTGCTTACGATTCTTTGGAACACAAATTTGAGACCATGGATATTGGAAGTTCTTCTTCTGCAACAAAGTCGTCCGCGTGGGACGAAGCTGCTGCTTCTTCTTCTTCTACGACCTCTGGCTGGGGAACTTGGCCTATCCTTACTCAACCTCAGACGAGGGAATGCATTCATCATCGTTTCCCTGAATTCGATGACCCTCTTGAAATCTCCCATTCCAAACGCTTTTCGGTAGTATATCCATATGTTCCTATTAACCGTAGACGCAGCCTTGAAGACAATCTGCTTACAACATGGTATACTTCTACCTTGCCATCTCAGATGGTTCGAAGTGTCCCACGTCCTAATGAAGCTCTAGGGATCAGTCCTGCGCTTTTAGCCAGAAAAGCAAAACTTTACCCCTCTGATTGGCTAGAATGTGTAGCCAAACCTAAATTTCTGGATTCGCCCAGGGAACCTCCGACTACTCCTCCTCTGCCTTCTAATCCAAATTGGATTGATGAATTGAGGCTCACTCTCTCTAAGGGCCGATCCTTCCCCCCTTACTGGGTCATGACGCCTCTAACTTCTTATTAGCAATTTAGGGCTTAGATCTTGCTTGCTGCATTTTCTCATTTATCCTTTGAAGTCCTTTGAAATGACATTCCCCACAAAAAACTTTCTATGGGCTTGTGACATTATGTCTCGAAGTCATCTCCTTAACCCTGTAGCCCAAATGGAGCTCTATACCTTTTTAGACCAACTTCCTCTCCTGGTCAACTAGCACTTCCATGCTTCCATTACTAGTAAAGTTCTGGATGAAGCCATTTCTGCTCGAATCCAAGTTCAGAATGAGGCAGAGAACCTCCTTGATGAATACGAAGCCTTCAAGAGCCAATATTCTGAGTATGGGGAGGATGCTGCTATGAACGAAGTGCATGAAGAAGAGGAGATGGACGCCATAGATAAAGCTCTAAAAGAGATAGAATTCGAAGAAAATGCCCAACAACTCTCTTCTCAATTGAGGGCTTACCAATTAGATAAACCAAACCTAGACAAGATAGATGATAGAGTAGGGAAAGAGTATTCATTTATTGAATTTTGTTGGACTAAATTCCATGACCTTGTAACTTTCTCCATTCCATATTTCTACGAAATCGAGAATGTAATCAAATGAATTCTAGTGTAAACAACACTTATCAATACAACTGGGCTTTTCAAATTTCATTTATCAGATTCTGATTTACCCCTCCAATTATAAACTGCATGATTGATGTGCTTTGACTCCATCCCAACTCAAACTCTTCCAAAGTATGAAATCTTTTCTTTTGAGAAAAACAAGTATTGCCTTACATACTAATTCTAGGATTAACATAATTCTTCAACTATCAGCTTCGAATTACCCAACTTTTCCCTTCGAAACTTAATTTGATCATATTCAATTTCCCAACATATGGTTAATACAATCAAGCAAAAATCAACTAATTTTTGTTTCAAACAAACAATCTATATTTTCCAAAATATGAAAACCTCTTTTAAAGACTGCACTGTTTTATTCTAAAAGAGTGATTTCTTCTGTATATTATCAAACCAATTATTGGTTTGAAACTTAGAACAAACAATTCCTAACCTTGAGGTATTTCAAGTTTTGCTTCGAAGGATTTTACCCTCACTAAGAAACCCTAAAACAGGTTTTTAATCCTTTTGAAGTAAACAAATACTTGAGCATTCTTGCATCCTTAGGTGTGGAATGTGCTTCAAACTCGATTTCCTGCCTTTGAACCCATTTGTTATTTGACATTGGCGCCAAAATTTGGCTTTGAAGCCAAATATTTTATTTCAAAGCTGACATCAGTATTTGAGATGATTTCCTTCCATAACTATCAATATTGAAGGAAACTTTTCGCATCTGTACCTTTAGTACTTCTTTATGAATTCCACGATTGGGTATATTTTCAGACATAAAGGTTTAAAAACCTTTTTATTTTGTGCTCCCAATCCACTTGATCGTTTAACACACAAACCCTTCATTTTCTACTTGCTTGCTTTTTCCCTTTACCCTCGTCTTCTGAGAAAACTCTCTATCAATGGCTTCTTCTTCCTTGAAAATACCAGTTGTGGAGTGTGCGAGTCCATTCGTAGCCTTGAAAAGGATCATTAATGAAGAGTGTGAGAAGTACAAGGCTGGTGAGAAAAGTACCATTAATGGATGCATCTTCATCTCTCGTCGTCATGAGCAGCAAGAGTATGTTCTTGGGCCCATCTTCAAGGAGATTCCTACAGAGATTCCAGCTCTGTATCCACATCTAGAAGATCATTGTCTCATTTACAAAGGTGGTCTTGACTGGGGAAGCTGGAGAATGAACCGCCCCCATTGCTGCTGGCCCATGGTGAGACCAGAGTGTGATGAATGGTATGATCGGGTCGTCCCTGATAGGACTCTGGATCTTCAAGAGCTCTGCCTCTTCGATGCCCTCCAATTATCTAGGTTCACCATTTCGAAGGAACCTTCTTTAATTCTTGCTGCCCTTTGCTTTTGGAATTCTACTTTTAATTTCTTTCAATTCAGATGTGGGATGATGGCTCCTACTATTCTTGACATCTGTCATCTATTAGGATTGCCCCCTACTGGTACCTCCGTTGGTCTAGATTATCTTGACCTCAAAACCCCTTTTTCCCTCCCCTCTCTTAACTCATCCTATAGTGACTTTGTCAAGGCTGAGAATAAAAGAGAGGGCCCTGTGACTGATAGGGAATTCTTTTCTTTTCTATTATATTGGCTTTGCAAATTCCTCTTCTACACCTCTTCTCAGAGGATCATGCCTCAATTTGCCCATCTTGCCAAAGCCCTTGTCTTACAAAGAAAGATGGCCTTAGCTCCATACGTTCTAGGTCATGTTTATAGAGCTTGTTCCCTTTTTTGTGAGAAACCCTTAGATGCCAATCAAGGAGGTCCATTTTGGATACTTCAACTTTGGCTTTTTGCATATTTTACTGAGTTGCAATCTAAATGCCTAAAGTTTTTGGAGCCAAACCCTACTACTCATGGCATAAAGTTAGCCAATGTCTCACTCTATCCTTCTAACTTTGCTTTTTACTTTTCTTTCTTCCACCAACTCCCAACTTTCCCTTCTTCTCACAACTTCTGTCCCTTCGAATCTACCAATATTGGCCCATCCTGGTTAAGGACCTTTTTGAGTGATAGGTCTTGTTCTACACCTCAACACAAAAACATGTGGGCCTCCATTCTGATTCCCAGAGAATTATTCATTAGGACCATGAACCCCAGAGCTTATAAATGCATTGTTGAGCCCTATTGTCCTGCCCAATTTGCTAGGCAATTTGACTTTTCACAAGGAGTCCTAATACCTCTCTGCAACCAGACCAATTTAAGCCTTACCAACAGGTATCTGAAGGTTCAAAGATCTAGATTGGAAGAAGCAACTTCCAAATTCATCCAGGATTTCATTGACTTTGAGTACTTCCCCTTCATACCTCAAAGCAACATATTGAAAAGGTGGCAGAACTAGTGGATGGCCAATACGGAGATACAGTTGGCCATTCCTCCTCAGGATCTGTTAATGATACTAGATGTACCTCAAGCCAAGTCCAAAGAGGCTGGAGTTGTTACTTCTTCCACTATTCCTACCACTTTAGTTCTTGCGCCTGTCTCCACAAAGTCAGTTCCCACTATCTCAACTCCTTCTAGAGTTACTCGAGCTGCCACAAAAAAAGTATGTACTCCTATTTCTTTTCCCCTTCTTCTCTATGATGCTCCTGTCCTTACTTAGAACTCTTTCTTTGGTGTAGGTGGTGCAGGTGCCTCTCAGGGAGATTTTTCCCAAAAAGTCCAAGCTTTAAATCTCCTCAAGAGCAAACAGCAACAACAAAAGAAAAGAAAACTCTTACTTGATCCTGAAGAGGAGCCACCTGAGGTTCATGCAAAAGAAGAGGAAGCAGAAAAAGAAGAGGCAGAAAAAGAACAAGAGACACCCTTGAAGAGAAGGAAGAAAATGACTGTCTCTCTGTCTAATTTTACTGGAGACCCCATTCGCAAGGCATCTGCTAAAGTAGTGGAAGCAGAACATTTCAAAGAACTTATTGTATTTCAAAGGGCTAAGAAGAGGAAGCAACAACAAATGCTTAGGGATGAAGCTGCTGCTGCTGATGCACTTCAAAGAGAAATTACAAGAAAATAACAAGCTGCTGGACATTATACTCTTCGCAGTTCCCCAATCATAGCCACCACTTCTGAAACCAGTAATTTCTTTCATGCCTCTATTCTCTTTTCTCAAATTCTTGGTACTGAGACTTGACATTACTTTGTATTTCTTCTTTTGCAGCAACAACTACTGTGCCTCCTTCTTCAACAAGGACTCCTTCAATCTCATTTGAAGTTGAAAGACCTCGAATTGTAAAGCCAATTCAAGCAATACTTCCACCTCTTGGTCCTACATTTTCCATATCCTTCTTGCGGCCAAGTATTTCTGCATCTCTTTCTTTTGGCTTAACTCCATATTTTCCTCATTTATCTTTCACTTCTACTCAATTTTCTCTCCTTTCAAGCCTTGCTGCTCCTTCCGCTCCTGAGGAAATTCTAGCTGTTACTTCATCTTTAATGATAGCTAAATCCTATAAAGAAGGCACTAGTAGCTCTCCAATTCTTTGTCCGTTATCTCTACCTAGCTCCAGTCCCTCTTCTCTTGACCTACTGGTAACCAAAACCATGGAGACTGCTAGGGATACTTCACCTTCTTCCCCTATTCCTATGCAGCCATTTCTTCCTTCCACCAGATTTCTTTCTGTACCCTCTATGTCAATAGATGAGATGGACATCTTCGAAGCTAGGCTAGCTAGTCTCTTTGACATGCCTTCCATCAGTCCAACAGCTAGCAATGAAACTTAGCCATTAGTCCTAGCTGATTCTCTACTAGAAATTTTTTAGAGATCTTTCTCTAGTGGTAGGGCTTCCTTGCCTTCAATGAACTTGGACAGCTGTTTGGAGTTGCTGACATCTTTCTCAAGGATTCCTTTCGAAGCCTTACAAAGGCCTATAATCAAGAATGGTTTCCTCCAGTGCTGCAAGATTGTTGAGCAATCCAACATGACTGTTTCAAGTCATTTATCTTAAGCGGCAGCCACCATCGATTTTTACATCAACATCTGCCATGCCGCCAAGGTTGCAGGGGAGAAATTGCTGAGTGACCAGAGTTTTGTTTCCAAAATACATGCTGAAATGTCAGAACTAAAAGAGCAACATTCCTCTGTCTCCTAATTTCAAGCTCAACTATTGGAGAAGAACCCTTAGCTTGAGGAAGAGTTATTAGTAGTCAACCAAGCTTTAGATCGAACTGCCACCAAGCTTCAAATTACTAATCAAGAACTGGTTAATCGAAAGCAGGAGATGACTACAGCCATTCCGTTGTTCCCATCTCTTAGGAGTAGAAAATCTATTGTAAAGGAACAACTGAGGCATTGTATTGACTTTTGGGCCAATTTATGGCTACATGTATTCAACTCATTATGAAATAAAATCCTTATTTGAGTATTTTTCATTTTTTTTTCTAGCACTTATTCTATTCCTTATGTTTCCCACACGGTTGGATAATAAGGCTTAAAATATCTGCCATTAATCTTCTTGGGATGTATATATCTATTCAAATTTTTCAAATGATATGCTCCCAAAGGCAAGACTCTATGAACTTGATATGGTCCTTCCAGTTAGGTGACCATTTGCCAAACTTGTGGCTTTTAATCCCTATTGGAAGTATTGTCTTCCATACCAAATCACCTTCATCAAAGCTAATATGCTTGACTTTCTTATTATAGTTTTTGGCTGCTTTCTTCTTTTGGAAAAGAATGTTATTTAATGCCAGAATTTTAGCTTCATCTATGCTTTCTAATTCCAAGCATATACTCTGATGGTACTGCTCAAGATTTAACTGATCCTGGCACCTCACCCTCAAAGCCTTAACATTAATTTCTACAGATAGCACTGCATCATACCCATATACTAAAGCATAAGGAGTGATTCCTGTACTTGACCTTGGAGAAGTCCTATAAGCCCATAATACATCCAACAACAAGTTATGTCAATCCCTAGGATTGTCTTCCACAACTTTCTGTATTCCTTTCTTCAAAGACTTATTGGATGATTCCGCCTCACCATTGGCTTGTGCATAATAGAGGGTAGAATTAACAAGGCTAATTCCAAACTCTACCACAAAAGACTTTACCATTTTCCCATCAAATACAGTCCCATTATCAACAGTTATAGTCTGTGGGATACTAAATTTGTGGATCAGATCTTTAATGAATCCAATAACTTCAGTCTGGTCTACAGCCTTATATGGCTTAGCTTCGACCCACTTAGTGAAGTACTCTGTGGCCACTAAGATGAAACAATGATGCTTCGAAGAGGGTGGGTGTATTTTCCCTATCATATCCATAGTCCATCCTCTAAATGGCCAAGGCTTCACAACTGCATGCAGATCAGTTATGGGTACATGCCTTATTATGCCATGCTTTTGGCATGCTTGACAACCTCTAGCATACTCTATGCGGTCCTTAAGGATGGTTGGCCAGTAGTAGGAATGTCTTCGAAGCAGCCATCTCATCTTCACACCAGGTTGATGAGCACCACAAATGCCTTCATGAACCTCAGCCATGGCTGTTAATGCTTCTTTTGGGCCTAAACTTTCCAATAATAACCCATCTGCCCCCCTTTTGTAACGAGTATTACCATACATTCTGTATTGCATGGATTGCAATTTGATTTTTCTGCTAGCTTTCGAAAATGGGCCAGCTAGATACTGTATTATTGAATGCCTCCAATCTTGTTATTGTAAGTCATTATGATTGACCTCTAAGACCATATTCCTTCTATTCAAAGGTGGTATTATCTTTTGATATGTTGTTTGGCTTATGTTCCTGTGAGTGTTATCCCTTCTCTTGAAATTCGAAGCTTTTTGAGCCACATCATTAGCTTTATTATTCAAGAATCTTAGGATATAAGTCGCATTTGCTATCTGAAACTGAGAAAGCAAATGCAAGGCAACAACATAGTATGGCAACATGCTTACACTTTGACATTTGAAAATCTTTTTCACCTGGTTAACCACCAATTGGAAATCTCCAAATATATCAACTACATAAGCTTGCAATCCAATAAGTATTTCAAGTCCCACTATTAAAGCGTCATATTCAGCTTGATTATTGGAACAAGTAATTTCATCCACTCTGAAACCATGTGTGGTTTCTACCCCTAGTGGTGACTTAATCACCACACCAATTCCAGTTAGACCATTGGCTTTTGATCCATCGAACCACATTTGCCATGGTTCAACACTAACCATACCAAGTTCCATTATTTCTTGGCTTTCTGTTTGACATGGATGGTCTGACAAAAAGTTAGCTAAAACTTGTCCTTTTACTGCCTTTTGGGGGACATTCTAGATGAAATTCTGATAAAGCTAGTATTCATTTGCCAATTCTTCCTCTCAACATAGGTCTAGATAACATATATTTAACTAAATCAATGGTTGCAATTACTAAGATAGTTATAGGCAAAAGATAGTATCTTAATTTCATTGCAGCAAAATATAATGCAAGGCGTAGCTTTTCTGCAACTGAATATTTACATTCACAAGAATTTAGAAACCTACTAATGTAATAAACTGCTTGCTCTTTGCCTTCTTTATTGTCTTGGGCTGAGAAAACTCCCAGTGAATCTTCTACTGCAGCTATATACAACTTCAAGGACTTATCACCCTTTGGTGGCATTAGCACTGGAGGGTTGGCCAAGTAGGCTTTGATTCCTTCAAAGGCAGTTTGATGCTCTGTTGTCCACACAAACTCCTCTTCATCTTTCAGCCTTAATAAGAAAGAAAATACTTTAGTTTTCCCTACAGTACTAGAAATAAATCTTCAAAGAAAATTAACCTGTCCAAGGAATTTTTGTAATTCTTTCTTACTTGATGGAGGTCTTGCTTCAATGATAGCTTTGGCTTTATTCTGATCAATCTGTATTCCCTTCTTGTGTACTACATAGCCCAAGAAGTTTCCAGTTGATATGCCAAAAGCACATTTAAGAGGGTTAAGTTTCAACTTGAACTTTCTCATTCTTTCAAAAGCTGCTTCTAAGTGAAACAAATGTTCCTCCATGGATTGGGATTTTACTACAATATCATCAATATAATACTCTAAATATCCTCCAATGAGATCATGGAAAATAGTGTTCATAGCCCTTTGATATGTAGCCCCATCATTCTTCAAGCCAAATGGCATTTTAACCCATTCGAAGGTGCCAATATTCCTAGGACATCTGAATGCTGTCTTGTGGATATCTTCTTCTGCAATGCAGATTTGGTTATAACCAGAGTGCCCATCCATCATTGATAAAATTTTGTACCCTACTGAACTGTCCACCAACAAATCTGCTATGGGCATAGGAAACTCATCTTTTGGAGTTGCTAAATTCAAGTTTCTGAAATCGATGCATACCTTCATTTTACCATTCTTCTTAACTACAAGCACAATATTGGATAGCCATTCAACATACATGGCTGTCCTAATAAAGCCTACCTTGAGGAGCCTAAGAATTTCCTCCTTGACCTTCTAAATCACTTTAGGACTCATCCTTCTTGGTTTTTGCTTATATGGCTTGAAATTAGGCCTCATAGGGAGCCTATATTCTACTAATGACCTGTCCAATCCTGGTAGTTCATTATAAGACCATGCAAAACAATCTTTATATCTCTTCAAGACCACCAATAAATGGTCCCTATCAAGAGCATTCAACCAAGCACTGATATAGGTGGACTGCTGTACAGCACCTTCCCCTAAATTCACTTATTCCAAGGGGTCTTGTATCTAAGAATTCACTAATGCTCCTCTTTTGATTTCTTCTAACTTCGAAGCAATCTCCTTGCTTTGTCTTGCTCCCAGTTTCTTTGATTCAACATCTTTACCCTCCTCCACATAGACAAAGTCTGTCCATAAGGCTTCTTCTTCCTGTATCTCCTGGACTTTTGTTTCAATGTCCAAAGCACAATATTTATCCAAGGCCAAAAATCTAACCTGTTGCTGCTCCTACTTGCAGCCAATTACCATGGCTTCTTTGTCTTGCTCTTTCCCTTTCAGGACTATTGATTTTACGTCCAATATTGAGAACTTAATCAAAGCCAAAGATCTGGCCTCCTAAGTTCCATCTTTTTTCCTACAACTAAGCATCATTGTCATCCTTGGTGACAAACTCTTCATCAGCACTTTTCTAGACTAAGTGCTTCAAGCGTGCTAATTCCTCATCAACTGTAGACACCCCATTTTTGACCGCCCTTAAGACTTGGGCACTACTGATGGTTTACTTGGTGGAGAAAGGTGTGCAGGGGAAAGGTTTAGTTTCTTCGGCAAGGAGAGAGTCAAATCTCAACTTCATACCCCTTTTTGGACCAAAACAATCCGACGCTCGCATTTTATTAAATGTTGCGCTTTTCGGTAAACCGAGCAAGGGCAAAGTGGAAATGAACAAAAGAGAGATGAAATCTCTGAAAAATCTCTCAAAACACCTTGTTTAGGGGTTTGGAGTTGAAGAAAAGAAGAGAAGAGGGAAGAAACCCAGTTGGGGGAGAAATGGACATGAACCATTAAGAGAGAGTCAAGCAGCACTCGCTGAATCAGGCCTATTCATTTGCATACTTGGATTTCAGCTATGAGGCCACCACCATTGGAAAGCTTACTTCTGGGGCTTCATTTTGCACTTAAGAATCTTCTAAAGCCAAGTCCGGACGGGGGAGATATAGTTAGTTGAAGTAGGGCACCAATCTGGTTGGACCGAATCTGCGCTGTTTCACCAAAACAGGCATAACTTTTTGCATAGTTGGAATTTTAATGCAAGGCTGGCACCATTGGAAAGCTAACTTCTGGGGCTTCATCATAAAGGATGCCAACCACCTTGGACCTTTTGACCTGGTCGACTGACCAGGACAAGTGGTCGGCCGACCACTTGAACTGGTCGGCCTACTCCCTCGAGTTTTGTCTCTGTGAATGCTTGCCAGCTGTGCCAGTTGGAAGGCACAGACTGCATCCTCCATACACATGTATGGAGGATCTTTGGCCTTGGTTTTAAGCTTCTAGGAGAAGCTTTAGCCACTCTTGTCTATAAAGGGAGGCCTCTCCTTCCTTGTAGAGGGTTCAGATTTTCTCTAAGGCAAAAACATATATCCCTCTTTGTATCTCTCTATTTTCAGCTCAAAAGTGTTATGTTCTTTGCCCTTTTGCACTACACCTCTTAGCCACACACTCCCACTATTGCTTGGAGGTTCTTGGAGGTTGCTTGTAGAGGTTAAGGGTTCAGTTTTTGGGTCCAGAAGTTGCTGTCTTCTTGAGCTTCAACGGTAACACACTTTTTCCCCCATTTGAGCATTATTTTGATCCATATCTTAGCCCTATTTTCAAGCATATTTGAGCTTTAGTGTAAACTGAAAAAATTCTTATTTTGAGGCCCTTAACATATTTTTCTAAGATCATTTTTCTGTTGGGGGTCATCTACCCCCTTGCATGCTTCATTTTACCTTGTTTTGAGCCATGCATTAGGGCCTTTGCATTGGCCTTTGTTTGGCCTTCTAGCCACTAAAATCCAGTGGATTTTCAGTGGCTAGCATGCTTTTTTGAGTGCCAAAATGAGAGAGGGGTGACCCTCTCTCCCCTTGTTTTGTTTCCTAGCATATTTGGCCTAACAAAGGAGCCCTTATTCGCATGCTTCCAAGCCATGTTTTAGGCCATTTTTTATGAGATTTAGGACCTACATAGGCTCTATCCAGAGCTTTTTTTGCCATACTGGGTGTCCACCTTGCATGTGTAGAACAACCCTCTTCATAGCTCATCAAAGGAGCATTGCATTCTTGCATGCACTGACCATGTTTTAGTGAGTTTTTGGGCTTTATTTGGCATGGAATACCTCTTAATTTTTCTGGTTTAGTGGCCTCTTGATTGCCTCACATGCTTGTAGTGCAAATCCTCTTTACTAGCTTACATTGCATGTTATTTTGGCCTTTGATTCTAGCACTTTTTGGCCATGCCTTAAACTAATTTTGTGCATGTTTTGGACTGCCTTAGCTCTATTTTGAGGTCCCATGGTTGAATGATGCTTGCTATGCATGCTTGTAGTGTAATGCCCATGCCTAGCTTTGAGTTTTAAAGCTTCTTGCATGCTTGAATGGTGGTGTTTTCATGTTTTGGGGTCATTGAGCATGTCATTTCAAAGCCTATACTTGTGCCATATTCCCATGTTTTCCACTCTTTAAATGTGTTTGAGAGTCGTGCTTAAATACCTCATTTATGGGCCATTACATGAGCTTCATTTCCATTCCTTTCGAGTCATCATTTTAGTCCATATTTGCCACTATTTTGGCCTGCATAGGGACTGTTTGGGGCTGGTTTGGTCATTTGTGCATTGCTTTGTATACCTCTAGTGTAATCCACTTCACTAGTTTCGGTATTTGGGCCATCTAGTATGCATTGTGTGAGGTGTTTGCGTGTTTCGGGACCATCTTGCATGTCATTTTAGAGCTGGAAAATGTGTGATTGTATGCCATATTTCATCCCTCGCCATGCCTTAGTAGAGTTGCACTTTGTGCCTTAGGTTTGGTCCCTCGCATTGTACATGTTTGCATAAGTGTTGTTGCCTTAATTTCATCATGTTTGGCCACTGATTTGGGTGTGGTTGAGGCTCACCTATCTTGGTTTAAGTTCATCTTGCATTGTATATGCCATTTAGTCCATGTTGTTGCATGATTGACCATTGAATTGTGTATGCCTTGACCATTTCATCGTTAGTCTCCATGTGTGCATTGCGTATGCCATATAGTTTTCATGTGCATTGAGTATGCCATTGATTATTTCATAGCATTGTGTATGCTAGTAGCATGTTTGTATATCATCATTTGCATGTTTGCATCATTTAAGGGATGTTTCGTACTCCAAGTGACGAAACGTGCCTCGATTCTCGGTCACCGACACTCCTGACTGTCCATGATAGAGTTGTTGGTTTTACTTGCTTATATGTGCATTCATTTCACATCGAGTCGTGCAATTCGACCCCTCGGCCATCATGCATCGAGATGCGTGATTGGTGTCACGAGGATCAAGGATTACACTCCCTAGAGCTTGTGCAATGACGGGGAGAGTAGTCATGCGCACATATGTTGAAAATACTTTGCCATGCCCCTTTCTTACTCTCTGCGAAAGAACTAGAAACCAACAAGAAAATCGTCAAGTACCCTCTGTGTTCCCTTGGTGGAGTTTCAAATTCGGAGTTCTCAGACAAGATTCTGGGACCGGTTGCAAACAGAGGCAAATCGGGGCATCGCGATGGATTTCCCGACAAGGCGACTCAAGCATGCATGCATCCTTCATCATTCCGAGCAGAGCTGAGGCAGTCTATTTCATGTAGCATTGCATGCTAGTTTATTCACTTTCTTAGTTAATTTATTAATTAATTAATGTTGTGTAATAATTAGCTGTAATTCGTTATTCATTTTGGTTGTGTAATATTTATTCGGAACCTCCGAGCGAGGGCACAATTGTAATAAGTGTGCGTGTGTGAGATGTATGTCTTCCAACCCCACATCTTTCTCCCTTTTATTTACTAGCTTATGATGGTTAGTTTAGGGCACGTTTCAATTAGCATACTTATGCTCGCATGTTTGCATCCATTCATTTGTCTTGCATGCACCGGGCTCTGCGCATCATACTAACTGCATTTCATTTCAATTCCGAGTTGAATACATGTTAAGTGTTGCATTTCACATACCATTGTAGAATAGCCGAGCCTATCTTAGTTGCATTCCTGCATGTGTTGCATTAGGCATCTCAGCATAGTTAGGATTTATGCATGATTTCTAATTAGCTTCTTTCTTTGGCTCGGAGTACTCAGTGAGTGTTTATGCTTTAGCATCCTTGCAAGCGTGTGAGTGACTGCCATGATAGCATGCTTACCATGAGGCTATCTGCATATATGATATAACTGCCTGAATGCCTGTGGATGAAGGTTGGGTTATTTGGATTGGAACAATTCATCGGTTGTGAGTTTTAAGCCCACTTGAGAGTGGCGAATCACCATGTTTCTTAAGCCCACCTGAGGGTGGCAAAACCTGCATTTTAGCCTACTTGCGAGTAGCAAACTGTTTTCAAAATGAACATGAGATGTTTTGTTCCAATTTTGGCGATCTAGTCTATACTTGTGTGTTGTGCGTATCACATAGTAATTCTAGGCTAATGCACCGGAATAAGAACGCATGTGTTTTCAAAAACTCGATATCATATTTAGTAGTGGCCGATCTTTGATCGGGCGAGCAGGGGTGCTCATGAAATGACCTTCCCCAATCGTACCCAAGTTCCCGAGCCGAGGCAACTTTGGTGATGACGAACACGTGGCCTTAGGCACGAGTCATGGTTTCCTAAATTCCCCCAAAATAAAATATTTAGGTGGCGACTCTGTATCTAGCAAAGCAATCCATGTTTGGCACTTCTTTCTAAAAATCAGTTTTCCAAAACAATTTGCCAGACTTGGACTCTTTGGTGATTTATCAATCTTGCATTGCACTTTGCGAGATCAAATTAAGAACCGTGACATTTGAGTCCGAACTGTAGTGAGCCCAAATGAACAAAATAGGGGATTCCCCCGGGACGTTCGGGGACGTCTACATCAACCGTCACTTCGGTTGATCCATCAGGTTTTCTCAGTATACTAAGTGGTGTCACTCCTTCAGTATACAATTTGGCCTCTACAAAATCTGCACAAGCTATGAAGGGTTGAGGGTCTGCATTAATTTCCTCCGTCTCTCCTCCACAAGGCCATCATGATCTTCTGATGTAAAGAGAAAGGCACACATTTGTTAGTGTGAATCCAATCCCTTCCAAGTAGAGCATTATATTTAGCATTGCTATCGATAACGAAGAATGCCATCATGCAGCTGGTTCCCATACTCAGGTTGATGGGCAAAATGCCTTGGGCCATCTGTTTATTTCCAGCGAAACTAGTAATGGTTGTACTAGTTAGGATTAGTTTGGGGTTCCTCTTTCCTAGTCTCTTCAAAGAAGATTTCGGAAGTAGGTTTACTGCTGTCCCATTGTCCACCAATACCTGGTTCATCTATGTCCTATCGAAGAAGGCCTTGATATACAAGGGTTTGACATGCTGTGTCATGGACATAGTGGGATACTCAAAAGGGTATGAGAGGTTAATACTTACCTCTTTTTTACTCTCATCTCCAGTTTCCATTGGTATGGCCACTTCGAATTCGTCTCGCACCATACTCACTTGTGAGTCTTCACTAGAAACTGGAATTTGGTCAATCTCCTGACCTTGGTTTTCATCTTCAGCTTGAAACCCCTGTAGTAGTATAAGCACCATATTCACTGACACAGGAGGAAACAAGCCAAATTGGACGACTGGCTGCACCTGCTTCTTTTTTTGGCCAACTTGTTCAATTACTTCAGAAGCATCTTCCATGCTACATTCTGGCACTTCAGTACTAGTATCTTTCTTTGAATGGTTTGTTTCTGCTGGCTTTTCGACCAAAAATGTTTGTTCAGCCATGAAGGTGTAGACACCCCACTTTTGACCGTCCTCAAGACTTGGACGTCACCGTTTGAACACTCGGTGATTATCCATGTTTGTGTTTGTTTGGAGTTCCCGGAGTTCTCGGCTACGCGTCTTGCCTCGGGATCTCCGAACTTGACAGTTTTGTGTCTGGTTTTGCACCAAACACTTGTGTTTTGCGTTGGAGGGGCAGGGAATGCCTTGTGAGGCATCCCCACACACCACCGGCACTAGCTAGAGGCCACCGGTTGGTTTTTCTTGCCACCGGCAGTATATGTTGCCGGTCGGCACTCTTTGTTGCCGGTCGGCAGTCATTTTTGTCAAAATGACATTTTTGGCTAGCCGACTACTGTTCATCTGCTTTTTCAGATATTTTGAAACAGCTATTTGGCATTTGCTTCCCCTCCATACACGTGTATGGAGGGATGTCCCTCTTGTTTGCTTACTAGTTAAGCATTACAAGATTGCCACCTCTATAAGAGGAGGCCTTCTCTCCCTTGTTCTAGGGTTAGAAAAAATTGGAGAGGAGAGGGAGAAGAGCTCTGGTTTTAGCTTTAGGACATATATCTATCCTATATCTATACCTTCTCCTCTTTGTTGTCTTGTATGTGTTTTAGTCCATACTATTGCACACAAGCACCTAGTGCTTCACCTTCCTTGGGCTACTGAGATTCTAAGGGCTGGTTCTTGATATTTTTGACTGGATTGGAGCTTAAGGAGGCAACAAGAGCACCCTTTGTGAAGAAGGTCAACAAGGGTAAGAAACTAGTCCTTTTTACCCCATTTTTGCATCCTATTTCTACCTATCTTAGAGCTGTTTTTGTGCTTAGTGTTTAATACAAAAAAGTTCTGTTTTTAGGCCCTCTTGATAGTTTATTAAGAGTGTTTTGTGCTTTAGGGAAGTTTGACCCCTCTTAGGCCTTGTAAGGCCTCTTTTTGTGCTATTTCGTGCAAGTTTTGAGACTTTGGTGTTTGGGCCTCTTCACCACTGAAATCTTGAGGGATTTCAGTGGTGGAGATGGTGCCTTGAAGTCTCCAAAAGGGGAGGGCCACCCCCTCTCCTTGTTGTCCTTGAAAGGGACCATTTTTGGTCTCTTAAGGAAGCCTTTGTTCAAGTGTGTGTTGATCATATCTAGGCTGCATTTCATGCTTATTATGCCATAATATAATCATGTTGTGTGTTGGTTTTGGTGCTCTGTGCATGTTTAGTATAGTTGCCGTGTAATGCCTCCTTGATCCCTTAACATGCCTTGGGTTGTTAGCCTTTGTTTGAGCATGATTTAGGCTTAGACTTATGAATGTTTTGTGCTTATTTTGCCATGCTTTAGGTCTATCCATAGTTGTTTGGATTGATTTCGGCATGCTTAGTATAGCTCCTTTGCATTTGTGGCTTGTCAGGCTTGTAGGCCTCAAGTATGTGAATGTGTAGCATGTGTTGCTTGCATCATTTTGGTGGTTTGGAACCACCCAACATGTAATTTCAGTCCCTTTGGCATGCTCATATGCTTGCCTTAATTGCCTCTTTATTGCTTTGAGAGCATGCGTTGTATGCCCTATGTCTTGACTATTGTGCATGCTTTTGAATTTGAGCCACTTAAATGCCATCTAAGTAGTCCTTTGGGCTTGATTTTGTGTGCTAAGGCTCTGATTTTAGTTGCTTAATTCTTGCCATGTTGGGTCTTGTCAAGTGTAGTTCAATGCCTCTTGGCTTGCCTTAAACACTTAGGCCATTTGCATGCTCTTTGCTTGTCTTGTTTGAGTTGGTTTGGCATCCCTTCTAACATGATTTCAGAGCTTAACTTGCATGCTAATTGAGCCGTCGCCCCGAGGCGATTTACTGTTGTTCTTAGATTAACCAGCTTGTTAATTTAATTAATTTGTAATATTTAATTAGCTTGCGTAGTTAATTAATTTGTATATTCTTTTGGTCCCTCCGAGCGAGGGCAATTCTGTAATAAGTGTGGGTGAGTGGTGTGTATGTCTTCCAACCCCCACTTCTTTCTTCCCTTTTATTTACCTGCTTATGATGGTAGATTTGGGCACGTTTATTTTAGCATACCTTATGCAATGCATGCGTGCATCCATACATTTGTTGACATGCATCGGGCTCGGTACATCATACGATCGCATTGCATCTTCCAATCCAACTTGAATACGTGCATCAAACGATTGCATTTCACATACCATGCTTAGGATAGCCGAGCCTGTCTAGATTACACCATTGCATGCGATGCATTAGTCACTCTAACATGAACTAGGGCATGCATTTTTGCTAACTAGTTTATTATTTTGGCACGGAGTACTAGGTGAGTTTTTATGCTTTAGCATCTCGCATGCACGTGAATGCTAACATGATAGTAGGCTTACCATGCGGCTAGTTGCTTACATGAGATAAACTGTTTGAATGCCTGTGGGTGGAGGTTGGATTTTTTGAGTTGGAAAAACTCGTTGAAATCCGTGTTTTAGCCTACTTGCGAGTAGCAAAATCCGAAACGCTTTCAAAACGAACAGATATGCAATGTTTGTTTCCAAATTAGGCAATCTAGTCTATACTTGTTTGCTGTATGCACGACATAGTAATTCTAGGCTAATAACCGGAACAAGAGCATGTAATGTTTTCAAAATCGGATATCGCGGTTAGTAGAGGCCGGTCTTGACGGCGAAGGGGTGCTCATAAATGACCTTCCCCGATCGTACTCCAAGCTCGAGCCAAGACAACTTTGGTGGTGACGGACCGTAGCCTTCGGCACCGAGTCGGGGTTTCCTAAATTTCCCATTTAAAATATTTAGGTGGCGACTCAGATTCCGCAAAGTCCATGTTTGGCACTACTTTTTAAAAAATCTGTTTTCTCAAACGATTTGCCAGAGTTGGACTCTTTGGTTCAAATTAAGAACCGCAACAAACAAAACAGGGGAGTCCGAATTGTAGCGGTAGCGAGGTCCCTCGCGGGCGCTGTCTATAGAAGGCTTCAAACATTTCTTCTTCAACCATCTCCTTCCTTTGGCTTAAGCCAACTTCTCACTCTGTCTCACTATCACTTTCCATCAAAACTTTTTCCAATCCTGCCAAACTGGATCTTTCTCTGGCTTTCAGTTTGGAATGAACTTTGGCCAATTGCTCTCTGCTGCAACTCCTTTTGTCTTGAGGAGTCGATTTTGGATTATGATCTAACTTTGAACTTTTTTCTCCTTCTGCCTGGCCCTTTGGCTAGACCAATGAAGAGCTTTCTCCACTTTCTTTTAGATCCTTCTGGTACTGAGTGTACCTTCGTTGGATCTTCCTCCTTTGGGACCTGGAAATCACTGGGACCATGTTTGGTTCCTTTGTTTTTGGATGCTTAATTAACACCTAATTGTTTGGAGCCACCAAAGGAGGTTCAACCATCCTACCTTGGTCTCCGACAACATTTCTTTGGGTACACATTTCCCTAGGTTTGTTCTGCATGACAAACCAATCTAGAACTCCAGGTACCCATGAACCCACTAGCCCAGTTGTTGAACTGTCTCTTTCTTCCTTCGAAGCCACATTCGAAGCTGGCTATAAAGGCCACTGCCTGGCCCTGACTACTTGTTTTAGGCCTAATTTAAGCCTTCCATGAAGGTGGCCACTTTTCTTTTTGTATGAGGTTGGTCTAGGAGGCCAATCTCTGGCTTTGATCCTATGACTTGAACCAACTTCAAGTTTCCTCTTAGAATGATTGCCCTCTATTCTGTAATAGTTGGGTGGTCTGGATTCATGTACAGGTCTCTTGCCCTTGGAGTGCACTCTAGCGACTATTGGCTCAGCCATTAATGGTTACTGCCTAATACCAGTTGGATATGGCCTTTTGTTATAAGCACTGGTTGGTTTAGGACGCCTCTGTACATCCTTGTAATATTGCTTCCCATCAATCAGAAGCCCTTTCAACCACTCGTAGCTCAACCTACATCTGGGACACATTCTTTGCATGATAGCTGCCTCTAAAAAATCATCATCCAGTGCCTCTTCATCAAAGTTGTCACACCCCAAACCCGCCCCTAAAAGTTTGGGCATGACCTATTCAAAAACGGACATGTAACCTGGTAACATAACATACTGGGTCTTATCGGAAGCACGAAAAAAAAATGGAAATAACGAAACAAAGAAACTCCATTGAGCTACTTTTACATGCCAGGATCTCATTCATCACATGCATTATAGTGGATAGATAAAGTTCCAAACTATATCCCGGAGCATCTACAAACACATTTACAGTCCCAGCCCTATGTATGGGTGTATACAAAAACTATATGAAAATTATATACATCAACTTTAGATGGACACTTCAAAAAGCAAGCCAACATCTTAACAGCTTAACAAAATAAATGGCCTTGTAGTGCTTGGACAAACGAAGGTTGACAAAAGAAAGCGGGCATCATGGCTAGGACTAACCACCTGATTGGTGACCTACAGAAACAGACATAACAGAGAGTGAGCCGGGCTTAGTAAATAGTAATACAAAATAAAACGATGCTCAACTTGAAACATAATACATATCAATGCATATAAAGATACAGAGTTCACATAGTTAGTCTGATTCTGTGCTAAGTACATAATGGCCTTAGGCCCAATCTTGCAACATAAACATAACGGCTATAAGCCCTTGAAACGTGGTGGCATGAGGCCCTTGAAAGATATGGCACGAGGCCCTTGAAACTTGTGGCACGAGGCCCTTGAAAGATATGGCATAAAGCCCTTGAAAGATTGGCATGAAGCCCTTCAAAAGTTGGCATTTAAGCCCTTGAACATATGGCATAAAGCCCTTGAAAAGTTGGCATGAAGCCCTTGAAAAGTTGGCATTAAAGCCCTTGAACATAGAACTTGTAACATCCTTGAACTTGTAACATACGTGAACTTGTAACAGACTTAAACTTGTAACATACATAAACTTGTATCATACATGAACTAGTAACATGCGTAAACTTGTAACATATACTTGAAACATACCTGAACATACTTGAACTTGTAACATACTAGAAACATGCCTGAGACATACTTGAACATCATTCTTTAATTCAAATGGAACATATCTTGTATCATGTCATTATCGTACACTTAACAATGAGAGACTAATTTACGTTCTCACAAGGGTCATACAATGATGCTAAACTTTGCACTTATATCGTAGATTCTGAATAACTTCCAATTATAAGCAATATAGCAAAATAACTTCAATTCATATGGACACACATAGCTATTCTTATATTTACCCAGAATCCATCCTTCAAGGATGAACATAAATTCTTTTGGCTAAATGACTTACTTTACGTGCTCTATTAATTAATAGCATACACCTTGTTTAATCATTCTTATATGTTAACATAGTTGCCTTGCCTTGTAATTAACAGAGTCTTAATGGTAACCGTTACATCATTTCCATAAGTTGACATAATTAACGTAAAGTTAACAGGACATTCCTGATTATTAGTAACGAAAAGTAAGCACATTTTCATTAGATTACAAATGACTTTATTGGTTTCACAATTTCACAGTTCGGCCCTTGGCCTGGGGGGGTTCACACATTCATAATAGCCTTTAGGTTTCATAGATTCACAATTTATCACGTTGGCCTTCGGCCCTTTGGATTCACAAGTTCACAAGTTTGGCCCTTGGCCTCATAGTTTCATATTTCACAAATCGGCCCTTGGCCTCATGGGTTGGATCTTCACAAATGGCCCTTGGCCACATAAGTTCATAATTCACAAATGGCCCTTGGCTACATAGGTTCGTAACTTCACAACTCTTTTGATGTTCCCATAATTTCACAATGTTTCTCACATAGCATACATAACTTCACAACCTCTTTAATATTTCCATGAGTTCACAATGTTTCTTACATAGCATACATAGCATACATGTCAACATAATTCTTACGACGAAGATCATAACCTCAATAACAATAATTATTAATCGTTAAAAGTACATCAAAGTACTACTACTCACAGTGTTAAGATGTCGTGTTACTTCCTCCTGGAGTGTGTCCTGTACACATTCAAAACTTGCACATTAGTTCTTTCTTTTTCCTTGTTTAATTAGCTCCTGAGTCATTACACTTCCAATGAATTTACAACCATCTTAAGATCATCAGAAAAATATTCTAAAAATACCAGAGGGTAGAGCATGCAAAACAGAAGAAACCATGTTTTCGGACTGGTCGCACGCATGCGGCGTACCCTCCGCCGCGGACATGTACAAAGACGTATGTCCCCCTCACCGCTCGAGCGGCCCAACTGCAGTAGCCAAACTTCATTTTTTCCTTCTTGTCCGCACGTGCAGTGGTGACCCCCTGTTTTGGGCAGCTCGACATCAACTCAAAATTTAGCTACACCACTTCAATTTACATGCAACCCAAGATGAAATTCATGCAATATATTGACCCAACTTCACTATAACATGAATTATCATTTGAACACCATAAAATAAACATGACTAAAAGCTTGATTAAGTCACCATTCCTCCAATTTCCATCCTTTAATTCAAGTTCCTTATGTTCATTCATGGAGTTAACATAAAAACCAAAGATTGAAGTATAAATTTCATATAACACTTAGATTAGGTCTCAAAACAACCAATTGATGAGAATATTCTCTTTAATCAAACATAAATCACACATAAACCACAACTACAAACCCTAAGTTATCAAAATAAGAAATAAACCCTTCCTTAAGTCCAAGTGAAGGTGAAATAGGTTGGATTGAGCTTACCTTGAATTAAATCTCGCAACCCTCCTCAATTTTGTCAAGCTTTCTTGTTGAATTTCTTCTCTTCCCAATTCTTCTTCTCCACACTCTCTATTTTCTCTCCAGGAGATATTTCAAGTTTGGGTTCAAACTTAAGAAGGCTTAGATTGGTATAGTTATATACATAAAAGCATATAGGACAAAATTCATTCGTTAAATCATTCCGAAATTGAAATTTCGTAAACATGCTTAATATTACCTAAAAATTACACTGATCGCAGATATATAATCAATTTCAGGTAATTAAGCCGTTAAGGCTTCCAATTTCTGATTCAACCATTCTAGATGTAACAAATACTTTTCTTGTTCAACAGATAAACATATTTAAACTTGGAATTTACTTAACCGTAATTCCACATGGAAATTCACAATAAGCATATAAATATACAGAATAAGGGAACTGAAAGTATACCAGAATCATAGACGAGGGTCGGGTTATTACAAAAGTCTTCCCTCTGGTCTGCAAAACCTTGTCCAACATCTGGTAAACTCCTAGCATCTTTCTTGACAGTGGTCTGGCTTGCAACATGCATTTGCACATTAACCTTTTCCAATTCTTTCAAGGATAAGTTCTGGAAGTTTGCCACAATAACATTGGCAGCTACTTCTCCAATTTCTGGGAATGGATTAGTATCAATCCCCATGGCCTTTTCTGCTTTAGTTGGGAATTTTAAACTCCCCTTTCAAATCTGCTCTTGGATCCTGTCTCGAAAAACAATGCAGTTTTTAGTTAACTAAGACCAAGAATTATGCCATTTACAATACACTTTTCCTTTAAGTTCCTCTGGAGATAGAATTTTAACTCCTTTTGGTAACTTCAGGAAGTTTGCAGCAAGCAAATGATCAAAAATGTCATCTGCCTTTGTTAAATTGAAAGAGTATTTCCTATGAAGGTCTTTCTTTTTAAACTGCTGGTCAATTGTTGTGTCTTTATGCATTAATGCCTCACAGATCACAGGTTCTTTCCCTACAATCTCTGTTGCATCAATCTCATAATTAAGATCTCTATAACACGTCTCGTATGATGCATTACTTCAATCTTGTTCTTCCTCTAGTAATGCTTCATACCTAGACACCTTATAAGTCAATTCCACTAAGTCTCTAAACTCAGTTGAGTCAAACTTCTTTCAAAGCCTAAACTCTAAACCATTTTGAGCTAACCCCTCTGAGCCATAGGGTAACACATTTGGGACTGGTTGTCCTTGTGGTGTTGGCTGATGTTGAGGGTATGGGTAACCCCTCTGAGCCTGTCCTGCGAAAGGACCTGCGAAAGGTGCTGGAATAGGTGTTGTGTCTCTTCCAATTGTAGGGAATCCTTCCAACCCCCCAGGTATAAATTCAAACAAAGGATTAGTGAACCCCCTTGTGCCAGGTATGGCTTCGAACATGGGATTTGGAAACATCCTTATGCCATTTTCTTGCGTTGGGCCAGATCCACCAGTTTGCATGGCTTCACTGTTAAGTAATGAGGCATTTTGATTTGTCACAGGTCTCGAAAGAGGTTCATACCAAGATTGAGGTGATGGTCTTTCGTAGTTTTGGTTACTAGTTTGACCATTAGAATGTCCATTATTCTGCATAGGCTGTTTATCTCTAGCCAATCTTTGCTGAGGGATATTTAAAACTTCCTCCATATGTCTTGTGTTTGTTGGTTGATGGTTATTCATTCGATCCATGAAGGATGTTGCCCATCTTTCAATTGTGTTCATCAACTGCTGTCTCATGAAATCTACTAGGCCACCCCATGGATTCATTGGCTGAGTAGATGGAACAGTGGATGGTTCAATTCCTTGGCCTCATCCAATATTTTGAGCATGTGGTACTTGCTCCGAAGTGCTGGTCTGTTCGACCATAGGTTCTGATAAAACAGGTATTTTCACAGGATGTGTTATCACATTATCCTCTAGATTAGGCATTTCTATCTCTCCTTCCAAGCATTCATTTTCTCCTTGTCTCCTACGTCTAGCCATTTTTAATTAGTCCCACTGGGCGTGCCAAAAATATATGTTTAATTTTTTGGCTTTCGAAGCTTACTATAGCAATTTTGAGCGTACCAGCAAGGATCAATCAGTCCTTATAGAATATTAATTGTCAACCAATTATCAGACGATTGTGTTTTAGTTCTTTCAGCCTCAATGAATAGGACTTTTACTGGTGGCTTTGTTTAGGAGAATTCAGCAAACAATGATTAAATGAAGAACAATTGTAGCATTTCATTAAGTAAAATGGAAGATTTACAAAGATCCAAATCAGCCTTATAGAGGTTTATAGCAACAAACTACTTGAAATTGCTCCTATGAACGAAGTGCAGTGCAGAAATTTGAAGTACATGAATGTAAAGAACAAGAAATGTAAAAACTGCAAGGAAAATAAGGTAGATAAAACTGGTTTTTTTAATCTGAGTCTGGGGACCTTCCTGGGACCTTCTCTACTATTTATAATTCTCAATGATAACTGTCGAAATGAGCTTTTAACTGTCGAATCATCCCTTCATGATTGTTGATCATGTTTCCTAACAGTTAGCTCCACTACGCCATGTCTGCAGTTAAGGTTCCCTCCTGATTTTTGAATTTAAATATGAGTAACCGTTAGAGTCATGTCATCTTACACCTCTCTGCTAATCCCATGCTATGTAGATCTACAATAATCAATACTAGCTACTACGTGTGTAATTACGATTAAAGATTTGAATTGTCTTCCCGTATTGCCCTCATCCTGCCTTGTGTTGAACTGTGATTAGCTTGTACAAAATATGTAGCCAACAGAATCAATACTATCATCAATACGTATCTTAAATTAAATGTATCTTATGATACATATACAATACGTGATGTGATATATGTTATGAGATACATAATGCGATACGTATGTTACATAAATACTTAAATTTCTTTAGCAAATTTGAAAAAAAAAATATATTCAAATTATTTTATGTAAATTAATATTGTCGAAAATTTTAATTAACTTATTAAAAATAAGCTATTTTTTAAATGAGAATGATACATTTTAGTCTATTTCTCAACCTTTTTGACATATCTATTTTATGGTTTAAGAATGTTGAGTTATTAATTTATGTCTTGTGAAGATAATATGTATTGCTGCATATATATATATATATATATATTTAATTTAAGGAACTTTGCTCTTGCAATTGATAAAATTACATATTATTTCTTGTTCTATTCTCATAAGATATTTGTTTTTTATTACTATATATTTTTTTTTTACTTATTTCTAAAGGTATTAAAGTATCTTCGATACATGATACAATACGATACGATATACGATTCAAAAAAATTAAAAAACGATACCCGATCCATATCTTGATTTGACTACAATGCTTGAAACAATTGTGGGGGAATTGATTAATTAGTCTGAAATCTTGCTTCAAAATAATTGTCAAATGCTTGAAAAGATTGTCAAGGAATTACTTGAGTATGAAATCCAATATCAGAATAATTGTCTAGTAAATGAAAAGATTGTGGAAGTAATCCTTGAGTAAGAGTTGCACAAACTTAAAAATCTTAATGTATAATATCGGTTGAGTGCTCAAAAAGATTGTAGAGGAATTGATACAGTTTGAAATCTTGCTTTAGACCATAATTTTAGCATTTCTAACAACAAATTTACTTAGATAATTTTTTTGTATCACAACAATATTGTATGGTTGATATTGTTCCAATATCAGAACTTTGGGGTGTTACAAAGTTTGAATGTGAATGGATGGTGACAGTGACACCTTGATATTAATCTCAAATCTATGCTCTATAATTCTCAATTTTGGAAAGTTCATACTCATGTTTCCATCATAGGTTGACCCCTTCAAAATATAAGCTGGCTAGGAAAATATGAATTTATGTTACAAAAGTGCTAGGAAACTCAAAATATTTATAAAAATAAAAAAATAAAAAAAAAAAATGATTGAGATGCATTTTAAAAATGAAGCTCACAAAACTAAATCGACAGCATCAAACAACATTTCAGGTAAGTTTCTAAATTATATTTATGAGTCCATAACTCACTACAATATATAAGAGTTTTAGAGACTAATTTTTTTAGTCTTTAAAAGTGAATTTTGTTTCAAAAGATATTTAGGGACCAATTTCTACCATCATGAAAATAAAAAGGTTGTTCTAAAAAGCTAAAAATAAAAATTTTAGTGACAAAATTTTAAAAATGTCACTAATAAATACACTTTTAGGGACAAAATAATTTGGTCTCAAAATGATTTATTTTTTGAGACAAAAAATTTGGTCCCAAAAAGATAATAATTCATCACTAATGTCCAATTTTCGTTGCTAAAGATATAATAACGACACTTTTCACAACAAAAATATTTGATCTCAAAAAAATAATTTTATCCCTAAATTTTAATTTTTTGTAATGACTTTTATGTTATGTTATAGGGAAGCCCTACAGTACACTATACACACCCTCCTTACAAGTAGGGTTTGGCTTTTCTCCAGTCCGTGATCGGACTGAAGAGTGTTATTGGGCACATGGAAGCTCACCACATATCCCGTTTTGATAATTTGAACCATTCAATATGTAGAACTCATCGAATAATATATAACTATATAAAATCACGTTGATTGGATATTGATAGTTACTTGATCAAATCAGTTTTGTATTAAAAAAAATGGACGGTGAAAAATAAACAGTTAACAGAAATCTAATCCGATGAAATAGTTATCAATATTTGATTAACATGATTTTTTACATGCATATAGTACTTGACGAGTTCTACACTTTGAATGGTTCGGATTATCAAAACGGGATTTGTCATGGGTCTCCACTGACTCAACAGCACCCTTTAATCCAATCATAGACGGGAGGAAAGCCAATCCCTAAAGTACTATCATTTCCTTAGACTAAATTATCATTGGTATCACGTTTTGGCACTATTTTACCATGAAAAGTTACATATTTTTTTCAATTTGTACTGAAATTAATTATAAAATTAGATACTCCTTCCGTCTCAAAATAATGGTTCCTTTTGGGGAATTCAAATTTTTTTGATAGTAAAATTATTACACTTTTAAAAAATTGATTTTCAAAAATTACCCTTTGATAGTACATTTTTTTTGGGGAATATCATTGTCATAATTGTACTTTTTAGGTTATTAATGAATTTTTAAAAAAAAGGGCAAAATAGGAAATTTATATTATTTTTGTACTTGATTTTTGAAAAAGGACTAATATTTTGAGACAATGAAAAATGGAATAAGGGATTAATATTTTGGGACGGAGGGAGTACAATCTTTTATAAAGGAGACAAAAGATGAAATTCACTTTATGTAAAGAGTTTTGTTTAGTTTTATAATTGATATTTATGTTTGTAACCTTTTTCAAAGTTATAATCTTAAAGAAAATTCATGCAAAAAAAATCATATTAAAATATTGTGACAATTATGTACAAAAATTATAGGGCCATTTGGCAACCCAGCTAAAAGCTAATTTTTAGTTTGAGTTATGTTAAAGACCCCAAATGATTTATCTAATTTTCTACCAAATCTCTTTCATAGATATGGGACCCACACACATATGCATTTGTGTGAGTCCCATATCCATGTGAGAGGCTTAGTAGAAAATTTGGTAAATTATTTGAGTTAAAGTTTTGAATGAAATATTGATTGCAATTTTAAAAATTACATTATACTTTTCAAGTTTTTAATCCTATAACAAAAGATTCATTTTATTAATAAATCATGAAATCAATTAACAACTATAATGATATTAAAAATATATTTTAATTAATAATTCTAGTAATTTTATTATTGTATAGGAGAATAGTTAAAAATTTTATTTTTTTGTTAATGTTTTTACATAAATTTTTTTGATAAAGGAGTATTTGCTTTTGTTATAAAACGCAATTGCCGCATTGTTCTTTGGGGGACTTACCGACCGGTCCCATGGAAGTAAGTTAATACCAGCCAAGTCTTGTCATATTTCCGTTTCTAATTTTACCTTTCAATATCACACCACATGCATGAAGCAAAGAAGCTGCTCACGAGCTCTCCCATGTGAGCTCTCCCCTGTATGTTGTCTTCCTCTTGTTCCTTATATATTGTTCCTTTTGTTCTCTCATACTCATATACATACACACTCACTAATTCACAAAAACACATCCACATACTTACTAATTCACAAAAACAAATTCACAATAATTTAGCAGTGATAAATTTCATACTCACATACATACACACTCACTCACTAATTCACAAAAACAAATTTAAAAAAATTCAATAGTGATAAATTTATCACTAGTTTAAACAAATTTATCACTGGTTTAAACAAAATTATCACTGATTTATCACTAGTTTAAATAAATTTATCACTGGTTTAAACAGGTTTATCACTGGGATCTTCCCCAATATACATAGAAAGAGAAAGAGAGAGAGAGAGAGAGAGAGAGAGAGGGAGGGAAGACCCAGCGGCAAAGATCCAAGATAGAGGTGACGGTGACGACGACTATGGAGATGGAGGCGGTAGTGGTTGGCAACGATGGTAGAGGTGGAGGCGAAGACGTCGATGGCGGTAAAGGTGAAGATGTCATCGGAGGTGGAAGCAATGGTGAAAGTGGAAGAAGATGCCAACAGTGGAGGCGGCGATGGTCGGCAGGTTCTCTTTCATATATGTAAGCTTTCTTTCTTCCTCTACTGAAAGAGAGAGACACTTCCAATTTCTTAAAACATTTTATTGATTCTATGCATTTAAACAAATGTAGAGAGAGAGAGAGAGAGAGAGAGAGAGAGAGAGATGAAGCATTGGAGTTAGGTGGTGTTCTTGGTTCTGTTATTGATCCAAGTAGAAGCACAAGATGGGTTCATCAAAACCAATGGATTTTTTTTTTTTTTTTTTCATTTTTCATCTTCAGGTCTAAGTATAAAAACATGAGGGCAAAAATGAAATAAATAAAAATGCTCAGGACTATAGACGTCCCCGAACGTCCCTAGAGAAAATCCTGTTTTGTTCATTGGGCTCACTACAGTTTGGACTCAAAATGTCACAGTTCTAAATCTAATCTCGCAAAGTGCAATGCGAGATCGATAAATCACCAAAGAGTCCAAATTCGGCAAATAGTTTTAAAAACTGATTTTAAGAAAGAAGTGCCAAACATGGACTGCTTTGCCAGATACAGAGTCGCCACCTAAATATTTTATTTTTGGGGAAATTTAGGAAACCCTGACTCATTGCCTAAGGCCACATATCTGTCATCACCAAAGTTGCCTCAGCTTAGGAACTTAGGTACGATTGGGGAAGGTCAGCTATGAGCACCCTCACTCGCCCGATCAAAGATCAGCCTCTACTAACCATGATATCGAGTTTTGAAAACAATATGAGCTCTTATTCTGGTTATTAGCCTAGAATTACTATGTGATGCGCACAGCATACAAGTATAGACTAGATTGCCTAAGTTGGAACAAAGTATCGCATATCCGTTTGTTTTGAAAATGGATTGAAGTTTGCTACTCGCAAGTAGGCTAAAACACGGGTTTCAACGAATTATTCCAACTCAAGCAACCCAACCTTCACCCACAGGCATTCAAGCAGTTTATCACATAAGCACATAGCCTCATGGTAAGCATGCTATCATGGCAGTCACTCACACACATGCAAGGAAGCTAAAGCATAAACACTTACCGAGTACTCCGAGCCAAAGAAAGAAGCTAATTAGAAAACATGCATGAATCCTAACTATGCTGAGATGCCTGATGCAACACATACAAAATGCAACTACAATAGGCTCGGCTATTCTAAAATGGCATGTGAAATGCAACAACCGATACATGTATTCAACTTGGTATTGAAATACAATGCAGTTAGCATGATGCGCCGAGCCCGGTGCATGCAATACAGATGAATGAATGCAAACATGCGAATATATAGATGCTAATTGAAACATGCCCTAAAACTAACCATCATAAGCTGGTAAATAAAAAGGAGAAAGACGTGGGGTTGAAAGACATACATTATACACACGCACACTTATTACAACATTGCCCTCTCGCAGAGGGTCCGAATAAATATTACACAACCAAAATGAATAACTAATTATTACACAACACTAGCTAATTAACAAATTAACTAAGAAAGCGAGTAAACCAGCATACAATGCTACATGAAGTAGACTGCCTCAACTCTGTTCGAAATTATGAAAGACGCATGCATGCTCGAGTCGCCTTGTCGGGAAATCCATCGCGATGCCCCAATTTGCCTCTGTTTACAATTGACCCCGGAACATTGTACACAACTCCATGGGAACTTGTAAGGATACTGCTGACCAGTTTTTGCTGCTAGCTTCCGGTTTGCTGCAACAAAGAGCAAGAAAGGGGCATGGCAAAGTATTTTCAACATATGTATGCACAACCACTCTCCCTGTCATTACATGAGCTCTAGGGAGTGTAGTTCTCGATCCTCGTGCCACTAATCACGCATCTCGATGCATGATGGCCGAGGAGTCGAATTGCACGACTCAATGTGAAATGAATGCACAAATGGACACCTAAAGCCAACAACTCTATCATGGATAGTCAAGAGTGTCGGCGACCGGGAATTGAAGCACGTTTCGTCACTTTGAGTACGAAACGTCCCTCGTTTCCCGTGTTTGGACTAAACCCTACTCCAAACACTATGCAACAACTAGAATGGCATGGCATGCAAACACAATGCAACAACTAGCATGCAATCCTAAACGAAATGTAACTAAGGCACGCGAACATGTAAGGATTGATATGCAAATGTGCAACTAGCATGCGCAATGCTATGAACTATCAATGGCATACACAATGCACATAACATAATATGGCATATACAATGCAAGATGGACTTAAACCAATATGAGTGGACCTCAGCCACACTCAAATCAGTGGCCAATATGATGAAAGTGAGACAACCGAAATACATGCAAACATGCACGAATGCAAAGGATCGATCCTAAGGCACAACATGCAACTCTAACAAAGCATGACAAAGGATGAAATATGGCATAGAATGGCACATGATCCATCTCTGAAATGGCATAAAAGATGGTCTCGAAACATGCAAACACCTCACACAATGCATGGTAGACCTCAAAACTCAAAGCTAGGCATGGATATTGTACTACAAGCATGCAAGACAAGCATCACTCGACCATGAGACCCAAAAATAGAGCTAAGGCAGTCCAAAACATGCACAAAATCAGTTTAAGGCATGGCCAAAAAGTGCTAGAATCAAGGGCCAACATAGCATTCAATGTAAGCTAGTAAAGGGTATTTACACTACAAGTATGTGAGGCAATCAAGAGGTCACCAAACCAGAAAAATTCAGAAGTATGCCATGCCAAATAATGCCCAAAAACTCAGGGAAACATGGTCAATGCATGCAAGAATGATATGTTCCTTTGAAAGACCAAAAGGAGGGTTATTCTACACATGCATAATGGACATCCAAAAAGACAAAACCACCTCTAGACAGAGGTTATGAAGGCCCTAACACTCACTACAAAGGGCCTAAAATGAGGCTAGGAAGCATGCAAGTAAAGGCTCCTTTGAAAGGCCATGAAGAGGGTTACTCTACAAATGCAAGATGGACATCCAAAATGGCAAAAAGGGCTCTGGACAGAGCCTATACAGGTCCTAAAACCCACCAAAAATGGCCTGAAACATGCTCAAGAAGTATGAAAATACGGGCTCCTTTGTAAAGCCAACAATGCTAGTAAACAAGACAAGGGGTGAGAGGGTCACCCATCTCTGATTTTGGGGCTCAAAACAGCATGCTAGCCACTAAAAATCCACTGGATTTCAGTGGCTAAAAGGCCAAACAAATCACAATACAAAGACCTTAATGCATGGCTCAAAATAAGATGAAAACAAGCATGCGAGGGGGTAGATGACCCCCAACAGAAAAACAACCTTAAACAAACTTCAAGAGGAACTCAAAATAAGACTTTTTTCAGTTTATGACAAAACCCAAAAATGCTTGCAAATATAGCTAAGATATGAAGCAAAATAGGGACCAAAAGGGGAATAAGAGAGTTACCCTTGTAGCCAAGAAAGACAGCAGCTTCTGGACCAAGAAAGTGGCTCCTCAACCTCTGAAAATAAGCTCCAAGGTGCTTAGATGGATGATGGAGAAGTGTGGTTGTGAGGTGTAGTGCAATGGGGCCAAGAACCTAGCACTTTTGGGACTAAAATAGAGAGGTGTATAGAGATAGGTGTATGTATGCCTTGGCCAAAAATCTGAACCTTTGCTAATGAGGGAGAGGGTTTCTCTTATAGAAGAACAAAGGTCCAAGCTTCTCTTAGAAGCTTGGAGCAAAGGTCCAAGCTTCTTGAGGAAGCTAAAGCAAAAAGGGTCAAGCTTCTTGAGGAAGCTAGAGCACAAGGGTCAAGCTTCTCTTAGAAGCTTAGAGCAAAGGGCCAAGCTTCTTTAAGAAGCCAAAACAAGAGTGCTAATCCTCCATATCCAGTCTGTGCCCTCCAACTGGCACAGCTGGAATCAACTCAGTGAGACAAAACTGCAGAGAGCTGGCCGACCAGTTCAAATGGTCGGCCGACCACTTGCCCTAGTCGGCCGACCAGGGTCAAAAGGGTCAAGCTCATTTAGGTGGTCGGCACCCCCTAGGGAGGGTCTCCACACTCAATGCAAGCAAGTGGTGGTATGGGAGACCAGTAAATGTGGCTCAAAAGTCAGGGAGACCAGCTACCTGACAAGAAAAAGGGCCAGCGGAGAAAGAGATGGTCTCCAAGAGAATTACTGGTCTCCCACCCCCATACCACCTTCCAAACGATGAAAATAGGGTCCATGCCAAAAATGAACCAAGACGGATGCAAGACGAGAGTTCGGGGACCAAAACGCGCAGCTGGGTGCCCCGAAAACAGGCTGTTAAGCAACGAAAGTGGCGTGCGACCACAAAGGTGGTCTCCCGGGCCACAGTGTCCCTCTAGAGAGAGGAAGCAAGGTGTGTGCCAAAAATCGTGCCAAACGGAGAAAGTTAAGCAGTCCCAACCAAAGGCGACCAACGGCTCAAAATCAAATCGGTCTCCAACGGGAAAAGTGGCCTACGACCACGAAAAGTTGCCTACAGCCACTGAGAGATGGTCTACAAGACCTCTCCCTCCCTTCGGGAAGAGAAAACAAAACTTGGTTCGCAAATCGAGGCAAAGCACAAAGAGTCCCGAAGTCCGGAGGCAAGGCTCTCAGCTGAGACTTCGAAACTTCAGAACGAGCACAATCATGCGCAATCACCGAGCGCTCAATCGGTGATGTCTGAGTCTTAAGGTCAGTCAAAATGGGGTGTCTACAATTGCCCCTCTTTGACAAAAATCGGAAGTCATAAGTGACGGGAGTGAATGTCAAAGCCTAGAGACGACCCATTTTTGACAAGGCCGAAGACTTAGACAAACAGACGAGATAAACAAGAGGTGTGCCTGCAGGTGTGCCCGTAGGCAGGGGCAAAATGCAAAATGATATACACAAAGCCGAACATAACTCATGATCATGCAAAGCAACAAACTGTAATGAAGCAACTATTCACGATAGATGCAACAGTTTTAAGCAAGAATGCAAAGCAAAACTACATTTCATGCAGTAGGAATGTATAAGAATCACAATTCTCGCTACGTCTCACATAGAGAAGATACAATACCTACACAGTTCGTCTGGTCGCACCAACTTCAAATGAACCATACATACAATATCGTGCCTGCAAAAGAGAGAAACTTAACAAGCACAACATAGTTAGCAACATATGTTCAATGCTATATCGAACGCCGACAAACATGGTGCCAATGAAAAAGTGCATCGCAATGCAAGAAGAAACGTGCACGACAACGCAAGTTAAGCATGGATGTACGACAATACCAGTGAAACGTGCATAACAATGCAAGTGGTGTGCATAATAATGCATGCGACGTGCATAACCATGCAGGATAAGTACAACTTTGAATGCATGCTTGAAACAAAACATCGAGCAAATAAATGCAAGCCTCGACGAGGGCAATTTAAACGCGACCTCCGGTTTACCTCCCGGAGGGGTCATAACGTACTCAAAAGGATTCATCTTGCTCTTGGCGAGTAACGATGAACCATGCATCGAAGATTGGATTTGAAGTTCCCATAGAGGGATTTCGCGCCGAAAAGTGCACTTTCCTTGTACTTTCTCGAGGGCCGGGGACTCCGATCACCACCAAAATTTGCAGGGAGAACAAAGAGGCATTGGAGACCACCCAAGAGGGCCACCGACCACCCTAGAGTGCCACCGACCAGTGGTTGTGCAAGGGGGTGGTCGGCCGACCACCTATCCAATTCTAGGACAGTTTGGTCTTTTTGCACTTGTTTCTTTAAATACACATGTCCAACTCACTGTTCCTCACAACTTCAGGTCTGAAATCAGCTCTCCTTCCTTCCTAGACCATTTTCTCTCTCAGATCTACGCTCTATATGCGTTTTCCAACGCCCCATGCAAAGTTGTTTTGCGAAATCTTTCAATTTTCTTCACTTTGGACCGATTAAAATTTGATTTTGGAGCTTCTTTTCCCATTTTCACCACTTGAGGTAAGTTTGTCTCAACATTTGGAACATTTTCTCGGGAGTTGACTTTTGTTGACTTTTTCATTTCCCGAGAGTTAACTTTTGTTGACTTTTTCCATTTTTGGCTCATTTTGCTCATTTTTGCTCCTTTTTGAAATGGCGGGTCATTTTCCTCAAGATGGAGGTCCTCCAGGTGCCGAGGATGAGCCGGACATCATGTCCTTGCCCCCAAGAGTTTGGCCATTTGATCCCAAGAGGTATCATCCTCGGGAGCACATCCTTCCTGAGGCCACTTTTTATCACTTTACTGACTTTGATGACCGAGCACCTGTGGATCTGCTGCTGCGGGAGCCAGAGTCCCACCTCTCTCATCAAGCACGAGAGGTATGTACTTCACTTTTTACATTTTCTGCAATGTATTCCGCATCTCCTACGCGTTTCATGTTTTTGCTATGTGTTTTTATCTACTTGCCTTGAACACATTCACACACTATACTTCTGCTTATTTTAGCACATGTCTCACAGCACAGCATCTTGTTAAGTTGGCACACAGCTCAAGCACTCAAATTTTGGAACACGCAATCCATACTTCTTATTGTGAACATGCAGCACACATTTTTGAAATCTAAACATGCAGCCCAAACTTTTGTTGATGAACACACAGCCCACTGTTCGATGGCGAACACACAGTCTACTGTTTTTGAAATCTGAACACACAGCTCAAACACTTTGTCGTGAACACACAACCTACTGTTTTTGAAAGTTGAACACGCAGCCCAAACTTGTTGTTGTGAAACACAGAGCCCACTGTTTTTGGAATCTGAACACACAGCTCAAACTTGTTGTTGTAAAACACGCAGCCCATAGTTTTTGGAACCTGAACACACAGCTCGAACTTTGAGGTGAACATACAGCCCACTGTTTTTTGAAATCTAAACACACGGCCCAAACATTAATGACGAACACATAGCCCACTGTTTTCGAAAGTTGAACACGCAACCCTAACTTTAATGACGAACAGATAGCCCGCTGTTTTCTGAAATCTGAACACACAGCTCAAACTTTTAAGATGATGGACACACAACCAACTGTTTTCTGAAATCTAAACACACAGCTCCAACTTTTGGGGTGAACACACAGCCCAAACTTTTGATGGTGAACACATAGCCCACATTTTTTTGAAATCTGAACACGCAGCCCAAACTCTTGAGGTGAACACACAGCCCACTGTTTTGAAAGTTGAACACGCAGCCCAAACTCTTGAGGTGAACACGCAGCCCACTGTTTTTTTTTTTTTTGAAAGTTGAACACGCAGCCCAAACTCTTGAGGTGAACACACAGCCCACTGTTTTTTTTTTTTAAAGTTGAATACGCAGCCCAAACTCTTGAGGTGAACACACAACCCATTGTTTTTTTTTTTAAAGTTGAACACACGGCCCAAACTCTTGAGGTGAACACACAGCCCACTATTTTTTTTGAAAGTTGAACACGCAGCCCAAACTCTTGAGGTAAACACACAGCCCACTGTTTTTTTTTAAGTTGAACACGCAACCCAAACTCTTGAGGTGAACACACAGCCCATTGTTTTTTTTTTTTTGCACGCTGCTTATATATTTCATTTTGAAATTGAATATGTCTGCTCATTTTGAATGCAGGTATCTTCCCATTCGACGCGAGGTTATGGCTCAATCGTTGCTAAGGAGTGGTACGCGGTGCTTCCAAATACCGTTCGCCACCTCGTGGACGAGGTGGGGTTTGGACCTTTCTGCGCGGGGCTATCTCGCTATCCTACGAGCAGGACCTTGATGGGGCACTCGTGGAGAGATGGTGGGACACCACTAACTCTTTCCACTTCTCTGCTACCGAGGATATGACGATGACCCCGTTCAACTTTGCGATGCTAACTGGCCTTGAAGTGACCGGCCGACCGGTCCCCTACGACAAGGATATGGGCGAGTGGGAGGCTGCCTGGATTTATCTGTTGGGAGCTCCCACACCGATTGACTGATCTTCGGGCAGAGTCAGGTACACTTGGTTCCCCATGCAGTATAGAGGGAGTATGCCCGAGACTCTTGAGGAGATAGAGCAGTACGCTCGAGGTTTTTTGATGTTGCTCCTTGGGACCACTTTGTTCTCCAACAGGGGGAACACAGTCGGACTATATCTGCTCAGTGCTTTAGTAGACCTATCATAAGTCAATCAGTATGACTGGGGTGGCGCCAGCCTCACTACCCTCTATTGCTATATGAGTGCGACCTCCCGCGAACGGGGGAACATAGTTGGCGGCTACTAGAGAGCCTGAGAGGTACCTTCTGCCCTCTTGATTTACGTTTCTGCTTTTCATTATCAGTACATTGCACACAACACACTTTATATTCTGTGTTCTACATTCTACACTCAGCACTCTGTATTTTCTATATTCTGATGGCCACTGCCCTGTTTTCCACAGCTATGGGTTTGCACGTACTTTCCGACGCTAGCCCTAGAGTTTGAGGTGGCGGTGCCTCTTATGATCCCCTACTCTCACATAGTTGAGGGTCGATGCCGGGCGAGGGCTCGAGAGACTCTGCCCTTCTTGCGACAGTTTTTTGACACGGTGCGAGCGATCGAGGTACTTCAGAACTCTCAGTTCTTCATATTTTCAGCTTTGATTCATCTCGCCTATTTATGAGATCTGATTGGCTCATGCACTTGTTATCCTCAGATTGCTTGGCGGCCTTGGTCACCCTTGGGAGGAGATATTCGTTTCCAGTTCCCGGGGGCATGGGGTTCTTCTCAGTATAGGACTTTGTTTGAGGGGCCAGTTGGCAGGGCCTAGTTTCTGGGAGATCGCTTCATGCGCCAGACGATGGGCGTCCCTGAGCAGAGTGTCCCTTCAGCACCTCCAGATGATATGCGGTCCGCTGAGAGACTCACTCCCGAGGAGGTCGATGCCGCTATGTTGGGTACCAATGCAGTTCTGCACACGAAGGAGGGGGAGTATGCGACTTACCGCCATACGTACTTGATGCCCCCATTGATGGGTGTCCGTACTCCTACTAGGAGGGCTGCTAGTGCATCATCGTCAGCCTGGGCCCGGGCTGCAGACGTTCCTTCAACTAGCGGGGCTGGCACATCAAGGAGTAGGGCCAAACAGATTCCCCCGATTCCCCCGACTTATCAGCATGTCGGGTGGCCAGATCTTCTGACCGAGTTGACTGGATGGCGATACGGGTCATCTTACCCAATTCCATTGGAGCCTCCATTGCCCGATCATCGATACGTTAGAGACCCTGACTCGCCACCAGCATGCTTTACAGTTTTGATTTATCACTTAGATATTTGGACATTCATTCATTCACTGATAACTTGCACTTGCATATGCAGCCTTCCAGCGAGTATTTTGACGGGTTACTCGGGGTGATGGCCTCGCTCGAGGGCATGGTCCTGCGGAGGGAGACGCAGCTATTCATCGCTGGTGTTTCAGTAACTTTCAATTTTCTTGTATTTATCATACTTCTGATGACATGCTGAATTTGACCATTTCACTGCATTGGTTGACCGCATGTGTAGAGCGCATCTGACATACACCATATTCACACATTGTATCTACATACACCCACTCTATGTAGCATTATTGTCTCTGCATCTGATATACATGTTGGCTAATGTACACAAATTGTCACTTTCAGATGCCACCACTACAGGCTGGGCCATCCAGACCTTCTCGAGGAGTTGGGAGAGAGGACTCGTCTCGCAGACGAGGCAGGCGCAGAGCACTTGTCATAGATAACAAGGAGTCCAGTGAGGAGGAGTCTGTGCATCCTCAGTCAGAGACATCTGCAGACAGAGAGGAGGGCTCCGATTCTAGTTCTGAGAGAGCAGGTGATGTCGGGGAGGATCCCAAGGATGACAGCTCCGATTCAGATGATGGTGCTGGTGGGGGTATTGCAGAGACTGCTCAAGCGAAGAGGATGAGGAAAGCCTCCTGATCTTGAGTCCGAGAGCACTGATGCGGATATTCCTACTTTATTTTCCCTTTTTTACTGGTAGTTGTAGCACATCAGCTTTAGGCAGTTTATTTTTCTTTAAAACTTGTACCCTTGTTGTAAAATGTTGTAACAAAAGAAGCATGATGGAATGAAACAGCTTTTTGAAAAAGTGTTGTATTTTGTATTCTTAGCATCGCATCGCATCATTTTGCACCAAAATGAGATTGAATGAAAATTGAGCATTGTATATCACCAAGTCAGGTAGTGAACCAATGCAACAAACTAAACAACTTAACTCACTAAGAAACAACGAAACCATGGCAAGTTTACAACTCGATAAGCAAAACACAACAATGTTGATAAACAGAGAGTAACAACTCGATATACGGAACTCAACGACTCGATAAACAAAGCTCGACGACTCAATAAGCGAAACTTAACAACAACTCTATAAGGAAAACTTAACAACAACTCGATAAGCAAATGCATTTCTAACGAACCAGGCAACGGAATCCATCCAAAACAGAGGTAAACTCGAACCGTCGACAGTCCCAACACATGGAAAGGCTAAGGGCTCTCTTCTAGAGACTTGGAAAAGACCAGAGACCAGCTCCTCTCCCTGGCCAACCACCTGGTGTGGCTGGTCAACCAGCTATTTTCCTTGGAGACCAAAGGGGTGGTCGGCCTACCAGAAAAAGTGGTCGGCCGGCCACCTGGTTTGGCGACCATCAGATTTTTGACACGTGTCCCCAAACAGTGCCTTATCCTCTATAAAGGTTCCAGCTTCGTGGTTCTTTCATTTCATCTCAGTTTTGCATCAAAATAGAGGCATTCCTCATCAAAAATCTCGCAACTTGGATTGCTACTTTAGATGGCTTAGAAAAGTTGAACTTCCGATGCTTCAACATAAATGCACTATTCACTCTCTCCCCTGCACTTTCCGTTTCTCCATGCCGTGGTGAGGTTTTGGAATCTGATAACTCATGTTTTTAGCTTCGGCGGGCAAGAGATACGTCCTACCTTAGAAGATTTCCAAGCTTTGATGGAGTCCAAGCGCAACGAAGAAATCTTGCCTCAGCTTCGCTTCGGCCACATCCAAGCTCTAGGACAAATGTGTGGGCTCACTATGCACGATGCTCGGTCTTTGATCCGCAACGGAGAGTTGGACATTCTCAGCTTGATTTGTCATTTTTCCGATGCCGTGACCGTAGTGGCCATCATTGGCAAGGCTTTTGGCAACATGCCCTTTGTTTATGCATGCTATCTCATTTCTTGCTTGCCTCAGGCTCTGGAGGATCTAGTGTCCGGTTGATCGAGGTTGCCTAAGGCTTAAGAGAGGGCAAAAGCTGCATTGCCATGTCATTGGCCGAGACATTGATGGGCTTGGATACTTTTCATCGTCGAGACAACCCAGTTCTTGAGAGTCCACCTCTTTCTGGTAATGTTTCCCACCCTATCTCACATATATATTGCTCACATCACTCGGCCCTCAGGCTCGATTTTTCTCACAAAACCCTTTTCTTACTTTTCTCTCATCGTACATCTCTCTATTCTTTAATCTCTCATTTTTTTTTATCCCTTCCCAGGTGTGGTTAATGGACAAGTTACAGGTTGTGGACTCTTGCCCAGCATACTCGGCTCGTGGCTACTTCTTCTGACGCCACCTAGTCGATGCCCTTGATAAGGGATGGTGGTTCGACTGGATGTGCCATTTGTCCGCAGACCGCATTGCTTGGCGTTGTCCTTGGCTCAATCTACCAGCAATGAGCTACAGCATGTCCCGGCAGATTAGGATTTAGTTGATTGGTCTGACGCACTGCGTGTTTTACTTTCCTTTCTAGTTCCAGCGCCAGTTCGGCCATGATCAGATTTGCCCCGCAGAGAGGATAGAGTACCCAGCTGCATTTTCGGTCCGAGGCGCGCAGCTCGCTTGGTATGCTACGGCATGGAGGACGAGAGAGCTTCTTGCCCCGCTCCCACTTTCAATTACATCCTTTCTAATGAGTGTATAGATTGGCTCAATGAAGAGGCGCAGATTGGGCCCAGCTTGGCATCAGAGGCTTCGACCAGCTCTGGGAAGGGGCGCAGGAACACCTGACTTATCTATGCCTCGAATTTATTGCTTTATCAGTACTTTCAAGTTTTCTTTATGAATGTAATAAAAAGCAACTTCAATTTGTATGCAAGAGCAGGAGAACTCTGTGTTGAAATCAATGAATTGAAGGTTGTGGGTATTGAAAATTTCCCATTTGGTCCAAAAATGGTCTAAGTTGTTAAAAGATTAATTTGAGCAAAATCAACTTTTATTAAAACTTTTCAAAACCATTTTCGATATGGATCAGAACTGGACACGCCTGAGATCTGTCACTGAGATGCACAACCTCGGATCCCAGCAACTGGAAAGTTGCCCCTAGTCTGAATAGCACTGCACTGGAGATCACAATCGAAGCTCTTGAATGCTGGATAGACAAAGATGACCGAGGTGATCAAATGGACAAAATTGATCGGGAAAAAGTTTATGGCTGGACTTCAGAATGAAGTTGCCTACGTATCCCGAAGATGGGAATCAAGCCTTACATAGTTCAGGCTTGGGTTCACTCGTGTATTAACTCTCTCTTTTTGTGCTCTAACTTTTGCCAAGGTCGCCCTTTGCGGGTTTTCAACCTTGCGAGCTCAGTTTTTATAATTTCAAATTTTTCATGCTCTAACTTTTGCCTAGGTCGCCCTTTCAGGTTTTCAACCTAGCGAGCCACTCAGGGGTAATATTTCTTCAACTTGTCCATGTTGATCGGCTGTGAGAACTCTAGGCCATCTAGGTCCGTCAGAACGACAGCTCCACTCGACCAGATAGACTTGATGATGTAAGGACTAGTCCAATTGGGTCTGAACTTGCCCCTAGGGTCGTGAATGGGAGCTCGGTTGTCTTTAAGCAGCAAATCTCCTTCTTTCAAATTCCTAGACTTAACTTTCTTGTTAAAAGCCCTGGCAATTCTGCGTTGATAATCCTGAACATGGTACAGCGCTTTCAGTCTTCTTTCATCAAAGAGCATGAGTTCTTCAAATCTGCTCTGCTACCAATTTGCCTTAGCTATCTTTAACTCAGCCAGTACTCGTAACGACGGAACTTTAATTTCGATAGGTAGAACAGCCTCCATCCCATAAACTAATGAATACGGAGTCACCCCAGTAGAAGTTCTAATTGAAGTCTGGTAGCCCCACAGAGCAAATGGCAACTTATCTGGCCAGTCCTGGTAGGTTTCCACCATCTTCTACAAAATGCGCTTGATGTTCTTGTTGGCGGCCGCAACTGCTCCGTTGGTCTACGGCCAATATGTGGATGACTTATGAAAAGCCACGTTGTATTTCTCCAACAAGTCAATCACTTCCTTCTTGAAGTGGGAACCATTGTCCGAAATGATCTCGTTCGGGACCCCATAGCGACAGATGATGTTGTTTCTGATGAACTTTGCAATGTGCGATGCCTTCAACACCGCATAAGATTGGGCCTCGACCCACTTTGTGAAATAGTCTATTGCGACCAGAATGAACTCATGCCCGTTAGACCCCTTCGGGGTGACAGCTCCGATCACATCAATTCCCCAAACTGAAAATGGCCATGGCGATGTCATATTGTACAGCTTCGACGACGGGATGTTCATGCGGTTTGCATGGATTTGACATTTGTGGCATCACCGAACAAAGCCGATACAATCCTCCCCCATGGTAGACCAGTAGTAACCTTGCCTGAGAATTTTTCGAGCTAGCATCACCCCATTCATATGCGCTCCGCACTCTCCTCCATGGATGACCTCCATCAGGCGCTTTGATTCTTTAGCTTCGACACACAATTTGTGCATTCCCAGATGACCTCTCTTATATAGTTTTCCTCCACAAATGATGAACTAAGCAGCCATTCTTTGGATTGCCCTTTTGTCTTTGGCATTTGCCTCTAGTGGATACGCCTCTTTTTCCAAGACGTTCCAAACATCATAATACTAGGGGTTCTCATCTATAGCAGCAATCGATTCGTAGGCTGGCGTAAATTTCTGGTCAATGATGATTGGACGCATCCGGACTCCGAAAGGGATGTCTATCATGGAAGATAGAGTTACTAGTAAATCAGTGAACCTGTTGTTCTCTCTTAGTAGATGAGCGAAGTTCAGCTTCTCAAACCGAGGAATCAGCAAGTCCAAGGTCTGATGGTAGAGTATCATCTTTTCTTCTTTGACTTTCCTATCTCCTTTTGCTTGAGACACAACAAGGTTCGAGTCCCCAATGACGTCCAACCGTTTTGCCCCTAGTTCCAGGACTGCTTCTAGACCAGCAATGTATGCCTCATATTCTGCTTCGTTGTTCGAGACTTTGAACCGGAGTTTGAAGGCTAGAGGGATACGGGAATTGTCGGGTGCTATCAGCAACACTCCTATCCCATACACATATTTTCTCTTAACAAAAAAATGAGCTCACATTTGTAATGGGACAACAAAAGCACTACTCTATGATTTTGTTAGCTTTTATTCCAATGGGGATTAAAACAAAGGGATTCATGTAGCCGACTTTGATGGGACTTAAGACTTGGTTTGGAGATTAAAACAAATACGATAAAGACGAGGAATGGAAAAAAAACATTTGCAATTAGACATAAATTTTAATATTGACAACAACTTAGCACAAAGTTATTCCTAAAGTAACTAAAATTTACAAAGATATATATATATATATTATCTTTAGACCTGCAATGTTTTCTATTTTATTTTTTTCATTATGCACATTTTCCTGTTAGGTTAAATCTTCCAATCCAAAATAGATGTATCCACCATGTTCCTATGCTTCTCCCTTCATGTTTCTTGTTTTTCTATAAATCCAAACTCTAAATAATGTGTCCAAGGATTTGGCAACTAAAACTAAGTTAGCAATGACAATATAATGGATTACCTAATATTGGAAACACTACAAAACTTTATAGAAAAAATGAAGTTTTTCAATTTATGTCAACAATAATTTTTTTAAAAACTACGTCACACTCGATTAAAACTATTTCATAAGAGGCTTCAATTTTGTAGAGTATAAGCAAAGATATATGCACAGCTTAGTTGATAAGAAAGCACACCTGTCAATGCCTATTGCTGCCAATCACAAATGAGATTTAGAGGTCTTGAAAGAGAGAGAGAGAGAGAGAGAGAGAGAGAGAGAGAGAATGAGAATAAGAATAACAATAAGAAATGGACCTTAGCAACTACAAAAATACACTTTCAGTTTATAAGAAAAAATTATAGATTAAATTTATACAATCATTTAGTATAAAAGAATCATGCTCATCTTTAGTAACTTTACACTAAAATAGGTTCTGCATGCTCCAAAATATACACATTCCATAGTTATTGCTTTACTTGCTACATATTCCAAAAACAAACTCAAAAAGTAATGATTGAAGGACCATACCATTTGCGGTACATTTTGTGTTCCCATTCCTGCATAGCTTTCATTTTCTTTTTCCGTTTGAAAAAGAAATAAAATTTAGTAACAGGGGTTTCGATGTTTCAAATAAGATTAATTAAAGTATGAGATTAATTAAAGTTTGAACAATATATAACATCACAAATTCAAACCAAAGTATGAATTTGAGAAATCTGTAGCACCCGCATCCTTTAAATCCTTTGGAGAGTGTATTTAATTCCCTTATTTTCATTTTGGGAGTCTTTGGAGTTATTGAATGTTGGTTTTGGAGGAGTGTAATCAGATTTAATCTTCTTGGGTTTGGTTGTTTGCGTTTGTTCTGGTCAAAAGTTCCTTGGAAACTTAGAAATTTTGTCTTGGGGTCGACACTAGCCTTCCCAAGGGTCGACCCTTGCATGTTGTCATGTTTCTGGAAGCGCCACTGGAAAATAGGGTCGACACCAGCCTTGGTGGTGTCAACACCTTCCTCTTGTTGCTGTCCACTAGGGTAGACACCATTCTGGGAGAAGGTCGACCCTCTTATGTTGCAGAAATTCTGTGTTGGTTGCTGGAAAATAGGATCAACCCCCTTGCTTGTACCAGATTGCCTTTTCTTCATAAAGGGTCGACCCCATGCCCAAAGGGTCGACCCCTGCTTTTTTTTTTCAGCTTTTAGGGCTAGTTTGGACCCTATTTTTGAGGGGTTTTGGGCCTATTATTTTATTGATTCTAGGGCCACTTTTCTACCACTATAAATAGGCTCCAAACATGTTTGATTTCACTTTTTCTCTTCTTTCCTCTCTCTTAAACCGTGAGCTCTCCTCTCTCTCTCTAAACTCAAGCTTTTGGCACTAAGATCTCTAGATCTACTCACTTAGCGTGACTGTTTCACCATGGTCCTTTGAGAAAAAGTGTAGATCTCCTCAAAAGCTTCCTTTTGGTCCGATTGGTTCGTGGTTTCGTCACCATTGGCTTTTGGGTCGTCATCTCTTGGCTTCAAGAGGTAGGGATTTCTAGTTCTCTTTCAATACTCTCGTTTATGGATAGATTTGTGGTATTTTCTTTATATAAATACAAAAGTTCACATTTTTTTTATGCATATTGTGATGAATCATGGGATTGGGAGTTAGGGTTTGAAGAGAGTTGGGTTTGTTTGTTGGGTTATAATCTTGGGTCATGAGTTTGGGTGTAAAAGTAATAGAATGTTTGGAATAAAGTGTGTTTTGTGAAAATGTTTAATTTCTCTTAAAAACCTTAAGTCGATTCACGTTGATAATTAATGATTTTGCCCAAATTAAATGTAGAATCATGAAACTGGTAGGTTGAATTATATATGTACAAGTTTAATTGGAATTTGGAAATATTTGAAAATTATGTTAAAAATTTGCGAATGAACTTTGTTATGAGCATTGTAAATCATCTTATAATGAGAAGAGAATTGGGAGAAAAGATTTGTTGATAATGTGGATGATGTAAACTTGGCTATGGAATGATGAAATGAGCTTTAAAAATTTAACTTGAATTATGTTGAATTATATTTGGTGGTGTTAAATTGATTATGTTGAATGGTGTTGATTGGATTGAATTGTATTGAATGATGTTGAATCGAATTGTGTTGGACTATGTTGAATCGTATTTGCATTTAGTTGAATTGTGTTGAGTTGAGTTGTGTGGTGTTGTGTTGGTACCCGCGCGGGGAATTGAAAAATGGTTTTTCGATGCCCACGACCGTCCATATTAATAGCCGGTAAATGTGGGGGATGGTTTTGAAAATTGAGAAAAATGGTTTTTCGTTGCCCATGACCGTCCGTATTAATAGCCGATAAACATGGGGGTGGTTTGAATTCAAGGTGCCCAATTGCCCTGTCTAGGCTTATCGCTGGACGAATGTGGGAAAATGGTTTTTAGGTGTCCACACAGTCCTGTCGTATTGTAGCCGGCGAAAGTAGAAAATGGTTTTTGGGTGTCCACACAGTCCTGCCATATTGTAGCCGGCAAAAGTGGAAAAACGGATAGTTTTCGAAAATGTTTTGGGTGCCCATGTCCTGCCGTATAACAGTCGGCAAATGTGGGGTATGGTTTTAAAAAGTTGAATACTGGTTTTGGGAAAATGTGGTTTTTGGATGAAAATGGCTTTTAAGAAATTGGTTTTTGGGAGTTCACTTCCCGCTGTATAGTAGCTGGCAAAAAGTGGAATATGTTATGGATTGGGTGCCCGCTGTCCCGCCGTATCAAGCCGGTAAAAGGTGGGGTGTGTTGTGGCGCGTGTTGAGGTCAACGATGATATATGTGACTTGTGATGAACTTGTGAAATTACTATTTGATGTGTAAATGGGTATGGAATGTAAATGCTTATGGAAATTATCTGGAACGAATGGATAAATAAATGGTAATTGGATATGGGATTGGTGATAAAGAACTCACCAGGTTGTTTGTATCTTTAAGGAAACACTTATAGTTTTATTTTGTGATTAATTGAGAAATTGAATTAAAAGAATTTGTTATCCTAGTGGTATGTTGAATTATAGTTGGTAATGCTAATGTGGATGTGATGTAAGTGTTCTTAGATTTCTATGTTAGAGCGTTATAGCAATAAAAGATCGACTGGTGGGAATGGAGTGTATGAGGGTTGTTTTGGGTGTTAAGGGAACATAAATTTGATGTCATGAAGTTGTAACAAACTTAATTAGTAAAAGAGGAGAATGGGAATAGAAGGAAAAATGTTAAGATGGATATTTAATAAGGAAAGTTTTGGAATGGGTTAATAAGTATAAAATGATGTGGTTCCTTAAACATTTTATTTCCAAAAAGGATTTTTGGTTTTCTGATAAAAATGGTGGTTTTTGATGGTTAAGGGTTTTCCTTAAATCGTACAAATAAACTTTGAGAAAAGATACTCTACGTAAGATATTTTGAAATTACAAAATGTCACCTACTATATGGTATCACCCTGCATGCATGATCATTTCTATCTGTGGGTTGGCTATTGATTTAGAACTATGAGATTTCTACTAGGTATTAGTGCTCACCTCTGTTGTTTTTATCTTTTTACAAGAAGGAAGTGTGGATTCTATAGTCGAAGAGTTATGAAGTCCATAAGTCTATGTGTATATCGTTGTGGATGTGAAGAAAGTAATTTTTGTATATTGAAATTTGTATTTATTTATTTGTCGTTTCTTAGTAGAAGATTGGCATGTATCATTGTTGTTATTGTACTCATTGAGAACGAGAGAACACGTATCATTGTATTTCTATTACTCAAGTGTAATAGATAGTTGTGTATATATATATATATATATAATGGACCTAAATTTCAGGCTTTTGGTAATGTTTCCATGTAATTAAAATTGGGGCGTGACAACTTGGTATCAGAGCTAACTAGGTTTGAAAACCTGGTGCTCGTGGGAAGTGGTTTTTACCACAATGGGTTGGCTTCGCTTGGTGAGGATGCTTGCATGTTGGAAATAGGAGGCGTAGGACATTATGTATTGCATTGTGTGAGCATGGGTTGAGCCCCTTGGATAGTGCTTGTGGCCGGCTAACTTGCTTTGAGATCTCTTTGGAAACGCGTCTGATCAACGTGGTTTCCAGTGGGAGTTCCTTGGAAGTTCCGGAACAAGTGGTTGTCCTTGTAGACTTGACTCAATTATGTGGTTTGTTGCAGAAAATTTGTTTATGCACTGTGTGATTATATGTTGGGTTGGTTTTGTTTTGGCAAGAAGAGTAAGAGTCTTAGCGAAGGGCTAGAGTTCAGTTGGTTGATGTTAGATGTTATTGAGATAATGAGAGCTGTAAAGGAGTATAGTTGAGATGAGGCGAAATCTTAGGATGGTATGAGGTTGGTTTGAGTTATGCAGAATATTGTGAAAGGCTTAGAAAGGGAGTGTAAGAATTTTGTTTCTTAATGAAGCAAGTGAGAAAAGGGGGTTGTGGTATTTAGGTGTTAAGTGACTTGATTAAGGCTTATATATAGAGTTCATGAACATGAAGGAATTGATAGTTAAAGGCTAAGAGTGGTTCTTGAGGAGGAATGTGAGTTATAATTTTTGTAATGGGTGTTGTATAGGTAATGATTGTTTAGTGTGATTGGAATTGGTGTTGCCATATTGGCACGAGAGTGATAGGATTGTTGGGAATAGTACTAGTGCAATGTATACTTGAGGAGTATGGTGAAATTCTAGAAGTATGGGGAATAGTGTGTGGAACTCCATCTCAGAGTATTTGATTTAGGGCAACCTGTGGATGTTTAAGCGTCAAATTTAACTTTTATTGATTTGTTAACCAAATTGGTTGATATTGGAGTTTGGGGTGACAAATAGTCACTTTGGAATGCTTAGGTATGAGTAGAGTAACAAGTTTGAAAAGTGTCTTGGAAGGGTTTCGTGAGTGTGGAGTACCCCATATATAATGGCGAGGCTTGGATGAGGCATGTTTCAAGTGGATGGAAATTCCTAGGGTGGAGGGTGAAACGTTGAAAATTTCTTGGTCTAGTCCGCATGTGAATAAAGAATGGTAACGATGAGTATGAATTGTAAGATGTGAAAGGGTGTGTACTGAACTCCAGATAGGGATAATTGGTGTTGGTTGGTAGGTCAATGTTTGAAAAGTGAGAGTAGAAAATTGGTGAATTGTATTAAGTCGCGTAGGGGAGATGAACTCTCGTAGTTGCTCCCTTTGATGGGACGTAAGGATTGAATTGAGTTAGTTTGGTCTGTTTTGATTTGATTTGCGATGAGTTTTAAATGAATGCTAATTGAAGTGAATTGACATTTAGTTAATTTGGGAATTGCTATGGTTTAGATAAATGGTGGTATGGCTAAATAGTGCTTTAAGTGGTATTAGTAGACATGGATTTTGTTTGTGTATGTATGTGGTTGATGTGAAATTGTGAAATTTCCTTGATGGAATTAAAGTGTTTGAATGTAAAGCTTTGTGAGTGCACTTGTGTTAGTGTGTGTTGATGTGTATTAATGATTATTTGTGCTAATGTTTGAAATGGGTGAGGACTCCCAAATTTTGGGGAGTCGTATGTGTTTTATTACTCCTCTGGAGTGCCGGATTGTTTTGTTTGTAATTATTACAAATGTGTATGGTAAGGTGCTGTGAGGTCACCGGATGGGTGAGGGAAAATTATTGGGTGATGGTTGAAACTCACCGGGTGAATGTTGAGAATGATTTGGCAAATGAACGTTTCGATTCTTTTGTGTTGTGACCTGGAGTGGCACGATCGACTAAATGCTAAGAATTTAATCAAAATTGTGTTAATGAATAGCTTGTTGATTAAGCGGAAACTAAATGTTGATTGATGGTAACTGTAATTGCTATTAAAATTTTAGATTTGGAAATGTTGCTAAGCTTGGTGTGAATTGAAATTGTTGTGATGGACCGTACATTGTGGTGTGCCATTGACTTCTGTTAGTATTGGCCAAGTTTTTGGTTTAATCGGGGTTTTCCTTCTCTTCCAAATTGGGTGTTGGTCGTCCGGTGGTAGTGGTGCGCGTTGTTGCCGGATTGAAGAGTTGTTGATTTTCCTTGGACGTACTAGTAGTTGACATTGTTCCTTGTCTCTTGGACTCCGATGAGTATATTAGTCAAAAGAATGATCACGACCTCTTCCTTGTAATTCTTCTTGTTTGGGTGTCCTCAGGGCGTCGCGATATTGAATCCGAATCTGGGAATCTATCCCAAGTGTGCAACAAGTTGTAGGTTAGAGGTTGTGTTTCTTATTGGGTTCATGCTACCTTTTGTTTGGCCTTCTTCTATTTCGGGGACGAAATTTCCTAAGGTAGGGAGTTTGTAACACCTGCATCCTTTCAATCCTTTGAAGAGTGTATTCCCTTATTTTCATTTTGGGAGTCTTTGGAGTTATTGAATGTTGGTTTTGGAGGAGTGTAATTCGATTTAATCTTGTTGGGTTTGGTTGTTTACGTTTGTTCTGGTCAAAAGTTCCTTGGAAACTTAGAAATTTTGCCTTGGGGTCGACACTAGCCTTCCCAAGGGTCGACCCTTGCATGTTGTCATGTTTCTGGAAGCGCCGCTGGAAAATAGGGTCGACACCAGCCTTGGTGGTGCCAACACCTTCCTCTTGTTGCTGTCCACTAGGGTAGACACCAATCTAGGAAAGGGTTGACCCTCTTATGTTGCAGAATTCTGTGTTGGTTACTGGAAAATAGGGTCGACCCTCTCCTGTCAAAGGGTCGACCCCCCTTGCTTGTACCAGATTGCCTTTTCTTCATAAAGGGTCGACCCCCCTGCCCAAAGGGTCGACCCCCCTGCCCAAAGGGTCGACCCCTGCATGTTTTTTTCAGATTTTTTGGGCTGGTTTGGGCCTTACTTTTGAGGGGTTTTGGGCCTATTATTTTATTGATTTTAGGGCCACTTTTCTACCACTATAAATAGGCTCCAAACATGTTTGATTTCACTTTTTCTCTTCTTTCCTCTCTCTTAAACCGTGAGCTCTCCTCTCTCTCTCTCTAAACTCAAGCTTTTGGCACTAAGATCTCTAGATCTACTCACCTAGCGTGATTGTTTCACCATGGTCCTTTGAGAAAAAGTGTAGATCTCCTTAAAAGCTTCCTTTTGGTTCGTGGTTTCCTCGCCATTGGCTTTTGGGTCGTCATCTCTTGGCTTCAAGAGGTAGGGATTTCTAGTTCTCTTTCAATACCCTCGTTTATGGATAGATTTGTGGTATTTTTGTTATATAAATACAAAAGTTCACATTTTTTTTATGCATATTGTGATGAATCATGGGATTGGGAGTTAGGGTTTGAAGAGAGTTGGGTTTGTTTGTTGGATTATAATCTTGGGTCATGAGTTTGGGTGTAAAAGTAATAGAATGGTTGGAATAAAGTGTGTTTTGTGAAAATGTTTAATTTCTCTTAAAAACCTTAAGTCGATTCATGATGATAATTAATGATTTTGCCCAAATTAAATGTAGAATCATGAAATTGGTAGATTGAATTATATATGTATAAGTTTAATTGGAATTTGGAAATATTTGAAAATTATGTTTAAAATTTGCGAATGAACTTTGTTATGAGCATTGTAAATCATGTTATAATGAGAAGAGAATTGGGAGACAAGATTTGTTGATGATGTGGATGATGTAAACTTGGCTATGGAATGATGAAATGAGCTTTAAAAATTTAACTTGAATTATGTTGAATTATATTTGGTGGTGTTAAATTGATTATGTTGAATGGTGTTGATTGGATTGAATTGTATTGAATGATGTTGAATCGAATTGTGTTGGACTATGTTGAATCGTATTTGCATTTAGTTGAATTGTGTTGAGTTGAGTTGTGTGGTGTTGTGTTGGTACCCGCGCGGGGAATTGAAAATTAGTTTTTCGGTGCCCACGACCGTCCATATTAATAGCCGGTAAATGTGGGGGATGATTTTGAAATTTGAGAAAAATGGTTTTTCGGTGCCCATGACCGTCCGTATTAATAGTCGGTAAACATGGGGGTGGTTTGAATTCAAGATGCCCAATTGCCCTGTCTAGGCTTATCGTTGGACGAATGTGGGAAAATAGTTTTTGGGTGTCCACACAGTCCTGCCGTATTGTAGCCGGCGAAAGTGGAAAATGGTTTTTGGGTGTCCACACAGTCCTGCCGTATTGTAGCCAGCAAAAGTGGAAAAACGGATAGTTTTCAAAAATGTTTTGGGTGCCCACGTCCTGCCGTATAACAGTCGGCAAATGTGGGGGATGGTTTTAAAAAGTTGAATACTGGTTTTGGAAAAATGTGGTTTTTGAATGAAAATGGCTTTTAAGAAACTGGTTTTTGGGAGTTCACTTCCCGCCGTATAGTAGCCGGCAAAAGGTGGAATATGTTATGGATTGGGTGCCCGCTGTCCCGCCGTATCAAGCCGGTAAAAGGTGGGGTGTGTTGTGGCGTGTGTTGAGGTCAACGATGATATATGTGACTTGTGATGAACTTGTGAAATTACTATTTGATGTGTAAATGGGTATGGAATGTAAATGCTTATGGAAATTATCTGGAACGAATGGATAAATAAATGGTAATTGGATATGGGATTGGTGATAAAGAACTCACCAGGTTGTTTGTATCTTTAAGGAAACACTTATAGTTTTATTTTGTGATTAATTGAGAAATTGAATTAAAAGAATTTGTTATCCTAGTGGTATGTTGAATTATAGTTGGTAATGCTAATGTGGATGTGATGTAAGTGTTCTTGGATTTCTATGTTAGAGCGTTATAGCAATAAAAGATCGACTGGTGGGAATGGAGTGTATGAGGGTTGTTTTGGGTATTAAGGGAACATAAATTTGATGTCATGAAGTTGTAACAAACTTAATTAGTAAAAGAGGAGAATGGGAATAGAAGGAAAAATGTTAAGATGGATATTTAATAAGGAAAGTTTTGGAATGGGTTAATAAGTATAAAATGATGTAGTTCCTTAAACATTTTGTTTCCAAAAAGGATTTTTGGTTTTCTGATAAAAATGGTGGTTTTTGATGGTTAAGGGTTTTCCTTGAATCGTTCAAATAAACTTTGAGAAAAGATACTCTACGTAAGATATTTTGAAATTACAAAATGTCACCTACTATATGGTATCACCCTGCATGCATGATCATTTCTATCTGTGGGTTGGCTATTGATTTAGAACTATGAGATTTCTACTAGGCATTAGTGCTCACCCCTGTTGTTTTTATCTTTTTACAAGAAGGAAGTGTGGATTCTATAGTCGAAGAGTTATGAAGTCCATAAGTCTATGTGTATATCGTTGTGGATGTGAAGAAAGTAATTGCTGTATATTGAAATTTGTATTTATTTATTTGTCGTTTCTTAGTAGAAGATTGGCATGTATCATTGTTGTTATTGTACTCATTGAGAGCGAGAGAACACGTATCATTGTATTTTTATTACTCAAGTGTAATAGATAGTTGTGTATATATATATATAATGGACCTAAATTTCAGGCTTTTGGTAATGTTTCTGTGTAATTAAAATTGGGGCGTGACAAAATCAAACGGTATGCTACCACAATATGAATTTAAAAACCAATTAATTTAAAAAATTAACTCACGAATTCTATAAGGGCCTATTTGTTGAAATAGAAAAATGAAAGGTTGTTTAGAGTTACTTATTGAAATCAGTTATGTATATAATCATAATCATATATATACATACATACACAATCAAAATTAGAGCAACCACATATAGACCGCCACGAACGTCCCAGCTCCGCGCACGATGGCGCGAAATCGTTTTGTTCTTAAGCTACTGCAGTTCAGACTCGTGTCACAGTTCTAAATTTAATCTCACAAAGTGCAATGTGAGACCGATAAATCACCAAAGAGTCCAAATCCGGCAAATCGTTTTGAAAAACTGATTTTTATAAAGAAGTGCCAAACATGGACTGTTTTGCCTGATACAGAGTCGCCACCTAAATATTTTGTTTTTGAGAAATTTAAGAAACCCTGACTCGTGCCTAAGGCCACGTGTCCGTCATCACTAAAGTTGCCTCGGCTCGAGAACTTGGGTACGAGAGGGGAAGGTCATGCAATGAGCACCACCTCTCGCCCGATCAAAAGATCGGCCTTTACTAACATGATATGTTGTTTTTGAAAACACATGTGTTCTTGTTCTGGTTTATTAATCTATCATTACTATGTGATGCGCACAGCATACAAGTATAGACTAAATCGTCTAAGTTGGAACAAAACATTTCATGCTCATTTGTTTGAAAACGATTCGAAAGTGCTGCTCGCTAGTAGGCTAAAAAATTCGCATTTTGATGAATTATTCCAATTCAAGTAATCCAATCTTCACCCACAGGCATTCAGGCAGTTATATCAAATAAGCAGTTAGCCTCATAGCAAGCATGCTTTCATGACAATACTAACACACATGCAGTATGCTAAAGCGTAAACACTCAGAGTGTACTCCGAGCCAAAACAAAGAACTAGTTAGAAATCATGCATGATCCTAGTTCATGTTAAGATGGCTAATGCAACACATGCAAAAATGCAACTAAGATAGGCTCGACTATTCTAAGACGTCATGTGGAATGCAACTTGATAACATGCTGTTGAACACGTATTCAAGTAAATGTATTGAAAATACAATGCGGTTTGTATGATGCACCGAGCCCGGTGCATGCAAAACAGATGAATGAATGCACGCATGCAAGCATAAATATGCTAATTAAAACATGCCCTAAAACTAACCACTGAAAGCAGGTAAGTAAAAGGGAGAAAGAAATAGAGGTTGGAAGACATACATCACACATACGCACGCTTATTACAACAGTTGTGCCCTCTCGACGGAGGGTCTGAATAATGAGCTAACTAGCTAATCTACGCTAATTAAACTAATTATTACATCACAAAACTAATTAACTAACAAGCTAACTAGTTATTACAACACAAATTAATCAATTAAGTGCATTAACTGATTAAGCACAAATGAAAGCATAAGCTAGCTAAGCAAAGCAACTAAATAAAGCAATAAGAAGAGGTCCTCAGGGCAAGAAGCACATACATACTCAGTCGCCTCGTTCAGAAATCCATCGCGATGACCCAATTTGCCTATATTTTTCATTTGACCTCAGAACATTGCACAAAGCTCCACAAAGCTTCAACTCCACCATAGGAACCTGTAGGAATATGGCCAACCAGTTGTTGATGTTGCCAACCACCTGCCGACCACTTTTCTTTGCTGCAGACCAGAAAAAATGGTCAACCAGCTAGTTTTTCTGGTCGGCCAACCAGTTGTTGCTGCACTTCTCCAGTTTGCTGCAACAGAGAGCAAGAAAGGGCATGACAATGTATTTGCAAGATATGTGTGCATAACCACCCTCCCTATCATTTCATAAGCTTAAGGGAGTGTGATTCTTGACCCTCGAGCCACCAATCACGCATCTCAATGCATGATGGCCGAGAAGCCAAATTGCACAATTCAATGTAAAATGAATGCACAAATAAACACATAAAGCCTTGACCTCTATCATTTATGATCAAGAGGGTCAGCGACCAAGAATTGAGGCACGTTTCATCACTTCAAGTATGAAATGTCCCTCGTTTCTCGTGTTTGGACTAACACCCAATCCAGACACAATACAAGCAACAACATGCATAACACAATGCAATGTAACATGGCATACACAATGCAATCAACAACATGGCATACACAATGCAATGTAACATAAGCATGCAAACAATATGGCATACACAATGCTAAATGCTAAGAACAACATGGCATACTCAAGGCAATATAACATAAGCATGCAAGCAACATGCAAATAAACATGTTAAATGGACTTAAACCGAATGTGGACAGACCTCAGCCATGCTCAAAACAGTGGCCATAATGCTAAGAAATGAAGGCACAAAAGCTCAAGACAAACATGCTCAATGCAATGGCCCATCAACTAGGCATAAGAGCACAACTCTCAAGAGTGCTCAAAGAGTGACAAGCATGGAAGTGTAACAACACTAAGTGTACTGAAATAAAGTATGAAATGATGCCAAATCACTCAAACAATACAAGTATAGCATATAAAGGTCCTTAAGCATTAAAGCTAGCAAAGAGGACTACAAAGGGGGGGCATGCAATACATGGTACAAAGGCATGAACCAATCATGGACAGAGCTCAAATAGGTCTAAACAAAGACCATAACATGCTAAGATGGAGGCTCAAAGGCCTAGGCACGCATGCATACAAGCTAAGCCACGAACAAGGCAACAATGCACAACCCTTGAAGGCACTCAAAGGGTGGAAGAAATGGGAATATGGCAATGATATATGCTCTAAAATATCATGTGAAATGATGCCAAATCATGTACATGATGCAAACGAAGCATGCTATGATACCCAAAGCTTGAAGCTAACATAGGCATTTGTATTACAACTATGCAAAACATGAAGCATATGGTCAAGGCAACCTAAAACAGTCCTAGAACATGTCAAAATGATGCTAAAACATGTATGGAAGGAAGCCAAAACAAGCTAGAATGAAGAGCATAAAGCATGGAATATGCAAGGCCAAAAGGGAGGGTTACACTACACCCAGTAAGACCAAGCATGACATGGCTTCGCCAACAAAAATCAGAGGTATATCATGGCAAAATAACTCCAAAAACACATTGAAATGATAGCTCGCAAGCTTAGGCATAAAGACATATGCAATTACTCATGTTTAAGGCATAAAGGGCAAACCCTCCAACACATTAAAAGAGTGACAAATGCAAGTGTATGACCATGAAACATGGACTGAAATCACATATGAAATGATGCCAAATCATTCAAATAGGCCAAGCATTACATGCTAGTGGACTTGATACACAAAGCTAACAAGCTAGAATGCATTATAGTTATACAAAGCATGGCATGCATGACCAAAACAACACAAATCAGAGCTAAAGTATGCTAAAACATAGACAAAAGCTTCTTAGAGTTAAGGCAAAATCATGCTACAAAGACATGTTAAAGCATGATACACATTAGGCTATTTCATGGAATTACACTACAAGTGCATGGAGCATGCAAGGGGCTACCAAACCAAACCTTAACAGAGGTATGACATGGCAAAACAACACCAAGAACATGCTTAAAGGGACTCAAAACAAGCTAGAAAGACATGCTACTTTATGAAGCATACAAGACTAGTTTGTGAGAAATACACTACAAGTGTATAAGACATGCAAGAGGTGACAAAACCAAACCAAAATAGTGGTATGCCATGCTGAAATAAGGCCTAAAATAGGCTGAGATGTGGCCAACACAAGCTTAACAAACATGATCAAGCATGAGGCATTCAAAGCAAGCAAACAAAACAACAAGGAAAGGGGATGACCCTCTCTTATTTGGGACCTCAAAACACCATCTCCCCCATTGAAATTCCTCTGGAATTCAGTGGTAAAAAGGTCATGCAAAGGTTAAAACAAGAGCCTAAAGGGAAGGCTCAAAACAAGGCCTAACAAGGCCTAAGAGAGGGTAGACTACCCCCAACACAAAAGTGACCTTAAACAAACATGACAAGCATGCAAAATCAGAACTTTTTTTAGTAGAAAGTTAAGCTTAAATCAGCATGAAAATAGGTCCAAAAGCTTAAGCAAAATCAAGGAATTTGAGGGTTAGAAGCTCACCCTTGAAGAACACCTTCAAAGCTGCAACTCCAGCAACTTTTTTGAGTTCAAACCAATCCACAAACTCCAAAACCAACCTCAAAGAGCCTCAACAACAAAAGGATGGCGTTTTAGTGTGTGTATGTGTGCTAAAGTGTGATAAAATGACACTTTTGGACACAAATATGAAGAGAATATGCAAGATAGATACAAAGATGTATGTATAACTCTCAATAACAATTTTCTGAGCCTGGAGGAAGAGGGGGGGAGGTTCTCTTATATAGAGAACCAAGCCTTAAGCTTGTTGAGGAAGCTAAGGATCCAAGGCCATCCCTCTATACACGTGTATGGAGGATGGTTTTAGTGCCTTACAGCTGTGACAGCTGGAAAGAAAATATCTCCATGAAGCTGGTGAAAAGTGGCCGATCAATTGAAGTGGTCAGCCAGCTACTTACACTAGTCGGCCAACCAGTGGAAGTGGTCGGCCAGAGTCAAAAGTGGTCGGCCACAGGGGAAAGGTGGTCTGCAACATGAAACCAAGGTGGTGGTGTGGTGGCCAACCAGAAAATGTGGCCCAAAGACCAAGAAAGCCAGTTGGCTGACCAGAAAACTAGCTAGCGGGAGGAAAAATGGTCTCCAAGGGGAAGAACTGGTCTCCCACCCTTGTACTACCTTCCAAACAAGGAAAACAAGGTTTGTACCAAAAACAAACCAAAAAAGATGCAAGACGAAAGTTCGGGAGGCAAAGCGCGCAGCCGAAAGCCTCGAAAACTAGTCCACCAGCACCAAAAGTGGTCTACAACCACAAAAGTGGTCTCCCGGACCACAGTGTCTGTCACAACCCAAAACCACCCCTAAAAGTTTTGAACATGACCACTTCAGAAATAGACAAAAAAAACCAAAATACGTAACGCATGGGGCCTGAACGGAAGCACCTGATAACCAAAAATTCTATTCCATTGAGCTATTACTATTATGCCAGGATCACAACATCATATCAAATAAATAATATACAGGAAATATACATACACATACATCGACTCAGCCCATAATTGGGCGTATGACAAAACATATTAACCAAAGCTAATCAAGGCATAAACCCCAAAAATCTAACAACACTTTACAAAATGCACGGGCTTCAGTTAGTGCCTGGACACACCGAGGTTGACAAGAGAGAGACGAGCCTTAAGGGTTAGGACTGAACTCTCGGTTGGTTACCTACAGAAACAAACAATATACAGAATGAGTGAAACTCAGTGAATAATAGTACATAAATAATGTAATGTTCAACTTGAATAATAAAGTATATAACTGTAGAAGCATATGATTAACTACATCCTGTAATTAAATCTCAGACAGTCATGGGTCCAGTTTTTCTTAACAGAATGGCTTTAAGCCCAGTAGGTACAGAAGATACAGAACGGCCATAGGCTCAGAAATAACAGGATAGCCATTGGCCCACAATATATATATATATGAATGACGGCTTTCGGTCGGTGACCTTTCTTCGCCCGAAATATATATATCTGAATGACCTTCGACCGAAATGACCTTCGGCGAAATATATATCTGAAACGACCTTTCAAAAAAAATATATATATATATATATATGGATTCAAGAGGTGGCTCGCACGGATTCTACAGGTGGCTCCCACCAAGGTGTAGCACTTAGTTCCGTACAGCACTTTGTTCCATACCAGAAAACATCAGAACAAATCAACTTCAGAAGTGTACAGAAAATACATACATTCTTCCCATTATTCACATACAGTACCATAGATAATATAAGTTTAACTGAACGTTGCTGATATTTGTTAGCAAAAGGTGAACACATTTCACAGATTGAACGCTTTCAGAAATATGTAGATATCATAGTTCCATACCATAAATCAATAGATCTCGGGACAACCCACAAAGCAGAATAACTTCAGATATCATCAAAACTGACTAGTCCCAAGTTAAGCAGAGGCACACAGATTCTTTCAATCATCTATATGAGTTAACGTAATTAGTTTACGTTTAACAGAATACCAATGACAATCGTCAGCAATAAGTATAGCATATCCCACAGAGGGTACATGTATCACAACCCTACTATTTGTAAGGACAAAATAATTTATCTCATGCTAGTCTTGTTTCATCGTTGACAAACGGAATGATTCGTAATACCCAAGCATCATTATTCCATTTAATTATCACGTGTCCTTAAGATTAATTTATGGATAACAAAACATTAATACAGTCCTTTAATCTCTTTAGTCGGATATCTATGTCACAAAACATACATTAAATCAAACAGAAGTTAACATCAAGTTCCCGGTAAACGGGGTTTACTTCTATAAGTACAATTCTTATGCGGAATCACCGATAATTTATAAGTTATGGCACATTACCGATAAACGATAAACGTAGTCGGAATACAGAATGGTTTCAGAGTCATGTTGTTGTGTGCTAATTCTTTCAATGCTCACATCGATTTCCAACCAACACACATGTTGACATAATTGCTCAGAGAGAAGAAAATGTCAGTAACAATAATGATTAACGGTAAATAATGTACGGTTGGGGTACTATTACTCACAATGGTAGGTCTCTGATAGCGGTGGAACGATGTCCTCATCTTGACCTACAAACATGATGCACATAGCAGATTATGAGAATAAAACCAATCTCTTTTTATTCCTTACTCAATAGCTATGGTGGTTCTAGACTCATTAGTCCTCCATAGGTTATCATAAAATAGAAGGAATCGATAGGAGAAAGGTTCAGACGAAGAAACGGTACAAACTCGAAAAACAGAAAGTGCATAGTCATCACTAATTTGGGCATAACTATTTATGTACTTATAATTTGGGGGTGAGACCACCACCATTGGAAACTAGACTTCTGGGGCTTGATTTTAAGCTCAAGAATCACTCAAAACGGAGTCCGGATGCAAAAGATATGCTTGTTCAAAGTTACTCAGTGTATGCTGAAACAGGGGTGGCCGCTTGTGCGGCCACTCCCTCCGCACGAGCGGCCATGGACAGTATGCAAACCCAGATTTCTCCCTCTTCTCCGCACGTGTGGCCATGGCCTCCGCACATGCGACTAAGCCCCTGTTTGGCAGTCCGAAAATCATACAAAACTCCATATTTGGTGATCAACAACAAGGTCCAAATTAGATGCTTTAAACACTAAAACATGGTTCACAAATCATGTAAATAGGGATACAAACACATAACCATTTGAACATGCATTTGATCTTCTTCAATTACACACCACCATTCTTACATACACAATACACATATAGCTTTATATCTACACAAGTGTCAACATGGTAATTCAAGAAACAAGTTGTAGATTTCTTATTAGGTGACCCATATTAGGTTAAAATTATCAAATAGTAGCATTATTTTTTACCAATAGATCAACACACCCATCCAACCCTCCCTTACCACTCTAGGTTACACAATATTAAGCAATTCCTTCTCCAAATTAAAAAGAAATGATGGAATTAGGGAAATTGAACTTACCTTAAGCTTCACTTCCTAAATGCCCCCTCAAATTTTCAATTCTCTACCTTCTTGATGATCTTAGCTCCCTATTTCTCAAACCCTTCCCTAATCTTTTCCTCCAGGAGATATTTTTGTTGGAGCTTCTAAGTCAATATATTGGAAGATTTATAGATATGTTTATATAACGGGTGAATAAGACAAAATTTAATCGTTTAATCATTCCAAATTGAAATTTCACAGAAAATCTCATTATAACTTAAAAATCATGCAGATTCCAAATGTCAAATCAATTTCAGGAAATTAAGTCTCTAAGGCTTCCAATTTTTTATTCCAATTTCTTAATTGTAACAGATATTTTTCTTATCATACAGATATATAGCCATAATCATAGAATTCACTTAAATAAATTCAATTACACATAAGATTCCATCGTAAGTATTTAAATGCTCAGAAGAAGGGACTCAAAATATTCCAGAATCAGATACGAGGGTCGGGTTATTACAGTGTCCCTCTAGGCAAAGGCAACAAGGTGTGGTTCAAAAACCATGCCAAACAAAGAACCTTAAGCGGTCCCGACTCAAGGCACGCGACCGAAAACTTCGAAAACTGGCAACTGGTCTCCAAACGAGGAAAGTGGTCTATGACCACAAGAAGGTGGTCTACAAGACCTCTCCCTCCCTCCAGGGAAGAGAAACAAGGTTCGGTCCACAAACCGAGCCAAAGCACAAAGAGTTCAGAGGCCCGGAGACAAGGGCTCCCAGCCAAAACTCCGGAAACCTCAAAACGAGCACAACATGCACTATCACCGAGCGCTCAATCGATAAGGTCTGAGTCTTAAGGTCGGTCAAAAATGGGGTGTCTACACCAGATAAAACTTTTGCACCCTTGTTGTTGGGGTCTCAAAGTTTAGTTTGTATGTTTCATTACATCAATCCAACTCCTAAATAAGTACTAAACATATACATATAGGGATACATTCAACACAACTCCACCTAGATGACAACTAAAAAAAAAAAAAAAATAGGGATACATACATAATCATACATAAAATTATATATATGATACACAGAAATGCACATATATATACATAGATGACAACTACCAAAAAACAACAACAATAGGGGTGATCTCTAAGCATTTCAATGTTCACATTTCAACCTTATATATATACATACATATTCCAATCTCTGAATCTCAACAAACTAAGATGAACAAAAAATATGATGAACAAATTAAGATGAACAAAAATTAGAACAAAATTGAGAGAAAGATGAACAAAATTGAAGTGTAATTCTGAGAAGTAATTGAAAACCCTTATGAGATTTTGATGAGAAGTGAAAACCCAATAAGTATATTGAGCATTAGAGAGAGAAATGGACTTGATTCGAGGAGATCTTCAGTGTAATCGTTGTCCTAATTCGTTCGATCAATGCTTTCTCTGTGGCTTTTTTAACAGAGCAAACCCACGAAGACATGAAGATAGAAATTCGTTCTTCCGAAGTCATTAACTAAGGGTTTAAAATTGGTTTTGTTGATTAAAATGGTAAAACAGAAATAAAAAAACTATCCGATTGGAGAGAAAACAAGAAAGAAAAACAACCGAAGCAATGAACAACTGCTGCCTGAAGGCGATAGTGGGGAGTTTGAGGTGGGGTTGGGAAGAGAAGGGGGACTTAGATCTTGAGAGGAAGGGAGAGGTGTTACCTGAAGGCGAACAGTTGCTACCGACGACAACCACCGAAGCAACGAAGAGCCGGTGAAGTAACGAAGAACCACCGAAGCAGTGATGAGGAATGGGTTTGAATACAACCACTGTAGAGAGAGAGAGAGAGAGAGAGAGAGAGAGAGATGGGTTTAAAGAGAGAAACAGTGAAATGGGTTTGAAGAGAGAGAGAAACAATGAAATGGGTTTGAAGAGAGAGATGATGAAATGTGTTTGAAATGGGTTTCAAAATTGAAGGGTATATCCAACGGTGAAGAGAAACTGTGAAATGGGTTTGAAGAGAGAAATGACGAAAAGGCTGAAATGTGTTTGAAATGAGTTTCAAAATTGAAGTATATATCCAACAGTAAAGGTAAAAACACAACCCTCAAATTAATCTCAGCCTTTCAATCTCATTGCCACCTAAGATAGATGTCCCATCTGGTTTGAAAAACAGAGCTTCCTTATTATATAGATATATATATATATATATATATGTGTGTGGAAGGACAAGTTTGTTTTAAAATATATATATATATATTTTTTCTGTGTCCTCCATCAAGTATGGCCCCAGGTCAGTCGGTATACGAAGAAGAAATTTATGAATTGTTCTTTTTACCCAAAAAAAAAAAGGTTCAATGAAAGGGTTTTGGCCCAATTTTATTTTATTTACTTTCATGTTCAAAATACTATTGAAGGTCACCGAGGCCCAACCCAGTTCAGGCCCAACGCAAATTTGCTACGTTTGGAATTGGGCTTAACAGTATGGGTAAATTCTCAAGGCATGTTGGGTTACATACAAAGCACTTTTGATCTGGCCAAAGCCCACCTTAAAACTAGGGTTTTTCATGGTGCCCTCCCTTATATATGAAACCAAAGCAGGTCACATTCGGCCTCCTATATATATATCGTCGAGAGGGAGACAGTACAGTAGCGAAGCTCTGCGCCATTTCTGCTCAGCTTCATTGGCGACGTTGTTGTAAGTATTTTTCTGAGATCTGTGCACTCCTCTCTGGTTCTGTTATATGCAAATGGTTCATCAATTTTGCTGTTGTCTATGGAATTTTAAGATGATAATGGCTCATAATCGGTTGAGCTTTATGCAACTAGTTAACTTCGCTGAGAAATCATGTAGTTGTTTTCTTTGTCTTGTTTTCTTTGGCAATCGATTTTTGTATGTTAGGGGTGTTAGTGTGTGATTAGGGTTTTAGATATGTTGTTTTATCATTTGAATTATTATTATGTTTCTCTGTATGCAATTTGAGAAATATGTAATTTTTGTTGTCATTTTCCTGAACCTATTGTAGTTGAGCAAATCGAATTATGTTCATCTTCCTTGGTTTTTACTTGAATTGAATGTGCATAGATGTTAATAGCGCTGCTATATTGAATATCTTGAGGTTTGACTGAACCTGTCCCCAGTTGTGTGGTTTTCATGGTAAATATGTATGGGTTGATTTTATTATTTGATATAGTATATTTCTCTGTTTGCAATTTGAGAAATATTTTAGTTTTTGTTGTCATTTGTAATTGAGCAAATCAAATTTTGTCCATTTTCCCTGGTGTTAACTTGGAAGTTGCATTCAGTGTGCATACATGGTAATAGTGTTGCTATTGTTGAATCTTGGTTCTGTAATTTCATGTGGCTCGACTGAACATCTCACCGGTTTCATGGTAATAGGCCAAGTTTGGGTACTCCCAAATAATCCAAAAAGCCAAAAAGTTACTCAAAAAGTTAAAAAGTTAACACTATTCACCAGAAGTCAACAATTACGGCTGCACAACTCCCAATTCAAATTTTCCTCTAAAAACCAATTTTCACAATTTTTTATTACATATTTTTCCATAAAAAGTCAAAAAGTTAACCCAAACATCTATATTTTCAACCTCAATTTTTTTGTCCAAAAAGACAAAAAGTGCACTTATTTAGTCTTCCCAAACAAGGCCTTATGCATGGTTGATTTGTAAGCATGTCATTGTGGGGTGGTTAGTGGGTTTTTGCTGCTTTTTCCCCTCTTCATGGATGCCCTGGCTAATGAAGAGCTGTTTATATTTTCAAACTGCGTCTATAATTTTAATGATTTATTCCAAACAGCATTCCTGATCAACACGTAAAACACGTTTCTTTGAATTGCTTACAAATATTTTGCACCTCAACTAATATTTTGCACCTCAACTTTCCAGTTGAATGAGATATTATAATTATCTTTTAGGTCTAGATCACGTCCTAATATCGATAACAATTTTTTTCTTGTGCCGTTTGGAGTGATGAAAAAGGAAAGATTGTATTCATTACAATTTACTATTATTATTTTATCTGTTGGGTGAAAGTAATGTGAATAATCATTAATGCATAATATCATCAAGTTATTCATGGATGGACCTTCTATTTTTATTTGTTTTGTTATAGCAGCATGTGAATCATGGCAAACTAAATAATTAAACAATGATCTTGTTTGGCAACTTGAAGTTTTAGGCAAAAAGTTATTATAAGTTATCACCTCACTCGTTTTACTTTTCTGCACATCTTTTTGTAAAAAGCCAAAAAGTTACTAAGATAATTTGTTCCCAAACCAAGCATCTAAGTAACCCTAAATTTTGTGCCACACATCTGAAGTGTACTGTATATTAAGCAATTTACCTTTTCCCTTTTTTGACCTTGTTTACTTTAATCACTTGGAATGAAATTGGCTTGCTGTTATTGGAGTTGTGATTTTTATCCATTCTACTACTTTATAGGTAAGCCATGGTTAAGCATAACAATGTTGTGCCCAATGGGCACTTCAAGAAGCACTGGCAGAACTATGTGAAGACCTGGTTCAACCAGCCAGCCCGCAAAACCAGAAGAAGAAATGGTAAGCAGATCCTGTCTTTAACAAAAAAAGACAGTAAAGGATGCCACAATGCTGATCTGTGTTCTTTTTAGTTCTGCAAGTTGAGTTTAGTACATTTTAATTTTTAAATTTTTATAATAATTTTTTTTGTGCCAACGTTTGCGATTATTGTCTTTTATTCCCATTTTCAGCGAGACAAAAGAAGGCTGTGAAGATTTTCCCTCGGCCCACAGCTGGCCCACTACGTCCCATAGTTCATGGGCAGACATTGAAGTACAATATGAAGCTAAGAGCTGGCAGGGGATTTTCTCTTGAGGAGCTCAAGGTCAGTTGTTTCATTTCTATCAGTAGGAAGATTAGTTCAACGTGCTTTCCCTGTTATATTTAAGTTTCTTTTAGATCTTGACTAAAAGGAGGCAAGAAAGTTAATACGTAGAAAATGTTTTAGTATGTGAATGTTCTTCACTTGAATGTTTTGATACAAGTATGAATGTTTTTTTATATTTAAAAGCTATGCCTCTAGAATTGGAGAGGAGCTATACATTTGTAGTTAGTTTTGGATAAAATCCGTCAATTTCACTTTTGGATCAACTGGACAATTGTTGTAAAAGTGGTAATCCCTGTGAATCTAAAATCTCATCAAATGATATACTTTTGTAGTTTACCCCTTCTCTTTTCTATACCTATCAGGCAGCAGGTATTCCCAAGAAACTTGCCCCGACCATTGGCATTGCTGTTGATCATCGCCGCAGGAACCGTTCCCTGGAGGGTCTCCAGACTAATGTCCAGAGGCTGAAGACATACAAGGCCAAGGTGGTCGTCTTCCCAAGACGTGCTCACAAGTTCAAGGTACAGTTAATATGGTTGACTGAACTTTGGTATGTAGGATTTGCTTGCTATTAGTTTATATTTCAACACCTTTTATGTAACTACTTCGACTGCAGGCTGGTGATTCTGCTCCTGAGGAATTGGCAACAGCCACCCAAGTCCAAGGCTCTTACATGCCTATTGTGCGTGAGAAGCCAACCGTGGAGCTTGTCAAGGTCACAGATGAGATGAAATCATTCAAGGCCTATGCCAAGCTACGTGTGGAGCGCACAAATACACGCCATGTTGGTGCCAGGTTGAAGAGGGCTGCTGAGGCTGAGAAGGAAGAAAAGAAATAGTTAGTTTTTGCCCATGCTGATGAGTGGAATTTTTGTTTTAATTTTTGCTATTTCAGATCCTAAGTTAATTTGCTGGACTTCTTTTGAACCAGTAGTGGTAGTGTTTACAATATCAGTTGAATGTATGGATTTTGATTATTACTCGTTTATACCATTGTCTGGATTTTTTGTGTTCCATCATCCTGGATCCTTGAGGCACCACCCAACTCTTTTGACTGTGTCGTTATTCAATTATTTTAAACTTGATTACTTTTGAGGTTGGTGTAAGTTTCTTTTGACAATGCCTAGGTGGTGGGCATGGCTTGCTGTTGAGTGAATATAATAATACTCCTCGCTGAGTGGTGAATGGTGTTATTTGTGTGGAGATGGGTTTTTATGCATGATCTTAATCTACTTAGCAGTCTAGCACCCAACAAACCATTCTGCTTGTATGCTCACTGTCAAGCTTTTCTTTTGCTGGTTTGACATGAATTGCCTCTATATCTGCTGCGTGGCTTGTTTGCTCAATGGTGTTAATTGCTTTAGATTCCTGTATTTCTGTTCTAGACCTTTAAGCACTTGAAATGTATATTGGAACAGGGAAGATAATGTTGAAACTTGAATCAGATGCTCTGATTCTGGTCTCTATAATTTTGCATCTGTGTATTTTGTCTTCTTGCAGTTTAGTTTTTGGAGACTTGATGATACAGATTTTACAGGGAGAAAGCAATTGAGGAATGTTCCACGACTACATTACCAATGCTTCCGGTTTTGCTGACTTTAGATGCTGTGGTGTGGAAGTCCCCTTTGTATCTTGGTGGGTACAACGTCATTCTTTGTATATTGGCAGAAAATATATTTAAAAACGTTTTAATTTTCAAAAAATATTTTTAATGATTTTTTTAGATATTCTAAATAATTTTTTTTCTTAATTTTTAGACACGCCTAATATAAATACATTTAAAAAGTATAATTTTGTTTTAAAATTTACTAAATATCAAAAATATTAAAAAAAAATACAAAAATTTAATATATTTTTAGTATTTTTATATATTTATTAATTTTTAAAAATATTTTTTCACAAATATTTTATTATTTATATACATCTAAGTAAGGTGCATTCAAAAAATTAAAAAAATTACTTAAAATTTAAAAAATGTTCACTAAAAATAAAAAATTAAAATCTCAATTTTAAAAAATTGAAATTAAACACAAATTATGATGTTTGATATGACGAAAACAAATTATTTAGGAAATATATTTTCTATTTTTGTAAAAATGTTTTCTTAATCAAAATTATAGTTTTCAGAAAATAGTTTTAAGAAAATTTTACTTTTTTATTTTTCGTATTTTAATGTTTTCAATGATTTTTTTTAATATTTTAAGTAATTTTTTTTAAAATTTTTAGACACACTTAACATAAATAAACTTAAAAAATATAATATTTGTAAAAAAAATCTTTAAAAAATACACTAAATACCAAAAAATATCAAAAAAAAAATGAAAATTCAATTTTTTTTTTTCATATTTTTGTGTATTTATTAAAATTTTAAAATATTATTTCATAAATATTTTACTATTTAGATACCTCTAAATAAAATACATCTAAAAAAGTAAAGAAATTACTTAAAATTTAAAAAATATTCACTAAAAATAACAAAATTTAAAAAAATAAAAAAAAAATCAATTTTTAAAAATCAAAATTCAAAAAATTAAAACCAAACATACTAGTATTGTGATCAACACCACTATTAATACAATCCCTAACGGTGGAACGGAGATTTCATTTAGCTGTCAGAGTTGTGTCCTTTCATCCCTCTCCATAAACAGATATTAGTAGTAATAAAGACAGTTAAAAGTAGTGCTCTAAAATAATTACTAATGTGTTGACATTCACTTTTTTTAAATAAAATAAAAAATAAAATAGACACAATAACATTGTGGTAGTGGGTGAGACTCACTGCCACATTATTAGTGATGGTACTAATTAGTAATTTCACTCATTTTCCAACAAATATATGAGTCTAATTTTGTTAACCACATTATAACATCAATTATAACTTATTTTAATGCATATTTTATTAATAAAAAAAGAATATAATTCGAATATATAATACACATTTTAAAAATATCATATGGTATCATATGTGATTAGTTACATTAAGATCTTTCATCTATTTGTAAATATTAACTCATATTTATATGACTTTTATAATTATAGAGTCGATTTGAACTTATTTATAGACAAAGAAGGGTAAATTATAAATACACTTTTTGAGATTTTCTTATATTATAAATTGTCTCTTATAATTTTAGAAATTACATTATGTATCTTAAAATCTCTAATCTTATAACAAATAAGTCATTTTATTAATAAATCATCAAGTTAATTAACAGTTTTTAGTAATGTTATAATTTTATTTCAATTAATAATTTAGATAATTTTATTATTGTATAGATGAACAGTTAAAATTTTTTTTTTTAATTAATTATGTTAAATAAAAAATTTTGACAAAAAAATATTTATAATTTTTCAAACTAAATGAGTAATTGGTATTTTAAATAAACGTGGCCAAGTTTGGCAATTCAAAAATAATCCATCTTTTTATCTTTTTTCTATCACATCACCTCTCTACTTTTCTACACATATTTTTATAAAAAAATAAAAAATACATTTATTTACGTCATCTCAAACAACCCTTAGCCGATAAAGAATAAAGTGATACTCAAGTAAAATGCATCATGAAAGAGAACAATTACAAAAAGTGAAAGAAAGAAGGGGCCAAAGTTGAATTAATCAAAATTTCTGTAAACCCCAAGAAGCTATATAGTATAATTTCTCTCCACCAAACAAAAATCTATGTATTCGATCTGTGTCGTCATGGCGACGAGCCTGCCATGGAATCCTCTACTCCCCTCGAAACCTATACGCCTACATCACCACCACCACCGCCACCACCGCTCTTCCTCCGTACAGGCCTTTAGGCGCAGCGACTTCGATGGTTTCGCGAGGCGCATGGCCTCCGGCGAGGTCTGGAGGGACGTGTGGCGGAGCGCCAACGACGGCTTCGAGCAACTCCTTTATGAGACCAAGAAGACGGCGGAGCGCATCGACCGTCGCTACTCCGTCTCGCGGCGGCTCTCGGCGGTCGCCCAATCCGCCTCCTACCGGGCCAGAGAGATCGACCGCGACTTGGAGATCACGCAGCGTTGGCGGACTTTTACCCTGGATTTCAGTCGGAATTGGCCTAGGGTTTGTTTTACTCTCTCTCTCTCTCTCTCTACCTATGTTTTGATGCTCTTATTTTATCAATTTGATTGTGTATTGAGTTCAGTAAGAATTTTGACATTCTATGTATAGAACTGTGAACCAAGGACTTGTGACAGCCTCTTGGTAGGAGGAAAAGCTAGTATCTGCAAATTAGGGCATGGTTTTCAATTAAATTAGCTAATTAGATTTTATGAAATGTTCAGTGTTCTGAATCCAGCTGTATCTCATAAACTAAACCATGCCAAGCCAAGCCTCAAGTACCATCAAATGAGGTCGGCTACATGAATTTTTCTTCTCAACTACGTTAGCCAACGTTAATCTAAGCCTATCCCGTCCCCTAACCCTCCCCTCTACCGTTATAGCATCGCATCTCTTCACTACTGTCTCTGTTGTGCTCCGTTGAATGTAACCAAATCATCACAATCGATTCTCTCTTAACTTATCTTCTATCAGGACTACTCTTTCCTACCCATTCCTAAATACACTCATTCCTAATTTTGTCTTGTCTAGTCTTAACATACATCTATCTTAGCATCCTCATCTTAGCCACACTCATCTGATTTACATGTTGTTTCTTGCTTGCCCAATACTCTGTCCCATACAACATCACTGGTCTAATAACCATTCTATAGAACTTACCTTTTAGTCTAGTGGGTATTCATTTATCACACAGTACCCCAGACTAGACGCACTCCTCCACTTACAGTATCCCGCCTTAATTCCATGGGTCACATCTGCATCAATCTCCCCTGCTGTTGTGATAATCGACTCTAAATAATGAAAATGTTCACTCTTAGGCAGTTCTTGGTTCTCAATCTTCACTTCTCCTCTGGTTTCATTGTTACTGTTACTAAATTTACACTCCATGTACTTTGTCTTAGTTCTACTTATCCAGAAACCTTTAGATTCAAGAGTTTTTCTCCAAATCTCTAACTTTGTGTTAACTCCTTCTCTAGTCTCATCCACTAGGACGATATGGTCTGTGAAAAGGATACATCATGGCATGTCATCCTAAATATTTCTCGTCAATTCATCAATAACTAAAGCAAAAAGCAAATAGATCCTTGGTGTAGCCCAACAGTAATAGGAAATTCATTTGTCTCTCCAGTAGGCAATCTAATAGTGGTCACCATCCCTTCATACATGTCCCTAATCACATCAATGTAATCTTTTGTCACCCTTTTCTTCTCTAACACTCACCATATTCTATCTCAGGGCACTCTATCATATGTTTTCTCAAGGTCGATAAATACCATATGAATGTCTCTTTTATTTTCTCTATATTTTTCTATTACTCTCCTCAAAAGATAAATCGCTTCCATTATTGACTTGTCGGGCATAAATCCAAGTTGATTTTCTGACATCTTTGTTATATCTTCCAATCGGCGTTCCATCACCCTCTCCCACACTTTCATTATATGACACATTACCTTAATTCCTCTATAGTTGTTGCAATTCTGGATATCTCTTTTATTCTTATATATTGACGCTAAAATACTCTTCTTCCACTCATCTAGCATATTCCTAGTCAACAAAATTTTGCTAAACAGCCTAGTCAACCAAGCAACCCTTTTTTTACCCAAGCACTTCCAAGCTTCAATAGGGATATCATCTAGTCCTAAAGCCTTATTTGATTTCATCTTCTTAAGTGTAATCTCCACTTCAAAGTTCTTAATCCTGCGATAAAACCTATAGTCTTGGTTTATCGTATTACTGGCCATTTCTTCCCCTATTGTCATACCTCCATGTTCATCATTTAATAGTTTCTCAAAATAGTTTTTCCATTTTTTCTTAATCTCTTCATCCTTCACCAATACCTTGGAATCCTCACTCTTGATGCACTTAACTTGATTAAAATCTCTTGTTTTCCTCTTTCGCATTTTAGCAAGTTTGTATACCCTCTTCTCTCCTCCTTTACTGTATAGTCTAATATATAGGTCATCATAAGCTTTCAACTTCGCCTCTTTCACTACTTTTTTGACCTCCTTATTAGCCAATCTATAACTCTTAAGATTTTCCTCAATTTTATCCTTCTGTCACTTTTTAAAGCACTATTTTTTTGCCTTAACTACCGCTTAAACCTCTTCTCTCCACCACCTAGTTTCCCTAGAGTTGGGTCCCGTCCATTTCGACTCTCCAACCACTTCTCCTGAGATTCTCTTCATACAATTGGCTATCGAGTTCCACATAGTGTTAGCATCATCTTCCAAGTCCCAAGTACCTTCCTTATCCATTCTATTCTTAAATATTTCTAGTTTATCCCCTTTTAGGTCCCACCATCTCATCCTACGACGCTCACCATCCTCCTAGCTTGGTATTTCCCTCTAGAGCATAAATCTAGTACCAAAATCCTATATTGAGAGATCAGGCTCTCTCCAGGAATCACTTTAGAATCATTGTATTTTAGGCGGTCCACTTTTCTCACTAAGAAGTAATCTATTTGGCTCTTAACTGACCCACTCTTAAAAGTTATCAAATGCTTCTCTCTCTTCTTATACATAGTATTAGCCACCACCAGGTCAGAAGCCAACGCAAAATCTAAGATACTCTCTCCAACCTCATTTCTGTCACCAAAACCGTATCCACCATGCACTATTTCATAGCCTAATTTATCTATGCCTACATGGCCATTAAAATCTTGACCTATAACCAGATTCTCTTCTACGCGTATCTCCTATAAGATCTCATCCATTTATTCTCAAAAATCCCTCTTAGTCTGATTATCTAATCTTACTTGAGGGGCGTATGCACTAATAACCAGTGTTTTAAAAAGCTCTAGGTGCATCGAAGTGCCAAGGTCACTTGGAGCCTAAGCGCGAGGCAAGGCGCGCGTCTCACCAAAGCGAGGCGCAAGTTATAAAAGTTAAGCAAAATATTAATATAGTACAATTTTCAACATAAGTAAATATTTAATATGTATATTATTAATTTTTTTACTAAGAGGAGAAGAGAAGAAGAAAAAAAATAATTAATTTTTTTAATATATATATTATTTTATTTATTTATTATATTTTTTAAATAATGTGTTTCAATTAATTTTTTTATTTTTATTTTATATACATGTGTTTATTTTTTTTATTACTATGTATAAATATATATTATATTTTATATATTATCTATACTTATATTATATATTATATAATAGGTATTCTAGGTATTATATAATATTATATATATATATGAATTAATTATATTTTATATATTAGTTATAAGTATATTATATATTAAATAATAGGTATTTTATATATATATGAATCAAGAAGATAAAAGAGGAAGAGCCAGAAGCGAGAAGATAAAGAGAGAGACAGAAGCGAGCAAGAGAGAGAGAGAGAGAGAGAGAGAGAGATCGTGAGCGAGAGAGCGATCGTGGCCCTTCGTCGTTGTCTTCTTCTTCTCCACTAGGTTTTTTTTTTTTTTTTTTTTTTTTTTTCTTTTCTTCCCTGCTCTTTTGACTCACGTTTTGATCATTTGATATTGTAAATAAAAATTTATTCCATATGGGTATTCACACCAAAACCAGATGGGCTGTAGCAGTAGAATAAATGCAAAGCGCCAAAAGCGCACGCCTCGAGCCTCTGAAAAAAGCGCACGCCTCGAGCCTTAGTTGTGCCTCCTCTATGTTGCCGCACCTCGCTATGCATGAGGCGCGGAGTTGCGCCTCGCCTCGCCTTGAGCTTAGGCTCGCGCTTAGGCGCACTTTTCAAAACACTACTAATAACGTTCACTATATTCCCTCAAATAACTAGTTTAACTAACATAATCCTATCCCCTTTCCTAATGACCGCCACTATATTCACCACAAGACCCTTGGCATTTAAGATTTCTACCTCATTCCTGCGTCTATCTTTACCACTATAATACAGTTTAAAACCGGTATCGTCAATTTCCCTAGCTTTCTCACCCGTCTACTTAGTTTCTTGTATGCAAGTTATACTAACTCTCTTCCTAATCAGAGCATCTACCAACTCCATCGTCTTACCAGTTAAGGTTCCTATATTCCAAATGGCTACCCTAAACCTATAGTCTTGGACTAGCTTCTTTACCTGTGCTCGTCCAGAAAAACGCGAGAATCTTTACCCATTTTTCACTGCACCTAGGCGTCGATGCGGCGCCCTTTGCTCACTTTTCGAAACACTCGGAGGCAGGTGCAACGCGTCACTTGAGGGTAACGACTTAGCATTTAAACGATTCAAAGTAGGATTCATTGTCACAAGGGATCCGAGCAGCTTTTTTACGTATTGGCTGTCAGCTATCTAACACACAACCCTCCTCCTTAACCCGGGCTTGGGACTGGCGGAGCTGTATCTCATATGTTGCTAAAATTATTGGTGCTTTTCTACGGTCAATTATGAAAGAGTTTCTGTTAATTTAACGAAAGAAGCATTAAGATTGGTTGTATTGTTTAGGAATTTTGCCAAATTTTAACCCCAAATCCTATCTTTACTTGGTTCACATAACCCTAAACCTTGGAAATTCGACTCATGCCACCAATAGCTTCAATAATGTAACATGGGTTTGAGGTCTTATTAACAACACTGGAAATCTGACTCATTATCATCCTCTTGTCAAAAAAAACATCAAGATTATTCTAGTTATTTTATTTTATTTTAATTTTTTTTATCCACACACACACACACACACACATCTATATATATAGGATTCATGGTTTGGCTCTTGAGGTTTATCAAGGCCAAAAACTAAAGAAATAGTCTGATAGAATTACTTAGGATAGTTTTCAAAAGAAGATCTGAGAAACTTTTTGAATGATGAGATCATTCCTAGTATTTAAAAATAAAAATAAAAGCAAAAAGATTCCCTGTTACTAAGGTAAATAAACTTGAAATTGTTCCGATGGTGATTTTAGATGTTTTTGTCTTGTTAATTAAATCAGTTACTAAATGCATCCTTGGAATTCGCTGAAGTGTTGATGTTTATAGCAGGAAGGGCTTTCGTGAGAGATATACTTGTTGATATATACTTCTGAACTTTTAATGTTCTAGACATTTTAAACCCTAGGATCTTTATACATATACTACATGAAGATTAATTGTTAGGAGGGCTATCAAGGATTGAACTTTGGAAGGGGAACCGGTTCCATAACTTGTGTCTACATGGGCTTTCTTTGCCATGTAATGTGGCCATTATCAAATATTGACACATTTCCTACTCATCATGTTGAGATCACCTGGGGTTCCCTCTATGTCAACTGCATGAGGTGACGTGACACAAGAATCACACAACGTACATTTTTCTCGCTAGCTTCCCTCTTAGGTCGGTCCATATTGCTTTTGAGTGAGACTAACAAACATGGTGCCTTAGCCTTTGACCTAGTTGGTCAGGAATAATATATAGAAAACACTTCTTATAAGCTTGTTATAATGTGCTTGCCCTTATTTCCCCCTCTCCGAGCTTTTTGTAGTGTGTCCTTATCTATCTCCCCTTCCTTGGCTGACTGAGCCTTCAATTTCAAGTTCTCTTTTTTTTTGCGTAATAATAACTTCGTTTGGAACATCCTCGTCTTGCATGAATGTCTCTACACCTAAGCATGTTCTTCTTCGTCTTGTGATTCCTTCTCTAGAATGGCACCACATTATCTCACACCATGCCAGATGGGAACAAAGGCGTAAGCACCCTCTCGTGGTTGGTTCATTGATCATGGCCAAGGTTACAGCGGTTCTTGATCGCCAGTGCTTGATGGCGATGTGATTCTTGATTCTTGGGTGTAAAAGGCAGTAGTGTAACGGTTCTTGATACGGAACCGTGAATTTTTTTATTTTTCGCACAATTTGAAAAAAACTTACCGATACACATATTTTTTTTTCATGATCATATTTATTGGGTTAAAAATAAATATTGATCAATTTTTGTAAATTTTTAAGTATGATCCAATATATTTCATATTTTTAAATCACTATAAAACTGAGTTTTTTACATTTTATTTTAATAATTAATGACTTTATATTATACAAAAAATCAATCATTAACTTATATAATATAAGATAAACAATGACAAAAGTATGAGAATAAATAAGAGCTTAAATATATATATATATATATACATATTTTAACTAAGCTAAATAGCTAATGACCACACTTATTATTATTATCATTATTTTCAAACAATATATAGATAGACACACACAAACAAAATGGTTGAGTGATAGCAGTTGAATAGAATAACATAGGTCTTACAGCTTCAACAAATCAATAACATGTTCTTCATCTTCCCTCTTCTCTCTCTATCTCTTGCTCCTCCATTTTCTCTCTTTATCTTCCCTCTTCTCTCTATCCCTCTTCCTCCCATTTTCAGCTTTTTTTTGTGTAATTTTTCGAAAGAAACAGTTTGAAACCGTTACGACCGCTATGGCAGTCACTACGGCCGACACACCTGTGAATCTCAATCACACTGCTTGCGGGTATAGTGGTGGCGGTAACCGCCAAAAACACCGTTAACGTAGCAGTTCTTGCTTTTTAAAACCTTGATCATGGCATCTAGTGTTACCTATGTTGGTTGTTAGAATTTAAGGTTCACCAAGTTGCTCGTCTTACTCTCCCTTAAGGGATTTGTACTTGACCAATCTTAGAGAAAGAACACCAAGATCATGTATTATACTGTGTTCATTTTCCTACATATTTTGTGACATTTGGCTCCATTATTAGTTGAGTTGAGATCGCTCCACTAGTAGGATGTTAAACTTAGTAGAGGCCACTTGTCTCTTGCACTTGGTCGATCACAATCTCCACTAGTAGGATGTTAAACTATCATGTGCTCTATACTCTTCTGAATCTAAGGAGTATGTTCCATGTTCTTTATGACCTTTGGCTCCACTGGCAAAGGATCACCTATTTCTTGTACTTGCTTGGCTTTGTGCCCTTGACTTGTGTGGTGAGTTGGTCTCCATGGCCTAACCACCTGTATAAATAGTAAGCTTTCTCCGTCTCTAGGCAAGCAATCACCTTCTTTTGGTTAGAAGCTTTGGTTCATCTTTTCTATACCCCCATTGGCCGTCTCTCTCTCTCTCTTAGGCCGCCTTAGCTTTCACCCAACCCACTTCTAGTGGTTTGGTGCCTCCTAGCTGTCTACAATAATTATACTTTTATTCATACTTTGGTTGGTACTTTATCCTACTCCAATCTTTTGTCTCTAGGCAATTCTTTTTTCTTTCTATTTTATAAATTTGGCAACCTAGATTAGTTGTATTGCTTTGTTATTTGTTGGTGCTAGAAGATGAATTGTTGTTTTTTGTGTTGCTGAAAGAGAAGTTTTATTAATTGTCTGATTTTCTTTTTTTTTTTTCTCTGTTCTTGCAGTACAGGAAGCAACTTAATGACCTTTCGAACACTCCTATTGGAAAAAGTTTTGCTGTGAGTATCACCCAATTTCATGTTGCATGCTGTGCACTTCTTGATTGAACTATGTGGCATGATGTTGTTCATCATGTCTAATGAACTTTTTGTTAGGTCAAAGTTAATAGAGAACAATAGGTCCATCCAATAGTTTGGATTAGATTTCTAATCTATTCTGGCTGCTATATTGAGAATTTGAGTTTGATTGAATCAGCAAGTGTGATATATAATATTAATTATGTAAATATTAGTCAAAGGGAGCACCTATTCCACAGTGAGTATATTAAGTGGGGAATAGACAAGGCAATGATTTTATTTTTGTTTTTGAAACTAATACTGGTAGCCTAATATTCATGAATTACATTTAAGTATTTCAATTTTCATATATTGTAGTCTCTGGCTGTGCAATTTTCTGTTAGCTCACTTTGTATTTATTTATATGTGTAGACAATATTCTTCATCTGGTTTGCACTATCTGGATGGCTGTTTCGGTTCTTGATATTAGCAACGTGGATACTGCCATTTGCGGGTCCTCTTCTCATTGGAACAGTTGCCAATAATTTAGTCATTAAGGTAAAAACAAGTTGCCATTACTTCTCATAGACATTTGTGTTTTTGTATTGATAAATTATTGTTGTCTTAATTTTGTTGATTTGCAACTGTACTGGTAATAATGTGATGTACCATCTCATATTACACATGGGGCAATTGGATATAAGCTTAAGTCCTCTTTCAGCATTCAATAAATCAACTCTGGCTTGTCTTTGGTTTTGCCTCATAACACATCCAAATATTCCTCCGTCCTTGGCTTCAGCTAGGATTCACTTTTTTTTAAGAACTGTGACATGCCCACTCTTCGTTAGAAATTTTTGTCAGACATGTTGATTGTATTTGTGCCCCTCTCCTATACTTCTTGTTAGTTGCATTTTGTTGGTGACGGTCTCACATGTTTGTAGCCAGTTTAGTGAAATACATTATAATTCTCACAGGCCGCAGCTGGCTTGCTCTAAATTCACTGACAACTCTTCTACAATGCTTTCTAGTAATATTGGTTCCTCAATTGAACTTATGGAGCGCACACACTTTCTCATAAATTACTTACTATATCCAGTGAGATATTAATACTAGTACTCATAATATGTGTTCAAATGTGTGGGTTTTGAGAGATTAAGTGAAGCCATTGTGGCCATGGAAAAATCTACATAACCGAACTGTTTGGCATATTGTTTTAATTGATTTGAGCAGGGAGCTTGTCCGGCTTGCAAGAGGCAGTTTGTGGGTTTAAAGAGCCAAATAGTTCGCTGCACGGGTTGTGGAAATATTGTATGGCAACCACAAGGAGATTTATTCTCGAGAGGTCGTGGAGGCAGTAATCCATCTTCCTCAAAGTCTGAACCTGAAATAATTGACATTGACTTTGAGGAGAAATGAGTAGAGAGCTGGTGACGTGGATTCAAAAAGGCGCAGAGGACAGGAGACAGATGAGAATGGAAGAGTCGTCTCATAACTTACACGTGAGTTTGGACTCATGTTTTATGTTTTTGTGTATATTAGTTCTCTTGTATTCAGAGTGTTTGTAGGAATTAAATGTGTTAAATTTGTATACTATCTTCGCCTTTACCCGCAAAGTTGACAAATAAGAACCACAGCCAAAACTGTCATACTCAAATTTTCTGCTATTGCTGGGCTGTTATTTCAGTGTACAGGTTGATGTGGAGTAGTTCTAAGAAATGCTGCTTTTAGTTGTATTTTATTTGAAGAATCTAATTTCATTCAACTTCCCCACCATACACCTATGTGAAGATTTTTTTTATTTTTATTTTTATAAAGACCCGAAATATAGTTTATATCTACTCTTCTTTTAAAGATATGGGGAAGGGGGAGTCATTAATGGATAGGGGGAGAGTGAACCTGTGACCGGTGATCAATGGTATGCATAGAAGGGGAGGGTTTAACGAAGCTCCTTCACAGATTGCATTGGATTATGATGTGAAGAAATGTTTTAGATGCTAAATTGTAGTACTCTCTCTCTCTCTCTCTCTCTCTCTCTCTCTCTCTCTCTCTCTCTTCCTTTTCGTAATGAAAATGATGGATTGGTGTTATATATTAACAAAGATTAAATGAAGGATAGAAGGCATACTAAATGAAAGTAAAATGAGTTTGCATCAGCATGGCTTTTATTATAAAATTACTTTTAGTTTTTCATTTTAATTATCAGTTGTTAGTTTGTTTTAACTTTGGGGTTACTTGTGGTTTTATTACAATTTTTTATTTATAGTTTATATCTTAAATAAGTTAGGTTATCTATATATTAGGAAAGATATATTTTAGCTTTCCATATTATCATTTTTAGCTTATTTTTAGTTTTTCATTTTAATTATCAGTTTTTAGTTTGTTTTAACTCTTGGGTTACTTGTAGTTTTATTACAATTTTTTATTTATGGTTTTTATCTTAAATAAGTCAGATTATCTATAAATTAGGAAAAATATATTTTAGCTTTCGATATCATCATTTTTTTAGTTTATTGATGTAACAATTTAGATAGTGGTTCAAAAGTTGATAATAAAAAAAGGTAACAAATAAAAGTAATTCTCTCTTTAATTTTTAGTAATTAATTTTTGTAATTTGCTTGTGTCATTATTTTTGCTGCATAAAATATTCTTACACAAATTTTTAAAACAAAAAAAAATATATTATATATATGAAAAATTACAATCAGAATCTCATCTAATGAGTAAATATTAAATATAACGATAATATTATGTGATTAATTTTATTTTTGATTTATGATTTATGATTTATTTTACCTAAGAGCATCTTTAATCTTTTACCAAATCCTTAATCAAATTTATAAAATAATATCCAATCAATTTATCAAACTTATATTAATCAAGTTTTTTGAAAAGTTTCATCAAATGAAAAATAAATTGAATCTTTTATCAAACTTCAACAACTATTTTTTTATTTAAATTTAATAAAATTGTTAAAAGATAAAATATTAGAGACAATTTTTTTTAAATCTGAATTGATTAAATAATGTTTTTGAGATATATTAGGTGTATTTTTTTAGAAAATAAAAATGATTTTTACTAGTTCTAGAAATTATTGAAAAAAAAAAAAAAAAAAAGTTGGGAGATGGTGTACAGACGTACGAGTGAGACAGCGGGAAAGGTGGCAGTTGCCATGGGGCGAAGGCAAAGTGAATTAGGTGACCCGCAACCAAACACCAGTAGCACGAAAAATTATTTGGTGATTTCAAAATATTTTATATTTTTTATTAATTATTATAAATTATATTTTTTAATTAAATAATTATAAATTTCATCCTCTTTACTAATTATAATCTCCGTAAAACACCACATAATGCACTTCAAAACAATCCATAATTACTCCAGTAGCAGAGCAGAGTAGAGGTTTTATTGCTTCACATTTCAGGAAACAAATAACCTACATACTCCATAAATAAATATTATAAAAAAAAATTAAACTAGTCTCTTCGGGAGCACCACCCACCAGCGCTTCACTCTCTCTCTCTCTCTCTCTCTCTCTCTCGATTCTTTTACTCTACATACACATAACACGTAAAACCTAGGTAGGCGAGGCGTGAATTGATCTGGATCGATTTCCTTGGGGATGGGCGATTCGAAGTCGAACTCGAACTCGAACTCGAACTCAGATAGAGCAGTCGGCGAAGAAGTTTCGAGACTGATCGATTCGGCCAAGGAGTTACAGGACTCAGCTTCTTCGTTGATTTCAAGAACGACTCGCGAAGACGAAGCCCTGCGACAGCGAGCCCTCGCTCTTGATACCGGTATTCGCACCCTCCGCTGTTCTATTTCCTCCTTAGTCCGTAATGGCAATTTGGATCCCAAAGAGGCCGACAAAGTAACAACTACTCCAAATCTCATTCTCTATCTCTTTCTCTTTCTCTTTCTCTTTCTCTTGCTCTTGCTTTCTATAGAATACAAGTTTTTTTTTTTATTATTGAGATTTTGGATGATATACTCACACTACAGTTTCCTTTCTGTTTCTCTAGTTGGAAGAAGAATTATACAGATCTAGCTACATATTGAGTGAAGGAGATGCGGCCGCTTTTATTCCCAGGAAATCTCATGGTGCCTTTCTGTGTTGTGTTTACTCATTTCATTTATCTATCTATTTTTTATTTTATTTTTATTATTATTATTATCATCTTTTTTATGAATGGGGTTTTTGTTAGTTGCATTCGAAAGATGTGATGATTAACTTGCTATTGATTGACGGCAGGACGGTTCTTGAGTATGTTTCTCGGTCCAATTAATGTCCGTGCCACTAGGAAGGATGTTCAATTGAAAGTGAAAGAGGAGTACAATAGCTTCAGGGTATGCTGCCCTACCTTTTCTAGCTCATTTTTTTCTTTTCTGCTTGGAAATATTGACATTATATTAAGTTATTTGGTGGATTTTCTTCCCCCGAGTGATGATTTCATTGCAACAAATGGAGCCTTGTTGATACTTTCTTTCTTTCTTTCTTTTTTAATATATTTTTTTAACGTGCCCTGTGGATGGATGATCTACAAACCATTTGGAGCGTCCATATCATTTGCTCGGGTTTTTAACTTCCAATTTTTTAAGTCACTTTTAATTTTGTTTTGGATTTTGTCAAGTATAGGTAAATGACTCCTGTTAAGTCTGGCAAGTCAGGCCATACTCCATCAATAGTGAGTGCAGTTGATTCAAAGCTGAAATGAAACACAAAAGTATATTGGGGAATTGCTCTATCTGCTTAAGGGGCTTTGTAACCCCAAGTCAATATTTGTGTTAAGTCACATGGTGCAGAGTACATGAACGGGTTGGTTTGCTTAGGGCTCTCTGGGTTGATACTTGATGAATTGGAGGAAATGAGAATCGTTAAATGCCTGTCATTTCTGTGAATAAAGGGGGGGTTGTAAAGATATTCTGATTTTGACATCGGAGGGGTTATTAGTGGCAATTGAGTGCTCCATTACAACAGTAAGCACCAATGAAGATTTTGCAAAGATTTTTTTTTTTTAAAATAAAAAAAAATTTGAAAATGCGAAGGGATCTCAACAGAACCATATGTATGGGTTATGAAATGAATTTAAATCTTTTTATGTTTCTTGGTATTTTATATCAAGGGTCTAAAGAGGAAATTGGGAACCCTTTTGAGGTTAATAAAAGCATAGGGTCTTGAAAAAAAAGTAATGTGATGTTGTAGAATTTGAAGGGAATTAAGGCTTTGTTATTAGAATCATACGATTTACGATTAGAATCGTATGATTCAATTTGATTAAGTGGGTAATCGATGTGAACAGGTTGCGTGAATCGTGAATCGTAATTTACCCTTAATAATTTTACTTATAATTTACCCTTAAGAGGTGTCAGTGTAATTTACCCTTAATAATTTTACTCGTAGGAAAAATAAGCACACTCATTATTCTTTGGCCATCAGTGTGCTAAATGTAAATGATTTATGTTGGGGTGATTTTTTTCTGATACATATTGTTTTTACCTAAAGAAAAAGATATGCAATTGTAAATGTTCTTCCCTTACCCCATGTCGTGGAATAATGATTGAGGCTGTTAGATTTGTTTTCGTATGGGTGTTTCTGAGATATATCTTTGATGTTTCATTGGCTACTGGTGGTCAAAAGCCTCGGGCATTAGAAGAGAAATATAGTGGACCTTTTCTTCTGCCATCTGGCGGTATTCTTGATAGTGAATGAACCAAGGAATGACTGAATGTGTTTTATTAACAATGTGAGAGGTTTGTTAATTGTTATACACGGAGGATGCTTCTGTGCTTATCTGACTGTTGTTTCTACATTGTGTATATTTTGATTCTATCTACTCTCAGTATGCAATCAAGCAATTCCTTAAACCATCTCTTAATAACTTTCATTTTGTTGTAATATAATTGTTCTCATAATTTTTTATGCCATCGTGGACAGGATAGAACTGCGTTTCTGTTTCTTTTTTTCCCCATCACTGCTACTTGTGTTAAGGACATGGATATGGGGCGGGTGCTTACCTGCATTGCCAGTTCAGCTTTACCAGGTACTTATGTGGAAACAAGTCTTTGTAACTCCTCTTCTTCATCTTCTTCTTATGATTTTTTTATTTTTATTATTGTATTTTGCTGTTGTTTTTGTTTCGAACCATACTAAGCATGGCTTTTTCAAGCCTAGTTATTATATCTCTACACAAGTTTGGCTTTGCGAGAGAACATTCTCAGAGTGAATGGAAGTGATATTCGCCCATGGTAATTGGATATGATTTTTTATGCATTTAGTTGCTCAGATGGTTATGTTCTTATCCTTCACCAGGTCAATTATTTTGATTGAGAATGTGTTTCTTTTAATTTATCATAGAGCTAGACGTTAGTAATTTTCATTTCCTGTACTGTACCTTTCAGGGAGAAAAGGGACTTTACAATTTTACAGGCAATGAATTTTTGAAATAAAATAGAGTTAGTGCCAGAAGAATCATTTTGTAACTTCCATGCGTAAAGATAGTATGATATTACAGTAAATGAATTCCATTTACTCTGTAGTCCAAGATTCACTGCGATTACAACTAGAATAGTGAGGGCAGAGTGTATGAGAAAAAATGTGGTTGTCAATAACAAAAGAATAGAGGATATGGTTCTAGATGGAGCTGTATGTTGTAAAAGAATTCATCTAGTTGACTTTAACTAGAGGGATTAAACTTTGTTGAATTGCATATTTCTGGTGGTCTCTTGTTCTCTTATATTGATACTTACGTGCCACTACATTCGAATTCCAGGAATATGTTGAATATAGTTTTAACTTATGTCATGCTCTTTTATTCAACTGGTCCCTCATTACATTAACTTAATTTGCCAAGTTGCTTCATGACTTAGATGACAATGTGAAAATGCAGTGGATTTCTTTGTGATTCTCATCTGCCCCATCCTTGATTAATAGACAACCACAGGACATCTTAATTCATGACACTTGTGTTATTGTAGGTGGATATACCATCACTACTTTGCTATGGCTATGGCACTTATCAGTCTCACTTGGGAGATAGAAAGGGAACCTGATTGTGCCCAGAAGCAGGTTACTATATTTGAATTGTATATTGAAATTTAGTTTGCTTCTTTATTTATTGAGACTGTACATGTATTGTGCAGAGAGGGGTACAACTGTTCCTGAAATGGGCCATCATGCAAGGTGTTGCAATGCTTCTACAAAATAGATATCAACGGCAAAGACTCTACACACGTATTGCACTGGGCAAGGTGCAACTAGGGAAAACCTTTTTATTTTCTTCTTTTCTTCCTGTCCATGCTCTTTTTGAAGCATTGACTTCTTGCATGGTTTGCTGAAATTTAATGAGTTCTTTTGCTTGTGCTGGTGGAAATAACCATGCATATCAATCTTAGCTGATGCACGTTAGTTTTTTTATAACCCACCAAAATGCCAATGGAACTTCATTTTGGTGGGCATTATCAGAAATTTTTAGGTTGCTGATGTTTTTTCTCTAAATGTCTGGCGAGGCTCTTACCTTTTGATCCTTTTGCTGGTCATAGGCTAGGAGAATGGATGTTGTTTGGGGAGAAACTGCTGGAGTCGAAGGTCAACTGTGGCTGTTGGCACCCATTCTATTCATATTGCAGGTGATTCAAGCTATACAAATGACTGTCTTGGGGATCATGGCCACGATGATTGTATTAATATATGCTTTGTGCTTCTAGTCATTTTGAATCAAGCATGAAATTGATCTGAATCAAGATTATTGAATTGACAAATATTTTTCCCACAATAACTTACCGAACTTTTTTTCTACGGAAAGGAATTTATTTCATTAAATATCATACCCGTCATTACAGACAAACATAAATAAGTGTTTTCTTTCATTTCTTGCAGAAGTTGTAGTCATATTATTAATCTCTTTCTGTTTTCCATCTGAGAATTTTGTAGTTTTGTGTATCAAGTTTCTTCTTTTCATAACCTTCTCTCTCTCTCTTTGTAAATTTCTTGGCCCACTCGTCGCTATGTAGTTCGTGGAACAACTAGTGTACATATCAAGATATTAGAAAGAAGAGGTATTATGCTCTCCAAAAGGAAATAATCCATAAATCTTTGCATGATGATCATTAGTAGCTCAATCTTTTGCTGGAAAAGACAATGAAGTACTTCAAAAGAAAATTACTAACGGCCTGCCATCAATGTCATTAACTATGGCTTCTCAAGGCTCAAGGCCTTGCATTTGCTCAATAGTTGTACAAGATATTTTCTTCAGTAGTAGTCCTCCGAAATACCAAATATTTTCTTCAGTAGTAGGCCTTGGAAATCAATTGTTCTCTTTCATTTGTTACAAATCCAATTAAAGAATTACCTAAAGACTGAGCCAAATCAAAGTTACCATTATTTGTGTGTACACTGATTTCAGGGTTTTGAAGCATATGTCGGAATGTTGCTACTTAAAACTGCACTGGTTGGTGTTGTTTCAGAGTGGCAGGTAAGAACTGTCTTATAGTATTAAGCAGACCCGCTGGAGTTCTATTTTCATGGCTTTTATTTTTGTGACGTGCTTGAGCTTTCCAGGTTAAATTCTTAATTACATCTCAGTATATATGCTCAAGTAATTTACTGTCATGTAGCACTAAATGGATTGCCTAACTTGATTTGGCAGGTGACCACTTGTGGGATCCTTCTGATTATCATGGCAGCTGGGAATTTTGCAAACACAGTAGAAACACTTTTGGCAAAATCTCGGTTTAAAGCAAAAATGAAGAAAAGTAAAAGTAAGCTAGAACTAAATCCACAATCCCATTCTTAAGAATTTGTGAATGGAGATTCTTTTGCTCACTGAGTTGAGGATATGAGAACAGGAATTAGGACATGAAAATTTTCTTTCTCAACCCATTCTTACTTGTGACAACTTTTTCACCTTTATACTTGTAGACCATCAATGCTGTTTGTGAGTGCGACCTTTGATTGCGTACAATTGAGCTGTAGGTTGGTTGTTAAAGTTTGAACTAAAAGGTCAATCATACATCCTGTGACAGTTATGCTTGATGTTTTCATGCATAGCTTCGATTTTTATTTTTTATTTTTGTCATTTTGGTGATGTGTAATTTGTCTTGGATGTTGAGGTGTGTGATACTAACATTTTGGCACATAACATTATCATTTTCTATTTTAGTGTACAAATGTTAAAACAGATTATACCATTACTCTTTTTGAGTGCTTTACTTTACTGTCTTCTGTCTCATTTTGGAGGACCATTTACGGTGTGTTTGGTTTGAAAATTTGAGAAAGAATTTGGAAAAAGAAATGGAAAAGGTAAGTGAAATGTGAATAAAATATATTTATATTTTATTTAGTTTTACATATTTTTTTCTTTTCTTTTTTCAAATTCATTTCCAAATCTCCTAACCAAACATAGCATTAGGGTTACAAAATCAGTGTGAACATTGTACTTTCTTTGTAGTGTTGCAATTGTTTTTTGAACTTTTTATCTGTTTGAGTCTTGTGGTACTTATTCATGTACTAGAAACTGTGGTAAACCATTGTAGCCCACACCCTCCAAAAGATAATTTTGGAGATTGAGCAGGAATGAAACTATTCAAGTTATACCCTTCCGTTTCACAATGGTACGAGTAGCTTAAATATGGGTGTAAAGACATCACAAAGTTTCACTTTCCTGTCATAAAAGCTCTATTCTTTTCGTAAATTTCTGGAGAAAATGACGAGATTAGCCTGATTTGTTGTAGATGTGTACATTAGGATTATGTTTGTTTGGGTGGATTAGAGTAGATGTTATCAACATTTTTATAACTGTTCGTTGCATGATTATTATTATTTTTGAATCAGTGGTGTTATATGCATTAATTAGTATATTAACTATTGTACTAACACTAATTATGACATTATTATTGACTTTACTTATTATTCAAATTATAAATATTAAAAAAATTTTAAATTATGTCACATCATCAATTGGTATATTAATTAATACGCTAATTGGTGCATATAACATTATTCTTTTTAGATTGTGTATCCTAATCTATGTTTGAATGCACCCCAAATTATGAGGGATTGACAAAGATCTTATCAATTTTATAATTTAGTCTATTAGCTTGAATCTCTTCCTATTTTTTATCCCAACCCAATCGTCATGTTTTAGTTGCCAATTAAAATAGTCATGTCTTAGTAGCCAATTAATTTAGACCTAATTTTCTTAATCAAAAGGTAATATATTTTGTTGAATTATTAATCCAATTATAAGGTTATGTCGATCCAAACAACCATGGCCTTGTTTGTAATGTAATCCACATTGTACTTGTATAAAAAATTTTGCAACATGCATTGAATTATTTGATTCTCTTTTATTTCAATGAAATTTTGTTTCTCTTACAAGTTGCTGTCGCCCTAAGAAATGGCTTGAAAATATAAATAAAAAAGAGCGAAAATGAAACACCACTGCAGGAAAATGGTTAATTTGACTCACTGCAGCACTGCTCAATCAAGTTTCTGAAACAACTCTGCTTTCAAAATTTGTTACCAATTAATAGGATTCCCATGCTGGCTGCTTTGATGTTGCCTCAAGAATGGGCAGGGTGAGAGCTAAATCACCAGAGTTGAACCCATGTTTCTCCAGGAGTTCCTTGATTAGATCACCTACCGCGTAAGAAACACAAGAGGCCATAAACCCGATGATAACATAGTACATTACTGTTTTTATATAAGCCTTCAGTGGCCTCTGAATGTATGCCTTTCCGGTAGCAAGTATAGTGACGCAGAGAAGAGAAGCTACGGCAACTGCAATGAGTTTGAAATCTCTGTTGTTACTCTCGCGAAATGAGAAGCCGTATATGACAGGTGGCAGTAAGCCAAAAATGAGAAATGATAAGATGGCGACCGTTGCATGAAGGAAGAAATTTTCTCTCCGGCCCAGTAGTTCTTGGTACTTGTCTAGTCTCTCAGTTACTCGATGGGAAGAAACACCCTCGTAATGGTCATTTTTCAACTCCCACAGCTGTAAGATTACATGTAAGTTCAAGATGGAAGTAACATGGATATAGGTTAAAATAAACAGATTCTATGGACATATCATGGTTCAAGTTACTACTTTTACCAAGACACATCATCACTACTAGGGTTCCAATCCAACTATGTTTTTCTCTATATTATCTGCTATAACGTTACCTGTACAGTGAGGAACAAAAACAATAATAAGATCATTTGAGAGAACCAAAAATTACTAGTCCTGTTACATGCTATGTTACATGGACTCGAGACATCTGGATGTCGAGTGTGGATACATATCTAGATGTTGGACGCATCAAAAGCTTGTTTGGCATCCCCTAAATAAGTGTACTTATTTGAATCATATTACCTCTCTACTTTCCTACACATCAAATTTAAGGATATGTCGACTTGGAAAAAGAACATGAATTAATCCTAATTTTTGCAAAACTCACCTAATTTCCAATCATCTTGACAAAAGCATTTCTACAAGAACCTAATTTTTTATTTGACAAGTGCGACTACTATGATTTTTGGAATGACTACTACATTTATTGATTGCAACATTGGCAAAAGCACGAGAAAAACTCACATTATGACCAATGATGAATAGTCCACCAATCAGATTAGCCAATCCCAAAGCCAAAATATTTGCTGCAATAATAGAAGACAAATATTAATCACCAAGATATATGCATATTTCACAGACCCAAAGAAAATAAACAGTTACAGAACAACATATAAGCACAAGAAAGGAAAATTTTAAAACAATTTTTGCAATACAAAGGCAACAACCCTAGAAAGGATGTCGTGGTAATCCCATATGAAACAAGAGCACCATGTCATATCATCAATACAGAAGGAGATCAGTAAAAAGTGTCTTGATTCAGATGCTTGCTAATTTCAGCAAATTTTTTTTTTTTTTAACTTTTATTTTAAAGATTTCAGAAAAAGATGCACATTACGTTAGGAACAGGTGTCTGAACAGAGAATACCAATTTTCAGCTCGGTGATTTTTCAAATTGCTTATTGTTATTAATGTATCTTTTATTCACAAGTTATGGATCTATCAAACCAAAAAAAAAGGTGTCAATTATTAACTTACTCTTGTGATTTACCGAAAAGTGGATTAGGATCAGCTACTATTAGTGTATCAGTATTATAGTTTTAGTAGTACACCCATTTTAAATAAAACCCATGCATTTTTTGAAAAATTGCAGAGGGAACATCTTGTCTCACTTGTGACTAAATTAACCATTTTGCAGTAGTGACTTGTACAAAATTAAGTTAAAAGAGTAAAATTTTTCATGTCCAAACCAAAACTGCAATTTCTTCTCCTGAAGTTGATAATTGCCCACCTTTTCTGCAGTAGTAAAAGGTTGGCAGGTTTGAGTCTCAAGGCAACCATTGTATATATAGTAGAAATTAACAATTTACAAATACCTCATACTATATCATGAATAGGAACCTAACAAAATCTAATCATCGATCAATTGTTTTAACTCTAATCATCGATCAATTGTTTTAGCCTAAGCACAGCTGAAAGAAAAATCCAACACTTACATGTGGCGGCATCAGCACCTGCTGCAGGCGACACAATACCTAAACTTGTAATTGATTCAATCAGCCCACCATATACAATACTTTTTATTACATCCAATCCTTGAAAACCTCTAGCTTCAGTAATTTCAGTATGTGGTGAAGGCCCTATTTCTGCTGAAGCAACAATATCTCGTGCTTCGTGAGGCTCTGCTGGCTCAACAGGCCCTTCTTTTATGATAATGATTGTGTCACTGCCTGCAACATATTTTAATAAGACAACAATTTGACAAATAAGGTTTAAAGTAGGCAAATATAATGGACGAGACAAAAAGAATAAGAGCATGCTTTATAATAATAAAGACCTTTATGGGACGAAGTATTTGGTTAGTCTTGCAAACAAAAGAAGATAAGAGAAAGTTAGTTTAGCAATCACAAAATCATTTGATTTGTGGGGAGGCTAGTAGAATGTGCTTCAAGCAAAGAACAGTTACCCTACGCAGAACCTACGAGCATATGCTCCTCCTGTTACGACATTTTGTACATTTTGGTTATGAGTCAAGTGTGTAGTTATGACCCATTTGTGATTGTGGGGTCTGAATTTTTCATTTGGAACTAGTAGTGTACGACTGGCTTCAGCTGAAAATATCACAATTTATTAGTACTACCTGAGAATAGGGAAGAAAAAAAAGGGTTTTTGTTCAATTAGTAAGTTCATAATTACCCTATGCAAACCTTATTAGCTTTTTTTAATAAGAAAGAACAAACTATCAACTTAATCAGTTGATGATATATTTTAACTACCAGCTTTTCCTGTTATTACAAAAATCAAATTTGAAAATTTTGATCACTAAAGAGGTTTGCAACAACATAATAATACCAGGGGATGATAGCAGAGGCAATTCAACACCCCAAAACTCTTTCTACCATTATTTCTTCTCTTGTGGAAAAAACATTCTATGTAGTTATTTTGGATATAACAAACTTATGTTTTAGAGACCTCCAAAAGTAAGAACATCATATCCTCAGATACCCTCAGAAGACAAACATCTCAACTATCAACTCTCTCCATGCTTACCCAATACACATTGTCTGCAGATGAGTATGCATATTTGTAGCGAATGGTCTCACCTCAAAAAAGGGTCAGGGATACATTGGTGTAGCAAAAAAACAGAAAACAAGAAAATTTCTTACCTGCACTGGTTTTTGCTGGAATATCCTTCAAATCTTTAGTAGTATTGATTTGTCTTTCAGGACGCAATAAAACATCCTGTACAGATAGAGTAAGGGCGTCGGTATCAGCTTTCAAGGGCTCCTCTACATGAATGTCCACTTTGGTGCCAATGATGGCATGCGAAGAAACTCCAGAGGGGTAGGCTGCATCTGGAAATGTAAAGTATTGTTATCTTCACAAACAAAGGCATGTCTGAATTTTGCCATGAACATTATCAAATTTATTGAAATTGTGCAGATAGAAAAGCCTTGATCACCCTTCTATGGAAAACAAATTCATATGACATTAACATAAATTGCAATACATTACATGACTAATTTCAATCATGTCAAAATGTTTCTTATTACAAGGCACATGGAAAAGCACCAAAGAAGCTTCTGATGAGTGTGTTTACTTAAAAAGAACATTAAATGATACTAGCCATGATGTCATAGACTCATTGTAGTACACAAGTAACATTCAGAGTACAAATTATTAAATGAGTCTAGTTTTGGGTTAAGGTAACATTGCAACTCAAAGTGATCCCTAAGCAGGGTCAACTCAGTTTCCTGCCTCACCAGAATACTTTTAAAAGCCATCATCCTTCCCTACTGGCCTGATTTTGGCTTACATATGCTAATCATTTCAAAAACTAAATCTGTAATAGTTGGCTACTTGGATTTACTAAAAAGGACAAGCATAAGGACATTATCTCAATTTTTCTTTGCAATCAAAGGTAAATGAAACATTATGCATACAACTACGTTAGGTTTGAAGTGCCACACCCTAGCCTAGCCCGAAAGGAAACCCAGCCCCAGTGTACCTTGCAAAGGTGGAAATTGCCACCCCTAACCTAACCCTAAGGGAGCATGCTTTGGCAAGGTCCGTTGAATTACTATAGTTTCATAAGTTGCTAAATGGTAACTGCCATATTCTAACAGGTCATTACTTGAGTAGTTGAAAATTGACATCAACATGATTCCAACAACACCATTCACTAAGTACCCCCAGTAATTTCAATCTGTAACCACAGAAAGTGAGGAAAATAAAATATGTACTTACTATTACTTTTGCAAAGTCTGGTGGCACATGCTATCAACAGTTGGAGATTGCAAGGCAGAAGGACAAGAGAAGTGCATATAATAAGAAGTAGTTTATAGGACAAGCTATACAAAATTTCACTTACATACCGTTACCATTTAGTTTGAGTTGCTCATTTTTATCTTCAACTATAGATTTGGTGGGAAGTTTGACCTGCCCATTTTCAGAAGGAAGATCTACTACAATATTCGCTTTCTCATTAATATCCAACTCTCCAAGTACTGAAACTGGTTTCGACAATAACAAGATTGATGAGCCTTTATCATCTGCACATGTTCAATTCAACATGCAATAAAAATTCAAATGAGAAAATAAATCCATCACTTCAAAGTCCTGAACAACAAAATTAGCATTTTTCCAATAGCATTAAAGCAAGGGAAAAAATAAGCAGCTTCAAAAGACATAAGCACCTCTTGTACATACAATACTACGTGCTTCTCAAATGTTTAAGCTTTACATAAAAGAATATGTACAGATTAAGCTAAAGTAGAAGTTTGGCAATAAAATTATGTGGTTATTCTAGAGGGGTGTTAGCATTGTCAAACATGGCTTTTGTACTATAGTCAGTGCATCACTGTCATCATTCAACATCAGAAACTATACCTGCACTTTTCCTTTCTATTGCCACATTGAGTTTCTGGTCTGTCTGTGATTTCTCAAGAGTTATAGACTCTGCACTTGAATGAACTAGAATCTTTAGTCCATCTTGTTGAGGTTTGAAGATAGCAATTTCAGCTGGTTCTTCAGTATGCACTGATCTTTTTCCAGTAATTTGTGTTGCTGGATGATCACTTTCATGATTCAGTAGCATTTCATCCGAAAATCTTGATAAATTCAACTGATTAACAGTATCTAATTCAGGATGATGCAGTGCAGCCCCCTCTGTAACAGATTTCAATCAAAATATGCAACAGTCAGCATAAAATGTTACATACATCTTATGATTCAAACTGCTGGCAAAATACATGTACCATTGTCCAACCACGATTATCAAATACCGTCAATAACCAATCAACTTTGGGGAACATTACTAGTGAGAAAGATAAGCATGAGGTACTTCATGCTTCAGTAACAGAAGATGGAACACAAATCCATCTGTCGGTTTCATTAATTTCCAGAGGACATCTGATAAAAGGCTAAACATTCAAGCATGCATTAGAAGATGAGCTTTGGCCATTATTGTCCATTCTAACATCTCTATGTGAATAAAGCATATGCATACAGCATGCCAAATCCGTTAATTAGACATTGATAGTTGTGGTAGCATGTGCAGCAGGACCAAACTACATAATTTTAGTCAGATGAGATGACTTTGTAATGGTTTTAGGTTTAGAAAAAACCAAACTGCATAAATTTAGTCAGATGAGATGACTTTGTAATGGTTTTAGGTTTAGAAAAAATCCAAACAATCTTGCTACTTCACAAAGTGGTCCATTCATCATTCACAAGCAAAACTGCCATACCTGTTTGTTTTTTCATTACATCAACTAATTTCTCTCCTCTGTCGGCTATAACTTTCTCAAGAAGTTCGGAGCCTTGCGTTGAAGAAGGTACAATATCATCTTCACCTTCTGGAGGTTCAGCACTACCGGTTATTACAAGTCCATCAGCACCAAACAATTGAGGAGGTGATGTAACTTCTTGGTTTGATGCTGCAACAATATTTGCATTAGCACATTAAACAATGGTATGCCTAGAAACATAAGCACAGGGACAGTTTATGATTACTGAACATATATAGGGCATCACTAGAATATTGTTAATATTATAATTGTCACCCTAAGTTCTTCAGTAAACACTTTTACTTTTCTTTAAAAGTACTAGTGATATTATATTGACTTTAATATCTTCACTATTTAATGGCAAACCGCACCTCCATCAGATGCCCTTTCATTTCCACGCAACTCATTTCCACTACTATTTACCCCCCAAATTTAATTCCCCCAACCGTAGATAGCCCGAAATATTTGCTTCTAACTGGTTTACAATTTCTCCAAGGCAGGAAATTAGTATGCTTAAAACACATTACCTCAGTATGGAAATCTTTATATAATAAGACAGTAGGTGTAACATGAAAAAAATAATTACTTGTCCACAGTAATTTAAAAGAAATAGATCTTCCAGTTAAGACAACCAATTCCAATATGGCAATATATTGCAAATTTTAGCTCAGTAGATAGCAATCATAGCATATAACTTTACTAACACATAAGGCACTTAAAGGAACTAGTGAAAAGATCAAGCAACAAATATTTCAAGCCTAATCAAGTTTGACAGTTGAAAGGATAGCAGATGATTCAGTACCTGGCATGATCAACATTTCTTCGTTACGTGATGCAAAAATAGATGAAAGCCAATTTTTCTTTGTTGCCGATATTTGTTGAGGATTTTGCATGGTTTCCTTCTCCCTTTTATCTCCAAATATATTGAACATCTTAAAACCATTACCTGTGAAATTTAATTAGATATGTAAGTTTTCTGTCAATAGTAAGAACCTGAACATTACTTTCCCAAATACCATGAAAAAGAACAGTTTTCATTGCCAACCCATGAGAAATCACATCCAAATAATGATAATGCAAACAAATATGAAAAATTAAAAAGAAAAAAGCTTTCTGCTAAGCTGGAGTAGTTTTGTACCAGTAGGAATGAAAAAGCTGAAGCATGATAAACATCTGAAAATCTCTGGCTCTCTGTCACGATTGTTGTCATTGGCTGCAGGTGTTGGACTACCATCCAAGGAAAAATCAACTACACTATGACCTTGATCGTTGGTTGCATGGCCAGAAATAGCATCTAACTCAGATGCAACTACTGTTTCCAATTTGTTACGTTTTGCTTCTTCACCAGGAATTCGAATTTTGCGTTTTCGTTTACGAAGAATAACTCTTCTGGTAATGCAAGAATTGCAATTTGGACAGTACAAGTCATGTGTATCCTGCTTCTCTAATACTCCCTCAACGTCTAATTCTGCCAATTCCTGATCACTCTCCTTTATTAGCTCAGTATCATCACATGCTACTGTTATATCACTGATAGATTTGTTTGTGTTATGTTCTTCAAATGACTTTCCGGAGAAGCTGCCATCCTTCAGGATTTGCTTGTGTTGATGGTTAATTACAGTGCTTTGACTGTCAAAATTATTTTCTGTGATGACTAATCCATCATCTCCAGGATTTTTCTCAGAAAGAAAAAACTTGAACACTACTATTTTCTGTCACAGAGAGTCCATTAATGGATTTAAAATCTGCAATCATGTAGCAAACAAACATTCATTACAAAACTCTTGCTTTTAAAATGTATACACACAAAATGTCCATCAACAAAGTTCTTATTCTTAAAATGCACAATCACAGTCTCTTTTTTCGTAGGTACACATGCCAGTCACGAACATCTTGAGATAAGCTGTGCGCTTGTATGTTTCACGTGTTACAGAGTAATCTATAACTAATTTCAGTTAACATGAAAAATAACAAGGACGCAATCTATGATGCATTTGTGCATAAGTTTTCAGTACAATCATAAATTTAGAGTAACAAAAGATAAAAATTGAACAAAATTAGTACTATCCTAATTTTTACTTTATGAAATGTAAATATTAATAATAAAGAGTATAGTTTTCTCTCCTTTATTTTTACAAAATTTTAGGTACCTATTACTTTGGGCCCTGTAAAGAATCTTCTAGCTACAATTGAATAACCAAACAGCTCCAGGATAAATAGTTTTCTTTCTTTCTTTCTTTCTTTCTTTTTTTTTTTTTTTTGAAAACATCTCTACGATCAATGTTATTCAAAAGTAACATAGAAAAATCCATATCTGCTAACAGATAACAGCAATTTGTACTAATTGACATTTTCCACACATACTTTGTTTTCTAGAAATCATGGTATCTGATCTACTGACCTTTAATTTCACAATAGAAACATTGTCCCTGTTGATCTACAGTTTTGACATTCATCGGCATATGCAATTGCCACTTGCACTTAGGATGTTGAGTGTGATCAATCCACGGACTTCCACTTTGGTAGGTCCAAAAGCAGTTTCGACATTTCCATATTCCTTCACTCATAATAAGAAATAAAATAATTGCAATTTTACCAAAATTGCCCATTCTTAAGGAATGAATCGAGTAATGCACTCAAAGTGGTCTCGCAAGCAAGGGTGCAAGATATACAAGAATGGGTTTATGTTTTATAAATAGGTAAAAGCTTAGACAGATCAAAACAGAAGTATGAAATTTATCAAATTCCAGACAAAGCAGAGCGTTGGTGAAGATTCATCTAGAAAAATGAGTTGTTTCCTACAGCATAATCCACATTTCCAACTAAGTCACCAAAAAAATAAAAAATAAAATAAAATAAAATAAAGAGAAAAAGAAAACAATTATTGCATGTTCAACGATTACCAAAATCATCCCATACTAAAGGAATGAATCAAATAACTCGGTTGAGATGGTTTCACAGGCAAGATACATGCCACAAACATTGGTTATGTTAAATAAGTAAAAACCTGTAAATTTATATGAAAAAAATAAGGATATAACCATGAGATTTAGCGATCAAAACTATGGCATGGATATATCTAGAAATGGATTGCAGATTTGCAGTTTTAGGTGACAATTTGAATAAGAAAGCATGGGTGAATCAAATGACCACAGTGACAATATGGTATACATAATTTTGGTGTTATTAAAGATCTAGCCTCTAGGTCACATCACATTCACCAATTGAGGGAGATAGACTCCTACTGCAATTACTTGCATATTACTGACTTTCACAGTAATAATACCCCGAAAAGTAACCCACAGAACCACGACACAGAGAATATGTGAATGTTAGTATAATCAACCAATCTAAGTACCACCAACAATCAATCCCTTGCTTGAATACGGATGTTCCAACAAACATGCACATATTAACACAAAAACATGTTCGAGGAGGTGAAATTTTTTTTTTTTTAACTTCAAGCAGATCCGGTGAAGGTGGGCTCCCCAGGGCAAATCTCAAAACATATTTGTTAGGTACCTCTCCTTACAACCGCGACAAAAACATACATGTAGATGCGATATCAAATGCCATAAAAACATAATAGCAATTGATTTTAGGTAACATGGTGGAACTTGGTCCAATAAGTTGTATTAGAGTCAGGGTGGGTGTCATGTCATGGGATGGGAGCATCATTGTGAGGGAACGATTATTAGATACACAATGTCCCCTCTCACGACCGCTCTAAAAATAAGCCTGCGGGTGGGGCGCACCATAAAATGCCAAAAAAGAAACCCTCCCTAACACGTTTTAGGTGAGATGGCGAAATTGGATTCAATATTATTCGTTCTTTACAGATTGAGAATGGAAGAGAGGTTGCATTTGTTCAATACATATATATTAAAGAAATATTTTGGGATGAGGGGGAAGAGGAAGGGACAAGGAATTAGTAAAAGAAAGCTGAGGCAGTAGGGGTCTAAGGGGATTGCTGTAATTTGAAATCTTCTTATAGTATAGTTTTGTTGTTTCAAAAACCCTACTTCAATTTACGAATATGATGATCATGATGAATGAATGAATGAATTCAACCATACGCAAGAAAGACCGACTCACATATTCATAATATACATACATAAAATGGCTATTAAATAAACAAATAAATGTACCTTGGTCATTGTCAAAGTAAACGTTCCATTTAGAAGCTCCTCCTCCATTACCATTACCATTTGGAAGCTCCTGTTGTCGATATTCTCCGTCTCCAAATCCATTGGAAGGCTCTGGGGAGGTTACCATTACATCACCATTACTACTCTCACCAATACTTGCAGCGGCGGCGGTGGCGGCGGTGGCGGTGTTGGGAAGCCGAGGCCGCCTTCCTTGCAAAGCCACCGCCTCCGCCGCGACATCCGCCTCCTCCTCCTCCGCTTGCTGCCATTGTTGTTGCTCTGCTGCTATTTCCATTTCCATTTCCATTTCTGAAAAAACACACTCCACTGCCCCCCCCCCTCTCTCTTTTGTATACAGACTTTCTCTCTCTACTCTCTCTCTCTCTCTCTCTCTCTCTGTGATTATTACTCTCTTTTTTTTTTTCTCGTGTTTTTTTTTTTTTTGTTTTTTATGTGATCAATTACTGTAATTGGTTAATAACCCTATATATGTATTCTTGAGTAAACTGTAAACAAAAAATAATTTTTTTGAAGTTTTAAAGCTGTTGGGATTTGTGAACCTTATCTCCAATGGCCCTGACTCCAATAACTTTTTGAAAAAGCTTATCAATGCTATCTATACATACAACCGTGCTGCCATATACATTAATATATTAATATTAATTATAATATTATTATTAATTTTATTTATTTTATAAATTATAAATATTAAAATTTTCTTAAATAATATCACATTATCAATTAATACAATAATTAATATATATATATATAACATTATTCTACCTACAAACATACGTGATCCCAACTTGCATCACCATGAAGCCATGACTTGAAGAATTTTAAATTATATTATAAAATGAATCTTTTCTCAAATAAATTAGAGGGAATATAATATCAGTTTCGATTCAGACTACTAATACATCATTATTAAAAATAACACTAATGACATGGTAATATAAGAAAAAAAAAAAAAATTAAAGACCAAACTATCACATCTATATGAGATCTACATCTCACCACGTTATTAGTAATCTGTTTAATAATATTAAATTAAGGAAAAATTATTTAGAAGTCCTATTAGGGAGACTTGTGCTACATTTGGTCCCACAAAAAAACTTATGTTCCCATAAGTCCTATGGGCAGTTTCTTGACATATTTACCCTCAATATTAATTGTTAATATCATAATTAATAATAAAACCATAAATAGGGAAATTGATATAAACGTAACGTAACGTGACATTAACATAATCGTAACGTGACATCGACATAAACGTAACGTGACATATCTACATAAACGTAACGTAATGTGACACCAAATATGAACGTAACGTGACACCAAATATGAACGTAACGTGACACCTATATAAACGTAACGTGACATATCTACATAAACGTAACGTAACGTGACACCTATATAAACGTAACGTAACGTGACACCTATATAAACGTAATGTGACATTTACATAAACGTAACGTATTATTAATGCGTTACGTTTCGCAAACTTAATAAGTTTTTATTTTTTTAATCCGTTTATTTTGAAATAGATATATAATCTTAATATATTTTTATTTTGTATTATTAATTGTAAAATTTTAAAAATTATCAATAATATATATATATAAAGAAAGCAAAAAAAAAAAAAAAAACAAAACAAAAAAAACAAAAAAGGGTAAAAGTTATTCTGACAGGGACACTCCACAAACAAGCTCAATCATCCCCTCCCCCTCTCTCTCTCTCTCTCTCTCTTTCTCTATATATATATAAAATATATATTCAAAACTCTAATTTCCATTTTTAACTTTTCTTTTCATAACAACTTTCTCAGCTTCCATATTCATTCACCTCACCTCTTACCCCCAAAACTCATCTCTCTTATTATCAGTGCCCTAGGCTTGAAAATGAAGTTGCATGTACTGCTCTCACGCCTTTAAATCGGTGATTACAGCTTCAGACCGCTTCACGAAGCTCCTACACCTCTCTTAACCACTCTAATAATTATATATATCCCATTTCGTATATATATATATACAAGTGATATATATACGTATATTAGATTTCTGACTCATTTGTTTCGATCTACGTATATTAGATTTGGCAGGTAAGATGCAAGAACCCAAGTCTGTGTACTAAACAGGGGACCCAAGTGATATTGGGAATGGGCATTTTGGGAAGGTGTGAAAATGGGGTAAAAAGATTAGGATCTTTTGGAATACATTCTTATGAAAATAAGACTTGAGACTTTATAAGAAATTACATAGGACTTAACCTAGCATAAGGTTCTGAAAAATGACTTATAAATAAGTCTCCCTTAAATTAATGGTATAAAACATTTTTGATATAACATATTGGAGCAAATGGCTCGTCTCTTGGGTTCACGTTCACCGCATTCCCTGTGTTCGGCGCGGTTTGGTATTTTTTTTCGTTCTTTCTTTCTTTTTTTTCTTTTAAATTGAGCCAAATTTTTAAATTTTTTAAACTTGTTTATTGTAGGAAATTTTTTTAAAGTCATGTATTTTAAATTTTTTTAGTAGACTATTTATCAAATATTTTTTGTTCTACGTTTTTTATTAGTCTAATTAAGTAAAATTTAAAAGTATGAAACATTTTTAAAAACTCAAAAAAATATTTACTTAAAAAAATTAATAAGAAAATCACTAAAAAATCAATCTCAAACTAGCTAAATTATTAACAATGATTCAATGAAGTAAAATTAGAAGGGGGCTAAAGATGAGAGAAATGAGTATGAGATCATTTCACATGGATCTTAATCACGTAATTGAGATTGAAATAGGAGGGGCAAAATTGGAGCTGTATTATGACTATTAATTTATGTTTTAAAAAAAATTAAAGATAAATATAATTTAAAAAATAAATCATTAATAAAATGTACCTATTTAGGTCTTGTTTGACAATTTCATATTGCCTTGTTTGGGAAGCTAAAAATAGACTTTTTTTGGGGTTGAAATTTACAAAAAGACAAAATAAGTTAAAATAGTGAATAAGACAAAATGTCACATCAAATTTATAATTATTTTACTTTTTTTTCTTATACATATCGCATTCAACTTACAAAAATCCAACATTCTTTTCAAACATAAATATTTTAGCCTATTAAAATATTCAAAAACTAAAATAGCCAACTTCTCAAACAAGGTCATTGTAGTCTAAAAGTCAAAAAAATCACTAAAGCCAACAAATATAAAAAAAAATCAAAAATTCATTTCCATTTATCCTACTTTTTGTACATATTTTTGTAAAAAATAAAAATTTATTCTAAACATATTAGTAATTTTTTTCACCTTCTATTTTAACTGAAAACCTAAAAAACTAAAAAATCACTTTAAACCAAAAAAAAATCTAGTCGCAAACGAATATCCACCAAAGCAAAACGTTGGCGTTAGTCTTTTCAGCCAATTGTAGCCAAGTTGGACCCAACCCTCCCAATTTACTTACGTAGCATTGATTGGGAGTTCTAAATTTAAAACTAACGTCGAGTTTGATGAGTTGAAACAAAGTTAAAAAGTTATCTATATATTAAGTAAAAGGATCTTTTAAAACCCAAGGCTTGTGGAAGTTTCAATATGTCAATCCTAATTTCCTGATTTTTTAATATTTTTTTTAAAAAAAATTGACTTGGTGATTGGTGATTAGTTCAAAGATTGTAATAATTACACTATTGATTACAATAAACACTTAATTTATAATAATTACACTTATTAAATGAATAACTCAATAAATGAAATCCTAATTTCCTTACTTTTTGCATCCCCAAGAGACTCATGTAATTATTGTGTAAATGCCTCTGAAATAAATAAATAAACACTTATTAAATTCTTTCAAACTCTTCGGTCAAACCCCATGTATTTAATTTATATATTAAAAAAAATAAAAACAAATATAAATATCTATAAAATTAAAAATTCTTTCAAACTCTTCGGTCAAACCCCATGTATTTAATTATCCCGTGCATAGCACGAGTGATAGGCTAGTTATTATTTATTAAAAATTAAAAATTATAGATGCACAACTTTCAATTTTAATTTTTTCTTATACATTAATTTATATAATTTTTTTATAAAAAGTCAAAAAATTAACTCAAACAATAATATTTTTTTTTTAACTTTTTAATCTAAAAAGTCAAAAAGTACACTTATTTAGGACATCCGAAATAATCCCTAAATCAATTTTAATGTATTGAGAAATCACAAAAAAAAAAAAAAAAAAAAACACCAGACCAAAATATTTCATCACGTAAGACCCACATCTAAATTAAAGCTATTAGAACTTTTGATTCAGAGGCCTAAAATATTTTTGTTTACATATATCTCACACATGAATTTTAAGGAATAAATTTTGAAATAAAATTGTGAGCTATTAGAGCTCTTGAACTAGCGGCCTAAAATATTAAAGACCAAACTATCACATCTATATGAGATCTACATCTTACCACGTTATTAGTAATCTGTTTAATAATATTAAATTAATGGTATAAAACATTTTTGATATAATATATTGGAGCAAATGGCTCGTCTCTTGGGTTCACGTTCACCGCATTCCCTGTGTTCGGCGCGGTTTGGTATTTTTTTTCGTTCTTTCTTTCTTTTTTTTCTTTTAAATTGAGCCAAATTTTTAAATTTTTTTAACTTGTTTATTGTAGGAAATTTTTTTAAAGTCATGTATTTTAAATTTTTTTAGTAGACTATTTATCAAATATTTTTTGTTCTACGTTTTTTATTAGTCTAATTAAGTAAAATTTAAAAGTATGAAACATTTTTAAAAACTCAAAAAAATATTTACTTAAAAAAATTAATAAGAAAATCACTAAAAAATCACTTAATTTATAATAATTACACTTATTAAATGAATAACGCAATAAATGAAATCCTAATTTCCTTACTTTTTGCATCCCCAAGAGACCCATGTAATTATTGTGTAAATGCCTCTGAAATAAATAAATAAACACTTATTAAATTCTTTCAAACTCTTCGGTCAAACCCCATGTATTTAATTTATATATTAAAAAAAATAAAAACAAATATAAATATCTATAAAATTAAAAATTCTTTCAAACTCTTCGGTCAAACCCCATGTATTTAATTATCCCGTGCATAGCACGAGTGATAGGCTAGTTATTATTTATTAAAAATTAAAAATTATAGATGCACAACTTTCAATTTTAATTTTTTCTTATACATTAATTTATATAATTTTTTTATAAAAAGTCAAAAAATTAACTCAAACAATAATATTTTTTTTTTAACTTTTTAATCTAAAAAGTCAAAAAGTACACTTATTTAGGACATCCGAAATAATCCCTAAATCAATTTTAATGTATTGAGAAATCACAAAAAAAAAAAAAAAAAAAACACCAGACCAAAATATTTCATCACGTAAGACCCACATCTAAATTAAAGCTATTAGAACTTTTGATTCAGAGGCCTAAAATATTTTTGTTTACATATATCTCACACATGAATTTTAAGGAATAAATTTTGAAATAAAATTGTGAGCTATTAGAGCTCTTGAACTAGCGGCCTAAAATATTTCTGTTTACATGTATCTCACACATGAATTTTAAGGAAAAGATTTTGAAATAAAATTGTGACTGTGCAAACCTTTTTGAAACTTTCATTAATTATTTTTCTGTTATGTGAATATGAATTTTTTTTTTCTCTTTTTTTAATAAAGAGGAAAGAATAACTTGTTTCAAAAGATAAGCACAACAATTTTCCGGAAGTACAGGCGAGGGGAAAAAAAAAAAGGTTTCTCTTCATTTCAGTTTGTATGACACGATTAACCATGCTCACAGTTTTAAGTAAAGTGTGTTTAAATAAGTAATATTCTCCCAACCCCCACCCCCCCCCAAACAAAAAAAAAGAAAAAAGAAAAAAACTATTATATGTATGAGATGATCAGCACTCAACTACGTTAATGCTGCTACTCTTCACGTTTAAGTTTCTCAATTTTTATTTTTTATTTTTGAACTTTTAATTTTTTGAGATTTTTTTAATTTTAAATTTGTGAAGAGCAAAAAATAAAATAAAATACGCATAAAATATTTATCTTTTATTCCATTCACGATATCTTTCTTATTTTCTTTCTCCTTATAAATCTCTATACAAATTTAAAATTCAAACATATTATAGCAGCTTTTGGTTCATTTTTTAAATCATGATTTTGTTTTTAAATCATGATTTGAATTAAACATGTTAATTAAATATATTTTTAAAGTACAATTCAAAAAAATTTCAAAACTCCTGCCTTTTTTATTTTATTTTATAATTATTATTAATCAATCAATCAATTATTTTTTCTCTCTCCTCTCTCCTTTTACATTCTCTCACATTCTATACATCAATCAATTAAAAAAAAATTACAAATCAACCTAAAACTTTTTTCAAAACTCATAACTAACTAAATTTTTTCTTTTCAAATTATGTTTCAAAAACTCAAAATTCAAAATATAATTCCACACTCAAATCATTATTTTTAAATTAAACCAAACAGACCTCATAAGTTTCAGATAAAGAGTATTTCGAAGGTGACGGCTATCTCTAGTTGATTCCATTGGGGATGTGCGGATGAACTCATTGAGCGTCTTTGTCTGGGAATACTTTCTATAGCTAATTTAACATGGCTGAATTAATGCCATATGAAAGGAATTTTTGACTTCTTTTTTTTTTTTTAGAAAAAAAGTAAAATAATTATGATTTAGATATGATATTTTATCTTATTGACTTATTTAATCTATTTTATCTTTTTATAGTACTTTTTTAGCCCCAACCAATTTCCCAAATGGGGACTAAATCGTTTCGAAAATATAATTTATATAAAAAATAAGATTAATCACATATTAATAATTACATAATTGAATTATATTTATCTTATAAAATTAGATTGTAAATATAATTTTGAGATAAATAGCCTATTTTTTTAAACACGTGTAATCCAATCATTTGATTTTCCATGTTCGATCAATCTAATTTTATATATAAATATTTTGTCAATAAATTATACGAAATAAACGGTTCAAATCAATAAATTAAACCCTTATTATTATATTTTTTTGGAAAGAAAATTAGACACTTATATGAAACCATCTTTAGTTCTAATGTTGTGAAAGCCAATTAACAGTATTAAAATGGTGTTGTTCATACTTTCACATCTATCTAAAACATTACTTGGATCTAAGGCGTCAAGCTGGTAATTTCCAACACCCTTACGCCTTTGTTATTGTTGCATTTAACTTTCTATTACCTTCCTACCTTCTAATGACAAAGATACACTAACTAGCTTTTATTTTATTTTTTTCAATGAGATGTCAGTTGAATTTCACCTGAAAGTTTTTCTCCCTTTTTCATGTCAATCTACGTAACAAATAATGAAAGAGGAATTCTCAGCTATGATTTTGCGATAATGATAACAATCTCTCAATAAGTCAAAAAATACATAACAATGGATCAAATTTAACGTAAAGTAAAAGTGACAATAAAATCACATACCTTTCTTTACATGAATTAATTTTACTTCAACTTTAAACAGACTATTAAATTATCATAATACGATCATTATAAATCATAATATGATAATTATAAAGCGATGATGTTCCGTAAAATTTACCAACATACATACATAACTAGGAAATGAAAAAAAAAAATAATATAAAACTCATCTGATAATATATGTATATATAATTAAAACTTGCCTCAGGCCATAATCAATAGATTAATAAATACAAGCCATGTGGGTGTTCACCAAACAACTTACTATCATTTAAGTCTGACTGAAAAAAAAAAAGTCAATTACACATTTCCCTACCACTTTCTCGTATTAAGGATCTGGTCAAAGTGATGAATCAAGATTTGTCTAAAAAAATAAAGAAAAAAGTGATGTATCAAAATATAATATATTTTCTTCAATCATGTGCTACACGACCTAGCATTAAAGAGAAGGCGACAATAGGGTGTATTATTTAATATTTGATCTCATTTACACTAGCTTTTTTCGGTCAAAAATATTTTATGCATTCACGATAGAAAATATTTTTTTGCAATCAATAAAAAATGAACTAATTTGCTTTTCAAATGTGTAAAGAGACAATGGAGTCAATTAGATTGCTTTTCAAATGTGTAAAGAGACAATGGAGTCTTACCAAAAGCTGCCAGCCATCACCCTACAACTACCACCTTGTCCCTACCACCCTTACAACTGCTAACACCATCATTTTGTAGAGCCGCTACTGAACAAAAGATTTCTTCTAAAGAATGTTTTCAATGGAAAGTGTTTTCCCAAGAAACTGTTTTCCGCATAAACAAACAGACAGTAAACCTGAATTTGTATATTTCGCCAGAGGGTACTATGGATTCAACTTCATTGTTAGTGTCACACATTTGACATGGTACAAGCAATTATCCAGCTCGCCATAGCTGGAGTCAATTGTCAGTGTGAATTCAGCTCTCCATATATGGAATCAACAAAACCGAAAAGCAATGGCAGCTTATTGTCTAGAACAACACGGGTGACCATTGCCCATGAACTTTCCAAAATTATAAAAATCATGTAAATGGGTACCTCGTTCAAGATTCTACAGCTTCCAGAGCTTCGCCGAGAATTAAATACCTACACACGCAAATGCACATGCTTACAAAGTTTTATACAGTGTATACTCCATGATGTTTGCCCAATGTTTTTCATTTTGTATCTTGATTGTCTTATCACATGGTGGATGCAAATTGTACTCGTTTCAGTTCCAGACAAATAAAGCATTGAAGCAGATGCACCTAAAAAAACTGCACAACTTCAGATATAGTCTAAAATTCAACATAGACACTGTCTAAGGTCTTGAGCTGCTCTATCTCCTCGCCGCAGGCAATTCCAAGATCAATATAACACAACTGAAACAAATACAAAGCATCAACCAAACCAACTTATCAAATAACAAAATGCAAAAAGTAAAAGTTTTTCAACTGCAGTATAACCTGGTACTGTGGTTTCTTCAATGTGTGTACACCTCTTTTTATTAGCTTTTGCCATCCGACATTTTCTTTGAGTGATTTTTCCAGAGCTGCAGTTTTCTGTAGGCATGGGCCAAGAGAAAGCAAAAAAAATGCGATTTTGTAGACAGTAAAACTTCTAGAATTCTTCTGGCAATTTGTTTAGAGACATGTATTAACATATTATTTATCCACGGAGAAAATAGATGACCCACAGCTATAGAAATTGAATCAATGAATTATATGGCAACAAACAAAAACAACCAAATGCATAAAAAATTTCAAATCTACAACCAATTCTGACTAGGCAATGTATAAAATTTCTAGTATACTTGCACAAGAAGCTTCATTTGGTCACAAGAAGAGAAGTACTATGATTCTTATATGAATCAATCAATGCTTAGACAACAAATTTGTATCCCTAAAGGCTCGAGTCTTTCCAAATCCCATAGGAGTCCACTAGTAAGTCCTTAAAACTTCAAGTGACTAAAAGGAAAATACATCAAGAAATCATCTCGGAAGAGAACGCCTCCCCTCCCCTGGCATGGTCGCAAATTCATATACAGCAATTATTTCATACGCAGCATTATATTAAAAAGAATGTGCTGCTTCTTTCTATGCAAAGACTTGATTGAGACATTTATTGAACAAGGCCGCTCTCTATAAACAATTGAGAATGGGGCAGACCCCGAATAAGAGATATAAAGTGGATCACCAGCTGGCTTGGCATTAAGACTTCGTTACAGACATATCATCTGAGCAAAAAAAACCTAGTTTTTCAAGGCTGGGCGTAATCCAACTAAGTTAATACTACCCCAGCATAGGGTATCTGGTTCGTTCCTAGTGCTAGATAAAGAAATGTCTCATAAATTGTGAATACAGGAATACATGAAATATTTATGTGAAATTTCAAACCAAATTCTTTTACCAATATAGCAATGATTGAATAAATGATAGAACATGATAGCAATGAGGCAGATAATATGCATTATGCAGAACCTGTATACAGGCACACAAAAAATGGTAAGATGAAGAGAATTCATGAGACAGTAGATACTAGACAAATAGAAAAGTTTCACATCTCAATGTCTTTTTGTAAAGCCAAAATGTACAGAACAAAATTATACAATAGACCTAACCACCTACACAGCAGTTTGTGAAGCACACTCAACTTTGTTACTCAGTTTCATGATCTTTGGATTGCAATGTTAATTCCAGCTAGCAAGTTAGGATGTAACTAAACATTGTAAAACATCCAAGATTAACCTTTCGTTAGGGTAACAGAAGTTTCAATATACATAACATCAATTTCAAACACATATACACCACTAGCCTTAAAGGCAGCATAACTTTCATATAAGAAGCCAAGTAACTTGAAGATATAAATGAATATGGATACACTTACATGACCAGGGTCTAAGATTAATAGGTTGTATTGTTGTGTCCCCTTGTGCTGATGTTTGACTTGAATCCCAACAATGGTTCGTGAATGGCCATCGTGCTGGAAGTACAAGGGCCTGCTCATTGTAGCTCTCAACAGATCAGAACACAGTGAAGGATGTGTTTGTTCTGGTGTTATAAGAGCATCTCCAATCGTTCATCAGATATTTTATCAAATTTGAGTAAAAGTTTGATCTGATACGATGCACTTTGACTCTTTCATCAAATCTGGCTGGGCATCCGGCCGGTCGTCTATCTAGAGTAAATTTTCATCAAATTCATCCCAAAACTGGTTGTCCGGGACGATGTTTGGGCAAACGTCCGGCCAACAGTCATCTAAAAATTTGATGAAAAAAGTACCACTTTTTTCCTTTGATACCAAATTGATGAAACGGTTGGAGCGCCGTTTTCATCAGTTTTTCATCAAATTTGATGAAAGGTCTGATGAAGGATTGGAGATGGTCTAACATTTCCAAAAAAGGAAATCTCAAATTTATATAATCCAATAAAAAAAGGGAATCATTCAGAAAATGAAGTAGCCAAGTAGGCTATAGCCAGTTGCCGATCCAAAAGAAAAAAAAAAAAGTAGGCTATAGCCAGTAACTAAATGTCACATACGCTTTCTCGCTGACAATAACGCGAGCATTGCCCAATGTAGTGAGCTTATTGTCAGAGAAGTAATTCCAAACCCAATCAATGAGAACTTGATGACCCATGAGTGACCTTTTAACTGCATCGCTACAGATAGAAGTACCCATATCATTCGCCACACAAATACTAGAATAACTAGATTTATCTTTGCAACTAGAACCTGATTGGGGGATGTTAGGATCCCCTCTAGACAGATATCTGTCCATTGGCCCGTATATTTTTATTCCTGATGCCCCATCTCGCAAACCAGAAGCAGAAGATATTGTTTTAATGTTCTTGCTGTCAAAATCCACTATCCTGGCACGAAGCCCAAAAGAACGAAAAAGTGCGGCACACTCGGTAGTTCCAATCCAATTTTTTTTGCCATAAATTTTGTGACTGAAATGACTCGAGCCAAGCATGTCAAAACCCCTTTCCCAAGCGATTTCAAGCCATCTTTGGAGTGATGCAATATCGGGAACATATCCAGAACCACCAAACAAAACCTCCCTCACGTCCTGTCTTTGCATAAGCAAGTGCGAGCTGAGCATCTGGATGTTACGCCAACCACAGCCCCAGCCTATGTCCTCTGATTCAATGCTCTGAAAATGATCAACATAACCTGACAATATACTAGTCGAATTTGCAGAATCTAATTCCAAACATTTTCTCAACAAGGCCATCAAACCAGCTTCAACTTTGTAGAAGGACGCTCTAATCTGTAAACTGATTAAATAATAGATCTTTTCATCAATGCTACTTTCCCTACCATCACACCTCGAGGTACTACTTCCATGGCTTTGTTGAGCACTAGTTTCACATGGCATGTCATTCTTCACTGGATTATTCTGCTAATTTGTCATTAACTAATGTGAGTATATTGAGCTGCAGATTCTGATAAAAAGAGCCAAACAAACAATTGACAAGTATGAAGAGACAATCATATGATGTGGCACTTATTTAGTAATATGCATAAACTTGAGCTAATACATGTTCCAAGTATGCTCCGTTGTCCATTCCTATTCTGTCAGGAGATTCAAATCTGGGTTAATGTTTTAGAATATCTGTATATATCACTGGGGATCTAGTTGCCAATTACAAAATCTATTCAAATCTCAAATTCTGGTTTCCTAGTGTGTGTCAGGATTAGCAATAACAAGTATATATGAACCATCAATAGACTAAGAAGAACATATGACAGTGTCACAGCTCCACAAAGCTCTCTATCTCTCAAAGTGGCATTTTATGAAGGTCCTTTGTAATGGATTAGGATCCTCTGCCTTTTTTTTTTTTTTTTCCTCCAATGATCTTGCTATGATCAGGCACCCAACAAATTACAAAATCCAACAGTCCAAACTCAAAGAAAAATTAAAATCTTGTCTTTTTATTTTAAACTACATATCCGTTGAATTACCTTAGTAAAATCATTGCAGAGAAAATAATAGCAGATCCAGTGTCAAATTTAGACCATTGGAGATATCCCGTCACCCATTCATTCTACCTAGGCTCTCGCATCAAATTTACATCTTCCTATAATAAAGTTACAATTGTAGAGCATCTCCAACAGGCTCTTTAAAACAGGCACATTGGTTATTATAGCTATCCTAAACCCATTTTCCCACCTTTAACAAATTAGCCATTACAATAGCTATTTTAACGTTTCTCTTCCAAGCTAGCTACATTCGAAGAGCCTTGGGAGGCTGTTTAAACAGTTTGTATGGATGGATAGGTAAAATAAAGAGCAGTAAAGAGCATACCTTTTTGTACTTTAGCTGCTGAAAAATGAAGTAGCAATTTTCAATTTTATCTTTTGATTATCTACAAAAAGAAGACTTCGATTGTCTTTGATTGTCTAGCATTATACAATTACAGTCACAGGCTCAACACATAAGCATATACACAGAAATACATAAAGCAACAGAGAGAGAGAGAGAGAGAGAGAGAGAGAGAGAGAGAGTTACAATAAAGGGGGGACTCGGGGGAGCAAGAGCGATTTGTTGGGCCAATTCCATGTCCCTTGCGAGTTCCTCATCCTCGAAGTGGCTGTTGGCATGCCTGCAATCATCGATTCACAGTTTTCTCTCAAAATACAAAGTTCAAACAGTGGATATACGCATTGCAGAACTCGATATCAAACACACACACACACACACATATATCTTTTATATAGAGAGAGATATGAACAGATTGATATATGAACAAAGATATACCTTTGAAGTTGGAAGGACGGAACAGATTGATGACAAATTGGGCAAATCGACTGATCCATACACCAAACGCCTTCTCTCTGTCTCTCTGTCTCTGTGGGGATGGTTTAGCAATGGAGCGGTCAGCTCGGAAAGAGGGAAAGAGCTTCTTCGCGTGTCTGACGAGGGAACTTCAAATGAGCAAGCTTAATTTCAATTTTTTTTTTTAATCCTAATCTATTGTTTTATTATTATTAGGATAAATTATTGACGCCTCTTGATATTATTTATTATAATTTTTTTTTATATTTGAAAAATTACACTGATCTCTTTGTTAATTTAATTTTATGTATGATGATCATTATGGTGAGGAAGAAACTGTTATGAAATTTTAAACCTCAGGAGTAATCTGTAATAAAACTTTAAACCTTAGGGAGGGAATGTAATTTCTAAAAAGTGAAGGAAGAAACTATAATAAATATAAATTTTAAGGGGTGTCAATGTAATTTACCCTTATTATTATTGACAAGCATGAAGTTTTCAAAAAATATAAATAATCCACAAGTATTATTAATGAAAAAAGATTAAAACAATTTACAATTTAATATAATTATACAAAAAAAAGTGTGACTTACTGCATCTTTATTTTTTTAAATTTTTTTTACTACTTTTGCAATTTGGACCGGAGTGATTTTCCTTTTACCATAGCTTTCTGGTTTTTTGGACTTAGGTTTGGTCTGCTTCCCTTAATGACCCCAAAATGCATATAATAAATCATCTTTATTTTTTAATGAAATAATGTGGTTTAATTTAATTATATCTATTAGAATTGAAGCATTACCAGTTGAATTACGGACTTAAAATAGAAATTACCGACCTTTATGGGTTCAAAAATCAAAATTGAGTATTCGGGTATGTTAATGGGAATTTTAGAATTATTTGGGAAAAATTAATTGGAAATATATTTTGTCTGATTCGTTAATGCACGTTTGGGTGGTTAACTTTATACTGCAAATTGAAGGCCCTAAAGGCTTCAGAAACCAGAACAGGAAACATATTTATGCTCAGTACAATTTTTATAGTCATCTGGGACGTTTAATTGAAATTTGATTTTTCGCGATTCGTAAGGGCGTGTTTGGCTATTCCTATTGTTAAAAGCTTAGGTGTTGGTTATATGTATATATGGTTATGCTATGTGAGTGATGAACTTATCATTTGGAAGTCAAATAAAATATTTGGGGGAGAGAGAAGAGAACCGTGAGAAAGAGGTAGGGAAGAAGAGGCAAGCTCCTCTAATCAACACTCATGGGGTTTTGAAGATGCTTAAAGGGGGTTGAAGAAAGAAAAAGATCATCCATGGGAAGCTTGGGAGAAATTGAAGAAAGCTAAGAAAAAGACAAGGATGAAACTAAGGTATGATCATCTATCTTGAATCCTTAGGTTTAACGCATCAATTACATGAAATCAAGGAGTGTTATGGAAGATGTGAACTTTGAACCCCAACTATGGCTAGTTGGTGCTCTTGTGTTCTTGTGTTTGGGAATTGAATAATATTTTGAGGTTATGATGTTTGATGGAAATTAAATATATGAAATTTGTTATGTATTAAAGGGTTTTGGCCTTTGATTTACATGGAATTGAGGTTTGATTTTGAAAATGAGAAGTCCCAATTTTGCAGCCATTTTCGGACTGCAAGCTGTCCAGGGCCGCACGTGCGGCACTGTTCCCCCGCACGTGCGGAGACAGCTCTGTCCAGCCAACTTTGAACAAGCATATCTTTTTCATCGGGACTCCGTTTTGAGTGATTCTTGAGCCTAAAATCAAGCCCCGGAAGTCTAGTTTCCTATGGCGGTGGTCTCACTCCCAAATTCTAAATACAGAACTAGTTATGCCCAAATTGGTGACGACTGTTCACTTTCTGTCAAGCCGGTTTTGTACCATTTCTTCACCTAAACCATTTCCCATCGATTTCTCCTATTTTCTGAAACATGGATTATAACCTAGGGAGGACTAATGAAGCTAAAACCACCATGGCTATTGGTTAAAGAATAAGAAAGAGATTGGTTTTATCCTCATATTCTGTTATGTGCATTGTGTTTGTAGGTCAAGACAAGGACATCGTTCAACCGCTATCAGAGACCTACCACTATGAGTAATAGTACTATAAATGTACATCAATTACCATTAATAATTATTATTATTATTAACATTCTATTTTTCCATGGCAATTATGTTAACATGTTTGTATTTGAAAATTAGTGTGAACATTGAAGGATTTGGCATCCATTGACATGATTCTGAAACTATTCTGTATTCCGCCTACGATTAATGATTATCGGTAATGTGCTATAATCTATAAATTACCCATGATTCCGCATAAGAACTGTATACAAGCTATGAAACCATGAGAATGGTTAACAGAAAAAGTTTGTGAAAGTAATCCGATTCACGGAACTTGATATTTGAAATGGGAACATAATACCTTGAAAGTTCTATCGAAGACTCCTACCATCTGTTTGGTTCAACATTCGTCTTGTGACGTAGATATCTGTCTAAAGAGGATTACCAGAATTGGATAATACTATAGTAGTGTGCTTTATTTCCTGTTAAAAGACATTATTAACGTTCTGTTATCCGTAGATTAACCTTAATGATTCATGGTGAACAAATGGAACAATGATGCTTATGTATTCCGAACTATTCAGTTTTATCAAGGATGGTTTAAGACTGTTATGAGGTAATTATTTTGTCCCTACAAATAGCATTGTGATGGCACATGTGCAATTTGTGAGATACGTAATACATATTGCTAATGATTACCATTGGTATTCTGTTACACGTAAACTAACTACGTTAACTCATGTAAATTATTGGAATAATCTATGTGCCTCTGTATGACTATAAGACTAGTCTGTTCTGATGATATCTGTGGTTATTCCGTTATGATGTTCGTTTTGTTTATATTATGACATGATGAGACTTATTGATTTCTGGTATGGAACAAAGTGCTGTACGAAACTAAGTGCTACACTTTGGTGGGAGCCACCTCTAGAATCCTTACGAGCCACCTCTTGAGTCCATACATATGTTATTTACGGCCGTTAGTAGGGCCGTTCTCAGATCTACTAGGCCTATGGCCGTTCTGTACATTACTGGGCTGGAAGCCACTCTGTTAAGAAAACTAGACCCATGGCTATTCTGAAAATAATTACGGAATGTAGTTAAACATATATCTCTGCAGTTATATGCTCTATCATTCAAGTTAACCATTACATTATTTATGTACTACTATTCACTGAGTTTTACTCACTCTGTATTTTGTCTGTTTCTGTAGGTAGTCAACCGGGAGGCCAGTCCTAATCCTTAAGGCTCGTCTCTCTTGTCAACCCCAGTGTGTCCAGGCACTTAGATGAAGCCCGTGCATTTTGCAAAGTTTTGCTAAGTTTTGATTTATGCTTTGGTTATCTATTTATGGTTGACTGTATGTGATCCCTTCTTCATTAATGTTTTTGTTATGCGCCCAATTGGGGGGGGCTGGCCCTAAGTGTGTGCTCGCATGTGAATATTTGGGTGCATGTTCGCTGTACATCATTTACTTAATGTGGTGTTTGTGATCCTGGCATGGTAGTGGTAGCTCAATGGATGATGATTTATGTTATTTTATATTATTAATGCTTTCGTTCAGGCCCCATATATTACATATGTCGATTTTTATGTCTGTGTCTGAGGTAGTCATGCCCAAACTTGTAGGGACGGGTTTGGGGTGTGACATTCCCCATCTCTGGTCTTCAAAGTTAGAGAATCAAAACATATAGAGAGAAAGAGAGCATCCATCCAGAGTTCATAGCTGAGCTCTCCAGACACTTTTTTCCAAAGACCGTCTCTTGAGCCTATATAGGTTTCACAATAGACTCCATCTCTGTTGTAGCCTGCTAGTTCATTTTTGGGTTACTGAGTGCTAATCCTAGTTGTTGCTGAAAGTAGACAAGTTGACCCCATCGTGGAGAGTTCCCTATGCAACCAGAGCGAACCAAAGTGTTTGCTAGTCTTACCTTCTACCTGTTCGACAAAATGCCTCAGTGAACTCTGCTACTGAGAACTCATAAGATGATTAAAGAGAGAGAGAGAGAGAGAGAGAGAGAGAGAGAGCAGCAAGCTATCAATAAAGAAAAGCAAACTAGCTAAGAGCAAATTAGCCAAGAGTAAATCAAAAAGAAAATCTACTAAGTGCAAATCAACCAAGGTTTCCTTGAAAGAGTTTAATAATCAGGTGGATGCTCAAATATCTACCGATGAGATGCCTGATGTACTCCCCCCGCAGGTCTACACGCATTCGAGAAGCCCCAAATCTCTCATATTTGGAGATTTTTTGGACCATGGCAAGGGACCTCGAATGAAAACAAAAGGGGATTAAGGGATGTGGAATCGAAGGATAGCTTAATCGAGTGTAATTGTGTCGATCTATGTTTGTGTGGAAATCTTGGTACATCATAGTTGCAATTGAATGTGGAAATGCAAGCCTTAACTGAGCAATCATCAAAGCAGCATCAAACACCTAATGCATGGAACACACCAAATAGAGTGCTAACTGATCTTGAACAGTGGCCAAAATTAACCATTGTGTCCCCATTGGCGACAAATGAAATGATAATGTCAAATAAACTTGGCTCACCTAATGCTGATCAAAGGAGAGAAGTACTTGGCACCAAGCAACATAAAAGTGTTGAAAATGTGTAAGCTTGTAGAAATGAGGATTTGGTTGAACTACATATGGAAGACATATAATCTAGGAAGGGTGAATGTCTTGATGGTAATACAACTGCTATATCAGGTAAGCCTCTACAAGCTTGGCACTCTTTACTTAAAGAGAAGATTAACAAGGTGTCAAAAATGAAATATAAAATAGATGCCCATAAGATTGAGAACCTAGTAGATGGCATGTACAATGTCCCTATAGAGATCTCAAAAAAAGATTTTTCTCATTGGGGAAAATGCCTTAGTTGGATACTTTATTAATAAAAGATTCTCTTTTCATTATGTGAAAACTTGGGCAGAGAGACTTTGGGGAAATTTGCTTAAGGATGTTGGCTCCATTAATAATGGGTCTTTTATTTTTAAGGTAAATAGTAAAGAGGCTATGGGCAAAATTTTGAAAGATGGCCCCTATTACGTTGGGGCTAGATTGATTGTTGTTAAAAAATGACAACCTAAACTAAAACTAACAAAGTGTGATTTTTTGAGTGTGCCATTGTAGGTGAAGTTGTATAATGTTCCTTTTGAGCTTTGGACTGAAGAAGGTTTGGGTTATCTTGCTAGCATCATGCGAACTTCTCTTTATTTGGATGAGCCTACGTTCAAGAGAAGCTATAGTGATCTCGGGTTTTACCCCTTGTGTACAGTGATCTGGACTTGTTTCCATGGATGTTAGTAGTTGTTTATATCTTGTTTGCATCCTTTCGTACTTTGTGTTTGAGTTATAGGATGTGTTGGGCAGGTTTGGTACATGTTGGTTATGTTTAGGAGCAAATGGTTGCTGCCCAGAATTTTGATCCTTCGCTCGAACGAGAAGTTTGTCGCTCGAGCGAGCTCTTTGTTTTGGATCCTTCGCTCGAGCCAGGGTTTGGTCACTCGAGTAAGAGTTGAGTTTTGTATCTGGTGGCTCGAGCGAGAAGTCTTGCGGTTGAGCGTGCGTCTGTGTCTCATTTTTGACCTGAGAGTTGTGTTTCTTGGCTCGAGCGAGCTTTCCTTCGCTCGAGTGAGCGAGGTGTATGTTTTGAGTTTCCTCGCTCGAGCAAGCATTCTGTCGCTCGAGCATGCTTCTGGGTTGCAGACCTGAAGCTTCAAGTTGTTGGCTCGAGCGAGACTTTCTTCGCTCGAGCGAATATTCTTTGTGTCTAGTCGCTCGAGTGACCAATCCTTCGCTCGAGCGAGCCTGTTATATATCAGATCGCAGCAGCGGATTAAACATCACTTTTTCATCTCTTTTTTTCTATCAAGCCCTAGATCCGACTCTCTCTTTCTTTATACTTGTCTTCTCTCTAAGGTTTGATCTATCTAGAGTGAGTTTCTACCCTTAGTCCTTTGTTAAAAAGATAGAGTGGGTTGAGGGCTTCGTTTTAATCTGAAAAACTTGGGATTTGGAGCACGTTGGTTTTTTATCTTCATCTCCGTTTGAGCTCAAACTTCGAGGTAGAGATATCCTACTTCTTCCTATGAGCTTTGTCTTTGAATTTTAGCATTTTGATATGTTGAGGGTTGTTGGATAATTTTGAGAAAGTTTGGGCCTTTGTGTAATTTTACAAAAGATGAGGGTTTTATATATATATATATATAAACCTATTTGCATGTTTGACATAGAGAAATGAAATTAATGTTGAACTATTGAGAGAAATGGAACCTTAGGGTTGTTATGTTAATTATGGGAAAATACCCTAATTAGTTGGATAAATTAATTGGTATAATTAATTTTGAGAAATGAAGAATTGAATTGAGGATACTGAAATTGGGAAGATACGGGATTAAAGGGTGTAGTCGGATTCATTTAATCGCTCACCTAGGTAAAATGTTGATGTTATATCCTTTTGGTGCATTTATTTCCTGTTTAGAAATAACTGCTCTAGGCTATCGGTGGATGTAACAACGCCCGCGGGGGACCTCGCTACAGTTCGGACTCGATTTTTGTTGCGGTTCTCAATCTTGAACCAAAGAGTCCAAATCCGGCAAATCGTTTTGAAGGAAAACAGATTTTTTGAAAAGAAGTGCCAAACATGGACTGCTTTGCCAGATAATAGAGTCGCCACCTAAATATTTTAAAATGGAAAATTTAGGAAACCCTGACTCGATCGAAGGCCACGTGTCCGTCATCACCAAAGTTGGCTCGGGAACTTGGGTACGATTGGGGAAGGTCACATCGTGAGCACCCCCGCTCGCCCGGTCAAAGACCGGCCTCTACTAACCATGATATCTGTTTTTGAAAACTTTGTATGCTCTTATTCCGATTATTAGCCTAGGTTACTATGTGATGCTCGCAGCAAACAAGTATAGACTGGGCCGTCTGAATTGGAACAAAACATTTCATGTTTGTTTGTTTGAAAATGGTGTGAAGGTGCTACCCGCAGGCAGGCTAAAATGCGGATTTGCCACCCTCGGGTGGGCTTAGAAAACATGGTTTTGCCACTATCTAGTGGGCTTAAAACAAACAGTCAATGTATCGTCCCAGTTCAGACAACTCAACCTCCACCCACAGGCATTCAAGGCAGTTATATCACATAAGCATGTAGCCTCATGGTAAGCATGCTATCATGGCAACACTCACACGCATGCAAGGATGCTAAAGCGTAAAACTTACAGAGTACTCCAAGCCAAAACAAAAGCTGATTAGAAATCATGCATGATCCTAAAATATACGTAAATGCCTAATGCAACACATGCAAAAATGCAACTATAGCGAAGCTCGGCTATTCTAAAGATGGCATATGAAATGCAACGGCTAACATGTATTCAACTTAGAATTGAAATACAAATGCGTTTGTATGATCTTGTAGAAACTGATGCATGCAATCTGATGAATGATGCAAACATCTTTGTCATCAGTATGCTAATTGAAATATGCCCTATATCTAACCATCCAAAACGGGTAAATAAAAGGCGTAAAGAAATGGGGTTGGAAGACATACATCACACTCACACACCCTTATTACAATTGTGCCCCGAGGGTCCGAATAAAATAATAATACAAATTCAATAAAAGAATATACTGATCAATAAATATCTGATTTCTAATTAATTAACAAATTAATTACGTAAAAGTAATCGGCATGCAAGCCGTGACCGCTTTGCTCTCGATGAATGGTATATCTGGTCATGCTGCGCAGAAATCCACCGATGCCCCGATTAGCCTCGCTTGCAATTTTCTCGAAATGCGTGCCAGCCTCCGAAAAGTTGTTGATTGTTGATTTTGCTGCAACAGAGAGCAGGAAAAGGGCATAGCAATGTATTTCACAAATATATGCATGCCTCGATCCTCGTGCCACCAATCACGCACATCAATGCATGATGGCCGAGGAATCGAATTGCACAACTCAATGTAGGATGAATGCATATGAATGCTACAACAAAAACCTAACTCCATCATGGGTAATCCGGAGTGTCGGTGACTGGGGAATTGGGACATGTTCCGTCACTCGGAGTGCGAAACATACCTCGTTTCCCGTGCGATATGCATGAAATGCAACTAATATACAACCTAGCATGCTCAATGCTATGAAAATGAGATGAAAATGAGACGCCTCGAAAAGCGTGCGCACGGGCACGCAAATCGAGGCGATGATATGAAATGCAAATCGGGTAAATCGGCAGCCAAATGCGTGCACACGGGCACGCAAACCGAGACGATGATATGAAGTGCAAATTGGATAAAACCGAAGTGCCTCGAAATGCGTGCACACAGGCACGCAAACCGAGGCGATAACAAAATGAGAAACTCGGATAAAACCGAAGTGCCTCGAAACGCGTGCCCACAGGCGCGCAAATCGAGGCGATGATGAAAGAAATGAAAATCGGATAAAGCCAAACGCTGCCTGGTAGCGCCGCAAATCGAGGCGATGATGAAAGAAATGAAAATCGGATAAAACCGAAGTGCCTCGAAACGCGTGCCCACAGGCGCGCAAATCGAGGCGATGATGAAAGAAATGAAAATCGGATAAAACCGAAGTGCCTCGAAACGCGTGCCCACAGGCGCGCAAATCGAGGCGATGATGAAATGAGACGAGATGGCACACGGAATGCAACGATGGGCTTACACCAATATGGGAGAGCCTCAGCTCACTCGCATAGGAGGCCGTCGGATAAAACAGGGGCGCCTCGAAAGGCGTGCACACTGGCACGCAAACCGAGGCAATGCAAAAATGATGCAAATGGCATAGGGAATGATATGTAAGCATGGCAATGGAATTTCAGCACCTAAATAAAGGGGAAAACAGCCCCGAAACAATTCGAAATAACACTCGAAGCATGCATTCATCCCGAAAATGTGAAATTAAGCCCCGAAATGGCCTATAGCCATGCTATACATGCAAAATATGATCATGGCAGCAAGAACAGTAGCAAGGAAGTCCCAAATATGGCATTTTTTCAGTAACAATCTTGGCCAAAATGCAAGTAGGGATAGATCAACAATAGCATGCAAAATTAGTGGCCAAAAGAGGGGTATTGAGACAAGTGATATATGCAAACCCCAAATGGACAAACTTTCTTCTACAATATTTAAGATGAGATAAAAATAAGCACAATTTCAGAAGATGACATCCTCAAAATCAGAATACAAACATGCTATAAAATCCATGCAAAGTAGGCTTCCAAATAGGCTATATCATGAGACATGCAATGTACACACCAAATGACAAAACTTTCTTCATGAAATATGTAAAGGGGGTCAAAATAGGACCAAAACCAGTAGGGGTCGAAGTCCCAAAAACAAACAAAAACAGGTCAAAAATTGTATGCAAAAAAAGGGCACACTTGATGAAATTTGAAGGAGGTGGTATATACAATGGCCAAATGAAGTTGAGCCCTTCTACAATGTTGTAGAGGGGCTCAAAATGAGCACAAAACCAGTAGGGGTCTGACCCCTGAAAACAAAAGGAAATAGGCCTAAACTAGCATGCAAGATAATGGCATAAAAGCTAGGTATTGAAACAAGTATATCATAGGAGCCTCAAATGAAGTTGAGCCCTTCTACAAAGTTGTAGAGGGGCTCAAAACAAGCACAAAAGCAGTATGGGTCGGAGCCCCAATTCTCAACCAATTGGAGTATAGAAATGAATCAAGAAAAAGCCCTAAAAGTTGGTTTTGAAGACTTACCCTTGAAGACTTGTCTTTCTTTGATTCTTGGCTTTGATTTGTAGCTTCTCAACCTCTGAAATTCACTTCCTAGCTGCTGGAATGGTAGTAGGGATGGTGAAGCTAGGTGTTGATGAAGAGAAGACCTAGAGACTTAGAAGCTTTTTGAGGTTTTGAGCTATGAAAATGGAGGAATTTGGAGAAGTGTTCTTGAGACCAATTTTTCCAACCTTGAAGAAGGAGAGGGAGGGTCCTTCAAATAGGCAAGAAATGGGGTGTAAAAGGGGAGGGAAAGCACCCAATCTTTCCCTCCCGAAATATCCCCCGGATGCCCCGGGATATGTTGGAAAATACCCGGACAGCTGGGACAGGCTGGAAAGCAGGAAGCTGGCCGGCCAGGTAAATTTGTGGGAGGTGGCCGGCCGGCCACCCCACCTGGTCGGCCAGCCACCTACCATGGCCGGCCGGCCACCCCCAAAAAATGAAGTCAACATTTGCTGGCCGACCACCATGCCAAGGTGTCCTCCCAAGTGTGTAGAATAAGGCCCCAGGGTCGGAATTTGGCAACACTGAACCATGAGTCACAACATAGAGCTTGAAGGAGAGGCCCAAAAATGAAACCAATAATTGCTGGCCGACCACCATACCAAAGTGTCCTCCTAGATGTGTGCAACAAGGTTCCAAGGCCGGAAATTGGCAACACTGAAGCAGGAGCCACAACATAGAGCTTGAATGAGAGGCCCAAAAATGAAACCCTGAATCTCTGGCCGACCACCAACCCTTAGGGTCCTCCTAGATGCCCTCATCACAGATATGTAGCTTTGGTTGGAAGAAAATACCCCCAAGGTGTTCAACATTGGCCCGGTGAGAAAAAGCAGGCTCGGAGGAGCGAACCGTTATCTGGGATAATTGCTGGCTTCTCCCCAGTGATCTTCTGATGTTGAAACAGAGGTACCGCCAAGTTTGAACAAAAACTAATGAGAAATGAACGCCGGAGCCAAACCGAGCAAATCGGGATCCCAAAATGGGCTGCAGTCCGGAAGTGGTGTTCAAGATCAAGTGGGTATTCTGCGACCCAGTGTCCTCTGGAATGACAAAACAGAGGTACCGCCAAAAACGGAGAAAATCGATACAAAATGAATGTCCGGCCCAAACCGCCACCCGGTCCCAAACCGCATAGCACGAAAGTGGCATACGACCACGGCGAGCATCGGGGCCCCAGTGGTTCCTCGAAATGATAAAACAGAGGTTCTGCCAGAACCGGAGAAAGCGGATGCGAAATGAATGCTCGGGCCCAATCGCGCGATTAGCCGGTCCCGAAATGGGTCGCCGCACCGGTGGTGTTCGGCCGAAGTGGGCATCAGGCCCCAGCGTTCCTCGGAACATTAAAAGCAGGTCTCCGCCAAAACCGGAGAAATCGGAGATGGTTAGGCGGTCAGCCGAGGCACCTGACAACTCCGGGCAAACCGGGCTCGAAATGGGCAAAATGGCCTCTGACCCACGAAAAGTAGCTCACGGCCACCGGAGATAATCTCGGATCACTCTTCCCTCGGGAAAGAAAACAGAGAACCGAACTGGTTATGCAAACCGAGACAAGGTAGAGAAGATGGTTGAAGTCGGCGAGGCACGCGGCGTGACTCTGGGACTTCTGAACAAGCACAGTATGCAACATCACCGAGTGCTCAACCGGTGACGTCTGAGCCTCAAGGTCGGTCAAAAATGGGGTGTCTACAGTGGAGGATAGTCTTGATTGTTGTAGACAATGCATGATGATTAGGTAAACAAAAACTAATCGATTGAGTATGCTAACAAATGTAGCGGTTGGAATAATACATTAACTTTATGTATTGATTGATTATGTATATGATCTACGTTTATATACATTGTGTGTGTGGGAGGAGATAAGGGATGTACTCCACGATTTAGGGAAAGATTAGGGATGGACCTCTAAACTGGATTTTGTTTGACATTGATACAACACTACAATGTGTATCAAGTGTGGATTATGAAAGTGTTTGAATTGATTTGATATAGTACTGAAATGTATATCGTTGTCAATTGTGAAGTATGGAAGTGGTTTATGTGTTATTGATACAGCACCAAAATGTGTATCCATTATAAATTTCAAAAGTGTTTTAAGGATGAGTCATAATCTCATTAAGTTATGTGGTTAGGTTCTGAGCCTTGTTTTCAAACTCAACGTTGAAAAAGAAGTGAGAAATGAAAAGTAACATGGACTTGAATGTCATGAAACTGTAATGTGTTAAAAGTGGAAATATAAGTGTGGACCATCTATCGAATGCTGTTATTTTAGTCATTATTTATAGTTGGTTTAGTATATTTTTACTGGGATATGGCTCACCCTATATGGGACATCATTTTCAGGTATAGGTAGTATGCCACCTCCAAGGACATAGCTTGGGAGGCTAGAGGCAGCCAGACTTTTTGGTTGTTTTGTTTTTCTTTGATGTATTATATGTAAATTCAAGCCAAGGGCTTAATATGTATATGAGTTAGTACTCATTCTCGTAACCAAGTGTTGGCTTGGAAAGTTGTAAGCTCATAGGGCCTTTACTTTTGTTGTCAACATGTAATACTTTTGTAAGAACTACTTTGATAAATGGAAAGATATTTATTTCTCTTATAATGTTACGTGTCAAGAACAATGGGTTTTATGTATTTTTTTTTGAGGGCGTTACAGAAGCATACTTACATTTGTGAGAATATGTATTGAAACGTCAGCAAATAAAGAGATCCCTGTGTCACGACCTGAAATAGGGGCTAATCGGAATCGCGACCGGCCAACGCCTCATCTCGCACCCTAGGCCTACTACTAACTAGTTTAGAGAACAAATAAATAAATTATCGTAAATACTAGGTGATTACATTTAACTAGAGCGTTGCTATATAAGTCATACAAGTCATAAAAGAAAGTTAAGTTACAACAATAACTTGGCCCTATGCTAACAAAAGAGGTAATACATGACTTATATAAAAACTATAGGTCTAGAATCCATCCCAGGCCATGAGACACCACAAAAATAGGCCTTTGGTTATCCACTAAGCATTCTCCTTACCTGAAATGGGTTAGTAACACCCCCGTGAGCTATAAAGCTTGTGAGAACATGTTTACACAATTTACAAGTTTGCCACGGTTCAAACATAAATATTTCAAGTTTCAAGCATAACTATTCATGTTCAAAAGCCCAATGGCTGAAAAGACAAAATAAATGCTCTTATATATATATATCAAAATATACATACATATGTCCATTCGACTGGATATGTTGCCAGAAAATTAGGGAGCTACCCATACTAATATCAAGTGGTCATGATCATGCCAGTGGACGATGGCCGCGTCCCAACAACCACCCTTATAACGCCTCACCCGTTGGTATCTTTAATTTCCCCCAACGTCCGGGATGTTTCGTTCGAATGTACGTTATTACATTTGCAAAAGTTTTATAACAATGTCTTAACCATGGCTTCACAAAAACAATATGTATATAAGTAATACGTGTGAGTCGGCTTATCCTGTTAGCTCACGTTTTCTAAAACATAACATGATTTTCAAAATGTATTCAAAGTACTTTTTCAATCATAGGCATACTTGTTAAAGTCCAAAATCATATGTTTATTCGGTTATTCATAAATCAATGCAATCTCATGCTCCAAAATAATTCATCAATCAAAGCATGTTATTATATTTAAATACATGTAAAAAGCGTAAGCATGAACTCACCTAAATGTACACGAAGTTTGGTAAAATCAACCGGAACCGAGATCTAAACACAACGTATGAAAAACTACATTATAGTAGGTCTAGGAATTAATTCTAAGCATGAAATAAATATTCAAACCATAATCCCAAAGTGTACAATTTAAAAGGGGTCCTTATCTTATGGTCCAGAAATTCTTAGTTTGAAGCACTTTAGATCAGAGGCTAAAATCCTAATCAAAACACTTTAAAATATTCTGAAATTTTACAGGGTTATCAATCAAGATGTTATGAAACTTTTTCATGAGGGACTCGTCTCCCAAAAATGCTCATAAATAGGGTAAAATGGCAGTAACACAAAGCTGGTCCAGATTCGTTGCAGTTTCTAAAAAATCATTTCCACAACAATCTAGCCGTTGGATTGAGTTGAAAAAAATTGGGTTGGAAAGATAACACTCTAATTTAACTCTGGTCCAAAAATAAATCGTTAAAATGGCCTAAATATATTTTGACGAATTTTCAAAGTAGACTGTCTGTTTAGGAAAAAAAACTGTTTGTTGGGTAAAATCCTTGTTTTGAGCTTTAGCCTCATGGTTCATTGCAACATGATATCAATGGGAGGAAATAAAGTCTAAATCTGTATTTTAGGATTTAGATTCATGGTTCATTATAACATGAAATCAAAGGAAATAAATGAAGGCTTTAACTTATGGAATTGAAGTAGATATAGAGAAGAATTTACCTAGACTTGAAGCTTGAAGAACAAAGATGAAAGTGTTTGATTTTCTCTCTTAAATCTACAGATTTTCAGCAAGAAGACAAGTTTCTGTACATACAAGATATATATAGGAAGAAAGGAGTAGGTAGGATCAATGGCTAGGATTGAATGGTGAAGTATGTGGTAAAAAGGGGAGTGAAGTGGATATATCTTTCACCTCACCAAGAAATTACAGCCATGGTGGCTAATTTTACCACCACAAATTGCACTGCTCCGATAAAACGCAGTGCGCGGACATTCGGGCTGTCCGAAAATTAGTTTAAGAAAAATTTCATTTAATCACTGTTGACTAATTTCGACATTCTGAGTTTGATGGTGTGATCCGTTTCGCCTAAAGAAAAAAAAAAAAAACACCTTTATGAGTTTCATTTTTGACACACTCGAAGAGGATTATCAATTATTGTTCTGTTATAGGTCCGCCCCGGATGGCGAAGTATAGATAATATTTATTAACATGACATTGATGAACTTATTAAATATGAGATGTGACTTCCGCTCATTGACGGTGTCAAACAAAAGGCGAAAAGTTGGGTCGAGTCTTCACACCCTGAGTCTTTCAAAATAAATCTTGGTTATGGTGACCCATGTGAGATTCAAGTTAAGATTCCATGAAAGCCTCAAGGGTGTAATGTTTGTAAGACTTTTGGTTATACCACTAATTTGTGCCTTCATAAGCCAAAGTCTTTGAACCCTCCATCTTCCAAACAAGAGTGAAGGGTCAAGAAGACTAACATACAAATTCCAACTAAATGGGAAATGGTGAAGTAAAAGGGAAGAGATGGTGTGCAAGGTTTAACGACAGTGATAAACAAAGAGGGAGAGACGCAACGTTTCATCCCATCAACATCTAATGTTTTGATGTTCTTGAATCATGCGATATGGGAGAGTTGGGAAATGGAGAATTAAATCAAGAGTTTTTGTGTCAAACAAAGAGCCTAAAAAGTAGAGGGAGTCCATCTCTAAGTGATCCCAGTAATAGAGAGACTACAAAGGAGGATAACAGAAGAAAACCCAAAGTGAAACTTTATTAATTGAAGAGTGCTAGAGGGAAATTTTGAATCATTTGTTGTGTATATTGTGTTTGTCTTCTATAGGCTTAGTTTGTTTTTTTGAGGAAGTAGTTTGTTTTTGTTTATGTTTGTTCTTTCTACGAAAGATGTGTATTAAATTTCATTGTATATATTTCTTTTTTAGTTATAATATGACTTACTTATTCAAAAAAACTATATCTTTTTAAATTGCAAGAGAGATTAGTGTTATTTATTTATTTTAAAATATTCTAAAATTTCAATTTCATCATTTTAATTCATAAATTTTATCATTTCAGGATATATAGTCTAATTGGAGAGATGTGCCTAAATCATTAACAATGCTGGGGCCTAAATACCTATTCGAATAGATAAAAATATAACTTTACAATTTAAATCACCTGTGATTTCATGAAAATGGAAGTAGATTTTTTTGTGATTGAATTTATAATAAATTAAAAATTAACATGTAATTTATGAGACTTGTTAGAGTCTAATAAATTTTTTTTCCAAAATTAACAAGTTGTATCTATTCTATTATACAACATGAAGACCAAGTTAGTATAAATACTATTACACACATTACAATTTTAAATTATCTTTATAGAAGTATTTTAAAATTTGAATTATTTATTTATTTTTAATTATCTAGGTACTACTATTAATGTCTATTCCAATGCATTGGATGTGCAATGACGATATATAACCCATTAGTCAATTAAAATAAAATACACAAGCAAGGAAGCAAGCAAGCAAGCAAGCAAAAGTGCAATAGGGAACTCTCCATGCAGATGTACATTGAACCTGGACATACTCAATTTGGGCCTATAAAAGTCCCAGACCATATCCCTCCGTCTACCATTCCAAAGAAAGAATCCTGGATTAGTGAGAGAGAATAGAAAATGGCTCCAACACTAGCAGTTATACCTGAGCAACCGAAGCTCCACCGCCGCCAACCTCCGAGTCCCGCGGCGAAGAAGGAGGAGGAGGTGGTGTTAAGGAAGAGGAATGAGGAGTTGGAGAGAGAATTGAGGAAGAGCGTGGAGAGGGAGGAGAAGATGAGGCTAGAGCTTCAGAGAACGTGGCAGAGGCTGAGGGTGGCCGAGGAGGCGGAAGAGCGGCTTTGCTCCCAACTCGGGGAGCTTGAGGCGGAGGCTGTCGACGAGGACCGGGCCTATCGAGCTCGCATTTTGTCATTGATGGATCAGCTCTCTGCCGCTCAAAAGCTTATCCACACTTCTTCTTCCATCTCTCTCCCCTCCACTCCTCAATAACCACCACCACCACCACCACCACCACCATATATGTATATGTGAATATAATTATGTTGAGGTAGGAGAAGAAGAGTTCGCTGTCTCCAGTAGAATCCCCATGAATTCTGTTGTGTGTCAAGGTTCATGAGTCATGGGTGAATTCATAGGTTTTCTCTGTTTCAGTGTATATTTCCATTCAAAAAAGCTAGCGTTGGGATCCAGAATTTATATATGTTGGTGAAAATTAAATTGATCATGTATTTATATATGTGGTGAAAATTAAATTGATCATGTATGAAATTCACATCTAAAATGAATCTCTGAGTAATTTCTTGATTTTTATGTTTAGGTCCATAGCACTACTAATTTTCATTTCCTTTTTGCATCTGAACCTATTGTTTCCTAATTCAAAAAACACATCTTGTGAGTAATCATGAACTGAAAATATTCCATTTTAATCATGAACTGAAAATTTGATCTTCCATTTTAATCATGAACTGAAAATATTCTCCATAATAAATTACATCTTATTGCAACGACGGATCTAAGATTCGAACTTTAGAAAGATAAATACACATGTAATTTCTTATTTTTTAAAATTATATTACTATTACTAGTATAATATACATACTATATAACTTCTGATTGTGTTATTGATAAAATAAGTACAAATTGATAGCACACAGAAGTATTATTGATAAAGTAAGTACAAATGAACACACACAATGACATGTACCCAAAAAAATTGATAGGATGTTATACGACAAAAGGTGATAAAAATGAAACCCACATTTATATATTAAATCTTTCTTAATTTAAGAAGAAAATGAGTATTGAGAGATGTTAAAGTTTCTTATAGTGTCTTTGTGTTAGGCCACACACACCTTCCTTTTCTCTCCCTTCTCATACTGTCTGGCCAGACCCCTCCCCCTCTTTTCTCGACCCCTCCTTGTTAGTAGAGTCTTCACATAGTAAACACGACACAAACATCTGACAGATTTTTTTGTTAACACAAACATATTGATTGGAACAAACACTTCTTTCCCTTTCTGCTAACATCTTGCACTAAAATTCACACAAGCACTTCCACTGTAAATATGCGCCAAGGGCCATCCACACCCACAAATAAGCAATCCGCAAGTATGAAACCCCGCACATTTCATTTTCTCAACACTCTTCCCTTCCTGTGTCCTTTTAAACTATACACCACCTATAGACACTGAAGGACAAACAAAACAACAATTTGTGACGTGCAGAATAATGAACAAAAGACACTCGTACCCATTTAAATATTTAAAAAAAAAAAAAAAAACACAGAATTTTCCACATTCCAACATTGACAACACTTATGGCGCCATGGCTATTTAAATTATGCAGAAGCTCAATATAAAGCTACAACAAACTGTCTTTAAAGTTTCTAAAAGAGCACATAACGGTAACTGGAATTTTAATACGACAACTGAGACAAAAATCTCAAAACATAAAAAGCTCTCCCTGATAAATGAAATATTTCTTTTGTAACCACCCGGTTTAATGCAGCAAATTAGTTTCTGCCTCGACTTCCTCTCAGCTCAGGCTCCCTAAACACACAAATCCAGTCACAGATGAGTTGTGTTCGCGAGTATAGATTATAACATGGAAAAAGATACTTCATAGAACACTCACAAGGGGTGGGGCCAACTGTGGAACCCACACAGTATAGGACCCACACCATTGTGAGTGTTTTGTAATCCATTCTATGGTTTGTTTGTGTATGTAGAACTACTGTTATAAAACCAGTTCACAGGGCGCATGGGTCAAACCTCTGGATGTGATCGAGAATGAGAAGCCTTGGTCCAGGAGGGATTTTGACATCTCTAAGAGCACTGAAACATATCACCGTGGAAAATACCATCAAAATATAAATACAGTTAAAATGAAAGTGTAAAGGATGGGTGAATCTTAACCACTTGCCTATCAGTGAGCAAAGGTAAAGTGGTGTCGGTTAACAAGCCTTTCTTGAAATTCTTCTCATAATTCTGGAGGCCAAGGTTGGTTAACATGCTTCTCGTTTTCACGTAGAGCACATCTTCAACCGGTGGTTGAGAAAACTTCTCCCCTAGCTGCATGACCACACGGAAAATGCTCTAAGCATGGTAAGTATATCAACACAAAACAATTATAGAACCATCTCAACATTCTCACCTGGCTCAGAGAAGGCCATGGACAATGACATAGGCAAATCAATTCGTGTCATACACAATTGCCTAAACCTTACTTTACCAGGACATTCATTCAGGTTCTCCACGTATGAAAGGTAAAATATGAATAGTTCTCTTCATATAGATTAGATACATTTTCCTCTTCCCTATATTCAGGAATTATTTTAAATTTTTTTATAGCATTCCATGCATATTTTCCTCTATATGGAAAATATTGAAAAAAATTAGAAATCCTTGCAGACTTTCTTGGCCAGGGATTTAATCTTAGGAAGGAATGCACAAAATCATGTCAAACCCAAATAATGCAATTGAATACAATAACTTTAAGCATTGTCCAAGCCTTAATGTTCAGCATGTTACCATCACATTGTAATAGATTGATTATATCATGTTGCTTTTGAAAATCTGTGGAGATGTACATAAAGAATCAGAGACAGCATCTCCAAAAACCTTGCCAATGGCACATAACTAAATATGTCCGTCTTTGCAAACTTATTTAAACTAAAGTTTTTTTCTTTGTTCAAGTAGCTACAGTTTGTGGAAGAACCTGAGGGAGTGACGGTCAGAAAAGTGAAAGTGAGTTTTCAACAAATTCTGCTACCAAATGGTCAAACTCACTTGTTCATCTATACAATTTTCAAGTTATAACAGCAGACTCCTCTACAAATGTCCAAACAGATAGCAGACACAAGTGGAGACAAGTGTCATGCACACGAGTACAGCACACCACTCCTGAAAGTTAGAAGTGTAACAGTTCAGAGTTCCTGCCCCTAATGTCAAAAATGCCATGTTAATGTGGTAAATCTTAGCTTTACATACGTCCATCTGAACACATAACAACATGGGGTCAACAGACAGTATGTCAGTTAATATGCAGTGCCATTGGATATCATATAGTTTGCCATAAATAGCACCAACACTAGAATTTTGCAGATTCTAACATGTTCACAGCATGCATTGGACTTCTTTATAGCAATGGACTTCAAAGTAAACACATGGTTATAACTGGGGTGCTATTGAAGTTGATGAATTTCATCTCTAGATTATCACCTTGAAAAGTCTACCCTGAACAAGTGCAAAAAAGAGGCCAGATGTGACTACATTGGCTGCCTGGTTCGGGCCACCCAAGCCACTCACCAATGAAAACATGGCTCCACAACCAAAAGCTGCCACCATACTGCAATCATAAATCATCTCAAATAAGTAGACAAATATAAGAGTAAGGGAAAATAAAACCCCTTTGCAAATTCAAGATCCAAACATAGCTTTAAATGATACACCTTGCAAGGATTTGTTAAAAAAAAGAGGGGTTACAAAAATTTTGAAGGGCACACATGAAAAGAGGGGACAAATTGCAAAATGATAGTTTTGAAAATTTTAAGCGGGGACCGCCCCTCCTGGGCCACTGATGGCTTTGCCACTGGTCCTCACCCAAGGAATGTGGCCACCTCCATGCATGCAATGAACAGTGCACTTCACCTCCGGCAAGCCCAAAGAGTCTCCATTGCCACTCTCTCTGCCACCTTATCTCTCCCCATTTCCACCTCTGGTGTTTTCATGCCATCTCAGTCCCTACCATAACTTCCCAGAGGGCTTCTCAACCTGCCCACTCACCGCCAATCCTCTACCATTTCTATTGAAACTTAAATGCCCTTCATCATGTTGCACAAAATAAATGTGCAATGCAATCATCCCCAATGACTAATATGCAAACATGTTACGGAGCCAAACACTGGTGATGTTATGACAGTCAATGATACAATAATTGTTTATTATTTCTTAGGTAGATTAATGCCAAGTGTTATGCAACAATGCAATTAAATAAATGAGGCAGTACACTTTAGCAACTATCATATTCAAGAAAATTCATAAATTAGTTATAAGACCGTTGCAATTTCAGCTCCCCTTTGTTCCTATTTATCAGAATATTTATGAATTGGTATGATGGTAAGTGCAATCTGCCCCAAGCATTTCGGTGTAGGTTCCAGTCACATGAATTAGCCTCTCCACAAAAAAAGTGTGAAGAAGCTAACTACTTGCTACCTCTTCTACTTGCTAACTACATTCTCTTTGTGACACAATTTTTTTTCATACAATCAATAAATGAATTTCAATAGTAGTAGTAACCACATCTTCCACCAATATACAAATGGATGACTGCTTTTAACTACCATTTTACATTAGAATTGCTCCTTTTAAATGGTTGTTACGTACTACAAAAACATTTAAAAAAATATATAACCTTTTTTTTTTTTTGTTTTTTTGGATCCTCATGCATCCTCTTTGTGACACAACTATTTTCCTACAATCAATAAATGAATTTCAATAGTAGTAGTAACCACATCTTCCACCATTATACAAATAGATGACTACTTTTAACTACCATTTTACATTAGAATTGCTCCTTTTAAATGGTTGGCACGTACTACAAAAACATAAAGAATGCTAGAGTTAAAATGCCTAGTGACCTTTCTTGGGTCTGGAGGAAAATTCTATCCCTTCGTCCTGTCATTTACCCTTTGATTCTACACAAAATTGGTAATGGGGGTGATGTTTTCTTGTGGTTTGACAATTGACATCCTCTTGGATCTTGTGGGCGAGGTTTGGTGCTAGAGTTGTCAATGACACTGCCTTTGGGATGGATGCTAAGGTTAGTAGTATTGTTAATAATTGTTCTTGGCGTTGGCCCAGGAGAAGGAGGAGCTTCTTACAGGAGTTGATTGAGCATACCCCGCTTACGTTTACTCCCAACTCTGGTAATGATACTGTTATTTGGGTGCCGTCTTCTGATGGTAAGTTTTCTATAAATTCAACTTGGAATTGGTTCAGGAAATCTTTTACTAAAGTTTCTTGGGAGAAGCTGCTGTGGGGTACTCATAATATCCCTAAGGCAAGTATGGTTACCTGGATGGCTATTTTGGGGAGGTTAAACACATGGGATAGGCTTAAGCTGTTTTGTATATCTCAAACCTCTATGTGTGTTTTGTGTAATGACCCTTACGAGGATCATAACCATTTATTCTTCAATTGTCCCTTCTCCAGTCGAGTTTGGGAGAGTATTAAAGGGAAACTTAATGTGAATTGGCCCCATCTCCTTTGGCCTGACATTGTTCAGTTGGTTTCTAAAACAGTCAAAGGTAAATCTCTTAGTGCTGTGGTCACAAGACTTGCATTTACTTGTACTATGTATCAGCTTTGGATTGTTAGGAACAATTGCATATTTAGAAAGGAAAAGATTCCTGAAGAGATTGTGATTAAAGGCATTGTTGATATGATTAGATTTCGAGTAATGTCTATTACTAACCTCAAATTGCATCCTAGTGACAGTTGGTTTTTGAGTTCCTGGAGGCTGCCTAACACCTATGTTACACGGACTCGGGTGTAGGTATCGGGTGCGGGTACGTATCTAGGGGTCGGGTACTTCAAAATTAAAAATTGAGGATACGTGGATATGGATCCAAACGAGGATACGGGTACGGGGATACGTTAAATATTTAATTTTTAAAATATATTTATTATATAAAGATAAGTTAAATAGATATTTTTAAAATATATTTATTATTTTTATCTTATGTATTACTTTTATTGATAATTTTTTTTGATTTATCTATATAATTTTTTTTTACTTTTAATTGACATATATATTATAAATAACAAAAATATAATAAATAAGGAATAAATATTTTTTTTATAAATATTTTAATTTTAATACATATTAATTATTTAATTTATTTTTTAAATAATGTGTTTTTTATTTTTATTTTATATTATATATGTATTTTTTTTTATTAATATGCATAAATATATAAAATACAAAATATGTGTTATATTATAATATTGTTTTATAATATAAGTATTATATATTATCAAGATATTATATCTTATATGTATAAGATAAAATGGCGATAGCAGAGAGAGAGATCGAGATCGGCGAAAGGAGAGAGAGATCGAGATCGGCTAAAAGGCGAGAGACCTGTGAGGCGAGGCAGAGGCGAGATCTGGTCGAAGAGGCGATCGAGTGAGAAGCCTTGTTGGATGGAGGCATCGGCTGGTTCGAAGAAGTCGGTCTGCGATTGGTGATCAAGTCGCCGACGATTTCTTTCTCTTCTCCTTTACTCTTCGTCTTCTCTTCCATGTCAGATCCACTTCTTCCATGCCGATCCGTCCAGTATCCGTGCCGTACCCGTGTCGTGTCGTATCGACACGGGTACTTCGCCAAAACTGGCGAGTCCGTGTAACGTAGCCTAACACTGTGTTGAAAGCAACAACAAATGGAATGAGAGTTGAGAGTTCAGTAAATTGTGGGTTGAGTGATGGTAGCACAAATTGAGTGTTTTCTTAATGGTTTGCTCATTTTGTAGGTACATAGATAAGTTGGAACTGCTGGCTGTACATGGATCCGAATTTTTAGTGGAGAACATGTATATGTGTAGATTGAAGACTGTGAGTGAGATTACCTATATCAAAGGGTTGAGAGAATTGGGAGGCTACCATATACCATACCCTAAACTTCTACTAGCCACATTGAGAGTTGTTTTTGTATATTCTGCTCTAACTTTTTGGTGCAGGTACTTGGAGCTGAAGAAATTTGAGAGATGTGAACTTCTATATTGTGGGTTGAGTGATGTGAGTCCATATTATGAGTGCTGTTACGATATCCTGACTGATACAGTGCTAGTTAACCCGATGTATATGCGATATTCATTATATTACCTATTTTGCACAGGAGGTACTAAGCTGTGTGTTAAGCTCGGTGATGGTTGGACCTGTTGGCGGCTATGGATTGGTCGATACAAGCAATCTGATGGATATACCTGGTTGATGAAAATGGTACTTGGAGGGTTGGGGAGCAGTGTACAGCAGCTCTTTGTTGGCCCCTGTTGTGTGTATGGATGTTTCTCGACTGGAATCTTCAACATTTGGAAGTGTTGTCGCAGAATTAATGGCTGCTGGAAGCGCCGTTGGAGTGAAGAAAGTTTTATTCATGTGTATATATCTGTCTTTATTTTATGTTATTGTTCTAGCATCTTTTTGAACCTACCTTCGCGGGGTGTGCAAGGTTTTAGTTATGTGTTAACAGTGTTGCTAAGATGGATGTTCATGGTCCACATGTCCTTCTATGGGGCCCATGAACATTCGATTGTTTGCTTCTTTTGTGTTAGTTGCCGGCTTGTGCTGTCCGGTTTGTGTTGGTTTGTTATGGTTTGGTTTCCAGGTTTGGTTTTGGGTGGATATGTATAGTTGCTGTCCATTTTTTCTTTGTTTCTTTGTATCGTTTCGGGTAGGGCCTGGGGCATGCCCCTTGTATTCTTGTGTTAGTCTTTTGTTTTATTTTATGACTTACTTACCCAAAAAAAAAACATAAAGAATAAGCTTTAAGCCCAAAACAATTATAGATGTCCTTCATCACGTAGTACCAAAAAAAATTTGCAATGCAATAATCCCAATAACTAATATCCAAATATTAAGGAGCCAAATACTGATGATGTTGTGACAGTCAAGGGTATGATAATTGTTAATTATTTTTTTGGTAGATATTTTTTTGGGTGAATATTTTTTAGGTAGATTAATGCCCATATGTTATGAAATATTGCAATTAAACAAATTTGGCAGTGCACTTTAGTATCTTTTATTTGCAAGAAAATTCCTATGTTAGAGACCAGACCATTACAATTTCTGTTATTCTTCTTTATAATATATCTATTTTTATATTTTATTTTTTTGGGATTCTCATGGATTCTTTTTGCAAATCAAAACATTTTTCCTAGCATCAATCATTGAATATCAATAGTAATAACCAACCACATCTTCCACCAATATGCAAATAGATGACTACAATAGTTTTTATTTCCGCTATTTTACATAAAACTTTTGAAGAATAAGCTGTAAGCCAAAAACATCCTAAACAATAAGGTGGAAAGAAAAGGTTCAAGTAAGCTTACCTAGACTGCACATCCTCCTTCCCTCTTATTCTTTTCATGACACATGATATACCGGCATTGACACCTGTCATGACAGCAAAATTGCGTGCTTGTACAAAGGGACCCCCTGCTAGGGCCTATAAACAAAATAAACCATTTGTTAATTACACATCAAGTTCTACATTAAACAGTAGTTGCATCATCAAAAAGCTGAATTTGGGTTGCCAGAAACAGGATGTTAGAATAAGAACCAGAGGCCCTAATTCCACTTCCAAAGGCTTGCACTACGTATCAACTTATTCGGGGTATGCTTAGATTAGAATACCTGAAAATTCTCAATTTGACTAATAGAAGAATCCATTCCACATTCAAAATGAGATACAATTCCAAATAAAACCAAACAAAGCCCTAAATGATTCTTCAACAAATGAACAGATAAATAGAAATATCCTTATCATGACCCATAAAACAAGCAACCAAAAACCAAGTTTGCTCTATTTTAACAGATATAAGCACAGGACCCCAAATTATATAATCAGCAAATCAATCCAGAACTTAGCATCTCCAATCCTTGACTCAAACCTATATCAAATTTAAATTTGGATAAAAATTACTCAAAACACCCTCCACTCATTGTCCCAAACTTACACCAAATTGAATTTTACTCAAAATTTTACCCAAATCGAATGTTTACTCAAAATTTTCAAGGCTATTTAGTGGCTCTCAAATTTACCACTCTCCACTTATTGAATCTTTTACATGGGGCGGGAAGTCAAACTTGGGAACTTGCCGTCCTTGGCTTGTTAATCGTCCTTGTGAGGATGGGTATCAGCTTTGATTCATGTTACTTTTTTTTAAAAATATTTTTTTCTCTATTGTTATCTATTAAATTTTTTTCTTTTACTGAATCTTTTACTTAAATCTGAATATGTCCACTGGAGTGGTTTATACCAAATAAAGCTTTTAATCAAATTTTTATTAAAATGAGTAAAATTTTGAGTAAGCTTTTACTCAAGTTTTCAAGCATTGTAGTGAACCAAAATCCCCCCCAAAAAACCCCTAACTCGGCACAAAACCTAATTTGTGAAGCCAGCAATAGAATAACACACATATAGGTATGCATGAAAAATAAGTAATATATGAAAAATTAGGAGGGTAAGGGTGAGGATGGAAAAAGAACCTGGGCTTGCTGGAGAGAGGCCATGGCTTGGGGATTCATAGAGGCAGCATTAGGAGGAGGAGTGGGGAAAGAAGAAGAGACGTCGTTGGTGAGGGTGCCCATGAAAGCACCTATGGCGGCGCCTTGGGCGGCGCTGGTGGCGGTGACAACGGCGGCCTCCACTGGCAACGACTGCTTGGCCAACCATGCCTTGAACCCTGCCTCCAATTCCTTGAACTTGGCTTGCAATTGAGCTACTGGGTTCTGTGTCTGAGTCGCCACTAGTCCTTTTGACATCTCCCCCACCATCACTCTTTGCTATCTCTATGTTTTTTTGTTCTCGACTTATCGCTGCTGTGCAACTCTTCCCTCTCTCTCTCTCTCGCTCTCTCTTCTCACAATTGGAATCTGGAAGCTCTAACAAGGAGCTGTTTTGGGGAGTACGGATGGATAACAAAATACGGTAAATTACACTTTATATCCTTACATTTCATACCTAATTTTGTTTTTGTCCTTTCGTTAATTTAATGAGAAATTCTATTTTCACATACTTAATTATCTCAGTACATATCTTTTCTTAATACACATACTTATTAATTTGATTATTAATTAATTTTTTCAATCTACACACTAAAAGTTACAATTATACCACCACTCAATCTAATTTTCATACACTTGTTGAGTGACCTTATTTTCATATTTGTAGACTCATTATATACCCATGTAAAAACCATTCAAGACCACAATGTGAAGTAAGACAAAATCTTCCATTGAAGACCCTATTGAACCTCCATTAAAAATACCATTGAAAACCCTTCAAAATATTGTTGAAGATGAGGCATCTTTCTAATTTGTTATTGCATTTACCATTTTTAGATCTTTGTGCACTCCATTGCTATAAAGCCCTCATGTTTTTTTTTTAATAAATATTTTTCGATTTGGGGATTTTGGCATTGTTTTTTCAAAATTATACATTTAATTCCAAACTTAACTTCTGAATAAAAGTCATTAGTTTCATAAATTTATTCCGAAAAAAAAACTTTCAGCGGTTGATGTCTGAATATAATGAAATAATTTAACAATTGATATCCGAATATAATAAAATAATTCAGCACTGGTTGTTCGACTGAAAATCGCAAAAGGAAAAGGAAAAAAAAAGAAGTTATGTACGAAAAAATTAATATTTTCATCACTAATTGAATATAAATCTAGAGATTAAAACAATATGAGAGTTGTTATGAGAATATTTCTTTCCAAGTAATAGAAGAGTATAGGGTATGTAGCAAACAAAGTAACAACAATGAAAAAATTACGATTTTTTTTTTTTTATACTCAAAATGTGTATATTGAGAATTTTTTTTTTTTCATTTTTAAAAAATGTGTATAGAGAATATTTTCATAATATTATGAGTGCTAGTGGATATCCATTATGGTCATTTTAATTTAGGATATAATTGTCATTAAAATAATATTTTATTAAGTGTGAGTAGAGATAATTAGGGGTATGAAAATAGAATTTCCCTAATTTAATGTTAATTTAGTTAGTAGAAATTGTCATGGGATGACCCTAGCACAAGGTATTTTTAGTGAAAGAAAAATACAATTCCATTTTTATTTCTTATTCTTTTATATCTATCAACTGTAATTTTTTTCTTATACTGTAATTACATCACTTTTTATGTTACTTCAATCTATTTCATCATTTCTCCACCATTTATTGATGGCATTAGCTGATAATAAGGAATAAAATTATCTGGCAAAAGAATTGTGGTAATAGATAATAAAAAGCATGTGGTGAAAGGATGTGGGTCGCGATGATAGGGAAGGGCAATGGCCATGAGTAGTGTAGAAAAAAATGATTATGAAAAAATGATGGAGTTATATTAGAGAAATAGAAAAGAAAAATAAAGAAATTATGTTTTTATTATAAAAAGGTTATCATATGAGAGTTCTATGACCATTTTTATTAAATAATCTAATATCAAATTAATGAAAGGATTATATTGTGATTTGACCAAAATATAAGAGATTGACTGTTAGAATTAAAAAAATATAGACGAAAATAAATTTTAATATAGTCTTTGAGATTTGAAAAAAAAAATACAATATTAGTCTTATATTTTTTACATAATTATATTGACATTTTTTAATAATGTTAAAGCGACTGAAATTAATATAGACGATAAATACACTAAAATACATAAAGATATGTATATATATTCTAATTGAAAATATATGAATATATTAATTTTTTTTATTCATGTAACTAACCAATTATTGATAAAAAAATAATTTAATTATTATATGAATTAAAATTACTAAAAAAAGTTAATATAATTATATTAAAATTATAAAATTGCCTGTATTTTTTTTTTTTTTTTTAACATTTTAAGAAAAACGACTGTAGTTTAACCCAAAATATTAAAGTATAAAGTGTAATTTATTTTTATTTTTTTTAATAATAATTTCACCCCGTATCGTCGGCTATTGAGGCTACGGCAAAAGACAACGTAGCAGACTCATTGAGCATCTTTTCATTAATTTTGTGTTAAAAATAAAATAATTAAAAAATTTAAGAAAATAAATTACAAAAAGGTCATAACATTACATTCCCGGGTTAGACCATGTTGGATTTTCTTACCTCGGTCTATATTTATTAAATATCAGCACGTCACTCGTACTATGCATAGAATAAAATAACATATTATGTATTAAAAATATGATAATTATATTTAATTTTATATTTTTTTTCTCGTAAATAAAATTTTATATATAAGTTTAAGAGTTTTGTTTTAAATGTTCCTTTACTATAATATTTACTCATAAACATAGATTAAAATTGTTGTATTGACAATTAACAATTAAAATTATGTTTTGTTATAAAAAAAATGACATAGTGCTAATACTTCACTATTTTAGAATAAAAATATATGAATTTAAAAAAAAATTTATATTGATTTTTGAAAGGAAAATAATTAAAGAAATTTTAAAAACTTAATGAATAAGAAAGAATTATCGTAACATGTAATTTAAAATATAAAAAAAAATTAAAAATGAATAAAGACTTTAAAAAGATGTGATTATAATTAAAACTAATGTCATATTTATTAATACATATAATTTTATTTGGATATTATTTATATTTATCATGCTTATTGAAAACAAAAATAAATAAAAATAAAAATATTAATAATTTTGAGTTTTAAAATATGATTTTGTAGACTTGCTATATTAACTTTTGGAAGGAATACATTGAATTTTTTTTACAAAAATTAAATATTAGTCATTGAACAAATCTTATAAGATTTATAAAATAAAATTTATAATAGGAAGAAATTAATGATATTGCAACATATGCATTTTAACAATTTTAAATTTTGAAAAAACAAATAGATTAGGATTTTAAACTTCAATTATTGTACAACATTTTTATTTAAAATAATATAAATACGGATAAGTAATAGATAGATTAAAATTAATTATAAATATAGCTATATTTAAAAGAATATGGTTCTGTATAGTTATATTTTAAATTCTAAAATTTATTTTTTAACTTCCTATATAAAATGATTCAAAATTTTAAATTACGTATGATTTTTTTTCTAAAAACATATGAACTCACAGTGGAGTAGAGAGAGAACTACCATAAAGGAATAGAAGAACTGTACATATTAAAAATAAATAATTAAATAATTGACTAACACCTTTAATAGTTTAAAAAATTTGATTAAAATTAAAATTTTCTATTTATAGCTTTGAAAACTATTATATGCATTTGAAATAATGCTCTGCACCAACTGTCAATTAACACATATCATGATATCAAAAAAGTATTAAAAGTAATTTTTTTATAAAAAAAAGTAATAATATACAAACATAAAATCAATACAAAAAACTTATTAATAAAGATTTTGCTTGGATTTTTATCTATCATTTTGTAGTGAGTGACATATTTTTTTTATTATACAAATGATCCTATCACGCCATTTTAGTATAAAAATTCTAGGAAAACAATATTAACCAACAAAAAATAGTTATAAACAAAAAACAGATAATGGTTGATAGAAAGGAAAGAGAAATGACACAAAAAATATGAAATACAAAAACAAAAAAATGGTCATAGATAAAAAGAAGAAGAAAAAATGGAGTACCTAAAAGATAAAAGAGTCTGTTTAAAGAATAGAACAGATTAAATATAAACTAACCTCCAATTTGTCTCATAAAAATAAAGTTAAAAAACAATCAGTTTTATTGTTCCATGAACATAATATTTATAGGGCAAGCAAGACATGAATGATTTGGAAAAAGTATAATGTATGATGGTTAAGATTTTTTAATAGAAGAAATAATTGGTTAGAGAAAGAGTGCTGGTTGGTCATTACATACACCAAAAATAAATCATTGAACTATACCAAATTCTATTAGAATAATGGCAAGTTCAAGTTTCGATCCATAGGGACAAATGTAAAATTAGATTAATTCAATCGCAAAATTCCTAAATTAATTTTGATTAAAAAAAATAGGATTGATTTTATAACTAAACAGCAATTAAATGAAATTGAAGAATTATACTGACAATTAAAATTAGGGTTTGAGATATTAATTTTTCGGAAAAAAAATCCTAGGGTAGAGAATTCACCACTAACAATATGAATGAGACTTAACATTGGCCAACCATTGCGATTCGGTTTGAACTACCCAATATTTCACAACTACAAGTTTGAAATATTGATCAAGAGGGTTATCGCATTCAACATACAGGCACGAATCATACTGAGTAGTACGAGTCGTTTGCTCTAACTATGGTAGCAATACGACCTGTCTCTCATAGCATGACTCGTCTCGTACTTTGAATACAAACACAAAGAAAACTAATGTATGGAAAGCATTAAACAATCACAGAGAATAAAATGCTTGAAGAAATGAAAGAAACAAATATTAAAAACTTCTAAGTCATCCATACATCCATTCAAACCAATTCACAATTAAAGCTAATGAAAAATCCTATTACATGGCTAGGGTTTCATCAAAACCCTAGAAAAAACGACTAGCCACTCATGGAGGAGTGGGAAAAGGAAGAAGACGAGGAAGAAACCCCCATGGAAGTGTCCTTCAAGCTTTGGTAGAATGATCACCTCTTTAGAACCCTAGCTCCCTTCTCTCTGAATTAAATTTTCGAACCCTAATTTTGGCTATTTTTCTGTCTTTTATTATCAGCAAAGCAGACCAAAAATTCCGTGCACGCGTCCCTAGGTAGGCCGCTCGAACGCCCATGTGGGCCGTACGTGCGGTGGTCTGGCTGGCTTGGATTCTTCACTTCTCACATGGAGAATCTACTTTCACGCCCTTTTTGATTGAATTTTCATATTTCCTGCCAAATCTGTACAAGTGCACGAAACACATCATCTCCACCAAATAAATAAAATTGAAAAACTAAAAATGTAACTTAAGTGGCCTCAATGTGGTACCTTTTGGCCAACATCACAACCCCCAACATACATTTTGCTAGTCCTCAGCAAAACAAAAGAAATAAGAAAAGTAAAATACTCTAAGCCGCTTTTGTAGAGATCACGATTGCATTTAGCATATGCAACAAGCCTTTAAACCACAAGATTACCCTAAGTGGACGAGTATAGTCTCGTGAGGGTTTTAAAAAATGATACCCACAAATATCAAAATATTCATATCCGCTCAACAACAATCAACCACACTACTCCATACAACAACCAACTTATGTGCCACTACAGTATGATATTAAGACATGATGAGTCATTGAAGACACAGTGGACAAGTATGAACGAATCTATTGAGCCAAAACCACAATTCAGTTTATACAAAAGTAAAGTCCCATGTACTTGTGAATGCTAGTAGACACATCATTAGTACCCTCGGTGAAAAGTGCAATCTCCATATTAGTTAACTGTCCACTATAATAGCCCAATATAACTCATAATAACACTCAACATATACAGAAAAACTAAACTGTTGCAACCAAGATTCTCAATTTTTTTTTTATTTTTTTATTTTATAAAGACTGTGCAATGTCCAGATCCATTAAGCTTTCTAGTCAACCCATGTAACAAGCATTGGGCCAATGACTTCCAACCTAGACGGTTTTAGGGCACTAGGTATAGAGACACCCCTACGGGCTTAATAACTCGAGCTGAAAAGGCTACGAATCTGAACAAGTCATTCTTATTTTTCCTTAACTGTGCAATGTCTAGGTTCCTTAAGCTTTCTAATTAACCCATGTAGCAAGTATTGGGCCAATGACTCCCAAACTAGACGGTTTTAGGGCACTAGGTGTAGAGACATCCCTACGGGCTTAATAACTCGAGTTAAAGAGGCTACGAACCCAAACAAGTCAAGTATTTTTTTTTTTTAGAGAATCTTGGCTACTCATTTATTCTTTTCTGCAACCTTAGCCATTATCAATGATGTATACCAGGGATTATAATAAAGAGGTCACCGCTATGATAGTGTGTTCATGTGAATTAAGGCATACTCATGACAAGTGTACTAATACCACAAACACAAACAACTATCCTAGTGCAAACATCACATGTGAGTATTTACCCAATAAACTATTTTCATACAAGCCCACTATGTTCCCCAATTAACATATGCTCATATCATTACCATACTGGCTCAAAGTAAACATTAAGTGAAGTGGTGCAATCAAGTGCAGCAAGTACAAACATGAATGGTTATTATAAATACCCTCATCCCCCAACTGGAATATAACATTGTTCGCAATGTAAGCAATGATACCGTAGATAGGAAAACGAGAGAGAGGATCTTACCAGACAGCGTGGGCGCACATCCAGCGAGGCAAGGACACCCAAACACACACTTTGAAATTTTTTTTTTGTTTTTTTATTTTATTATTTTTTTGTGTTTTTTTTTTTGGGTACAGTATAAAAGAAAAAGAAAAATAAAATAAAACAAAACAAAATGAATAAGGAAAGAAAATAAAGGAAATATACAGAAATCACTGATGTGGATCTGGCAGTGGTGGGAAATGCTGCTCAAATAGGGCATGCATCAGTGTCTGAGTCCCGAATGCCTCATCATGAACCCTAGTGCCATGCTGATCAAACTGCCGATCAAACTGATCAAATCGCTGATCAAACTGATCAAATCGCTACCCACTCGAATCCCGGTATGCATAGAAGTCAGTTTGCAGAGAGGCAACTAACTGTTGATACCCATCAAATGCTGCCTGTGAGTAATCCCGATAAGCCTGGTAGTCGGTCCGGACATCAACCACAGATTGCTGAATGGCGGCTTGATTATCCAAAAGAGCCTGATATTGCGCCCTCGTCATGGTTGGCGTTAGTCTTGATGGCGAGCTCATTGGAGCATCATTAGGATTGGCCGGGGCGTCGGGGAGGACTAGTGGAGGTGGTAGGTGAGTAGTGATTTGACGCTAGTGGGTTTTACCATATAATGTTGGCGGCGGAAGCTGAACCTCGTTGGCCTGAAGTGGGCATGTCTGTTGGTCTTTAATGAGCGCAGTAATGAGATTGGCAAAAGGGAGGGCCCATGTAGAATTGCCCCGAGTATTGCGTATTTTGACTTCATTAAAGATTTGATGCATCTAGTTGTAGATCAAAGTAGGGATGTCAACCTAAAACCCGAAGTCAAATCGATGTAAGGCATGGAGGAAGTCCCCTCGCCGCTCTTCCTTGTGGCCAAGAGGAATGATATTCTTTTTTAGTACCACATCAAGGAAGAGAAGGCGGCGTGGTAAATTAGTCCTGTTGTCATCATCCTACCACCCCTCATAAAATTCGGTCACCAATTTCGGGACAATAAGTTCTCGAGTGAATACCGGGAATTGTTCTGTATTAATAGGGTCCATGGAACAGTGGAGGACCTCGGCAATTGAAGCTGGAGTGACCACTAACTCCACGCCGTCAACAAGGGAGCAAAGAGCTCCTGGGGCCTCGTCACTGACGTACATATGCTAATAAAAGAATCGCACAATGCGAGGATATGCCGGTTCAGTGACAGTGCAGATGCCCAGGAGGCCCCGGTCTTCAAGTTGTTGAATACTCCATGCAGTGGTTTGATGGCGACGGAAGAAGTCCACATCAAAGGATGTGTCACATGCAACGGGTTTGGTGGCCCAAGCATCTTGGCACATCCCTAAATGCAATGTTGGCATTGCGAGGCCGTTTGGGTGCTTGGCGGAATGATGAAGACATATCTGCAGAAAATAATTCAACCACCACAACCAAAAATGTGGAACCATTATATCAGCACTTATAAAAAATAGCATGTATGCATACATCACTCAAAACTGCATTATCCTCACACCATCGAATTGATTGATATTTATTTATTTACAAACACACAGTGGAATTATAAAGATGAAATAAATAAGAAAATAACATTAAATTAAACAATCTAGGTTAGTAGAAGAGAAGAAAGTAAAATAAAATAAAATAAAAACTAGACTACTTAACAATTAAATGAACAATTACATCACAGAATGAAAATAAAAATAAAATCACTAACTAAACAAGTAAAATAAAAATAAAAATAAAACAAAATCAGTCCACTAACTACTTAAACTAACGAGAATCACTAATGAAACAATTTAAACTAAACAAATATAACAAATAAAAAAAAAACTAAATTATTATTATTATTAACACCCTTATTTTTGAGGGTTTTTTTTTTTTTTTGGCATGGACTCCACATGCGTCGGAGAGGGCTGCATGTACGGCGATTGTCTTCTTGCCTAGATTTGATTTTTTTTTTTATTTTTTATTTTTTTAAACTAACCCTAAATCTAACTACAATACAAGATTGACAGAAGAAATAAAAAGTTGGAAACCAAAAAGGGATGATTTACCTTGAAGTAGTAAAGAAAGAGAGGATGAAGGATGATTTTTGCCCGAAAAAATGGTGGTCACCGGAGTTTCAATGGACGGAGAGAAAATAGGGCGCCGGCGGTGAGATGGTGGTGAAGAAGAAGGAGGGTGAAGGTTGGTGATGGTGGGGTTTGATGGAGTTTGCGGGTGTGTGGGGTTTGATGGAGTTTGTGGATGTGTGGGGTTTAGAGAGAGAGAGAAAGAGAGAGAAAAAAGAAGAAGAATAATGATAAAGATGGGTGGTAGATAGAGATAGTTGGGAAAGTGAGGGTCAGCAAAGTGGGTTAGGTTTTGGTTAAAAGACTTTTCATTTTTTTTTTTCAAAATAAAGAAAAATATATAAATATATATATACACATGATTTTTTATTTTATTTTATTTGAATGAAATATAAAATAGATAAATAAACATAAATAAATAAACAAACTTTAGATTTTGTTTTTTTGTTTTTTTTTATAGAAGAAGAAGAAGAAGAAGAAGAAGAAGAAGAAGAAGAAAAAATAGAAATAAAAATAAAATGAAATCAGATAAAATAAATAATAAAAAAAATTACAAAAAACCTGTTTGTTCTCTTTTTTTTTTTTTTTTTTGGCTGGACCGCTTGTGCACCCATTTGGGCCGCATGAGCGCCTATGTTTGGCCGCTCCAGCGGCGTGAAAGCAGTACACTCTAGGGGTTGGGCCACTCGTGGCTTGCCCATTACCGCTCTCTCTTTTTTTTTTTTTTTTAACTGGGTCGCTTGTGCTGGGCCGCTCGTGTGCCAAATGGGGCTGCACGAGCGCTCAATTTGGGCCGCTCCTGCGGCGAAAGTGGGCCGCTCCTGCGGCATGAAAGCAGTACCCTTTTGGGGTTGGGTCGCTCGTGCGGTCTGTTTTTTATTTATTTATTTATATATTTTTTATTATTATTTAAACTTGACCAAGTACAATTTTGTTTTTTATTATTTATTTAAACTTGACCAAGTATAATTTTTTTTAATATATATTTGTTTTATTCCTATTTATTTATTTATTTATTTTTTAAAAATTAACCAAGTACAACACACACAATTTTTTTTTTAAATATATATATATTTTTTAAAAGATTAAAGAAAAGAAATTAAAAACCAAGAATAACCCAAATCATGCAAAACCATTTCTACCTTCATTTGACATCCGAAATAAATATAGTACTTTAGAAAATATCGGAATGCCTAACAAGGGTATAATCTTCACGCAAAAAACACGAGTACTACTTTTCTCCCTAATTGTGTTTGTAACTTTCCCTATTCTCCAACAAGGTGATAGACTAAGTTGATTCGGTATCCAGAATCGAGGCGCATAAAGCTACCTCAACCTTTGGGGCTGCCATATAGAGTTTAAGCCGGGGTAGTTTTGAAGCAATCTCCACACCCCTGGGTATTTAAACCAGACTCTAGTCTCGGAAATTCCAAACCTTTGTGTTCCAGGCTTTGCCATTTGAACTCTAGTTTCCACCATCTTAGTTAGTCTCCTAGGTACTCACTACAAACACGGTTAGGTGGCTATACCAGACCGTCAGATGCCGTTCAGGCACGGCTAACACCAAATGAATTACACCTTTAGAGGATTTAAAGTCTCCTAGACTTAAAGTAATCATTATGGAAGATATATTGGGTCCGTCAGATAAACAACCTCAATCATCTTCCCTTTCTCAATACCATCCACATACTGTTTCAATCTTTGGCCATTGACCTTGAAGGTCGTACCATCTTGTGGGTTTTTAATTTCAACCGCCCCATGCGGAAAGACTTCTATAACCTCATATGGGCCATCCCATTGAGACCAGAGTTTACCCGGGAACAACCGCAATTTGGCATTAAATAGCCACACTTTTTGGTGAGGCTTGAAGGACTTACGAGAAATATGTTTATCATGAAATGCCTTAGTTCTAGCCTTGTAAATTTTAGAACTCTCATACGCATCATTGCGGAGCTCCTCTAACTCATTGAGTTGGAGTTTTCGATGGTCACCAGCTTTAGCCATATCAAAATTGAATTTCCCAATGGCCCACAAAGCCTGGTGTTCTAACTCAACAGGGAGATGGCACGGTTTTTCAAACACAATCCTATATGGAGACATCCCGATGGGTGTCTTATATGCAGTACGATAGGCCCAAAGAACATCTACCAACCTAGTGGACCAATCTCTCTTATCGGGCCTCACAGTCTTTTTGAGGATGTGTTTAACCTTCCTATTAGAAACCTTTACTTGACCACTAGTCTGGGGATGGTAGGGGGTGCCAACTTTGTGAGTGATCATATATTTGCGCACCAATGCCTCAAAGAATCGGTTGCAAAAATGTTTGCCACCGTCATTAATTATGGCACGTGGGAACCCAAAACAACAAAAAATGATCTCATGGAGGAATTTAACCATGACCTTATGATCATTCGTTCTGGTTTCCACTGTCTCTACCCACTTGGAAACATAGTCCACAGCTACCAAAATGTGTTCAAAGCCAAAAGATGGTGGAAAGAGACTGTAGACACCCCATTTTTGACCGTCCTCAAGACTTGGACGTCATTGTTTGAACATTCGATGATCATCCATGCTTGTGTTCGTTTTGAGTTTCTGAAGGTCTCGGCTGTGCGCCTTGCCTTGGAGCCTCTCAACTTGTTTGTTTTGTGCTTGGTTGTGGACCAAGAGCTTGTGGCTTTGTTTCTAAGGGAAAGGGGTGGCTTGTTGGCCAGCCCTACAACCCATCGGCCAGGCCTCATGCCTATCGGCCTTTCCTTCTTTCCATCGGCCATCAGTGGTGGCCGGTCGGCACCTTTAATGGCCGGTCGGCCATTTTTTTGGCCGAGGCCCCTTTTCTGCTTTCGCAGATATTTTTCTTCCAACTGGTGCCAGCTGTTGATCACTTGGTGTATCCTCCACAAACGTGTATGAAGGGATTTTAACAAGCCCCTATTTTGTTCAACAAGCTTGGGACTTGTTTTTCTATAAGAAGGGAGGTCCCTCTCCCTTTCCAGAGGTTCTGAAAAATTGAGATACAAACACATATCTCTCTCTCTATATATATATATTTCTCTCTCTCTCTCTGTCTCTCTCTCTATATTTGTGCTTGTTTGTGCTCAAAAGTGTCATTTCTTCACACTTTTGCACACAAACACCTAGTGAAACACCTTCATTACTGAGATGAGGTTCTTGGAGGTTACATTTGAGTGGCTTGGTTTTTGCCTCTGAAGTTGCTGTTCTAGAATGGTTCTTCAAGGGTGAGTCTCTTACCTCTTTGAAGCTTTGTTTTCATAGCTTATTTGGTCCTATTTGCATGCTTCTTTTGGCTTGGCTTTCAACTGTAAAAAGCTTCCTTTTAAAATATTAAAAGTGTTTTTTTGAGGCCTCTTTGGTGTTGGGGGTGGTCTACCCCATTTCATGCCTTATTTGGCCTTGTTTTGAGCCATCTCTTTTAGGCCTTTGGATCAGCCTTGTTTGGCCTCTTCACCATTGAATTCTAGAGGAATTTCAGTGGTGAAAAGTGAGTTTTGAGGCCTCAAATGGGAGGGGGTTGTCCCTCCTCCTCTTCTCTTGTTTGCCTGTGTTGATGGCTCATCAAAGTAGCATGTCTTTCTAGCATGTTTTGGCTCCATCTTAGCATATCTTAGGCCTTATTTCAGTATGCCTTAGCTCTGTTTTGGGTTGGTTTGGGTACCCCTTGCATGCTCCTTGCACTTGTAGTGCAATTCCACTCACTAGCCTAATATGCATCATGCTTTGAACCATCATTTTGGCATGATTTTGGCTCAACTCCAACAATCTTTTACTCATGATTTACCATGCTTAAGCTCTATTTTATGTTGTTTTGGTCATGCATGCCTTGCTTTGTATAGCCATAGTGCAATCTTGCTCACTAGCTTTGAGTTTCCAAGTCACTAGCATGCATTGCTTGGGTTATTTGCATGATTTAGCATCATTTGGTATGTGATATCAGTGTGTGTAGTGTGGTCATGTTCTCTCATGCTTCACTCTTTCAATGCTTTTGGAGACTCATGCTTTATGCCCTAAACATGAGCCAACATGTATGCCATCTTGCCTAAGCTTTTAGGCTGCCATTTCAGTGTGTTTTGGGTGTTATTTTGCCATAATACCACTCTGATTTTTGTTGGTGAAGTCATTTCATGCTTGGTTTTGGTAGGTGTAGTGTAATCCTCCTCATTGGCCTTGTATGCTCCATGCTTCATGCCTCTAATTCTAGTATATGTTGGCTATGTTTAAGCATGTTTCTAGCATTGTTTTGACCTACCTTGGGACTATTTTGAGTCATCTTGGCTCTTTGGGGCTTGATTGATATGGTCATGGTGCGAGTCCTTTTGCTAGTCTTAAGCTTTGAGCCTCCTAGCATGCTATGCTTGTGTTATGTGCATGATTTGGCATCATTCCTTACATGACTTCAGAGCATATTTCATTGCCACATTCTCACATTTTCCACTCCTTCAATGTGTTTGTGAGTTGTGTCCTCATGCCTTGTTTATGAACCAATGTGTATGCATGCTTGTATTTGCTTTTGGACTTCATTTTCTGCATGTTTTGACCATTGTCTTGGCATGCATGAGGCTTGTTTGAAGTTGGTTTGGTCCATTGAGTTTTGCATTACATAGCCCTTGCCATGCTCATGTTGTTTGCATGTTGTTGCATTGCATTGTTGTTTGCATGTTGTTGCATTGCATTGTGTTTGCATGTCGTTGCATTGTATTGTGTTTGCATGTTATTGCGTTGCATTGTGTTAGCATGTTGTGTGTGTTGCATTGTGTTTGGGTTGGACGTCGATCCAAACACGAGGAATGTCGCACGTTTCATACTCAAAGTGATGAAACGTGCCTTGTTCCTTAGGTCATCGACACCTTTGATCATGTATGGTAAGGTGGAGGTTCATCAAGTCTTATGTGTTATTTATGTGCATTCATTGACATTGATTTGTGTAACTCGGCCTCTTTGGCCATCATGCATTGAGATGTGTGATTGGTGGCTCGAGAGCCGAGCACTACACTCTTTTGAGCTTAAGACATGATAAGGAGTGTAGTTGCACACACATTTTCTTGCAAATATACTGCCATGCCTCTGTTAGTGCTTTGTTGCAGCAAAAGGGGAAATTGTAGGAAGCAGTGGCCGACCGGCCATCTAATTTGCCGATCGGCTATCACAATTGGCCGATAGCCATTAACTTTGGCCGATGGCCATTCCTCTTGGACGACCACCCCTCAACATGTCCATAAGGTGGATCAGAAGCATCTTGGAAGTTGACACAATTTTCAAAAGTCCAAAACAGTGCAAACAGAGGCATCATGAGGCACAACAGTGGATTTCCGAGCGAAGCCGACCGAGCACACATCTCTTCCTTGCCCGTGAGGCCATTTCACTGCTTATGATTAGTTTGCATGATCATTCAATTTGTTGTGTAATATCTCAACTAGCTTAGTATAGCTATTTGTTTCAATTCAGTTGTATAATAATTAATTAGCTAAGTTAGTTAATTAGTTTGGTTTGTAATAATTAGTTTAATTAGCGTAGCTAGTTAGTTTATTATTCGGACCCTCCATCGAGAGGGCGAATTTTGTAATAAGCGTGCGTGTGTGTGATGCATGTCTTCCAACCCCCATTTCTTTCTCCCTTTTACTTATTAGCTTTTGATGGTTAGTTTAGGGCACGTTTTGATTAGCATACCTTATGCTTTGCATATTTGCATTCATTCATTTGTCTTGCATGCACCGAGCTTGGTGCATCATTCAAACTGCATTGTATTTCAATACTTCTTTGAATACATGTTATCAAGTTGCATTCACATGACATCTTAGAATAGCTGAGCCTACTTAGTTGCATTTTGCATGTGTTGCATTAGGCATTCTTGGCATAGCTAGGAGCATGCATTGTTTTCTAACTAGTTTTCTGTTTTGGCTCGGAGTACTAGGTAAGTGTTTATGCTTTAACATCCTTACATGTGTGTAAGTGTTACCATGTCAATATGCTTGCCATGAGGCTAATTGCTTAAGTGTTTTAACAGCATGAATGCCTGTAGACGAAGGCTTCATTGCTTGAATTGGAACAATTCATTGAATGCGAGTTTTTAAGCCCACTTGAAGTGGCAAATCATGTTTTCTAAGCCCACTTGAGGGTGACAAATCCGCGTCTTAGCCTACTTGCAAGTAGCACTTTCGAACTATTTTCGAAAAACAAACATGAGATGTTTTGTTTCAAATTGAGTGATTTAGTCTATACTTGTGTGTTGTGCGCATCACATAGTAAGGTTAGCTAATAAACCGGAACAAGAACACATGTGTTTTCAAAAACAACATATCATGTTAGTAGAGGTCGATCTTTGATTGGGCGAATGGGGGTGCTCATTTCAGGACCTTCCCCTCTTGTACCCAAGTTCCCGAGACGAGGCAACTTTGGTGATGATGGACACGTGGCCTTAGACACGAGTCAGGGTTTCCTAAATTTCCCAAAATAAAACATTTAGGTGGCAACTCTGAAATCTGGCAAAGTAGTCTATGTTTGGCGCTTTCTAATTAAAATTGATTTTCTAAAACCGATTACCAGATTTGGACTCTTTGATGATTAATCAGTCTTACATTGCACTTTGTGAGATTAGATTCAGAATCGTGACAGAAGTCTGAACTGTAGTAGCTAAGAACAACGATTCGCGCCCTTGCGCGCGGAACGGAGTTCCGGGCGGTCTACAGGGACCCATAAAGTTGATGCCCCAAACATAAAAAATCTCAACAATTAAAATAAGGGTCATTGGCATCATATCTCGCCACGACATAGAGCCCATGCGTTGACAACGCTCGCAAGCTCTACAAAAGTTATGGGCATCTTTGAAGATAGAGGGCCAGTAGAACCCACATTGTAAAACCTTGGCAGCTATTTTCTGCCCACTGAAATGGCCGCCACATGCATGAGAGTGACAAAAGGTGAGAATGCTATGAGTTTCTCTCTCAGGAACACAACACCAAATCACTTGATCCGGACAATACTTAAACAATTCTGGGTCTTCCCAGAAATACTGCTTGGCTTGTGAAAAAAAATCAGTCTTTGTCTTGCTTAGACCAAGTTTTCTGAATTTGACCAACTGCCAAGTAATTTACTATATGAGCAAACCACGGGAGTGTCGCGTATGAAACTGCAAGAAGTTGCTCGTCTGGAAATGAGTCGTGCAAGGCTAAGGGATCACTCGTGCGCTCAATAAAGATGCGGGATAGATGATCCACTACTATATTCTCAGATCCCTTCTTGTCCCGGATTTCTAGGTCAAACTCCTGAAGGAGTAAAATCCAACTAATCAATCTAGGTTTGGTCTCTTTCTTTGATAGTAAATACCGTAAAGCAGTATGATTAGTGAAGACGATGACCTTGGAACCTAGGAGATACGACCAAAATTTATCTAGGGCAAAGACTACAGCTAGCAACTCTTTCTCGGTGGTAGTGTAATTCAATTGAGCATCAGAAAGAGTACGATTAGCATAGGATATAACATGGGGCACTTTATTCACCCGTTGGCCCAAGACGGCGCCGAGGGTGTAATCAGATGCATCACACATGATTTCGAAAGGAAGGAACCACTCAGGAGATTGCATGATAGGGGCAGTAGAAAGGGCAGCTTGCAATGTTTCAAAGGCTTTAAGACAAGCCTCATCAAAGACAAAAGGTGCGTCCTTAGCAAGTAAACTACACAAAGGACGGGATATTTTACTAAAATCTTTGATGAATCGACGGTAAAAACCTGCATGCCCTAGGAAAGACCTAACTTGACGCACAGAGTTGGGTGGAGGAAGACCTGCAATGAGATCAACCTTAGCTTTGTCAACTCTATACCTTGAGGGGACACAATATGTCCCAACACTATCCCCTCGCGAACCATAAAATGACTCTTCTCCTAACTCAAAATCAGATTTGTCTCCACACAACGAATAAGGACTTTAGTTAAGTTTTGGAGACATTCTTCAAAAGACGGCCCAAATACGGAGAAGTCATCTATGAAGACCTCTAAAAATTTCTCTACAATGTCAAAGAAAATAGCCATCATACATCGTTGAAAAGTCGCCGGTGCATTACATAGCCCAAAAGGCATGTGCCTATAAGCAAAAGTGCCAAAAGGGCAAGTGAATGCGGTCTTTTCCTGGTTAGCAGAGTACATCGGGACTTGATTATACCCCGAGTAGCCATCAAAAAAACAATAGAACCCCTGCCCTGCTAACCTTTCGAGAATTTGATCAATAAATGGCAGAGGAAAATGGTCCTTCCTAGTCATGGAATTCAATCTCCTATAATTAATGCACACTCGCCACCCAGTAGTGGTTCATGTGGGGACCAACTCTCCTTGCTCATTCTCAACAACAGTGATGCCCAATTTCTTGGGCACCACTTGTGTGGGACTCACCTACTTGCTATCCGAGATGAGATATATAATACCCACATCTAATAGTTTCAATACTTCCTTTTTCACCACCTCTTTTATATTAGGATTAAGCCTCCGTTGCATTTCACGAGAAGATTTGGTGTCCTCCTCAAGATGTATATAATGTATGCACACGGAGGGATCTATCCCTCTTAGATCAGCCACTGACCACCCTATAGCACTCCGATGTGCCACAAGAACACTCATTAACTGACTCTTCTACCCTGTAGTCAAGTCAGATGCAATGATGACTGGTAAAGTATCCTGGGGCCCTAAAAATGCATACTTGAGTGTGGCCGGGAGTGGCTTCAACTCAAGTGTAGGTGGTGTGACTAAAAATGGTATGGCGGGCTCCCTCGAAAGAGGAGGAAGTGACTCAAATCGGGCTTTCCACGGAGGAAAATCCGGTGTAGAAGAAGCATTAAGTAAAGCCTTTACCTCCTCAACCGACCCGTCAATATCTAAATTCTCAAACCCAAAATGAGCTAGACAAGCCTCTAGAGGGTCCTCTACAAGAATGGAGGGTAAAGCTTCCTCCACAATCTCATCCACAACATCCATAAATAAGCACTCCTCTCTCTCATTGGATTGTTGGGATGCTTGGAAAACATTAGTTTCACTTGCATGTTACCAAATGAAACTTCCATAACCCCAGTCCGACAATTAATGCATGCATTGGCCGTAGCCAAGAAAGGTTGACCTAAGATCACCGGGATTTGTTTCCTAGAACTGGCTACCGGTTCCATATCTAAAACCAAAAAGTCAACAGGAAAGTAAAACTTATCGACCTTTACTAGCACATCCTCAATCATGCCACGTGGCACTTTGAGGGACCGGTCAGCCAATTGAAGAGTGATAGTAGTGGGCTTTAACTCGCCAAGCCCAAATTCCTCGTAAACAGAGTACGGCAACAAATTGACACTAGCCCCTAAATCTAACAAGGCCCTATCAATGAAATGGTCCCCTATAATGCATGCAATGGTTAGGGCACCCAGGTCCTTAAGCTTAAGAGGTGTGTCATTCAACAAGATGGAGCTTACTTGCTTTGTGAGTAGGACCTTTTGGGACACATGTGTCCTAGATTTATGCTTTTATGTACAAAGGTCCTTCAGAAATTTGGCATAGGAGGGTACTTGCTTAATCGCCTCCAACAGGAGAGGTTGATTTTTACCTATTTAAAGAACTCCATCATTGCTTCCATAGATGCTGCTTTCTTATTAAAAGGGGACGGTGTATCAAGGCATTGGGGAAAGGGTGCCTTAGGCATATATGGTGCCTTGGGCTCATGTGAAGTGTTAGGGACTAAGTTATCCCTCTTAAGTGTTTCCCCCTTACCCTTGCTCTCATTGGGTGTACCACCGTGGTCACCCTTCTTAGCTCTAGTTGCATCAGACGCAACTGACTGAGGCTCTAACTCCCTCCCACTTCTCAAAGTAATCACCGCTTGCACCTGCTCATGGTGCTTTCCATTCCTACCTGAACTCTCTGCCCCGTATTGTCCTTTAGGGTTGGCCACAGTTTGACTTGGTAATTTTTCCTCCTCTCTCCGATTCATGTTGTTAGCCATTTGACCCAATTGGGCCTCTAGCTTGGTGATAGAGTGAGTATGGGAGTGAACTACCGGTGCTAACCCCTTAAGTTCTGTGAGAACTTCCAACACCTGAGTCTCAAAGGCAGAGTTGCCCTGAGGAATATGCGGGGGTTGTGGTTGCCGGTACGATTATGGGGGTCGACAAGGTTGATGCATGGGGCGATTGGTTGGCAAAATTATTAAAATTCTGCCTTGGTGGTGGAGAATTGTAAGAAGTGCCTTGTGAATGAGGTCTCCATGAGAAATTGGGGTGATTTCTCCATCCCGGATTATATGTATTGGAGTATGGGTCATTACTCGGGTTGGAGAATCCTTGAGCCGCATTCACATGCTCTTGGACTAACTCCGGAAATTGTGATGCTGAAGGGCACTCACTCAAGTCATGAGCAGGGCTCGCACAAATAACACATGCCTCGTGAAATTGAGGCTGACCTTGCTGGGTAGGGGCATGTCTCGCAGTTAATAACTGGTCCATTTTGTGGGACAGTGCCTCTACTTGTTGGGCTAACTCTAGGTTTTGCCCGACCTCATAAATGCCCCATCTTTTCGGGGCTCCAACTACTGGTTACTGGACTTGCCAGGCTACGGAGGCATAGTGAAGGGAATTATTACTTAGGTTCTCAAACAATTGCCATGCCTCGGCATCATTTTTGGACATGAATGTCCCACCACAGGATGAGTCCACCATTTGGCGGTGCGGTTCAGTTAAGCCATAATAAAATGTTTGAACAAGTTGCCAATCAGGCACTTGGTGGTGGAGACACTGTTGGAGAAGGTCTCGAAGTCTTTCCCACGTCTCATGGAATTACTCGCGATCCATTTGAGCAAAGTTTGTGATGGCTCGCCTAAGTTGGTTGGTTTTACCTATGGGAAAGTACTTCTCCAAGAACCGTTGCTGTAATTGGTCCCAAGTTGTGATTGAATTAGCAAGTAAGGAATTTAGCCAGTGTTTGGCTTTATCCTTTAATGAGAATGGAAACAATCGCAACATTAAGGCCTCATTTGTGAAATTCTAGATCCTCACTGTTGAGCAAATTTCCAGAAATTCATTCAAATGTTTGTAAGGATCATCATGAGTTAGTCCATGGAATGATGGGAGCATTTGTATGGTACTGGACTTAATCTCATAATGAGCAGCAGTGGTGTTAGGTAATTGGATGCATGATGGTGATGTATATGCAGTGGGTGTGAAATAATTCTTAAGGGTCCGGTTAGGCACATTCGAGACATCTAGATTTGCCATCTCTAATGACTCAATGTATGAATATGAATATTCAAGCCTAGGAACACGGGTAGAGGCCCTAAGTCTCCTCAGAGTCCTTTCTAGTTCAAGGTCCAAACTCCACAATTCAGGGCGACAAGAATGGCGCCCGTGCATACACTACCCCCACATACACAAAAAGTTCCGACTTTGTGCACTAAGTTACGAAAACAAAATACCAAAGGGAGAAATACTTATAGTGGTTTAACAAAAACGCTTTACTCGTCTTGTGGGTGCTTGACGTGTAGACGTTGTCTCCAACCTCTAATTGAGCTTTTGTCTTTCTTTTTAGCACTTTGGTGCTTTGCTTGCGAGTGTTTGCTTCTGTTTAGGCACTTTAGTGCTGCGGTTTTTATTTTTATTTTTAAAGCTTGGTTGCACTCCGCTTGCACTTCGGTGATAGTTCCAATTTCAAACGCTCTGCACACTTAGCAACACGAAAGCATAAAATCTAAAACTAAAAATTAAAATAAGAATGTAACTTTAAATTAACTAATTTCGCCAGAAGTCCCCGGTAACGGCGCCAAAATTTGGTTGGTCATTACACACACCAAAAATAAATCACTAAATTATACCAAATTCTATTAGAATAATGGCAAGTCCAGGTATCGATCCATAGGGACAAATGTGAAATTAGATTAATTCAATCGCAAAATTCCTAAATTAATTTTGATTAAAAAAAATAGGATTGATTTTATAACTAAATAGCAATTAAATGAAATTGAGGAATTATACTGATAATTAAAATTAGGGTTTGAGATATTAATTTTTCGGGAAAAAATCCTAGGGTAGAGAATTCACTACTAACCACATGAATGAGACTTAACATTGGCCAACCATTGCGATTTGGTTTGAATTACCCAATATTTCACAACTACAAGTTTGAAATATTAATCAAGAGGGTTATTGCATTCAACATACAGGCACGAATCATCCTGAGTAGTACGAGTCGTTTGCTCTAACTATGGTAGCAATATGACCCGTCTCTCATAGCATGACTCGTCTCGTACTTTGAATACAAACACAAAGAAAACTAATGCATGGAAAGCATTAAACAATCACAGAGAGTAAAATGCTTGAAGAGATGAAAGAAACAAATATTAAAAACTTCTAAATCATCCATACATCCATTCAAACCAATTCACAATTAAAGCTAATGAAAAATCCTATTACATGGCTAGGGTTTCATCAAAATCTTAGAAAAGACGACTAGCCACTCATGGAGGAGTGGGAAGAGGAAGAAGATGAGAAAGAAACTCCCATGGAAGTGTTCTTCAAGCTTTGGTAGAATAATCACCTTTTTACAACCCTAGCCTCCCTTCTCTCTGAATTAATTTTTCGAACCCTAATTTTGGTTATTTTTCTGTTTTTTATTATCAGCAAAACAGACCAAAAATTTCGTGCATGCATCCCTAGGTAGGCCGCTTGAGCGCCCATGTGGGCCACACGTGCGGTGGTCTGGCTGGCTCGGATTCTTCACTTCTCGCACGGAGAGTCTGCTTTCGCGCCCTTTTTGATTGAATTTTCATATTTCCTGCCAAATCTGTACAAGTGCACGAAACACATCATCTCCACCAAATAAATAAAATTGAAAGACTAAAAATGTAACTTAAGTGGCCTCAATGTGGTACCTTTCGGCCAACATCAAGTGCATAAGAATAATTTTTGTCATCTTTTCTTTTCTAAATTATAAATCATGGAATCATTAAAAAAATAATAAATTATGAGATTTTTCTAAAAATATATATATAGTACAGATATGCTTAAATTATTTTGGGAATAAAATTATGTTTAATTATAAAATAGAGAAAGAATCCAGATATAAGGTTTAATTTTTATTTTATGTTAGGCTTAACTTTAGATTTATATAGATTAGACCAGTTGCGAAATATTTTAATAGTATACATTTTATAGGAGGTGGGAGAGTTTTCTTTTCATTAGATTTATTTTAGGAGAGAGAAAATTGTATGAAATTTATATATTTTTAAAAAAAATTAGATTTAAGGTTTTAAAACACTTAAGGCCTCTAAGATGAAAAGTCACTTTGATATGATATATAGTATAGATAGATTATGAGATTTAGGAAATAGATAAATATTAGGGGAGAGATTTTAGAAAATTGTAATTCAATTAAAAAAAAAAAAAATCTATAGTTACATTGTTAGCAAATAGTATTATTTTTAAATATTTTTAAAATTACAAAATTTAGCAATTTTAGTTTTTTTTTTAATCTATAGTTATTTTGTTAACCAATAGTACTATTTTTAAAATTACAAAAATTAGCAATTTTGATTTTACGTTCTTTTTAATCTATAATGTTTTTGTTTTTAAATATATAATTACTTTGTTATGAGATGAGATTTGTGTTTTTTTAATTTTTTTATTAGTTATTTATTTATTTATGGATAGTTACTTTATTATGAGATGGGATTAGGAAAGATAGAAATATTGAGAGAGGGAGGCAGGAGAAGAGAGAGAGAGAGATTTTAGGAGCTTGTAATTCAACATTTTAGGTTTTTTTTTTTTTTTTTTTTTTTTGAAATCTATAATTATTTGGTTAGCCAATAAAATTATTTTTAAAATCACAAAAATTAACAATTGTGGAATGAGAGTTTGGAACTCTTACAAGTCTTTTCCTTATATAATATATAGATAGATATAGATATTTATATTTGTTTTAGATATTTTTTTAATATACAAATTATTATTTTTAGATTTTTTATAAAAATAATTTAATAATCCCATCACTAACTATAGTGTATGAGAAAAGTTAGAAAATGTGTTACAATAACTATGAGATAAGTCAAAAAGGCTTGTGAATTGGGAGAAATCAATAAATGTTGAGATTATTGTTATTTTTAAATATGTAATTGTGGGGAAGTGGTTTGGAAATACTCTTCCGATCTTGGGGGACGCTCGTGATCCTCAGCTAGCCACCTGAAAAGGAATGAACACTCCGGTTAGGGGTGCCGGAATTAGCACTTCAACGGATAAGTCAGTGTATACTCTCTTGATTGCTTGTATTTTAAGTTAAGCATACTAGTTCTTTCATACCTCTTTCTGGCTGATGTTCTTCTATTTATATCTTTTTTTTCTTGGGTCTCGGGATTAGGCCCACTTTCAATTCGCCATTCGGCTTCTTTTGTAGCAAACCGCTTTTCACTTGGCCCCTTGCTCAACCGGCTATTTGGCCAAATAGGGTAGGATTTGAACGTGCGAGACAAGGCCGAGTGCTATATATATTTCGACTCTCCAAGTTCAACTCTTCGGCCTCTTTACGACTCCCAATATTCGGCCCCTACAATTGCCCCCCAAGCACTCCACTAACAACAGTTGGCTGGAGTGTTTGGTTTCGAACTCAAAAAGTCAGAGCCGAAATTCGGCGGCTGACCTCATTCCAACGCAGATGTCTGAGCACACACTTCTCGGTTATCATTTCAACTTCCCGCCCCTTCGTACACTTCTATTTATTGTGATTTAGAATTTCAACGTCTTTTCAAATACATACACATATTTAGGTGCTCGTCGCTAGACTGTCTTCCGAATTACCTCTGCAACTTCCTTTCCTTCACTATCCTCTTTGTCTTTTGTAAGTTCTCTCTCTCTCTCTACTTTGAATCCTTTTCCCTGGTTTGTTTTTGGTTTAGCATATTCCTATAGGCTGAAGGAAATGGCAAAACATTTAAAAGATCTCCTCTCCTCGGATCGAATTTTTGACTTCTGACGCCATTTTTCCATTCCTGATGACGTTCGTCTGTCACTCGTGACAGACGACACCCTCGATATGGAGAGGGCTGATGAAACCACGATCATCTTCGCTCTCCTATCAATCGCAGAGGGTGGAGTCTGTTTCGCCCTTCATCCATTCCTTAGGGCTATGCTTTGCCATTGGGGTCTAATTCCTTCCCAACCCAATGTCAGCTTTTTTAGAATCATAATGGGGATTATAGAGCTAAACCGTCGCCTTAGGATTAACCTCGGCATTTCTGCTATTCAGTATTGTTATGCCTTGGCCAAGTCTTCTGGTCGGCACGAATGTTATGTCCTTAGGGCCAAGGACACCGACCATCAATTAGTGACTATGCTTTCCAGTTTTGGTCAGCGAGTCGATGATGTTATGGTCGTTGTCCAAGGTAACTGGGAATTCAGCGAAGGCGAGGATCGTCTCGATTCTATTCCTAGACGGAGGGGCGAACCAGGTGGCCATATAGCTTCTTGTGTTTATTTTTTTTGTTATATTTATAAAGCTTCAATTTTGAGACCTCATGGTTTTGCTTATGCAGGAAACGATTTAAAGAAAGTCCTAACTTCAGCTGACGACGCCGTTCTTTCGGAAATCAAAGTCGCGCTCAAATATTTCGGCCGTCCGAGTCTTCAGAAACAGGGGAGGGCCGCCCACATTCTGCTTCACTACGAGCCGACATATACGACCTTCTCGGTGGCAGAAAATATCCCAATTCCGAAGGGTGAAGAGTTTCTTACCGCTCTTATTTTGACCAACTTTAAGAACTTGCGGCAAGTTGGTTTTGAGGGGTCCAATTCGGAGCGGGCGGAAGTAGCTGAGGTTGTTGAGTCAGATTAGTCCAAAGCGGAAGTAGACGAGGCTTTGAAGTTGGCCTTTGAGGAAGCCAGCCTTAATTCAGCCGACCCTCCGTCCACTTCAGGCCTAGGGGACCTTCCATTTGACGACGTTTTTAACGGTTTAGAGGACCTTCCCTGCGCATACCTCGAAGACATGGCTGGGTTAAACCTAACACAACTTGCTAAAAAGAAAAACACAGAAAGGATGGCCGCGCGGCGAAGAGCAGAGGCCATTCGATCTGAAGTGCCACCTGCCGCCGAATCTCGGCCCTCCTTGCCTGTTATTGAGGAGGAAACGACAAAAAATCGAAGTGCCAAGCCCGAGGTGGTTGTGCAGGCCGATCAAGAGGCTGAGCAAAGGGCAGAGAAGCGTCCTGCCGAGGTCGAGGCCGGCTCAAAAGAAAACCGTGCCAACAAACGGCCTCGTTTAGACGAATCGGATGTGATTGTGCCTTTTGCCATTTAACTGAAGATAAAAAACACGCCGATCTCCTCTGATGCTTCGGCAATTCAAGACCCAGTCGTCGCACTTAGCATGGCTACATCCGTCTTATTGCCGGCTGACAAGGTGGCTTTCCGGGCGGAGCCGGATCTGCTGGCAATAGCGCTAGTCGCTCAATCGGCTCTCCTGGTATATACCTTGACCTTGTCTTTTCCTTTTATGCAAATATTGTTTTGGTTTTAATTTTCTATTTTGCAAACGGTTGGGAGAATAGTTGAGATAGGCCGTCGCTAGCATGACGCCATTGAACGACTCAGACGTTTACAATTGGAGGTAGAGGGCCAGAGGAGCAGGGCCGATTTCGAAGCGGCGAGGGCAAAAATGGAAGCCGCGAGGGCCGAGGCCGAGATGAAGAGGGCGTGAGATGGGGATCAGTTGAGATTGGTCGCCGAGAAGAGGGTAGACGCGAGCGAAGACGCGCTCAAGTTAGCCGAAAGGGCGATATCCAAACTGGAGGCTGAATTAGAAGAATTGAAGAAGGCAAAGGAAGAAGCCGACTCCAAGGCTTCCAAAGTGTACGAGGTCGGGCAAAACGCCGCTCTAGACAATTATGTGGAAGAAGTCCCCAAATTTGAAAATTGGGAATTCAAACACGGCTGGCTCAAAACCCTTACTGCTGCTGATGTGACGTTGGCTATGCCGATTCCATACGAGCAAGTGGATGTTGAGCCGTTGGAGTCTGACTCCGAGAATTAATTAGGGCGACACTTTTTGTTACAGCTTTTTGCTTCAGTAGTTTCTATGTATTGCTACAGTTTAAGTTTTTTGTTAGGTATTTTCACATGTAAAATGGTTACAATTTGTACCCAATTTACTAATGAAAATTTTCCTTGTACTTTACTATTATTTGTACTTAATTTTGCTATTGATGAATGGTATGAATGGTATTGTTTTTTGCTATTTTGGATAAAACGTTCATGTATACTTGCCGATTAGATAACTAGGCAATTTAATTTATCCTTGTTGAATAGCCGATCAGATTACTAAATCTGCCCTTGCCCCAGCCAATGCATGAACTGCAAAAAGTCAAAAACTAATGGTTCATGGAGTGGCTGAAGTACAGATCGATCGGCATCAGGCTTAGATGCTTGGCCGATCAGATTAATAAATTTGCCCTTGCCCCAGCCAATGCATGAATTGCAAAAAGTCGAAAACTAATGGTTCATGGAGTGGCTGTGGCATAGATCGATCGGCATCAGGCTTAGATGCTTGGTCGATCAGATTAATAAATCTGCCCTTGCCCTAGCCAATGCATGAACTGCAAAAAGCCAAAAACTAATGATTCATGGAGTGGCTATGGCATAGATCGATCGGCATCGGGCTTAGATGCTTGGCCGATCAGATTAATAAATCTGCCCTTACCCCAGCCAATGCATGAACTCCAAAAAGCCGAAAACTAATGGTTCATGGAGTGGCTGTGGCACAGATCGATCGACATCGGACTTAGATGTTTGGTCGATCAGATTAATAAATCTGCCTTTGCCCTAGCCAATGCATGAACTGGAAAAAGCCGAAAACTAATGGTTCATGGAGTGGCTGTGGCACAGATCGATCGGCATCGGGCTTAGATGCTTGGCCGATCAGATTAATAAATCTGCCTTTGCCCCAGCCAATGCATGAACTACAAAAAGCCAAAAATTAATAGTTCATAGAGTGGCTGTGGCACAGATCGATCGGCATCGGGCTTAGATGCTTGGCCGATCAGATTAACAAATCTACCCTTACCCTAACCAATGCATGAACTCCAAAAAGCTGAATACTAATGGTTCATGGAGTGGCTGTGGCGCACGTCGATCGACATCAGTCTTTTGGAGTTTAGCGTTAATGAAATCGCCTCAAGTATACCACGTCGATCGACATTAGTCTTTTGGTGCTACCCAAAGTGGATTTTGAAATTCTATTCAAATCCACTTCCTACAAATTGAGCTAGGAGAAACTTCAAAACTACTTTTTATTTTTAACTAGCTAAAATATTTAAAAAAAAGAAAAGAAAAAAGTACACTTTGTTTATCTAGCCATTTTTTTTTATTTCATATATTTTAACATCACTCTCTATTTTACCAATTCATCCAAACAAACTATTTAAAGAGTCTATCTTAATATTAAAATAATTATTGTATTAACTAATCTGTTAGAACAAATTAAACAAAATGAGAATAGTTATGATATTCAACTGCCTTCTTTTAAAAAAATTGTTAAAGATGCTTTTAATAGATTCCAATCAGTTTCCATGGTATCCTCATTTGTTGCAGCAAGGAAGGGTGGAATGTGTAGTGGGGATGTATCTGCTCCAAAAATGGAATGGGTTTTGGGGTTTAAAACTCTCACGTTGTGTTTGGTTGGAAGATTTGAGGAGAGATTTGAAAAGGGAAAAAAAAAAAAGGTAAAATGTGAATAAAATATACCTAATTTCACACATATTTTTCCTTTTCTTTTTCAAATCCCTCTCGAAATTCCTCAACTAAATACAACATTAAAGAGTGGACTGGAACAAGGCAACTATGCTCGGACACCTTTGGCCAAGAAGTAAAAAAAAAGGTTGATTCTTGGACTATGTCAAGAAGATTTCTAAGTTATAAGAGACCTGGGTCTGCCTTTGATTAGGCATAAATTGGTTGGATAATTGGCATCCTTTATACAAAAAATAAGACTCAACAAATCTTTTGTTAAATTATAATTAATTTTTTTATATGTTTTATTCAACTATCTCTTTAAATACACTATCCTTCTATTAGAAACTTCTATTCTAACTCTATTTTATTAAAAAAAATCTTTTACTATCTATTCTTTCAATGAATAGTACCCAAAAAAGAAAAAGTCAAAAGTCGAGCTAAATTTATCCAAAAAAAAAAAATGTTTAAATTATTAAATAGCCAATGAGCTATCTCAACAAATTTGTTAAGGTATCTCGAGCTATAGGTAGGGCTAAGCAAGGAATCCGTGAAATCTGTAATCCGATCCAGTCCAGTCCAATCCGATAGGTTCGGATTGGTTTTTTGAATCCGCGGTTCGGTTTCGGATTGAAGAATTAAAAATCCGTAGTCCACGGATTGGTTTCGGATTGAACCCCACGGTTCCGGATTAGAACCGATCCGGACCGTATATAAATAGTCTATATTTTTATTATACATCCTCCCTCATAATATCTTTTTATTCTATATAAAATCTAAACTCAAACCTAAAACCGTATAACATCTTCTTTTATTACTTTTGTTTGTTAGTTTTTAGTTTTAATTTGTAACTTATAGTGAAACCAGTTTTCTTATGATTGTTTAAATTCTAGAACAGTATGTCGCTATTATAGAAAAACATGTTGCTATTGTGGAAGTAATATAGCGCTATGTTTATATTTTTATGAAATTAAAGTGTTATATATATATATATATATTTTTTTTTTGTTATATAATTATGTGAATTCGTGGTCCTAAATCGATCCAATCCGTATTTAAATGGATTGGTTCAGATTGGTTCTATGATTTAAACGGATTGGATTGGTTCCAATTTTTCAGAAACCGTAGATAACGGATTGGTCCTGATTTTATCCCAATCTGGTCAAATCCGGACCATGCTCACCCCTAGCTATAGGAGAGTAAAAATCATAAAGTTGGGTTGACTGGAATATGCCTGAAGTTTAGGCCCAAGATCAAAAACCCAATCCCCTATCTCATCCTTTAGGCCTAAAAGAGGAAAAAGCGCCTATAAAAAGTATGTCAGAAGGGAATGACCATGGGGTGTTTGGTAAGTTAGATTTTTGTTTTTTTTTGTTTTTTTTTTTTTGGGCTAAAACTTACAAAAAGATAAAATAGTTAATAAGACAAAATATCATATCAAATTCATAATTATTTTATTTTTTCTTTCACAAATATCACATCAAACTATAAAAAAATTCAATGATTTTCCCAAACACAATTTAGCCAACTACAATAGGCAACAACTAAAATAACCTACTAAAATAATAACTTTCCAAACACTCACCATATTGACCGACCAACTACACTGTTGCATATCATTTATTAATCTATTTAAAAGATAATAAGATCCACGTTATCACATGGGTAAATCTAGCGTGGATGTTTTACGAGTTTTTAATGTTACTCTATAATCCTCAATTGGTAAGAGAGTGAGATTCTTATTGTTGGAAACAAAATTAAAATTCAATATTTTGTTTTTTGGTTACAGCATTAAAAAAAAGAATCTTGGAACAATGCACTGAGAAAATACATGTTTTAGTGGAGAAAAATGATATACAAATAGAATTTAAGACCAAAATAATGTGATAATAGTATTCTTATAATTATGAACCATGATAGACATTTTAACTTACAAATGAGTATAAATATAAAAGTGACATATCATACTGGAAGAAATTTTTATATACAAATTCTGTTTATATAACATTATTTTTGTTAGAACAAATTCAAGGAGAGGAGTATTATAATGATTATTGACATTAATGGAATGGGCCAAAGAATGTTTGAGGAAGAAACCATGTCTGAGATCTCTCTATTAATAGTGTGTTGAAATTGGACCATTTGATCTCTTCTTCTTGCATTCATGCCAAGTTAAATTTTTCCCTATTAGGAAGGAAAAAAAATTTAGAAAGTGCAATGGTTGATTATAACTTTTGAAGTAGTAATTAACTCAAAAAAAAAAAAAAAAATACTCATTTAGAATTTGAAATGTGTGGATCAATAATAATGTTATAATGATAGTATTTATGTATCAAATTATATTTACTATTACATTGGTTTAATAGGGCACACTACTATCTTTCACCCACACAGTAAAAACATATCATATGGTAATGCATAAATGTGGTTATTATAATATTATTAGTGGATCAAATTCATTGTAGTGCACCCCACCAAGTTTAAATTTATAAGATAGGTTCAAATTTCAAACATTTTTTTAAAAAAACTGAAGATTTACATACCCAAAAGTGAGATTGGGGCAAAAGATGATGGCATAATCGGAAGCCTTGCAAGTGAAAGTGTTGGTACTATCATCAAATGCATAGCTATAAGGCCCCGTTTGTTTTCAGAGGTAGGATGGAGGGGATTGTTAGTGAGGGGACTGTTAGTGAGGGGATTACGAAAAATTGTGTTTGTTTGATAACCAATGGACTAGTAATAGTTCATGTTTATTTTGAGAGATAGGGATGTGATTAACCATGTGAAATTCCACAAACACCCTTTGCATTATTATCAAATTTGGACTTATACGAACTAAAGAATAAATAAATTTTTACTCAATGTTATTCTTCTATTTTTTTTTTTTTTTTGAATATTAAAGAATCTAACTATCAAAATTTTTTTTTTTGTTGTCAATGTTATTCTTTTTTTTTTTAATATTATTGAATCCAACTACCAATAAATTTTTATTCAATGTTATTCTCTCTCTTTTTTTTTTCTTTTTTTTTTTTTTGTAAATATTAAAGAATCCAACTATCAATAAAATTTTACTCAGTTATTTATGTTTAATATTACATGAGCCATATTATTCAATGTCACTGCTTGTGCATAATGTATATCTTGCCAAATTTGTTTTTGCAAGTCCAATGCATCAAACCAAAACAGTATTCATCTGATATCTTTAGACTAATTTTAAATCTTGAATGTGATGACTTTGACATTATGAAATAAAAAAAATCGATAAACTAACTATTGCACAGTGAAACTTGAGTACACCATGGTGACCTCCGTAACTTCAGTTAATGGATGAGTTTAGAAAATCTTAATAAACCTATTGAAGTCTTCACGTCTCTATATCTTGCCACATTTAGATTCATTTCACCTCTCTATATCTTTTTGCATTCCATCAATCTAGAGCTGTAATATGAATTACACTTTTCACTTTACCAAGCTAGACAAAATTAATGACAAAGATCTATAATATAAAAACAATCCTTAGATTGGCAAAACATAAAATGACACTAGGTCAGTGTTTGGATCATCAATTTGGGTAAGAATTTGGAAAATAAAAGGAAAAGATGAGGGAAATCTGATAAGTGATCCATGCTAAATCAATAAATACAAAAAATAGGAAGTGCTGAATACTTACCACAGAGTTTTTACTGCCTTTCTTGGTTGCTCAAGAAAATAAATAAATAATAAAAATAATTTGAAGGAATTGCAATTTGAAACTAGTGATATCTGATCCATGCACAATCTCTATGCAACTAAGTCTAGTACATCAATCAGGTAAATTTGAGTTTATTATTGTTCTTTTAATTTTTGAAAACCAAATTACTTTAGAAGATGAGATTAATAATTTAATTTGTTAAGTCTTCATCAACCAAACGGATCATAGACCATCAGAGCCTGCAGAAGACAACCCTGCTGCGAAAAGAAAGAAAAGAGAACAACTGAAGAACCAGACCACTTTTCAATATAATGATGAGAGAGAGAGAGAGAGAGAGAGAGAGAGAGAGAGAGAGAAGAGAGAGAGAGAATATATTTCATATTACAAAAGTCTGCCTCAAAAACTTTCAAGTTTCAATATATTGGATGGAAGAGAAAACATAGAGTCAATTTGAAGAAACTATGGACCTGTGATTCTCATTCGGTCAATCGACCAGAAACTATGGATCTATCAATGCAAACTGTATCAAGAGACTAACTATGGTGGCAAAAATCTAATCCTAATCCTGTCATTTTTTTAACTTGTTTGTTTCTCAAATTCAGTTCTTAAATCAGAAATCATGTCACCAAACCAAAATACCCAACGTGAAACTAAAAATCCCCAATCTAAGTATGAATCACAATTTCCTTTCATGCATCTAACTCATCAAAATCAGAACAACCTGAACACAGTACCAGCAAATGAATCCCAAAATGCCAAGGAAAATTGAAAGCAAAGGGACCCAAGTTTACATTTGTAGTCATCAAGTTAATTTGCATTTCATCAACAACAATTGAAAGTTCAAGCAAATAGAAGGGCATAAGAAACAGAACCCAACTAAAAGTCAATATATATATATATATATCTCAAGCATCTATGCCTGTAACACGCCTGCGAGGGACCCCGCGCTACACGCTACAGTTCGGACTCGATTTTGTTTGCGGTTCTAAATCTGAACCAAAGAGTCCAAATCCGGCAAATCGTTTTGAGAAAACAAATTTTTGAAAAGAAGTGTCAAACATGGACTGATTTGCCAAATACAGAGTCGCCACCTAAATATTTTTTAATAGGGAAATTTAGGAAACCCTGACTCGGTGCCAAAGGCCACGTGTCCGTCATCACCAAAGTTGCCTCAGCTCGGGAGCTTGGGTACGATTGGGGAAGGTCAGCTATGAGCACACCCTCTCGCCCGGTCCGAAGACCGGCCTCTACTAACCATGATATCCGATTTTGAAAACGTTATGTGTTCTTATTCCGGTTATTAGCCTAGAATTATTATGTTATGCGCACAGCAAACAAGTATAGACTAGATTGCCTAATTTGGAAATAAGTATTGCATATCCGTTTGTCTTGAAAAACACTTTGGAATTTGCTACTCGCAAGTAGGCTAAAATACGGATTTCAACGAGTTTTTCCAACTCAGACAATCCAACCTTCACCCACAGGCATTCAAATAGTTTATCACATAAGCATCTAGCCGCATGGTAAGCATGCTGTCATGATAGCATTCACACACATGCGATATGCTAAAGCATGAAAATACTTACATCGTACTCCGTGCCAAAACAATAAACTGGTTAGCAAACATGCATGGTCCTAGTTCATGTCAAATTGACTAATGCAACACATGCAGGATGCAATTAGGGTAGGCTCGGCTAACCTAAACATGACATGTGAAATGCAATCAATTGATGCACGTATTCAAGTTAGATTTGAAGTACAAATGCAGTTAGCATGATGTATCGAGCCCGGTACATTCAAGACAAATGTATGGATGCACACATGCATAGCATAAAGTATGCTAATTTAAACATGCCCTAATCTACCATCATAAGCGGGTAAATAAAAGGGAAGAAAGAAGTGGGGATTGGAGGACATGCACACACACGCATCCACACTTATTACAGATTCGCCCTCGCCCGGAGGGACCAAATAAATATTACAAATAATTAACCTACAAGCTAATTAAATATTACAGGCCATCTAATTAGCTAAGCAAATTAACTAATTTAGAGAAAACAGATAAACCGCCTCGGGAAGAGAGCCCAATGCAATGCATGCTCGGTCTTGCTCGGAAATGCATTGCCATGCGCAAGCTGCCTCTATTTTCCCTGCTAGACTCCTTCGAAGGCTTCCAAAGCCTCAGGGTTGCCTCTCTGAGCACTGTACAGTACCATCGGCTGGATAGAATGGCCACCGGCCGTAGGAGATGTTTGTCGGCTGAGAATGAATCCATCGGCCACCAATTGATTGCCGGTCGGTACTCTGTGCAGTCGATTGGCAAAAAGTTCCTGCAGAAACTGTTTGACAGCAGCAGAGGACAAAGCTTTGCATGGCAATGCAATTCAAGCCATATATGCACCAACCATGTCCCTTATCATGTTAGTGACTCAAAGGGACATGCTCCTTGGTTCTCGGACCATCAATCGCGCATTTCCACGCGTGATGGCCCAAGGGACCAAGTGTGCACATTTTGATGTCAAATGCAATGCAAACCAACAAACCAAAGGGGCCCAATTCCTATCACTAGATCAAAGAACAAGGCATGCATGCAAGATGCAATGCAACCTAGGCATGCAAGCTAAGGATGCAACATGGGAATGCAAGATGTACATGCAAGCATGCAAACAAACATGCAAGGTAAGCATGCAAGCAAGCATAGGATGGACTTAAACATGATTTAGGCAGCTCTAATTAGGCCCAAAACAGTAGCCAAAGTGCTATGAAATGAGGACTAAACACACATACACACATGCACATGTTAAAGGACTAACACTCAAGCACAAAAGGGCAACTCTCAAGCACACTTGAAAGAGGCATAACATGGACTAATGGCATGCAAGGTAAGCATTGAAAATCATGGTACAAAAGGTGCTAAACCAATTAAACAAGACAAACGAGGCATGTAAACAACGCCAAAAATCCAAGACAAGCCAAAAGGCTAAACCAAGACTAAGTCAACCAAGCCTCACAAGGCTAAGAGGACCTAAAACAAGTCTAAGGCAGGCTTAGACAACACCCAAGGGACACCTAGATGGCATCTAAGTGGCTCAAGTATAAAGGCATGCACAATGACCAAAACATGGAGCATGCAAGACAAGCTTTCAAAGCTTCAAAGAGGCATCCAAGGCAAGCATACAAGCATGTTAAAGGGACTGAAATAACATGGAAAATGGTCCCAACCCACTAAATTAAGGCAAGGATGCATGCCATACATCCACACACTTAAGGCCAACAAACCAAAAATGAAAAGAGGCTATACTAAGCATGCCAAAGTCAACCCAAACAACTAAGGACAGACCTCAAACATAGCAAAATAAGCACAAAAGCTTCACAAAGCCAAGCCTAAAACATGCTAGAACAATGGTTTACAACCTAAGGCATGTTAAGGCAACAAAATGGCATTACAAGGCATGTATGCTAAGCAAGCATGGTGTACCAAAACCAACATACAACAATGCTATTTCATGGCAAAATAAGCATAAATAATAGCCAAGGCATGGTCAACATGAGGCTTAGCTAGGTGCTCATTAAAGAGGCAAAAATGGCCCTTTTCAAGGACAATAAGAAGAGGGGGTGGCTCTCTCCTTCTTGGGACTTCAAGGCACCATCCTTACCACTAAAATCCCTCAAGATTTCAGTGGTGAGGAGGCCCAAACACCAAAGTCCCGAAGCTCACTCAAAATAGCACAAAATGGAGCCCCTCAAGGCTTAAGAGGGGTCAAACACCTCCAAACCACAAAACACTCTAAACAAACTATTTAGAGGGCCCAAAAACAGAAATTTTTTATATTATATACTAAGCTCAAAAATAGTTCTAAGATAGGCAAAAATGGTATGCAAGAATGGGGTAAAAAAGGGTAAGATTGTTACCCTTGAAGAACCTCTTCACAAATGGTGGACCAGCTGCTCCTCCAAGCTCAAAACCACCCAAGAACCTCAAGAACAACCTCTTAGAACCTCAGTAGCCAAGGGAAGGTGTAACACTATATGTTTGTGTGCAATAGTAAGCCTAAACACACACAAATACAAGAAAATGAGAGATATAGATATAAGATAGATACAAAATCCTAAACCTAGAACCAGAGCTCCCTTTAAACTTTTTCTAACAAATCTCTCCAACCCTAAAGCCAAGAGAGGAGGGCTCCTCTTATAGAGAAGCCAATCTTGTAAAGCTTACCAAGGAAGCTAACAAGAAGGCCATACAGCTGTATTAAAATATCTGCAAAAGCAGATGAACAGTAGTTGGCTGCTCAAAATTGTCATTTTGACAAAATTGACTGCCGACCGGCAACCAAGAATGCCGACCGGCAATATACATTGCCGATGGCAACAAAAAACCAGCCGGTGGCCTTTAGCCGTGGCCGGTGATGTGTGGGGATGCCTCACAAGGCATTCCTTGCCCCTCCAAGGCAAAACACAAGTGTTTGGTGCAAAACCAGACACTAAACAGTCGAGTTCGGAGATCCTGAGGCAAGGCGCATAGTCGAGACCTCCGGGAACTCCAAACGAACACAAACATGGATGATCATCGGGTGTTCAAACGGTGACGTCCAAGTCTTGAGGACGGTTAAAAATGGGGTGTCTACAATGCCACAATCACCATTTGTATTTATCTGCCAAGAGAGAGAGAGAGAGAGAGAGAGAGAGAGAGAGAACTGACCACCCAAAAAGGCAAAGTAGGCAATCTGTGAGTGACAATGAGCCAAACAAGACCATACCCAACAAAATTCTGAACAACACCAATGGAAAAAATAGCCCAAATGGTTTAACCATATATTCATACATGAAATAAAAGTTCAACCATGAAAACATACCATGGAAATCCACCATGAAAGGGCAAGTCTACATATCCATGATTTCCATGCAAAATTATGCACCATGTGCATCCACGATAATACCTAAGCTATAATATTTATGTATCACATAATATATTACCGAAGTCATGTGGCAAACAAAAAGACCATTATAAAATAGATACCATATTAAAATATGACATTCCAATAACAAAGAAACCCACTCTATCTTGTCATTCTCATCTAAACTGAAGAACAAGTCAACTTTGTCTTCATCTTTCACTATCATAGATGCTGCCATCAACCTTTGGGTAGTACTCATTGGCAACTTCAGAAGTTCTTCATTAACCAACATCCTTTGTTGGGATAGGTCATGTGAATATCCTATCCTATGAGCAATCTCCACCATCGTAGTATTAGTATTCTCAATGAATGATTCAAAATTTTTTGCCATCTCAGATAGTTCAGTGGGAATCCTCTCAGTAGGTCGAGCCCCTTTTTTTCTAGTTTTAGTAGAGTCAGCATGGTTGGAAATATTAATTGAAGTAGACATTGAGTAGTCCATATCACCCATGTCCTTACTAAACTATTCAACAGGAGACTGTTCTCTTTCTTCTATAGTTGCATTCGCATCTTCCTTTTCCATGGCTGCAACAGCATTAGCAGGATCCTTAGCTAGTTCACCAGTCGCCCTATCCTTCCCAAATAGAATAAGCCAATCTTCATAGAACGGGAATGGCCTATTTCGCATCCCTTTTGCATCTGGCACCCTCTACACAAGTGATTATCCAATTACTAAAAATAATAGATTGATTTATAAGTAAAGAATAATGCAAACAACAATAACAAAAATGAGATATACCCTGACATAGTTCAGCCATATGTCGTCACTATCAACTAGCACCATCTTTTGTTCATCATCCTAACCAAAACCACTTATCTTTAACATATCTTGAAGAGTGTTATATTGTTTCCTGCACAACTTAATCTTTGAGTTGATGTGAGGAGTGGCTTGAAGATCAGTTCCAGGAAATGCACTTAAGATCTTCTTTTCACATTCATTGTAGAAGCCTGCTCTAAACTGATTATTATCAAGCTTCCACTTGGGATTACTTGCAGTTACATCCTTCATGGTTGTAATGAGGAAGACTTCCTCACGGTTAGTCCAAAACTTTCGAGGTTTCCCCTTTTTATGAGACCTAATGGTACCTGTGTCATCCATACCTATATATATATGTATATCATGAGTTTAAATCATAACACACATGTCAATCATAAATAACAAATCAACTTACACAATATTTCTTACAAATACCACACAAAAACTAAACAAATATGGTTTGAATTACATGTCATTATAAACTCTCACTATTAAATAAAAATCGTCATACAACACAAATTTATTGACCTCTACTTGCTTGCCATTCATTAAACATTTGGGTTGCCAAGGCTGTTCTCCAGATGCTTCAACAACGTCAATCATTTCATCTCCTAATTCAGTAGCCAGAGGAGGAGGAGGATTCATTTCCTTATTCTCATCATCAGCGAGATCCATAGGCATTTCCTGTTGTATGAGATTGTGGAGAAGGCAACATGCAGTGATAATACGAAATTGAGTCTTAATTGGAAAGTAAGAATATATCCTTAATATTGCCCATCTCATTTTAAGTAGGCCAAAACACCTCTCAATGACATTACGAGCAGAAGAGTGCCTCATGTTAAAAAACTCTTGTGGAGTTATTGGGGTACCCCCTTCTCTCCATGTCGAAAGATGGTAACGTTGTCCTCTATATGGTGCAAGAAAACCCTCCCCATTTGTGTAACCCGCATCTATGAGATAGTAGTGACCTGTAATTATGTAAAATGGTTTCACTATGTATGTACAAAAATAATTGTTTAATATAGATATAGTGTACTTATATATATAACAACATATATAATTATCATACCAGTAAGCACTTTCAACCCATTGGGTCTACTGATAGCATCTCTAACTACCCTAGAGTCAGAAGCAGATCCTTCCCATCCAGGCAAGACATATATGAATTGCATGTCTTGTGAGCACACACCTAATACATTTGTGGCAATTTCTCCCTTTCTCGTTCTATACCTTGGTTTGTCTATTGTAGGGGCAAGAACCTTAACATAGGTTCCATCTAAAGCACCAAGATAATTCTAAGAATAAAACAATATTATAAAATTAATATAGGCAATACAAAAATATAATTCGCTAATTAAGCCAAGTTGTAAATATATTGTACCTGAAAACAACTCCACCTATCATCTGTACAATTAGCAGTTATTGGTTCAGGCTTCTTAAGGAGGAGACCATAGAGGCGCAACACAGCCTTGAGAACATTATTGAAGTGCTTACTAACTGTTTGACCACTCCGTATGAAATTAAATTAAATTTTGCGGTTCTTAGTATGATGTGCAAGCACATTCAAAAGCATTGCTACTTGCTCCTCTAAGACAACATATTTTGAATCAGACAATCCAACACTTTGCACCAACCCACATAAAAGCATGAAAGTACGCCTATTCATCTGAAGTTGATCATGACAATTTATGTCACTATCGTTGACCAATCTATTCAAATGGTCAATTTGTTTTCCATAGGGGTGAGGTGATCTAGGTAGTGGCAACCTAATTTATTTCTTCTTAAATGCAGCATGTAAAATCACTATATACATAGCACATGCATAATTAATGGATGAAACAACATGTTGGAGGGCTACAAATTCCTCTATAAGGTCCTTTCTCCTTTTCTTAGTGGCATAATTATTATCCATCTACAAAAAATGAATAAATAATAAGCGGCTAAAGTTAGCACAAAAAGTAAAACAACGAATAGATAAATAAATTTAACATCTGTCCGTATCAATTATTTTGTGATTAAAATTAAATAACAAAAAGACACTTCACAATGGCAAATAGTGGGTATATTCAAATATACATAGAAAACCGTGCACCAGCAGATAACCACATGAAGAAAATACTGAATAATTATTTCAAGTCAAGTAATTTGTAACAATGCTCTACCTATATAATAACATACAACTAAATAATTATTTCAAGTCAAGTTATTTAAGATTCTATGATGTACCAGATAGGGCAGATTCTAAGATATACAATAACATACAACTTTCAGATAAGATCCCAAATCATATCTTTCTCTGAGAACTTGGAATCTTGGATCAATTTCAAGTTTTAATGACTTCCTAACAAAAGACAAAACCACAAATCTTCTGGAAATAATTTAACAGTTATTATTTATGTTTGGAAAACATGTAACCAAAAATATCATCTCAAAGGAGATATCCAAAACAACCAATAGATGATTCCATTGGTCTTTGAAAGTCAATGCTCTACCTATATTCGTTGAACAAACATCCTAAACATTCAATCAAAAGAGTATAGCATAAAGTTGCTAGATAAAATGTGTCTCCTAGTCCACAAGAAGCAAATCGACTAATCAAGTCCTCTTCGGTGCAAGTGAAACCTGACTAACAGTTGCATTGCCATGTGATTGACAGCCTTAATAGAAACACAAACCAATTTAGATGATATAGTTAAATGCATATAAAAAATAGTCCAAGTGTTTAATATGTTAAAAAAGTACATTCTCTGTGCTTGAGAGCCAGTCTCAATCCGAAAGAAATGCATAGGGTTGTGGTAGTTTAGCATCCAATATAAAACTTATAATCACACCTTGGAACACATGGATCGTAAGGAGTTGATTTGAATCTTTTCGTGCAATTGAGGGGAACCCAAAAAAGATCATAATCATGGGCATCTCAGAAACATTTAATTGGTGCCCTAGGGAGGTCCAACTGCCCAAAATCAATGAAATCTAAGAATAAATATGGACATTTCTAGTGCTACTTTTACAAGCATCATTGAGATGGCTAGAGGTTCTATTGATGCTTGTATCACCAAATGTGAGTTTGGTCACAACAAAATCATTGACTAAAAAAAGGAAATAATGAAATCAGCTCCAAAAATATCTATGACAACAAACAATCAGAGTTGACTACCCAACTTAAGTAGAAATAAAAGGTTGCTTCCATCTTTAAAAAATTGTACATTTTCAAATGCCATCTTTAAGCCACAATGCCCAATGGTTCTCAACAAAACTGATTTCTTCTATCTTGCAATCTATTTAATTTGACATCTAACTATTGCCTCTTTTCTCCAAATCCAGATTTGTGATAAAAGAAACATCAACATATCCTCCAAAAAAAGTCCCCATCATATCCTCCTCAATCTAGATTGGAGCCCCTGCTTTCATGTTCACTAACAAGAAAATAAACCAACTTATATTGGAAACCCTTTTTCTAACAGTGGAGAAAAAAAAAACATGGAGAAGCAACTTATAAACCAACTTATATCTATGTCTCCATTCCATTTATCCATTAAGCATGTAACTGTGGAGGAAAAAAAAAAAAACCCCTCAACTTCTTATCACAAAATAGTTCCCTTTACATCTCCTGAAACAGGCCCCGTTTTTGCATGTATTTTTGGGATAGAAGGGAAAAAAATTAATCAACAGATAAACCATGGCAGATAAAGTAGGAAAAAATAAAGCACAAACATTTAGAATAGAAGGAAAAAAAATAATGAAAACCCATTCACAGATGATGAATCAATAGATAAACCAAAAAATAATCAAATAATGAAAACCCATTCACAGATGATGAAACAACATTTAAAAATTAATCAAATCACAGATGATAAACCCAAAAATAATGAAAAAAAATAAACCCATTTATAAATTATAAACCACAAAAAAAAATAGGGTGTAATTTGGGGTAGAGAATCTCACACATCAAAACCCATTCACAAACCCAAAAAAAATGAATCAGGTAGCAGATGATAAATCCAAAAATAATGAAAAAAAAAGAAACCCATTTACAAAACATAAACCACAAAAAAATAAGGTATAATTTGGGGTAGAGAATATGATAGCGGGATTAACAAAAAAAAAAAAAAAAAAAAAAAATTACCAACGTAGTAGCTGCTTAGCTGAATCTGAAGATGAGAGAGAGCTTGCTGTACTTGAGATCGAAAATTTGAAGAAGAAGAAGAGCTTCTCTTGTTTCTCCCTTCTGCTGCTGCTTCCAAAGATGAGCTAGGGCTAGGGCAACGATGGGTAAACAAGTAAATCACTCTTCTAATACCGACAGACTAATTTTCAATACCAAGTTTTGGGGTAGACTGTGAATCCCATCTGCAAGGCCTATCTCAAGCCATTCGGCTTATGAGTCCTTTCCTGAACTCTGTAAACAAACAACACATTAAATGGGACCCACAGCTATCCTAATCCCATTCCTCCCCCTAAACCCCAAAACAAACGGGGCCTAAGCTCTTAGACAAGCAGTCTTGAAAATGGTGGAATAAAAAGAGGGTCTGCAAGTAATTGGGTTAGCAAACTGTAACGCCCTCAAAAATAAACCCATAATATATACAATATTGACATGCATTGATAAAAGAAAACAAAACATTATTCCATTCATCAGAGTATTCTTATTAAAAGACACTACATGTAACATCGAAAATAAATGCCCTACGGGCTTACAGCTTTCCAAGCCAACACTTGGACACAAAAGTCTGAGTACTAACTCAATTACACATTAAGCCCTTGGCTTGAGTTTACATGTAATATCAAAACAAAACAAAATAACAACTAATCTAAACAGAGTCTTTAACTCCAAATCCTTCCAAGCTAAGTCTTTGGAGGTAGCATATCACCTGAACTTGAAAATGATGTTCCCGTATAGGGTGAGCCACAGCCCAGCAGAAATATACTAAACCAAATACAAGAATTGACTAAAGCAATAGCATTCGATAGATGGTTAACACGGTTATATCCATTATATCTCTTTACAGTTTCATGACAATAATGTCCATGACACGTTTCTCTTTACATTATTATTCAACTTTCCAATTATACAAACATGGCTCAGAACCTGGCCAAACAATAATAATGAGATTACATCTCACACTAACATTACTTCCAATATCAACAAATCAAATGAGACTAAGGCTCATACGAAAACACTTCCATAAATCAATAAGTACACATATTTGCTGTACTAATGGAGTCCATCCCCTTTCTCCTCCTAAACAGGTTTGAGAGTCCATCCCCTATCTTCCCTCAAACCATGGAGTACATCTCCTATCTCCTCCCAAACAATATGCATATACAATGTATTAAACACTTGTCATACACAATATTCAATCAATACACAGATTCGCTGTATTAATTCAACTGTCATATTCAATGACTCATTCAATGTGATTAGTTTCAGTTTTCCCTAATCAACATGCAATGTCTACAACAATCACGACTATCCTCCACCGATAGCCCAAAACAGTTATTTCTAAATAGGAAATAAATGTATCAACAAATGTAAACCCAACATTTTCATAGGTGAGTGATTAAACTATCCAACTACACCATTTAATCCCATAGTTCCCCAATTTCATGAATTAAACTTAATTCCACGATTTTCCCAAAACTAATTATACAAATTAATTTATTACAACAATTAGGGCTTTCCCTCTTTTCTCAAAATTAACTCTAAGGTTCAATTTCATCATCTCGACACTACCTATGTCATTTTTCATGATTCACAATCACATGGGATTTAATATATAAACAATTCTCTATTTCTCAAATTATGATACAAACCCTAGTTTCCCCAAAATTACCAAACGACACCAACATATCAAAATGACCAAAACTTAGGACAAAACTTATAATATGGAGTAGGAAATCCCTACCTCGAAGTGAAGAACTCAAATGGAGAAGATGGCAAAAACCCAAGGTGCTCCAAATCCACTATTACTCAGATTAAAACGAAGCCCAAGTCACCCTCTATCTTTTATACAAAGAGCTTAGGGTAGAAACACACTAAAAGGAGATGAAAACCTAGAGAGAAGGTGTGTAGGGAGAGAGAGAAGACGATTCTAGGGTTTTAAAATCAAAAGGAGATGAAAAAGTAATCCAAAAAGTCGGATCTCGGTTTTATATAAGAGTTGCCCCGCTCGAGCGTGGAAACCCCCGCTTGAGCATCACTCACAGACTCCCGCTCGAGCGTAAAAAATCCCGCTCGAGCGGCGGATACACACTCCCAGAACTTTTGCGTAACCGGGTCCGCTTGAGCGTTACAAACTCACGCTCGGCGTTACAAAACGCTCGCCGTCAAGGCCCAACACTGCAGAGGAAATACTGGAAGATGGAAAATCACGCTCGAGCATCAAAACTCCAGCTCGAGCGGAGAAGCAACAACAAAGGGCCCGCTCGAGCGTCAAAAGCTCCACTCAAGCGTGAAGGCAAAAATCTGGGCAACTACCCTTGGTTTCTAAGTTCAACCAACCTGTAACAAACCTGCCCAACGCATCCTATAACTCAAAAATACGGAATTAAAGGATGACAATAGTAAGTATATAGTAACGGGATCCACGGAACCTAAGTCCGGATACAACAACCAAATGGGGAAAGACCGGGGTCGCTATACAAACTCCCCATTGCAGCAATATTAGTCTAGCCCAAATGCCTCACATGTACTCCTGTATCCAACCACTCCCACTCCACCATTGTCCCTATCAACCACCTGAAGCTCTTTTGGGCAACTTGCAAAGTTTTTATTTACGGTAGTACTACTTGAGCATCATCAAGAAGACAACCATGAATCATAGTGACTGCAAATGTAACCCTATATTGCATTGTAGTATGTGTGTGATTTACAATTTATATTTTTTATTCCTCTCTATTTTTGTGTCCCATCGATCCTAATTAAGTGTTTCACAATTTGTAACACATTTGAGGATGGTGGTCAAGTGGTTTGGAGGACAGGAGGTCAAAAGTCTATACATAGTTGTTTAAAGCGTAAGATTCATGCCCATTAAGCTTGAGGTGTTGCTCCTTGCCACTATAATCTTGGTAGCAGAAATTATTCAATCTTCTCATGACACTACATAGTTGTGCCTAAACAATGTTTTGTGATTCCTCCCCCCCCTTGTTTTGTGTGTGGTCATGCAAAGTTATATCCTTACTATTGGATAGGCACATCGTCAACATAGTGTGCCAAGGAGATTGAATAATTAATCTAACCACGGGATTGGGATCAGACTTTGACTTAGCCTCTATATAGGGAGCACTTGCATATATCCTCAACAATCCTATATTTTCAGGCCCATCTAGGCCAATCTAACCATGGGATTGGGATCAGACTTTGACTTGGCCTTTATTTAGGGAGCACTTGCATATATCCCCAGCGAATCCTATGTTTTTAGGCCCATCTAGGCCACTTTTGTCCAACTTCCAGTATATAAGAGCTCTTATTGTCACGCCCAGGAAGAGTTTTCACGCTGTAATCACCAAATCCTACTTTTTTAAGAAAAAATAAAAAAATAAAAAATCATTAATTACTTGTGTTGAGGTCTGAAACACATCCGGTGGGGCAACAATGAGAGGAAGATTATAACCATCCACAATGCTGACATCATAGAAGTCTTTCTCATCGGCACTGGTGCCCATCGTGATCTCAAAGAGAGATGCAGGTGGTGCAGCTCCAATGCCATCACACTCCAGCCTCCCACCTCAATCCCTTGTTTGGCACATATCCACCCGACTCATCAAATTTGCACCTTGTCCTTGCCCATATCCGACTTGACCACCCTGGAAATGCCGGAATTTTGATACTTTGGCCAGAGTCCGATTTGAACCCTGTTGTCAAAAGTTGCGGTGTCCCTGAACCGGCAAGTGTTCTAGGCCAGATTATTTGTGGGCAATTGTTAGTGACAGTGAATGTAGAGGCAAATGAGTTAGTTGGGAATGATTTGACAAGAAAGAACATCAAGAACATCCATTATGATTTTATAGTGAACATTTTGGGGTAGAGAAAAGTGGGTTATGGTTCCAAATTCCAATGCCCTATTCTTTTCCAGGAATGGGTCAGTAGCAGGGTTCTAAATAAATTGGGATTTGGACATTGCAATATCAATATTTTGACCAATACTGTTTGATATGAACTGATCGAATACTATTATTTAAAACCAAGGTTGATAATCAGTTATAGGAAAGAGACACTGCTATATATTGTATTTACAGGTAAGAATCTGCATGGGAAACAAAAAGGGTTAGAGTTGCTTTGTGACACAACTTTTTACCTACAATCAATAAATAAATTTCAATAGTAGTAGTAACCAGATCTTCCACCATTATACAAATAGATGACTACTTTTAATTACCATTTTACATTAGAATTGCTCCTTTTAAATGGTTGGCACGTACTACAAAAACATAAAGAATAAGCTTTAAGCCCAAAACAAATATAGATGTCCTTCATCACGTAGTACCAAAAAAAAAAAAAAAAAAAAATGCAATGCAATAATCCCAATGACTAATATCCAAATATTAACAAGCCAAATACTGATGATGTTATGACAATCAAGGATATGGTAACTGTTAATTATTTTTTAGGTAGATTTTTTTTGGGTGAATATTATTGAGGTAGATTAATGCCCATATGTTATGAAATATTGCAATAATGCAATTAAACAAATTTGGCAGTGCACTTCAGTATCTATTATTTGCAAGAAAATTCATATATTAGATACCAGACCATTACAATTTCTATTATTCTTCTTTATAAAAAGATCTATTTTTATTTTTTTGGTATTCTCATGTATTCTTTTTGAAAATCAAAACATTTTTCCTAGTATCAATCATTGAATATGAATAGTAATAACCAACCACATCTTCCACTAATATGCAAATAGATGATTGCAATTGTTTTTATTTCCACTATTTTACATAAAACTTTTGAAGAATAAGCTGTAAGCCAAAAACATCCTAAACAATAGGGTGGAAAGAAAAGGTTCAAATAAGCTTACCTAGACTGCACATCCTCCTTCCCTCTTATTCTTTTCATGACACATGATATACCGGCATTAACACCTGTCATGACAGCAAAATTGCGTGCTTGTACGAAGGGACCCCTTGCTAGGGCCTATAAAGAAAATAAACCATTTGTTAATTACACATCAAGTAAGTTTCTACATTAAACAGTAGTTGCATCATCAAAAAGCTGAGTTTGGGTTGCCCGAAACAAGATGTTAGAATAAGAACTAGAGGCCCTAATTCCACTTCCAAAGGTTTGCACTACATGTCAACTTATTCAAGGCTTGTATGCTTAGATTCAAATACCTGAAAATTCTCAATTCGACTAATTGAAGCATCTATTCCACATTAAAAATGAGATACAATTCCAAATAAAACCAAACAAAGCCCTAAATGATTCTTCAGTAAATGAACAGATAAATAGAAATATTCTTATCATGACCCATAAAACAAGCAACCAAAAACCAAGTTTGCTCTATTTTAACAGATACAAGCACAGGACCCCAAATTATATAATCAGCAAATCAATCTAGCACTTAGCGTCTCCAATCCCTGAGTCAAACCTATATCAAATTTAAATTTGGGTAAAAATCACTCAAAGCACCCTCCACTCATTGTCCCAAACTTATACCAAATTGAGTTTTACTCAAAATTTTACCCAAATCAAATGTTTAATCAAAATTTTAAGGCTATTTAGTGGCTCTCAAATTTACCACTCTCTAATTACTGAATCTTTTACATGGGGCGGGAAGTCAAACTTGGGAACTTGTCGTCGTTGGCTTGTTAATCCTCCTAGTGAGGATGGGTATCAGCTTTGATTATCTTGTTACTTTTTTTTTCTCTATTATTATCTATTAAATTTTTTTTCTTTTACTGAATCTTTTACTTAAATCTGAATATGTCCACTGGAGTGGTTTATACCAAATAAAGCTTTTACTCAAATTTTTATTCAAATGAGTAAAATTTTGAGTAAGCTTTTACTCAAGTTTTCAAGCATTGTAGGGTGTGTTTGATTCAAGGGATTTTTTTTTTTGGGGGGGAGGGGGGGGGTTATTTATTATTCGGATTACTTATTCAATGGAGGGAGATGTCCATCGTTTGGTGCAATTTTAATCCGCCGGACTCCATATCCCTCTTATCAGGGACTAAACAATCCTAGGGAGGGGGTGTGATTATTTCCGTAGGATTGGTATCATATAGGACTAATGTGTGAAATGCCTATTTTACCCTCATGCTATTACTTAGTAAACAATTGGAAAATGGTAAAATAGTTTTTTGAACATTTATAAATAGTTTTTTAGTGTTGTTAATTTAAAATTATATATTATATATTAAATAAAAAATATAAATTATAAATTATAAATTTAATTTAATTAAGAATAATAAATTAAAAATTATAGCCTTATAAATTAAATTTTTTTAGCGTTGTTAAATTATAAGTTTTAAATTATAAGGGTAAAATAGGCTTTTAAATATTTATTATTATCCAGTCCGTCCAACCAAACATTGAATTCAAAAAATAGTACATCTAATCTCATAAGAAAACAAACACGAATATATATTCAATTCAACCAAATAGTCTAGGATTAACAGTGAATCAAACCCCCCCTCAAAAAAAAAAAAAAAAAAAAACCCCTAATTTGGCACAAAACCTAATTTGTGAAGCCAGCAATAGAATAACACACATATAGGTATGCATGAAAAATAAGTAATATATGAATAATTAGGAGGGTAAGGGTGAGGATGGAAAAAAAACCTGGGCTTGTTGGAGAGAGGCCATGGCTTGGGGATTCATAGAGGCAGCATTAGGAGGAGGAGTGGGGAAAGAAGAAGAGATGTCGTTGGTGAGGGTGCCCATGAAAGCACCTATGGCTGCGCCCTAGGCGGCTCTGGTGATGGTGACGACGGCGGCCTCCATTGGCAATGACTGCTTGGCCAACCATGCTTTGAACCCTTCATTCCATTCCTTGAACTTGGCTTGTAATTGAGCTACTGGGTTCTGTGTCTGAGTCGCCACTAGTCCTTTTGACATCTCCCCCACCATCACTCTTTGCTCTCTGTATGTTTTTTTGTTGTCAACTTATTGATGCTCTCCTCTCTCTCTCTCTCATTTCGCACAATTGGAATCTGGAAGCTCTAACAAGGAGCTATTTTGGGGAGTATGGATAACACAATACGGTAAATTACACTTTGTATCCTTACATTTCCTACCTAATTTTATTTTAGTCATTTTGTTAATTAGTTAGTAGAAATTGTCATGTGACCCTAACATAAGGTATTTTTAGTGAAAAATACAATTTCCTTTTTATTTCTTATCTTGTTATATCTATCAACTTTAACTTTTTTCTTATATTGTAATTACATCTTTTTTTATTCAATCTGTTTCGCCATTTCTCCGCCACCTATGGATGGCATAGTTAATAGTAAAAAGTAAAGTTGTTAGGCAAAAGAAATGTAATGATAAATAATAAAAAGCATGTGGTGAAGGAATGTGGGTGGCGATAATAATGAAGGGCAATAGTCATAAGTAATGTAGAAAAAAATGATTATGGAAAAATGATTGAGTTATAATTGAGAAATAGAAAAGAAAAATAAATAAATTATGTTTTTATTATGAAAAGGATATATATTTTCTGAGTACCAACACATGACAAGGTGACGCCGACGTGTCAACCGAGGTGCCACGTGTCGTGGTAGTTATGCCGAGGTGATCTCGGAGTTGCCGAGGTTATCTGCGAGAATACCGGAATCCGAGATAAGCGGAGAAGGGACAAGAGTCCTAGGATGAAAAAAGACTTCAGGATGGATAAGGGTAATACTCTTAGGGAGTTTATCCTTATCTCTTAAGAAATCCAAAGTAAGTACTGAATTGGAGTCCATAGAAGTCAGGCTTCTAGTGGGACTAGGATTGAGTAAACTATAAAAGAGAGGCACCCCGTGGGTCTAAGGTAGGCAATTGATACTTTGAGCATTGTTTTTAGCACTATTGATTATCTTTGAGAGATATATTGACTTGATCGTCGGAGTGTCCCCGGGTGGACGAACCACCGCCGGAATCTTCTCTTTTTATTGCAGGTTAGCTAGGTGTCATCTATTCTGCTTGTGTTCTACAGCTGAATTACTAAGGTAGGCAGTGTGGTCGAAAATTGACACACACAATATCATATGAGAGTTATATGACAATTTTCATTAAATAATTTAATATTAAATTAATGAAAGGGTTATATTGTGATTGAACAAAAGTATAAGGGATTGACGATTAGAATTAAAAAAAGTAAAGACCAAAATAAATTTTAATAGTCTTTGAGGTTTGAAAAATAATACAATTACCCTTATATGTTTTACATAATTATGTTGACATTTTTTCATAATGTTAAAGCGACTGAAACTAATACATGATAAATATATTAAAATAAATAAAGATAAATACATATTTTAATTGAAAATGTATTAATATATTATTTTTTATTCATGCGACTAACAAATTATTGATAAAAAATAACATAATTATTATATGAATTAAAACTATAAAAAAACCAATATAATTATATTAAAATTATAAAATTACCTATATTTTTTAAAACATTTAAGAAAAACGACTGTAGTTTAGCCTAAAATATTAAAGTAGAAAGCATAATTTATTTTTATCTTTTTAATAATCATTTTTTCCCGTATCGTCGTCGTCTATTAAGGCTACGACAAAAGACAAAGTAGCAAACTCATTGAGCATCTTTCTATTAATTTTGTGTTAAAAATAAAATAATTAGAAAATTTAAGAAAATAAATTATAAAAAGGTCATAACGTTTTCCCGGCTCAACGATGTTGGGTTTTCTTACCCCATTTATATTTATTAAATATATTTATATAATATATATCATTTAGTTTTTTTAATATGATAAAATTAAAACACAAAATATTACACTTACTATTCATTTTCATTAATTTCTTTTTCATCTTACATCTTTTGATTTTCATTACTTATAAATCACCATTTGATAATATATTATATTATTTGTCCTCTCCCCGATAAGATGCAAGGTAAATATGGAGAAGGACAAACTTGTCCCTTGGCCATCTCTAGTCTCAATTCAAATCAATTATCCATTTATACTCTATATTCAACTAAGGGGTGTATTTGAAAAAAAAAAAAACAATTTTAGTTAAAAAATTAAAAAGTCAAAAAAATTAAAATAAAGGTTTAATTAGGACATATGATACGTTGTGCATTATAAAATCTTCCTAGAATTTAACAAGTTGTTATAGAAGAAGTTGATGAAACTGCAGGAGAGGGTGAAAATAAAATAATTGTGTTGTTGAAAATTAATTTGTACCTGGTATATTGATTTACTTTATGTACCAAATTTCATATACATGTGTTTATATAATTCACAATCTTTATGGCAGAAGTGGCTATTTACCAAACCAATAAACAAAAATAAAATGAAATAAAGTCAAAATCAATAACAAAAAGATTAAATTTTTATTAAATATTTGGGCATGCAAGATAAACAAGATTGACAATTCTTGACACCTTTTTCTTCGTTAAAGCCTAATCACATCTGGAAAGAAAAAAATTAACAGCTCTGACCTATATCGCATATGATGTGCTCTTTCAATTAGAGAATAGCACGTAAATATGTGACTACGTGACCTAAAAACTAAATACCAACTATGAAAACTAATATAACTTGACTGAAAACTAAAAAAAACACCTAAATTTGAAGTCTAACAGTACCAACAGATTACTTTTGTCTCTTTTTCTGGCTATAAAGTCTCACCAACTCTTCCACCACCCCATCTATATCCTCCTCTCCTTTGATAGTTAGGGTTTCACTCAACTCCCTTGCTTTGATCCTCACCGCCTCCCCACCATCTTCAACCACCACTTTTTGAATCACCTCGGCCACATTTTTTCGATCAAGCACCCCATTCTTGTCCCTTACAGCCTCCATGCCAACCCCTATCTCCTCCACCAACCTAGCATTTACAGGCTGATCAAGATGCATTGGTATGGCTATGATTGGACTTCCAAACTTCATTCCCTCCATCACTGAGCTCCATCCACAGTGACTCACAAAACCACCAATGCTTGGGTGCAGTAAAATCTTCAGTTGAGGAGCCCAGCCTTCCACCACCATGCCTCTCTCTCCTATTGTAACGACCCAGAAATCCTTTCCTCCGCTCGAGCGGAGGAGTGATCGCTCGAGCGGACTTTTGGGGTTTCCAGCAATTTTTCAGACGGCCTGAGATTCTGGGAGTTGTGGTTCTCCGCTCGGGCGGGGGGGGTTACGCTCGGGGGGGCGACTTTGTTGGTCTGCTCGGCGCAAGGTTGGCGCCTTCGGTCGCTTGGGTAAGTTTGATTCTGAAGCATGTGGATTCATTTTGATGTTCTTCTTAGTGTATTTGAAATGTCCTTACCTTATTTTGGGATATTAATTGAGATGATAAGATGATGGTAAAGTAAGACGGGACTAAAAACTTTAATTGGAATAATTCGTTTACGACCAACCGTCACTCATTTGCCCTTTTCTTTTTCCCCACTTTGAATATGGATGTGAGGTTAGAACCATTGGAAAGCTTATTTCCGGGGCTTCAATTTGAGCACAAGAATGACCTAAAACGGAGTCCGAATGAGAGAGTTATACCTGTTCAAAGTTTGGGATGCGTCTTTGAAAACAGGTCCGCTCGAGCGGGAATTTCTATGCTCGAGCGGATATTACGGGACAGCAGCTTTTAAACCAGATTTTTGGATCATTTTTCACATATTCTTTTCCCCTCTTCTCTCCTTTCCCCCTAGGACCGAAAACCCTAGGGTTTTGATCCCAAATCCTCACCATTTCTCTTTGTTTTGATCAAGATCTTCCACCAAGAAGTGAAGAGGACAAGAAGATGAACATTTCCAACCGATTCGATTTTGGAATTTCAAAGTGATACTCTTGACCTAGCTTCCTTGCTTTCAATCTTGAGGTAGGAGATCTTATTTGTATTGATTGATGGATTTATGGTATTTTGGGTGTAGATTTATGGTATGTTGTGTATATAACTACAAATCTATAGTTTTGTATATATTATGTCCAATTTGTGATTTGGGGGTTTTGGGTTTATTATGTTAGAGATGCAATTGCTAGATTAAAGTGATGGATTATGAACTTTAGATGGAGAAAATTGGAAGAAGAAGTAATGGTTTGAGGAGTTTGGATGTTTGTCTTGAAACCCTAAGTTGATTAATGGTGATAACTAATGAATTGGCCCAAATTGAAGGTAGAATAAGGAAATTGAGATGTTGAATTGTATATGTATAAATTTAATTGGATTTCTGAGATATTTCGAAATTATGTAAAAATATTAGCGAATGAACTTTGTTAAACATTAGAATTTATGCTATAATGGAAGGGAAAAAATTAAGGAAATAATGTATTAAGACTATGGATGACATGAACTTGGGTGTGGAATGTTGAGATGGGATTCAAAGATTTAATTTGATTCATGTTGAATTGCCAAATGATGTGTAAATGGGATAAAGAGAAATAAACTAGTTAAAAACGGAATAATGATATGTGACCCGATTTTTATGTGTATTATGAATTGTGTAGGGTCAATTACAGAGGCGGATCAAGCGTCTAATCACTGTGAGTAATAGTACGCTACATGTACATTTTATTTTCTGATAATGATTATGGTATATTAATCCCCTGGCATCTGTAAGCAATTAGTATCATCTTTGTTAATTATGAGACAACTATTTTGATAGATAAAATGCACATTCTGTGGTCCGCGATAAACAAGTGAAATGTGAATACTACTACGTCGGATGTATGTTTAATTGCTGCTAATGCTTGTCGTTACTATTAATGTCTGTTTATAACGTTTAGCTTTCTGTCAGTAATGATGTTGTATGTGTATCAATTGGGATTGTTCTGCTCTGTTTATTATTCTGTTTATGGTCTGGCGATATTCAGATGACTTTGGGATGGTTACGCTCTGTTTATTTATTACGGTTATACATCTTGTCTATTGATCCGTTCGTTTAAGATTTAGCATGATATGTCCATTGGTTTCAAAACTTATTATCTTCTACTAGTTACGTACCCTCACGCTTTATGCGTTACGTTATCTCTGGCCGATAAGCCGTTCTGTTATATTTGGGCGAAAGGCTATTACAGAATCATGGGATGATGGCTATTCATTATTTGAAAATATGAACATTTTGAATCCTCTATACATACTAAATGCGTTGTTAAGAAAATGGACTCATGATATTTCTGAGTGTAAATAAACATATATACGCAATTATATACTTTATTGTTTGAGTGGAACATTACATGATTTACGTACTATTATTCACGAGCTTGACTCACTTTATTTTATATGCATTTACAGAGGCACTCAACACGGAGGTTAATCTTAACTGTGGCTTCCGATACCGATTGCCAAGCCTTGAGTGTCTAAGTTGTTAGGTGTTAACGCTCAACTTTTGGAGTTTTGTTAAGTTTTAAAGTTGTATTTAGTGCATACCCAAATGTCTATGAGGAAGATGTATATGTACATAACTATCTTGAGATACACATCATCAGTATAATTATCGCATTATGTTACATCTCGGTCTGGCATAGTAGTGATAGCTCAATGGATGTTATTTTACGCTATTATATATTATTGAATGCTTCCGTTCAGGCCCCATATGATATGTATAACAGGTTTTGTGTCTGTTTGCGAATGGGTCATGCCCAAACTTTTAGGGGCGGGTTTGGGGCGTGACAAGTGGTATCAGAGCACGAGTTGCTATCTCACACACGGATCCATTGAGCTGTAGGATGTCTAGAAAAGACTTAGGCCTCATGCATGACATCCTTATTGCATATAAAGAGACTGATAGCAACGGTAAAGGTAATATGTTCACGTTAACGATTATGAATCATGTCTATTGTGCATTCTTTGTGTATATATTGTGATTGATTGTTGTGTAGAGTATGACGGAGATAAGGATAGAGGATTGTCTCGGATTGGTTAGACAAATGAAAAAGGGACATGAGTGGTAAGTTCTGAATCCTTATGCTTTGCCAAGGATGACTCGAGTTTGTTGTGAAGTAAGTTATTCATGCCTATTAGTAATATTTTGATATCATTGAGATGATTATGACCATTTGAAAGGACTCATGAAATGACTTTTGTATCCTGTTGTATGAAGTTATTTATATGAATTTGGTGCTATTCTGTTCTGATTTCGTTTATGTAATGTGTTCTGTAAGTAGTTCCGTTTATGGCATGACATGTTATAGTATGCAATGTTGATGTAAAACTTATTGATTGCTGGTATGGAGCAAAGTGCTGTACGGAACTAAGTGCTACACTTTAGTGGGAGCCACCTCTAGAATCCGTACGAGCCACCTCTTGAGTCCATACACACTTCTGTATATTTCTGATATATCTGTGCCAAAAGGCTATCTGGCCGAAGGCCAATCGATTCTGGGCCAACATGCTGATCTGTTAAAATGGTATAAGTAATTGTGGCACCCTTAATTCCTATGTCCCTCGGCCGTGGGTAACAATACCGTGGCCTAGGGCACACGCCCGGCGGTAACAGTACCGTGGCTATTGGTATCAATTTTGTGGTCTTCGGACCTACCTGTTGTGGTCTTTGGACCTACATTATGGTCATTGGACCTACTGCTGTGGTCTTTGGACCTACATTTGTGGTCTTTGGACCTACACATTGTGGTCATTGGACCTACTGTTGTGGTCTTTGGACCTACCATTTGTGGTCTTCGGACCTACGATCGATAGTTAGCCATATATGATCTTATGCAAAATTTAAATATGAATATGATTATGAGCATATATCCTAATCTGTTTGATTGTCATAAATTGCTCAAACACTAAGTATGAAAGATTTAGTTATGATATAGTGATGTCTTTCTTGTTATGGTATTGTTTGGACCTATGATTTAAAAAGGTATTGTGATATGTATTTTGATAAGTTGTGTTTTGGATAATAGTTGGACCCATGTAAGAAGTGACTTATTCTATTCTGTTAAGTGCACGATAATGACATGATATGACAAGCCTTTGTTCCATTTTCTGATACGTTATGTTAAGAATTAAGGGATGATGATCCATGTCTGTAAAAGTATTAAGGGCCCTTGCTCGGGGGTAAAAATACCGTGGTATAAGTATGTTACAAGATATCTCTTGCCATCGACGGTCTTGTACGGGTGGATTATGATCAAGTATAAGTTCGATTTTTGTTTCGATTCAAGTATAACTAAGAATCATGCGAATATGTTTCTATTTATCTGTTTAGTTTATGCTATGTCATAACATGATGTGGATTGATAGTGTCGAATGGGTTCAGTTTACGTGTAATTGGGATTTGGTTGTGAAATCTGTGATTTGTGATATATGAGGGTGGTAAAAAAAAAAAGAAAAAGAAAAAGGACAGCTATTGACTACTTCGAAGACAACCTAAATGATCGGTAAGTAGCTAAGCTACTGCAGGAATTCAAATTCTGTTTTTGTATATTAAGTGACTTAAGATTGAGAAAATCATTCCTGTGAACTATTTTATGTAACTATGCAAATGTTAGAGGTTGTGACATTGTTCTATATCACCTATATGGAAGTTATGATGTGAACTATTTTGCACGATCTCGTGGATTCTGGTGAAAACAAATGGACTTGAGAATATTCCCTTTTTCAAATTACAAATTGATTGACTACCACATTGAATTTTGCTACCACGAATTACGTTTTATTAAGAATTATGAATTTTGATGTTATGAAATTAAATTACTCCTTTGTTATACGATTGCATATGTTTTGACACTATAGAATCTGGAAGGATGTGATTCTTATGGTTACTGATTTATGATCCTATGAACGAACCTGGTAGAATTTACGAACGAGGAATAACTGGAAACTCTAATTATGTTAACTGATTGAGCCAGATGACTGGTCTCTAAATTCTGTATGACCGTTTGTTGACCCACTATAATTACAAGTTGCGAATACGAAACTCTGTGATTGATTTGTGTTAGTAAGGGAAAATGTTATACTTTACGGTCATGAGTGATTACTTAAGTAAGATTTTGAATACAATTTCTGACCTTGTTTGATAGCTATAATTATTGTTCAGATTTGAATTTTTAACGGCATGATCAGGTATCTACAATGGGGATTCTTCTTCCCACTGTTCAAATTTTGTTGCAAAGTAGAAAAGGTGGGTTGAAGCTTCATAATGATGTGATTTTGATATGTTTTCGTAAATGGAAGATGTGGTAACTCTCAAGCAGGCAGAACCTTATTTGATAGGTTTAATTTATGAATCTGAGACCAGCATAACTTTTATGTAATCTTACGTATGCTTACGAGATTTGAATTTCGGAATGAGTAAACGATTGGATTTTGTCCTATATGTTTAGATGTATGACTATTTATATATACGTTTAAGTCTTCTTACGTATGGAAAGAAAAGGATTGAACAAAAGAGCATAGATCTTCAAGGAAGTAAAGAAGGAAGTGAAGGGTGGTAGAGCTTTTAAAGCTTAAGGTATGTTTGATCGTTTGATTGACTTCTCTTGAAGTTGAGTAGGAACTTCTCTATGTGAGTGTCTTTAAGAAATACTTGTATGAAGGGCTCCACTATTCTATATCTATATCTATATTTTGTTTTTGTTCTCAATGTCAAAGAAATAAAGAGTGATGATGCCCTTAATTGAAGTGCAAATAAAATTTTGGGGTGAAACCGTACGATGTGAATTGTCTGTAAAATTGAGCTTTGAGCATTCACTAGACGTGGTGCGCTTAGTTGTTAATTGAGAAGTTGTTATAAGCTTTGGGATTACTTGGATAGTGTTACTCCTTGCCATTGGAATTTTGATACGTGTAGGTTGATCGAAAATATTTGTGATCCTTTCCTATCCCAAGTGTGGATCTAATTTTGGAGCATTACCGGGTGTGTTTCTGTATATGTTTGACCTATTTTCTATTTGGTTTTCTCAAATTTCGAGGACGAAATTTTTGTAAGGAGGGAAGGATGTAACGACCCAGAAATCCTTTCCTCCGCTCGAGCGGAGGAGTGATCGCTCGAGCGGACTTTTGGGGTTTCCAGCAATTTTTCAGACGGCCTGAGATTCTGGGAGTTGTGGTTCTCCGCTCGAGCGGGGGAGTTTACGCTCGAGCGGACGACTTTGTTGATTCAAGGCCGAAGCAAGGTTGCGCCGGCGGGTCGCCTGGGTAAGTTTGATTCTGAAGCATGTGGACTCATTTTTGATGTTCTTCTTAGTGTATTTGAAATGTCCTTATCTTATTTTGGGATATTAATTGAGATGATAAGATGATGGTAAAGTAAGACGGGACTAAAAACTTTAATTGGAATAATTCGTTTACGACCAACCGTCACTCATTTGCCCTTTTCTTTTTCCCCACTTTGAATATGGATGTGAGGTTAGAACCATTGGAAAGCTTATTTCGGGGCTTCAATTTGAGCACAAGAATGACCTAAAAGCGAGTCCGAATGAGGGAGTTATACTTGTTCAAAGTTTCGGGATCTGAGCTGAAAACAGGCCCGCTCGAGCGGGAATTTCTATGCTCGAGCGGATATTACGGGACAGCAGCTTTTAAACCAGATTTTTGGATCATTTTTCACATATTCTTTTCCTCTTCTCTCCTTTCCCCCTAGGACCGAAAACCCTAGGGTTTTGATCCCAAATCCTCACCATTTCTCTTTGTTTTGATCAAGATCTTCCACCAAGAAGTGAAGAGGACAAGAAGATGAACATTTCCAACCGATTCGATTTTGGAATTTCAAAGTGATACTCTTGACCTAGCTTCCTTGCTTTCAATCTTGAGGTAGGAGATCTTATTTGTATTGATTGATGGATTTATGGTATTTTGGGTGTAGATTTATGGTATGTTGTGTATATAACTACAAATCTATAGTTTTGTATATATTATGTCCAATTTGTGATTTGGGGGTTTTGGGTTTATTATGTTAGAGATGCAATTGCTAGATTAAAGTGATGGATTATGAACTTTAGATGGAGAAAATTGGAAGAAGAAGTAATGGTTTGAGGAGTTTGGATGTTTGTCTTGAAACCCTAAGTTGATTAATGGTGATAACTAATGAATTGGCCCAAATTGAAGGTAGAATAAGGAAATTGAGATGTTGAATTGTATATGTATAAATTTAATTGGATTTAAGATATTTCGAAATTATGTAAAAATATTAGCGAATGAACTTTGTTAAACATTAGAATTTATGCTATAATGGAAGGGAAAAAATTAAGGAAATAATGTATTAAGACTATGGATGACATGAACTTGGGTGTGGAATGTTGAGATGGGATTCAAAGATTTAATTTGATTCATGTTGAATTGCCAAATGATGTGTAAATGGGATAAAGAGAAATAAACTAGTTAAAAACGGAATAATGATATGTGACCCGATTTTTATGTGTATTATGAATTGTGTAGGGTCAATTACAGGCGGATCAAGCGTCTAATCATTGTGAGTAATAATGCGCTACATGTACATTTTATTTTCTGATAATGATTATGGTATATTAATCCCCTGGCATCTGTAAGCAATTAGTATCATCTTTGTTAATTATGAGACAACTATTTTGATAGATAAAATGCACATTCTGTGGTCCGCGATAAACAAGTGAAATGTGAATACTACTACGTCGGATGTATGTTTAATTCTTTGCTAATGCTTGTCGTTACTATTAATATGCATTTATAACGTTCACTTTACATCAAGAATGATGTTGTATGTGTATCAATTGGGATTGTTACGCTCTGTTTATTATTACATTTATGGTGCAGCGATATTGAGATGACTTTGGGATGGTTACGCTCTGTTTATTTATTACGGTTATACATCTTGTCTATTGATCCGTTCCGCTTAAGATTTAGCATGATATATGTTGGTTTCAAAACTTATTATCTTCTACTAGTTACGTACCCTCACGCTTTATGCGTTACGTTATCTATCTCTGGCCGATAAGCCGCTCTGTTATATTTGGGCGAAAGGCTATTCTCAGAATCGTTGGGATGATGGCTATTACATTATTTGAAAATATGAACATTTTGAATCCTCTATACATACTAAATGCGTTGTTAAGAAAATCGACTCATGATATTTACAGTGTAAATAAACATATATACGCAATTATATACTTTATTGTTTGAGTGGAACATTACATGATTTACGTACTATTATTCATGAGCTTGACTCACTTTATTTTATGTCTGCTTACAGAGGCACTCAACCTGGAGGTTAATCTTAACCTGTGGCTTCCGATACCAGTTGCCAAGCCTTGAGTGTCTAAGCTGTTAGGTGTTAACCGTTCAACTTTTGGAGTTTTGTTAAGTTTTAAAGTTGTATTTAGTCTGTACCCAAATGTCTATGAGGAAGATGTATATGTACATAACTATCTTCAGATACACATCACTGTATAATTATCTGCATTATGTTCTGTCTACGGTCCTGGCATAGTAGTGATAGCTCAATGGATGTTATTTTACGCTATTATATATTATTGAATGCTTCCGCTCACCCCATATGATATGTATAATGTGTTTTGTGTCTGTTTGCGAATGGGTCATGCCCAAACTTTTAGGCGGGTTTGGGCGTGACAAGTGGTATCGAGCACGAGTTGCTATCTCACACGGATCCATTGAGTGTAGGATGTCTAGAAAAGACTTAGGCCTCATGCATGACATCCTTATTGCATATAAAGAGACCGATGTAGCAGTAAAGGTAATATGTTCACGTTAACGATTATGAATCATGTCTATTGTGCATTCTTTGTGTATATATTGTGATTGATTGTTGTGTAGAGTATGACGGAGATAAGGATAAAGGATTGTCTCGGATTGGTTAGACAAATGAAAAAGGGACATGAGTGGTAAGTTCGAATCCTTATGCTTTGCCAAGGATGACTCGGGTTTGTTGTGAAGTAAGTTATTACATGCCTATTAGTAATATTTTGATATCATTGAGATGATTATGACCATTTGAAAGGACTCATGAAATGACTTTTGTATCTGTTGTATGAAGTTATTTATATGAATTTGGTGCTATTACTCGATTTCGTTTATGTAATGTGTTACGTAAGTAGTTCCGTTTATGGCATGACATGTTATAGTATGCAATGTTGATGTAAAACTTATTGATTCTTTGGTATGGAGCAAAGTCTTTGTCGGAACTAAGTGCTACACTTTAGTGGAGCCACCTCTAGAATCCGTGACGAGCCACCTCTTGAGTCCATACACACTACGTATATTTCGATATATCTGTCTTGAAGGCTATCTGATTTGAAAGGCCAATCGATAGTCTGGGCCAACATGCCGATCTGTTAAAATGGTATAAGTAATTGTGGCACCCTTAATTCCTATGGCCCTCGCTCGGGGGTAACAATACCGTGGCCTATGGCCCTCGCCCGGGGGTAACAATACTGGGCCTAGGCCTCGCCGGGTAATACCGTGGCTATTGGTATCAATTTTGTGGTCTTCGGACCTACCTGTTGTGGTCTTTGGACCTACCTGTTGTGGTCATTGGACCTACCTGTTGTGGTCTTTGGACCTACCTGTTGTGGTCTTTGGACCTACCTGTTGTGGTCATTGGACCTACCTGTTGTGGTCTTTGGACCTACCTGTTGTGGTCTTTGGACCTACCTGTTGTGGTCTTCGGACCTACCTGATCTGATAGTTAGCCATATATGATCTTATGCAAAATTTAAATATGAATATGATTATGAGCATATATCTGAATCTGTTTCAGTTGTCATAAATTGCTCAAACACTAAGTATGAAAGATTTAGTTATGATATAGTGATGTCTTTCTTGTTATGGTATTGTTTGGACCTATGATTTAAAAAGGTATTGTGATATGTATTTTGATAAGTTGTGTTTTGGATAATAGTTGGACCCATGTAAGAAGTGACTTATTCTATTACATTAAGTGCGATAATGACATGATATGACAAAATCGTTTCATTTTCTGATACGTTATGTTAAGAATTAAGGGATGATGATCCATGTCTGTAAAAGTATTAAGGGCCCTTGCCCGGGGGTAAAAATACCGTGGTATAAGTATGTTACAAGATATCTCTTGCCATCGACGGTCTTGTACGGGTGGATTATGATCAAGTATAAGTTCTGATTTTTGTTTCGATTCAAGTATAACTAAGAATCATGCGAATATGTTTCTATTTATCTGTTAGGTTTATGCTATGTCATAACATGATGTGGATTGATAGTGTCGAATGGGTTCGGTTACGTGTAATTGGGATTTGGTTGTGAAATCATGATTTGTGATATATGAGGGTGGTAAAAAAAAGAAAAGAAAAAGAAAAGGACACTATTGACTACTTCAAGACAACCTAAATGATCGGTAAGTAGCTAAGCTTACCGAGAATTCAAATTCTGTTTTTGTATATTAAGTGACTTAAGATTGAGAAAATCATTCCTGTGAACTATTTTATGTAACTATGCAAATGTTAGAGGTTGTGACATTGTTCTATATCACCTATATGGAAGTTATGATGTGAACTATTTTGCACGATCTCGTGGATTCTGGTGAAAACAAATGGACTTGAGAATATTCCCTTTTTCAAATTACAAATTGATTGACTACCACATTGAATTTTGCTACCACGAATTACATTTTATTAAGAATTATGAATTTTGATGTTATGAAATTAAATTACTCCTTTGTTATACGATTGCATATGTTTTGACACTATAGAATCTGGAAGGATGTGATTCTTATGGTTACTGATTTATGATCCTATGAACGAACCTGGTAGAATTCTGAACGAGGAATAATGGAAACTCTAATTATGTTAATCGATTGAGCGGATAGTGGTCTCTAAATTCAGATGACCGCTTGTTGACCCACTATAATTACAAGTTGCGAATCTGAAACTCGTGATTGATTTGTGTTAGTAAGGGAAAATGTTATACTTTACGGTCATGAGTGATTACTTAAGTAAGATTTTGAATACAATTTCTGACCTTGTTTGATAGCTATAATTATTGTTCAGATTTGAATTTTTAACGGCATGATCAGGTATCTACAATGGGGATTCTTCTTCCCACTGTTCAAATTTTGTTGCAAAGTAGAGAAGGTGGGTTAAATCTACATAATGATGTGATTTTGATATGTTTTCGTAAATGGAAGATGTGGTAACTCTCAAGCAGGCAGAACCTTATTTGATAGGTTTAATTATGAATCTGAGACCAGCATAACTTTTATGTAATCTTACGTATGTTTACGAGATTTGAATTTCGGAATGAGTAAACGATTGGATTTTGTCCTATATGTTTAGATGTATGACTATTTATATATACGTTTAAGTCTTCTTACGTATGGAAAGAAAAGGATTGAACAAAAGAGCATAGATCTTCAAGGAAGTAAAGAAGGAAGTGAAGGGTGGTAGAGCTTTTAAAGCTTAAGGTATGTTTGATCGTTTGATTGACTTCTCTTGAAGTTGAGTAGGAACTTCTCTATGTGAGTGTCTTTAAGAAATACTTGTATGAAGGGCTCCACTATTCTATATCTATATCTATATTTTGTTTTTGTTCTCAATGTCAAAGAAATAAAGAGTGATGATGCCCTTAATTGAAGTGCAAATAAAATTTTGGGGTGAAAAATGCGATGTGAATTATGTCTCAGAAATTGAGCTTTGAACATTCACTAGACGTGGTGCGCTTAGTTGTTAATTGAGAAGTTGTTATAAGCTTTGGGATTACTTGGATAGTGTTACTCCTTGCCATTGGAATTTTGATACGTGTAGGTTGATCGAAAATATTTGTGATCCTTTCCTATCCCAAGTGTGGATCTAATTTTGGAACATTACCGGGTGTATTTCTGTATATGTTTGACCTATTTTCTATTTGGTTTTCTCAAATTTCGAGGACGAAATTTTTGTAAGGAGGAAGGATGTAACGACCTAGAAATCCTTTCCTCGCTCGGCGGAGGAGTGATCGCCGAGCGGACTTTTGGGGTTTCAGCAATTTTTGACGGCGAGATTCAGGAGTTGTGGTTCTCCGCCGGCGGGGAGTTTACGCCGGCGGGACGACTTTGTTGGTCTGCGCTCGGCGCAAGGTTGGCGCTTCGGCGGAGTCGCCTGGGTAAGTTTGATTCAAGCATGTGGACTCATTTTTGATGTTCTTCTTAGTGTATTTGAAATGTCCTTACCTTATTTTGGGATATTAATTGAGATGATAAGATGATGGTAAAGTAAGACGGGACTAAAAACTTTAATTGGAATAATTCGTTTACGACCAACCATCACTCATTTGCCCTTTTCTTTTTCCCCACTTTGAATATGGATGTGAGGTTAGAACCATTGGAAAGCTTATTTCCGGGGCTTCAATTTGAGCACAAGAATGACCTAAAACGGAGTCCGAATGAGAGAGTTATACCTGTTCAAAGTTTCGGATCTGCTGAAAGCAGTCCGCTCGAGCGGGAATTTCTATGCTCGAGCGGATATTACGGGACAGCTTTTAAACCAGATTTTTGGATCATTTTTCACATATTCTTTTCCTCTTCTCTCCTTTCCCCCTAGGACCGAAAACCCTAGGGTTTTGATCCCAAATCCTCACCATTTCTCTTTGTTTTGATCAAGATCTTCCACCAAGAAGTGAAGAGGACAAGAAGATGAACATTTCCAACCGATTCGATTTTGGAATTTCAAAGTGATACTCTTGACCTAGCTTCCTTGCTTTCAATCTTGAGGTAGGAGATCTTATTTGTATTGATTGATGGATTTATGGTATTTTGGGTGTAGATTTATGGTATGTTGTGTATATAACTACAAATCTATAGTTTTGTATATATTATGTCCAATTTGTGATTTGGGGGTTTTGGGTTTATTATGTTAGAGATGCAATTGCTAGATTAAAGTGATGGATTATGAACTTTAGATGGAGAAAATTGGAAGAAGAAGTAATGGTTTGAGGAGTTTGGATGTTTGTCTTGAAACCCTAAGTTGATTAATGGTGATAACTAATGAATTGGCCCAAATTGAAGGTAGAATAAGGAAATTGAGATGTTGAATTGTATATGTATAAATTTAATTGGATTTCGAGATATTTGAAATTATGTAAAAATATTAGCGAATGAACTTTGTTAAACATTAGAATTTATGCTATAATGGAAGGGAAAAATTAAGGAAATAATGTATTAAGACTATGGATGACATGAACTTGGGTGTGGAATGTTGAGATGGGATTCAAAGATTTAATTTGATTCATGTTGAATTGCCAAATGATGTGTAAATGGGATAAAGAGAAATAAACTAGTTAAAAACGGAATAATGATATGTGACCCGATTTTTATGTGTATTATGAATTGTGTAGGGTCAATTACAGAGGCGGATCAAGCGTCTAATCACTGTGAGTAATAGTACGCTACATGTACATTTTATTTTCTGATAATGATTATGGTATATTAATCCCCTGGCATCTGTAAGCAATTAGTATCATCTTTGTTAATTATGAGACAACTATTTTGATAGATAAAATGCACATTCTGTGGTCCGCGATAAACAAGTGAAATGTGAATACTACTACGTCGGATGTATGTTTAATTGCTGCTAATGCTTGTCGTTACTATTAATGTCTGTTTATAACGTTCAGCTTTCTGTCAGTAATGATGTTGTATGTGTATCAATTGGGATTGTTCTGCTCTGTTTATTATTCTGTTTATGGTCTGGCGATATTCAGATGACTTTGGGATGGTTCTGCTCTGTTTATTTACGGTTATACATCTTGTCTATTGATCCGTTCGTTTAAGATTTAGCATGATATGTACATTGGTTTCAAAACTTATTATCTTCTACTAGTTACGTACCCTCACGCTTTATGCGTTACATTATCTCTGGGCCGATAAGCCGTTACTGTTATATGGGCGAAAGGCTATACATGCTTGTTGGGATGATGGCTATTACATTATTTGAAAATATGAACATTTTGAATCCTCTATACATACTAAAGCTGCGTTGTTAAGAAAAGCTGGACTCATGATATTTCTGAGTGTAAATAAACATATATACGCAATTATATACTTTATTGTTTGAGTGGAACATTACATGATTTACGTACTATTATTCACCGAGCTTGACTCACTTTATTTTATGTCATTTCAGTAGGCACTCAACACGGAGGTTAATCTTAACTGTGGCTTCCGATACGATTGCCAAGCCTTGAGTGTCTAAGCTGTTAGGTGTTAACCGTTCAACTTTTGGAGTTTTGTTAAGTTTTAAAGTTGTATTTAGTCTGTACCCAAATGTCTATGAGGAAGATGTATATGTACATAACTATCTTCAGATGCACATCACTGTATAATTATCTGACGGTCCTGGCATAGTAGTGATAGCTCAATGGATGTTATTTTACACTATTATATATTATTGAATGCTTCCGTTCAGGCCCCATATGATATGTATAACAGGTTTTGTGTCTGTTTGCGAATGGGTCATGCCCAAACTTTTAGGGGCGGGTTTGGGGCGTGACAAGTGGTATCAGAGCACGAGTTGCTATCTCACACACGGATCCATTGAGCTGTAGGATGTCTAGAAAAGACTTAGGCCTCATGCATGACATCCTTATTGCATATAAAGAGACTGATAGCAACGGTAAAGGTAATATGTTCACGTTAACGATTATGAATCATGTCTATTGTGCATTCTTTGTGTATATATTGTGATTGATTGTTGTGTAGAGTATGACGGAGATAAGGATAAAGGATTGTCTCGGATTGGTTAGACAAATGAAAAAGGGACATGAGTGGTAAGTTCTGAATCCTTATGCTTTGCCAAGGATGACTCAGGTTTGTTGTGAAGTAAGTTATTCTGTGCCTATTAGTAATATTTTGATATACGTGAGATGATTATGACCATTTGAAAGGACTCATGAAATGACTTTTGTATCCTGTTGTATGAAGTTATTTATATGAATTTGGTGCTATTACATTACGATTTCGTTTATGTAATGTGTTACGTAAGTAGTTAGTTTATGGCATGACATGTTATAGTATGCAATGTTGATGTAAAACTTATTGATTCTTTGGTATGGAGCAAAGTCTTTGTCTGGAACTAAGTGCTACACTTTAGTGGGAGCCACCTCTAGAATCCGTACGAGCCACCTCTTGAGTCCATACACACTTCTGTATATTTCTGATATATCTGTACCGAAAGGCTATCTGGGCTGAAAGGCCAATCTGATAATTCTGGGCCAACATGCCGATCTGTTAAAATGGTATAAGTAATTGTGGCACCCTTAATTCCTATGGCCCTCGCCCGGGGGTAACAATACCGTGGCCTATGGCCCTCGCCCGGGGGTAACAATACCGTGGCCTAGGGCCCTCGCCCGGGGGTAACAATACCGTGGCTATTGGTATCAATTTTGTGGTCTTCGGACCTACCTGTTGTGGTCTTTGGACCTACCTGTTATGGTCATTGGACCTACCTGTTGTGGTCTTTGGACCTACCTGTTGTGGTCTTTGGACCTACCTGTTGTGGTCATTGGACCTACCTGTTGTGGTCTTTGGACCTACCTGTTGTGGTCTTTGGACCTACCTGTTGTGGTCTTCGGACCTACCTGATCTGATAGTTAGCCATATATGATCTTATGCAAAATTTAAATATGAATATGATTATGAGCATATATCTGAATCTGTTTCAGTTGTCATAAATTGCTCAAACACTAAGTATGAAAGATTTAGTTATGATATAGTGATGTCTTTCTTGTTATGGTATTGTTTGGACCTATGATTTAAAAAGGTATTGTGATATGTATTTTGATAAGTTGTGTTTTGGATAATAGTTGGACCCATGTAAGAAGTGACTTATTCTATTCATTAAGTGTGCGATAATGACATGATATGACAAACCTTTGTTTCATTTTACGTCGTTATGTTAAGAATTAAGGGATGATGATCCATGTCTGTAAAAGTATTAAGGGCCCTTGCTCGGGGGTAAAAATACCGTGGTATAAGTATCTTACAAGATATCTCTTCCCATCGACGGTCTTGTACGGGGGGATTATGATCATGTATAGGTTCACATTTTTGTTTCTGATTCAAGTATAACTAAGAATGCATGCGAATATGTTTCTATTTATCTGTTAGGTTTATGCTATGTCATAACATGATGTGGATTGATAGTGTCGAATGGGTTCGATTTACGTGTAATTGGGATTTGGTTGTGAAATCATGATTTGTGATATATGAGGGTGGTAAAAAAAGAAAAAGAAAAAGAAAAAGGACAGCTATTGACTACTTCGAAGACAACCTAAATGATCGGTAAGTAGCTAAGCTACTGCAGGAATTCAAATTCTGTTTTTGTATATTAAGTGACTTAAGATTGAGAAAATCATTCCTGTGAACTATTTTATGTAACTATGCAAATGTTAGAGGTTGTGACATTGTTCTATATCACCTATATGGAAGTTATGATGTGAACTATTTTGCACGATCTCGTGGATTCTGGTGAAAACAAATGGACTTGAGAATATTCCCTTTTTCAAATTACAAATTGATTGACTACCACATTGAATTTTGCTACCACGAATTACATTTTATTAAGAATTATGAATTTTGATGTTATGAAATTAAATTACTCCTTTGTTATATACGATTGCATATGTTTTGACACTATAGAATGCGGAAGGATGTGATTCTTATAGTTCTTGATTTATGATCCTATGAGCGAACCTGGTAGAATTCTGAGCGAGGAATAATGGAAACTCTAATTATGTTAGCGATTGAGCGGATGGTGGTCTCTAAATTACTATGACCGCTTGTTGACCCACTATAATTACAAGTTGCGAATCTGAAACTCTGTGATTGATTTGTGTTAGTAAGGAAAATGTTATACTTTTACGGTCATGAGTGATTACTTAAGTAAGATTTTGAATACAATTTGACCTTGTTTGATAGCTATAATTATTGTTGATTTGAATTTTTAACGGCATGATCGGTATCTACAATGGGGATTCTTCTTCCTTTGTTCAAATTTTGTTGCAAAGTAGAAGGTGGGTTAAATCTACATAATGATGTGATTTTGATATGTTTTCGTAAATGGAAGATGTGGTAACTCTCAAGCGGTAACCTTATTTGATAGGTTTAATTATGAATCTGAGACCGGATAACTTTTATGTAATCTTCACGTATGTTTCTGAGATTTGAATTTGAATGAGTAAGCGATTGGATTTTGTCCTATATGTTTAGATGTATGACTATTTATATATACGTTTAAGTCTTCTTCATTATGGAAAGAAAAGGATTGAACAAAAGAGCATAGATCTTCAAGGAAGTAAAGAAGGAAGTGAAGGGTGGTAGAGCTTTTAAAGCTTAAGGTATGTTTGATCGTTTGATTGACTTCTCTTGAAGTTGAGTAGGAACTTCTCTATGTGAGTGTCTTTAAGAAATACTTGTATGAAGGGCTCCACTATTCTATATCTATATCTATATTTTGTTTTTGTTCTCAATGTCAAAGAAATAAAGAGTGATGATGCCCTTAATTGAAGTGCAAATAAAATTTTGGGTGAAACCGCGATGTGAATTGTCGTAAAATTGAGCTTTGAGCATTCACTAGGCGTGGTGCGCTTAGTTGTTAATTGAGAAGTTGTTATAAGCTTTGGGATTACTTGGATAGTGTTACTCCTTGCCATTGGAATTTTGATACGTGTAGGTTGATCAAAAATATTTGTGATCCTTTCCTATCCCAAGTGTGGATCTAATTTTGGAGCATTACCGGGTGTGTTTCTGTATATGTTTGACCTATTTTCTATTTGGTTATCTCAAATTTGAGGGACGAAATTTTGTAAGGAGGAAGGATGTAACGACCTGAAATCCTTTCCTCGCTCGGCGGAGGAGTGATCGCTCGGCGGACTTTTGGGGTTTCAAGAATTTTTGAGACGGCACGAGATTACAGGAGTTGTGGTTCTCCGCTCGGCGGGAGTTTCGCTTCAGCGGGCGACTTTGTTGGTCTGGCGCTCGGCGCAAGGTTGGCGCTTCGGCGGGTAAGTTTGATTCAAGCATGTGGACTCATTTTGATGTTCTTCTTAGTGTATTTGAAATGTCCTTATCTTATTTTGGGATATTAATTGAGATGATAAGATGATGGTAAAGTAAGACGGGACTAAAAACTTTAATTGGAATAATTAGTTCGACCAACCGTCACTCATTTGCCCTTTTGTTTTTCCCCACTTTGAATATGGATGTGAGGTTAGAACCATTGGAAAGCTTATTTCCGGGGCTTCAATTTGAGCACAAGAATGACCTAAAAGCGGAGTCGAATGAGAGAGTTATACCTGTTCAAAGTTTGGGATGCTGCTTTGAAAAGCAGTCCGCTCGAGCGGGAATTTCTATGCTCGAGCGGATATTACGGGACAGCAGCTTTTAAACCAGATTTTTGGATCATTTTTCACATATTCTTTTCCCCTCTTCTCTCCTTTCCCCCTAGGACCGAAAACCCTAGGGTTTTGATCCCAAATCCTCACCATTTCTCTTTGTTTTGATCAAGATCTTCCACCAAGAAGTGAAGAGGACAAGAAGATGAACATTTCCAACCGATTCGATTTTGGAATTTCAAAGTGATACTCTTGACCTAGCTTCCTTGCTTTCAATCTTGAGGTAGGAGATCTTATTTGTATTGATTGATGGATTTATGGTATTTTGGGTGTAGATTTATGGTATGTTGTGTATATAACTACAAATCTATAGTTTTGTATATATTATGTCCAATTTGTGATTTGGGGTTTTGGGTTTATTATGTTAGAGATGCAATTGCTAGATTAAAGTGATGGATTATGAACTTTAGATGGAGAAAATTGGAAGAAGAAGTAATGGTTTGAGGAGTTTGGATGTTTGTCTTGAAACCCTAAGTTGATTAATGGTGATAACTAATGAATTGGCCCAAATTGAAGGTAGAATAAGGAAATTGAGATGTTGAATTGTATATGTATAAATTTAATTGGATTTACGAGATATTTGAAATTATGTAAAAATATTAGCGAATGAACTTTGTTAAACATTAGAATTTATGCTATAATGGAAGGGAAAAATTAAGGAAATAATGTATTAAGACTATGGATGACATGAACTTGGGTGTGGAATGTTGAGATGGGATTCAAAGATTTAATTTGATTCATGTTGAATTGCCAAATGATGTGTAAATGGGATAAAGAGAAATAAACTAGTTAAAAGCGGAATAATGATATGTGACCCGATTTTTATGTGTATTATGAATTGTGTAGGGTCAATTACGAGGCGGATCAAGCGTCTAATCACTTGTGAGTAATAATGCGCTACATGTACATTTTATTTTTCGATAATGATTATGGTATATTAATCCCACGGCATCTGTAAGCAATTAGTATCATCTTTGTTAATTATGAGACAACTATTTTGATAGATAAAATGCACATGTGGTCGCGATAAACAAGTGAAATGTGAATACTACTACGTCGGATGTATGTTTAATTCTTTGCTAATGCTTGTCGTTACTATTAATATGCATTTATAACGTTTAGCTTTCTGTCAGTAATGTTGTTGTATGTGTATCAATTGGGATTGTTCTGCTCTGTTTATTATTACATTTATGGTGCAGCGATATTGAGATGACTTTGGGATGGTTACGCTCTGTTTATTTATTACGGTTATACATCTTGTCTATTGATCCGTTCGTTTAAGATTTAGCATGATATATGCATTGGTTTCAAAACTTATTATCTTCTACTAGTTACGTACCCTCACGCTTTATGCGTTACATTATCTCTGAAGTGATAAGCCGCTCATTATATTTGGGCGAAAGGCTATTACATGAATTGGGATGATGGCTATTCTGTTATTTGAAAATATGAACATTTTGAATCCTCTATACATACTAAACTGCGTTGTTAAGAAAACTGGACTCATGATATTTCTGAGTGTAAATAAACATATATACGCAATTATATACTTTATTGTTTGAGTGGAACATTACATGATTTACGTACTATTATTCACCGAGCTTGACTCACTTTATTTTATATGCATTTACAGAGGCACTCAACACGGAGGTTAATCTTAACTGTGGCTTCCGATACCGATTGCCAAGCCTTGAGTGTCTAAGTCATTAGGTGTTAACCGTTCAACTTTTGGAGTTTTGTTAAGTTTTAAAGTTGTATTTAGTGTACCCAAATGTCTATGAGGAAGATGTATATGTACATAACTATCTTGAGATACACATCATTGTATAATTATCTGCATTATGTTACATCTCACGGTCTGGCATAGTAGTGATAGCTCAATGGATGTTATTTTACGCTATTATATATTATTGAATCCTCCCGTTCAGGCCCCATGTGATATGTATATGAGGTTTTGTTCCTGTTTTCGAATGGGTCATGCCCAAACTTTTAGGGGCGGGTTTGGGGCGTGACAAGTGGTATCAGAGCACGAGTTGCTATCTCACACACGGATCCATTGAGTTAGGATGTCTAGAAAAGACTTAGGCCTCATGCATGACATCCTTATTGCATATAAAAGACCGATAGCGGTAAAGGTAATATGTTCACGTTAACGATTATGAATCATGTCTATTGTGCATTCTTTGTGTATATATTGTGATTGATTGTTGTGTAGAGTATAGCGGAGATAAGGATAAAGGATTGTCTCGGATTGGTTAGACAAATGAAAAAGGGACATGAGTGGTAAGTTAAATCCTTATGCTTTGCCAAGGATGACTCGGGTTTGTTGTGAAGTAAGTTATTACTGCCTATTAGTAATATTTTGATATCATTGAGATGATTATGACCATTTGAAAGGACTCATGAAATGACTTTTGTATCTGTTGTATGAAGTTATTTATATGAATTTGGTGCTATTACATTACGATTTCGTTTATGTAATGTGTTACGTAAGTAGTTAGTTTATGGCATGACATGTTATAGTATGCAATGTTGATGTAAAACTTATTGATTCTTTGGTATGGAGCAAAGTCTTTGTCTGGAACTAAGTGCTACACTTTAGTGGGAGCCACCTCTAGAATCGTCTGAGCCACCTCTTGAGTCCATACACATACGTATATTTCGATATATCTGTCTGAAAGGCTGAAATTTGAAAGGCCAATCGATAATTACAGGCCAACATGCGATCTGTTAAAATGGTATAAGTAATTGTGGCACCCTTAATTCCTATGGCCCTCGCCTTGGTAACAATACCGTGGCCTATGGCCCTCGCCTGGGTAACAATGTCAAGTGGCTATTGGTATCAATTTTGTGGTCTTCGGACCTACTGTTGTGGTCATTGGACCTACTGTATGGTCATTGGACCTACATTTGTGGTCTTTGGACCTACTGTTGTGGTCTTTGGACCTACATTGTGGTCATTGGACCTACATTTGTGGTCTTTGGACCTACATTTGTGGTCTTTGGACCTACATTTGTGGTCTTCGGACCTACGATCGATAGTTAGCCATATATGATCTTATGCAAAATTTAAATATGAATATGATTATGAGCATATATCTGAATCTGTTTGATTGTCATAAATTGCTCAAACACTAAGTATGAAAGATTTAGTTATGATATAGTGATGTCTTTCTTGTTATGGTATTGTTTGGACCTATGATTTAAAAAGGTATTGTGATATGTATTTTGATAAGTTGTGTTTTGGATAATAGTTGGACCCATGTAAGTGACTTATTCTATTACATTAAGTGCACGATAATGACATGATATGACAAGCCTTTGTTTCATTTTACGTCGTTATGTTAAGAATTAAGGGATGATGATCCATGTCGTAAAAGTATTAAGGGCCCTTGCTCGGGGTAAAAATACCGTGGTATAAGTATGTTACAAGATATCTCTTGCCATCGGCGGTCTTATGCGGGTGGATTATGATCAAGTATAAGTTCGATTTTTGTTTTACGATTCAAGTATAACTAAGAATGCATGCGAATATGTTTCTATTTATCTGTTAGGTTTATGCTATGTCATAACATGATGTGGATTGATAGTGTCGAATGGGTTCGATTCGTGTAATTGGGATTTGGTTGTGAAATCATGATTTGTGATATATGAGGGTGGTAAAAAAAAAAAAAAAGAAAAAGGACATTTATTGACTACTTGAAGACAACCTAAATGATCGGTAAGTAGCTAAGCTCTGCGAAATTCAAATTACTGTTTTGTATATTAAGTGACTTAAGATTGAGAAAATCATTCACTGTGAACTATTTTATGTAACTATGCAAATGTTAGAGGTTGTGACATTGTTCTATATCACCTATATGGAAGTTATGATGTGAACTATTTTGCACGATCTCGTGGATTACAGTGAAAACAAATGGACTTGAGAATATTCCTTTTTCAAATTACAAATTGATTGACTACCACATTGAATTTTGCTACCACGAATTACATTTTATTAAGAATTATGAATTTTGATGTTATGAAATTAAATTACTCCTTTGTTATACGATTGCATATGTTTTGACACTATAGAATGCGGAAGGATGTGATTCTTATAGTTCTTGATTTATGATCCTATGAGCGAACCTGGTAGAATTCTGAGCGAGGAATAGCTGGAAACTCTAATTATGTTAGATTGAGCGGATATTTGGTCTCTAAATTCTGTATGACCGTTTGTTGACCCACTATAATTACAAGTTGCGAATACGAAACTCTGTGATTGATTTGTGTTAGTAAGGGAAAATGTTATACTTTACGGTCATGAGTGATTACTTAAGTAAGATTTTGAATACAATTTCTGACCTTGTTTGATAGCTATAATTATTGTTCAGATTTGAATTTTTAACGGCATGATCAGGTATCTACAATGGGGATTCTTCTTCCCACTGTTCAAATTTTGTTGCAAAGTAGAGAAGGTGGGTTAAATCTACATAATGATGTGATTTTGATATGTTTTCGTAAATGGAAGATGTGGTAACTCTCAAGCAGGCAGAACCTTATTTGATAGGTTTAATTATGAATCTGAGACCAGCATAACTTTTATGTAATCTTACGTATGTTTACGAGATTTGAATTTCGGAATGAGTAAACGATTGGATTTTGTCCTATATGTTTAGATGTATGACTATTTATATATACGTTTAAGTCTTCTTACGTATGGAAAGAAAAGGATTGAACAAAAGAGCATAGATCTTCAAGGAAGTAAAGGAGGAAGTGAAGGGTGGTAGAGCTTTTAAAGCTTAAGGTATGTTTGATCGTTTGATTGACTTCTCTTGAAGTTGAGTAGGAACTTCTCTATGTGAGTGTCTTTAAGAAATACTTGTATGAAGGGCTCCACTATTCTATATCTATATATATATTTTGTTTTTGTTCTCAATGTCAAAGAAATAAAGAGTGATGATGCCCTTAATTGAAGTGCAAATGAAATTTTGGGGTGAAAGCATGCGATGTGAATTGTGCAGTAAAATTGAGCTTTGAGCATTCACTAGGCGTGGTGCGCTTAGTTGTTAATTGAGAAGTTGTTATAAGCTTTGGGATTACTTGGATAGTGTTACTCCTTGCCATTGGAATTTTGATCGTGTAGGTTGATCGAAAATATTTGTGATCCTTTCCTATCCCAAGTGTGGATCTAATTTTGGAGCATTCGGTGTGTTTACGTATATGTTTGACCTATTTTCTATTTGGTTTTCTCAAATTTCGAGGGACGAAATTTTTGTAAGGAGGAAGGATGTAACGACCAGAAATCCTTTCCTCGCTCGGCGGAGGTGATCGCTCGGCGGACTTTGGGGTTTCAGCAATTTTTCAGACGGCGAGATTCAGGAGTTGTGGTTCTCCGCTCGGCGGGGAGTTCGCTTCGGCGACGACTTTGTTGGTCTGCGCGCTCGAGCGCAAGGTTGGGCGCTCGAGCGGGTCGCCTGGGTAAGTTTGATTCTGAAGCATGTGGACTCATTTTTGATGTTCTTCTTAGTGTATTTGAAATGTCCTTATCTTATTTTGGGATATTAATTGAGATGATAAGATGATGGTAAAGTAAGACGGGACTAAAAACTTTAATTGGAATAATTCGTTTACGACCAACCGTCACTCATTTGCCCTTTTCTTTTTCCCCACTTTGAATATGGATGTGAGGTTAGAACCATTGGAAAGCTTATTTCCGGGGCTTCAATTTGAGCACAAGAATGACCTAAAACGGAGTCCGAATGAGAGAGTTATACCTGTTCAAAGTTTCGGGATCTGTGCTGAAAACAGGTCCGCTCGAGCGGGAATTTCTATGCTCGAGCGGATATTACGGGACAGCAGCTTTTAAACCAGATTTTTGGATCATTTTTCACATATTCTTTTCCCCTCTTCTCTCCTTTCCCCCTAGGACCGAAAACCCTAGGGTTTTGATCCCAAATCCTCACCATTTCTCTTTGTTTTGATCAAGATCTTCCACCAAGAAGTGAAGAGGACAAGAAGATGAACATTTCCAACCGATTCGATTTTGGAATTTCAAAGTGATACTCTTGACCTAGCTTCCTTGCTTTCAATCTTGAGGTAGGAGATCTTATTTGTATTGATTGATGGATTTATGGTATTTTGGGTGTAGATTTATGGTATGTTGTGTATATAACTACAAATCTATAGTTTTGTATATATTATGTCCAATTTGTGATTTGGGGTTTTGGGTTTATTATGTTAGAGATGCAATTGCTAGATTAAAGTGATGGATTATGAACTTTAGATGGAGAAAATTGGAAGAAGAAGTAATGGTTTGAGGAGTTTGGATGTTTGTCTTGAAACCCTAAGTTGATTAATGGTGATAACTAATGAATTGGCCCAAATTGAAGGTAGAATAAGGAAATTGAGATGTTGAATTGTATATGTATAAATTTAATTGGATTTCTGAGATATTTCGAAATTATGTAAAAATATTAGCGAATGAACTTTGTTAAACATTAGAATTTATGCTATAATGGAAGGGAAAAAATTAAGGAAATAATGTATTAAGACTATGGATGACATGAACTTGGGTGTGGAATGTTGAGATGGGATTCAAAGATTTAATTTGATTCATGTTGAATTGCCAAATGATGTGTAAATGGGATAAAGAGAAATAAACTAGTTAAAAACGGAATAATGATATGTGACCCGATTTTTATGTGTATTATGAATTGTGTAGGGTCAATTACAGAGGCGGATCAAGCGTCTAATCACTGTGAGTAATAGTACGCTACATGTACATTTTATTTTCTGATAATGATTATGGTATATTAATCCCCTGGCATCTGTAAGCAATTAGTATCATCTTTGTTAATTATGAGACAACTATTTTGATAGATAAAATGCACATTCTGTGGTCCGCGATAAACAAGTGAAATGTGAATACTACTACGTCGGATGTATGTTTAATTGCTGCTAATGCTTGTCGTTACTATTAATGTCTGTTTATAACGTTCAGCTTTCTGTCAGTAATGATGTTGTATGTGTATCAATTGGGATTGTTCTGCTCTGTTTATTATTACATTTTATGGTGCAGCGATATTCAGATGACTTTGGGATGGTTCTGCTCTGTTTATTTATTCTGGTTATACATACTGTCTATTGATCCGTTCCGTTTAAGATTTAGCATGATATGTCTGTTGGTTTCAAAACTTATTATCTTCTACTAGTTCTGTACCCTCACGCTTTATGCGTTCTGTTATCTCTGGGCTGATAAGCCGTTCTGTTATGACTGGGCCGAAAGGCTATTCTGTAACTGTTGGGACTGATGGCTATTCTGTTATTTGAAAATATGAACATTTTGAATCCTCTATACATACTAAACTGCGTTGTTAAGAAAACTGGACTCATGATATTTACAGAGTGTAAATAAACATATATACGCAATTATATACTTTATTGTTTGAGTGGAACATTACATGATTTACGTACTATTATTCACGAGCTTGACTCACTTTATTTTATATGCATTTCAGAGGCACTCAACCCGAGGTTAATCTTAACTGTGGCTTCCGATACCGTTGCCAAGCCTTGAGTGTCTAAGTCATTAGGTGTTAACCGTTCAACTTTTGGAGTTTTGTTAAGTTTTAAAGTTGTATTTAGTCTGTACCCAAATGTCTATGAGGAAGATGTATATGTACATAACTATCTTCAGATACACATCACTGTATAATTATCTGCATTATGTTCTGTCTACGGTCCTGGCATAGTAGTGATAGCTCAATGGATGTTATTTTACGCTATTATATATTATTGAATGCTTCCGTTCATTCATATGATATGTATACTTGAGTTTGTGTTGCTTTTGCGAATGGGTCATGCCCAAACTTTTAGGGGCGGGTTTGGGGCGTGACACCTATCCTCTCAACGAACCCTCTAGGCATTGCCTTCTCAACACTTGTATTTGCTCCCATTGAAAACCTCACAACCCATACAAAATTAATACCAGAAAGCTCCAACCCATAAGCTATCTCTTCAATCTCATCCTCTGATAGAAAATACTCGGTGCCAAAACAAACAAACACTGTGGACCGCCACTTCTTCTTGTTCAGCCACCAAATAATCCCGCTCTCATCGTTGTCATCAACACAGTCTTGGACAAGAGGGACAGGCACAATCTTCTTCCCAACCAAACCAGAGAGATAATCGATGTACTTTCCTTCAACTTCTTTAAAAGTTTTGATCAGAACAATCTCCGATGATCGATCAAGGCACTTTCAGCAATGAGTCTTGTCCTTGTCGAGGTTTTTGAAGGATTGAGCAAATGGGATACTTCTACTTTGTCATAATCACGAAGATAAATCGATGGAAAAGGAAAAGTGATAAGTGGGTCTTTATAGATTGGTGCATGAAGGCAATCATGGTGGTATTGCTAGTGATGAAGTCCACCGCCGAATACCATACTCGGCGCGACCACGGAGCCCAAGGTGAAGAAAATCATAGATGAGGAGGTTTGGTTTGTGGGTTTTGAGGAGGAGAGAAGTTGGGTTCAAGTGAGTCGAAGGCCTTTGAGGTGGGCATGAGGAGGGGAGGGAGGTGTTTGGTGGTGGGGTACGGCGGAGGGAGGTCAGGCGATGGTGGTACATGGAGTTCAATTAGTTGGATTGAGTTTGAGTACTTTTCAGAGAGTTTTCTTTTGATGGAAGTGAGGTTGACTGCGGTGGAACATAGGTAGATCTTGAAGTTTCTTGTTGAGAGCTTTTTGGCTAGCTCTAAATAGGGTGAGATGTGGCCATGTGCTAGCCATGGGAACATAAAAATAGAGATGGTGCTTTGTTTTGCTTCCATGATCTCTCTCTCTCTCTCTCTCTCTTTCTCTCTCTCTCTCAGGCTCTTACTGCAACTTCATGCTGTGATATCCCTTGTATATATAGAGAGGAATGACCTGTGAGATGCATAATAGAGATGATAAATTCATGTCACAGATATGAGATCTTCTGTTTTCAAATTCTTTGATTTTTAAATCTTTGTATTTTTTTGTCTTTCAACACTCAAAACTATTCAATTACGTTTGAAGATTTTCATATATTGAGATTCCTACATTATCCAAAGGTTGTAACTATTTTGGGACAAAAAAGCATAGCTATTTTTTTGAAACTTTTTACGTTTAAGGAACAATAATCACCTAACTGTGGAAAAGATCAACAAGACAATAAATAGTAATTAATTGGCTTAATTTGTTGAGTTTGATTTCCATTTTTTCATTGATAGTTCCCTACAAGCTAGGAGAAAATCAACTTGAGGATTTTCTTGGGTGAAAAAGAAAAATGGAATGTTTGTATGCATATTTAACCTTTCTTCATCAATAAGAGCATACACCATGCTCCTTATTTTCCCTTCCTGATTGAATTTTAAGCTCCAAAAATTCTCATAGGAATAATCGGGTCTCTATATTCTTTAATATTATTTTTGGAATGATTGTATAAACCCTAAACAAACCCTAAACCTTAAAATAAAAGAAAAAACAGATTTTTCATATGATTTTTTTAATATTAGACACAAATGTTTAGTGAAACCCATATTTTTGTGTATTAAATAAAAAATTCATTTATATATATCTTTACGTCATGAGAAAATTAAAAGAGCATGCACAAAATCATTAAGTTAAAAAAAAAAAAAAAATCATGGCAGCAATTATGGCTTGAAAATATATAGGTTTCATGTGGAGCCACTTTTCAAAATCCTTCCCAAGTATAAAAATTCTTTTGAAAAACTTTTTTATTTTTTACTTTTATGTTTGATAAAATTATTGAAAGGCATTCCTTCAAAAGTCACGAGCTGTGAAAATCTTTTTTAAAGGTGTTACGCAGAGTGGATTTTGAAATTCTATTCAAATTCACTTCCTACAAATTGAGCCAGGTCATCAAGAGAAAATTCAAAACTACTTCTCATTTAAAAAAGAAAAAGAAAAAAAAGTACACTCTTTGTTTATCTAGCCTTTTTTTTCCCCCATATATTTTAACGTTACTTTTTATTTTACCAATTCATCTGAACCAACTATTTAAAGAGTCTCTCTTAATATTAAAACAAATATTGTATTAACTAATCTGTTATAACAAATTAAATAAAATGAGACTAGTTATAACAATGAACTGCCATCTTTTAAAAACTCTGTTAAGGATGCTTTTAATAGATTTCAATAAGTTTCCCATGCTTTTAAAGATGCTCTTAACAAGGGTGGAATGTGCAGTGGGAATGTATAATTGTGATAGAGACCCTCACACAAAAAAGATTCCCACAACCCCCATTCTTATTCCAACCACTCATAATGTGAGGCTCATATACATATATAAGTGGACCCCCACACATCAAAGGCCAAGATCAAATTAGAGATCATGAAACCCCCAAAAAAGGGGTCCCGAACATTTCTCTTGCTTCTTAAATGGAATGGGTTTTGGGGTTTAAAACTCTTAAAGAGTGGATTGGAACATGGCAACCTTCGGCCAATAAGTAAAAAAAAAAGGTTGATTCTTGGACTATGTCAAGAAGATTGTAAGCTATATAAGGGACTTGGGTCTGCCTTTGATTAGGCATAAAATTGGTTGGATGATCGGCATTTTTATTAAAAAAAATAAGATTCAACAATTTTTTTGTTAAATTATAATTTAAAATTTATTTTTTATTTTATATAGCTATCTCTTTAAATACACTATCCATTAGACTTCTATTACAAACTTCTATTCTAACTCTATTTTATTTAAAAAAATCTTTTATTATCTATTATTTCAATGAATAGTATCAAAAAAAAAAAAAAAGAGTCAAAAGTGGAGCTAAATTTATCAAAAAAAAAAAAATGATAAATTATTAAATAGCCAATGAACCACCTCAACAAATTTGTTACGGTATTGCAACTATAAGAGAGTAAAAATCATAAAGTTTGGTTGACTGGAATAGGTCCGAAGTTTAGGCCCAAGATCAAAAACCCAATCCCCTATCTCCTCCTCCTCCTCCTCCTTTTGGCCGAAAAGGGAGAAAAGTGCCCATAAAAAGTAGGTCAGAAGGGAATGACCATATTGACAGACCAACTAAACTATTGCATATTAGTTATTAATCTAGTTAAAGGATGAAAATTGTTTTAAAGCACTAAAAGAAAGGTTCTAAAAGAGTTCTAACTTGTCTTCTTTATTATTATGTTTTGTCTTTTTTCCTTTTTTTTTTTGTGGCACTGCCAGCTCAGTAAAGCTGCTCTACTAGAGCTCTCTATCACTACTATTAAAGGATAATGAGACCCACGTTTATCACAGGGCTAAATCTAGCGTGGATGTTTTACAGATTTTTAATGTTACTCTATAATTTTAAATTGTTAAGAGAGTGAGATTCTTATTGTTGGAAACAAAATTAATTTTTTTTTTATATTTTATATTTTATTTTTTTGTTACTACATTAAAGAAAAGAAACATGGAACAATGTACTGAGAAAATACATGTTATAGCTGAAAAAAATGATATACAAATAGAATTTAATACCAGAATAATGTGATAATAGTATTCTTATAATTACGAACCATGATAGACATTTTAACGCACAAATGAGTATAGATATAAACGTGACATATCGTACTGAATGAAATTCTTATATACAAATTTTGTTTATATAACGTTACTTTTGAAAAGAACAAATTCAAGGAGAGGAGTATTATAATGATTATTGACATTAATGGAATGGGCCAAAGAATGTTTGAGAAAGAAACCATATTTAAGATCTCTCTATTAGTAGTGTGTTGAAATTGGAATTTGAATTCAAATCTAAATTAATTCCAATTTGAAATTCAAATAATTTATGCAAGAATTTGAAAAAATTCAAATAAATTTTGTCCAAAAAATTAATGTTAGAACCGACTTGACCCATAACCCACACCTGCGCCAGTGCGGCTCCAAGGTTGACGACAGCGATGGCGGCCTTGTGCAGTATGTTGGTTTGAGCCAAGGTTCAATTTGTCCATAACTCTTCTCTTCTACAAACTTGGGGTGCCCCTAGGGGTCCAACCCAAGTGTTGTCACCTAAAACTTATATACACACATAAGTTCTCTTTAAGTTTCAATATGGGACAACCCATTTCAAGAAAACCTGTATTTACTTCTTTAATTGTCCATTCCACGAACCCGAAAACGAAGTCATGTTCTCATTCACTCATAAATGGTTTTGACGAACCGTCTTCATCGTGTGACTTGCCATACTGCAAGGAACACATCGCCTCTTCAGACGCACCCCAAAAGATGTTTGGGTCTCACTTAAAATTGGGCTCAAAATTGGTCCAAAATAAGCCTTTAAAAACCAAATTTTCCAATAATCCCCTACATGAATGGAATTTGACGGAGAGAAAATGCAACAACATGATCTAATTACAGACAGTACAGAAGTTGGGAATATTCTGCAAAGGATAGGTAGCTTTTGGCTTTGAACCTTCCCTTGTGAGACACTATCGGATTTACTAGCTAACTAGTGAATATGATGTCTTGAATTGTTCTGCCATTTGTGTAAACCAAGATAATAGAACTCACATAGTATATTACCAGACATAGTTTAGTTCTCACTAGTGTGTTCATTTTGGCCCTTAATAGCCTGGTCTTTCATGAGTGCTCTAGAGAATTATAGCCCTTCACAAATCTTATAAAACTGGCCCAGTTCACACTCATATAGGTGATTCTTATGAAGAGTATCTTGCCATACTCCACTAAGTACACGTAGATATAAGAATCATTAAAAGTATTACTTAACCTAAAACGCTGCAGACATCACTATTTCATCATAGAAATGGGTAGGAGTTTGACTCCCCAGTGATCCTTATGAGTCACACACAACTCGGTTGGGTTGCCATTGTGGTAACTCCTATTTAATAGGCTTAAGTCCCATTCTCCTCGATGAATTTTCAACTAACTCTCTTGCTAACCCTTTGGTTAGTGGATCCGCTATGTTGTCTTTATACTTCACATATTCAATGGAAATAATTCCATTAGAGAGTAGTTGTCTCATGGTGTTATGTTGACGATGAATGTGTCGTGACTTACCATTATATATATGACTTTGTGCTCTACCTATTGCTGAATGACTATCACAATGTATGCATATAGCAGGCACCGATTTTGGCCACATTGGAATATCTTTAAGGAAGTGGCGAAGTCATTATGCTTCTTTTCCAGCTTTATCTAAAGTTATGAATTCTGATTCCATAGTAGACCTAGCAATGCAAGTCTGTTTGGAAGATTTCCAAGATACAGCCACCTCACCAAGAGTAGAGACATGCCCACTGGTGGACTTTGAGTCTATAGTATCTGATATCCAATTTGCATCACAATTTTCTTCAACTACTGCTGGATATCTAGTATAATTTAGCCCAATGTTACGAGTAAATCGGTGATATCTTAGAACCCTTATAATTGCTTTCCAGTGTTCTACTCCTGGATTACTTGTGTATCTACTTAATTTATTTATTGCATAAGCTACATCTGGGCGAGTGCGGTTCATCAAGTACATTAAGCTTCCAATAATTTGGGCATACTCTAATTGAGAAATACTTTCATGTACATTCTTAGAAAGAATGTACAAATTAATATCCATAGGTGTTCTAGCAAGATGATCATCATTTTTGCAGAATTTGTCAAGTATTTTCTCAATGTAATGAAATTGTGACAAAGCATAACCTTCTGACTTTTTGGTAATTTTCATACCAAATATTACATCAGCTATCTCCATGTCCTTCATGTCAAAATGTTTATTCAATATTTTCTTAATAGTTTTAATCATGTCATTATTATTACCTATGATGAGCATATCATCCACATAAAGACATACTATAACATAACCGTTGTTTGTGTTTTTAATATAAACATATTTGTCACATTCATTAATTTTGAATCTATTTGACTTCATTGCTTTGTCAAATTTCTCATGCCATTGTTTTGGCGGTAGTTTTAAACCATATAAAAAATTTCACCAATTTACACACTTTCTTTTCTTTTCCTAAAACAAAAAATCGTTTAAGAATGTGATTTTCACATCCATTTGATGAATTTCTAGATTGTACAAAGATGCAACAGCAATTAGCATTCTAATGGATGTTATTCTAGTAACTGATGAGTATGTGTCAAAGTAATCAAGACCTTCTTTTTGTCTAAAACCTTTGACCACAAGTCTTGCCTTGTATTTGTCAATTGATCCATCCGCTTTCATTTTTCTTTTGAAAATCCACTTGTACCCAAGAGGTTTACAACTTAGTGGCAAATCCACCAATTCCTAAGTGTGATTTTGTAGAATGGATTCAACTTCGCTGTTTACAACTTTTTTTTTCCATAAAGGAGATTCAGGACTGGACATAGCCTCTTCAAACGTTAAAAGCTCATTTTCTAACAAAAATGTTAGAAAATCTGGACCAAAAGATTTTGAGGTTCTAGCATGTTTACTACGCCTAGGTTCCTCTTCATCAATTTGATCTATCTCTTGCTCTTGTTCTTGATCATGACTAGTAATAGTATCATAAGATTTTTTATTAGTACTAGTCTCTTGTCCAGTTTTATTTGGAAACACATGTTCAAAGAAAGACGCATTCCGAGATTCAATAATAGTATTTACATGCATTTCGAAATATTTTGACTTATGAACCAAAAATCGATATGCACTACTATTTATGGCATAACCAATGAAAATGCAATCAACGATTTTAGGACCTATCGTAGTCTTTTTAGGACTAGGAATAGCCACTTTAGCCAAATACCCCTATACTTTTAAGTATTTGTAGGATGGTACTCTCTTATGCCACAATTCATAAGGTGTTTGATTCACTTTCTTTCGGGATACTTTATTAAGTATATAATTAGCAGAAAGTATAGCTTCTCCCCACAAGTTCTGAGGTAATCCAGAACTTATTAACATGACATTCATTATTTCTTTTAAAGTCCTATTTTTTCTTTCAACAATTCTATTTTGCCAAGGTGAGTAAGGAACGGTGGTTTGATGAATTATTTTATGTTCTTTATAAAATTCACCAAAAGGTGGTTCACCACCTCTATCACTTCTAAGTTTTTTTTTAATTTTCTTACCAAGTTGATTTTCAACTTCATTCTTATATTGAATGAAAGTTTCCAAAGTTTCATCATTGGTTTGAATTAAATAAACATAACCATATCTAATATAGTCATCTATGAAAGTGATAAAATATTTTTTCCCACCTCTAGTTTGAATTGATTTAAAATCACAAATATCACTATGAATTAATTCAAGTGGTTCCGTACTTCTCTCAATTAAATGAAAAGGAGTTTTGGATAATTTTACCTCAACACAAATTTCACATTTATGATTTAAATCAATGTCAAATTTAGGTAAACATTCCATATTAATTAATCTACGAAAAGATTCATAATTAACATGTCAAAGTTTACCATGCCATAAATTTGAAGACTCAAACAAGTAAGAAGAAGATGTATTTTTATTAAGAGTAGAAGGTACGACAGTCATTACATTCATTTTGAAAAGGTCATTAAACATGTAACATTTTTTTACATACATCCCATTTTTGGTAAGTACAAACTTGTCACTTTCAAAAACTAGCCTAAATCCATTTTTACTCTACAAAGATCTAGAAACAAGATTCTTACGAATGTGCGGTACATGCAGCACATTGTTGAGAGTGAGTTCCTTTCCAGATGTCATCTTTATAATAATCTTTTCGTGTCCTTCAACTTTAGAAGTCAAAGATTTGCCCATAAAAAGTTGTTCACCATTGTCCACTATAGAATAAGATGTGAAAATCTTTTTGTCGGCACAGATGTGGCAAGTAGCACCAGTGTCCACCCACCATTCTTTAGGATTTCTGACAAGGTTTGCCTCGAAAACAATTGTAGAAAGATTTATGTCATCGACACCATTGGAAATTTTGTCCACTTCGGTCATATTGGCTTGAGCAAGCTTCTTGCTTGATCTTCCTTTGTCTTTGTGTTTGCTACGACAATCTTTGGCCCAATGTCCCTTTTTGTCACAGATATAACATTTTCCATTAAACTTTTACTTCTTATTTTCCCCCCCTTTAGAGCCTTGTGTGAAACTTTCTCTAGAAAACTTTCATTTCTTTGCTTTTGGAGCATATTCTACCACATTTGCCTTAGACTCCATTGAATGCTTACCAGCCCGCTTCTCTTATTTCTGGTTGTTCTCTTCAATCCTCAAACACGCAATCAATTCCTCTAAAGACATTTCTTTGCGCTTGTGTTTGAGGTAGTTCTTAAATTCCTTCTAGCCTTATAGTAATTTTTGAATTAAGGCAGCAACTTGGAAGGATTCACTAAGAGACATGCCTTCTGCATGACTGTTATGCAGAATGAATTGGAGATCTTGAACTTGGCTGATCACAGTCTTAGAATCATCACAAAATTCAGGAATTTGCCAACCACAAATTTCTTTGAGTCAGCATCTTCTGTTTTGTATTTTTTCTCCAAAGACTCCCAAAGTTCCTTTACCGTTTTGATAGGACTGTAGATGTTGTATAATGTGTTGTCAAGTCCGTTCAGGATGTAGTTCCGGTAAAGAAAATCAGCATGTTTCCAAGCATTGACTGTAGCAACCACTTGCTGGTCGATTTCATCCTCTTTTAGAATAGGAGCATCCTTACAGAGAAAACGTACCAGGTTGAGAGTAGTGAGATAGAACAACATTTTCTGTTGCCATCTTTTAAAATCAGTTCCTGAGAACTTCTCTGGCTTCTCACCGTGATTAACTGGCACAGTCGCAACATGAGAGGTTGGAGCAATTGCAGCCACCATACTAGTACTTGTTTGAGCATTAGTTTGACCAGTTTCAGTAGCCATAAATTCTAAATTATAAAAAAAAATTATAATTAGAATTTTATACTACATAGAAAATTGAAACCAAAACCACAGAATTAAATTCTGTAAAAAATAAAAGAAATAACAATTGTAACTTTTATTTCCAATTAATTCGAAAATAAAATAAAATTTTATTAAAAAAATTAATTCCACACAGAAAACTAAATTTCTGTAACACTTCAATAATTAAAATATTGAAACAAAATTTTAATTAATGAACACTCATAAATTATTTCTGAAAACCAAAATTAATTTCTGACAAACTTCACGAATAAATATTTTGAATTGTTAATGACACCAGTATATTAGTACTAGTTGTCAAAGAAAATAGACAGTATATTACTACTATTTGTTTTTTCAACCAGAATATTATTTTGTAAAACCACAGAAAATAATTTCTATAAGAAGAAGAAAGAGAAAAGGAAACAAATGAAAAATTCTGTATAAACAGAATTATTCGAATCTGTCTTAAGATTGTTAGAACAATCTTCTATGTAGAATAAATAATGTGAAACAAAACAAACAAATAAAAATAAATTACTTACATAATTATTTTACCGAAATGTAAAAGTACAAAAAGATCAAGTCGAGTGTGTGACACTCTGTCCTTAAGATAGATTCGCCTCGCTATGGTGCTTATGGACTGATGACGTCTATCTCCCAAGATACAATGATCTTCACAAATTGTAGCAGCACTCCAAACAATTTGTATGGCGAACAAAACCTGTGTTCTATACTCTTCAAAATTTCTCTAAAATAATATGAAGAATAAGTTGATGCAATAGAGCAAAATGAAGGCAAGAAAAATGAATTTTTGAAATCAACAAATGCTGGAACAGATCTCGTATTTAAAGACCCGAACAAGTGTTATTTTCAAACTGGAACAGATTGGTTTTGAAACGAACAGGTGCACTACTGTTTGAACAGATAACTACTGGGCAATTTTTATCTGTTTGAAACTACAGCAGTTATAAACCTGTCCAGAAAAACCAAACAGGTATGAAATCTGCCGAACAGATACATATTTGAATCTGAACAAATATGCAACTGCTTTGAATAGATGCAGTTCAAATTTTGAACAGATTTGGTCACTGTAGAATATGTAAACTGCTAGTAGTTTTTGGCAGATTGAAAAACCTGTTTAACAGTTGGGAACTTAGTGGAATCTGGAGGTACAATTTTTGGACAATAAATTGAATTAATTCCAATTTTAAATTCAAATAATTTCTGTAAGAATTTGAAAAAATTTAAATAAATTTTGTCCAAAAAATTAATGTTAGACTCGATCTATACCCGGCACGACTCGGTCGGTCGAACGTGCGGCTGTATCGTGCGCACGCATGTGTGGTTATTTGAGCCAATGTTCAATTTGTCCATAACTCTTCTCTTCTACAAACTTGGGGTGCACCTTGGGGCCTAACCTAAGTATTGTCACCTAAAACTTATATACACACATAAGTTCTCTTTAAGTTTCAATATGGGATAACCCATATTAAGGAAACTCACATTTACTTCTTTAATTGTCTATTCCACAAACACAAAAACGATGTCAAGTTTCCATTCACTCATAAATGGTTTTGACGAATCGTCTTCACCATGTGATTTGCCATGCGGCAAGGAACACGTCACCTCTTCGGATCCATCCCAAATGACGTTTGGGATCCACTCAAAACTGGACTCAAAGTTGGCCCAAAATAAGCCTATAAAAACAAAAATTTCCAACAACTACTCCACTATATTCACCTTCATCTAATGGCGTAGCTGAAAGAAAAAATAGAACGTTAATTGACTTGACGAATGCTATGCTTATTAATTCAAGTGCTCCCTCAAATCTTTGGGGTGAGACTATTTTGACAGCTTGCCATGTGATAAATAGAGTGTCGCACAAAAATATTAAAATTGTACCTTATGAGTTGTGACGGGGGCATAAACCAAATCTAGGTTATTTGAGGGTTTGGGATTGTTTAGCTTTTGTGAGGCTTGCAGATCTTAAACGACCTAAATTGGGTGAACGAGCTACCACTTGTGCTTTTCTTGGGTATGCGTTGCCTAGTACAGCTTATAGATTTTTTGATATGAAAAATAATATTATTTTTGAATTAGGTGATGCTACTTTTCATGAAAATAAATTTGTTTTCAAATCTAGAAATAGTGGGGGTTAAATAATTTTTGAAAATATTTTATCCATGCCTAGCTCTTTTACTCATTCTCAAGTTTTTCAAGAACAAGAAAATTTTGAAATCCAACCAAAAAGGAGTAAACGAGCTAGAATTGAAAAATATTTTGGCCTTGACTATTATCTTTACAATGTGGAAAATTTTCTTTTATGGTGCACGAAGCTTTATCATCATATGATGCTATTTTCTGGAGAGAGGCTATAAATGATGAGATAGATTCACTATTTTCAAATAAAACATAAAAGCTAGTGGATTTACCTCCAAGTTGTAAAACTATTGGGTGTAAATGGGTCCTTCGTAAAAAACTTAAACCGGATGGAACTATATATAAATATAAAGCGAGGCTTGTCGCTAAAGGTTTTAAGCAACAAGTTGATCTTGATTTCTTTGATACTTTTTTTTCGGGTTACTAGAGTTACATCCATTAGACTGTTGATAACAGTGGCTGCTGTAGCGATTTCGGTTTTGACCCGTCTCTTGTGGTGTTCCGGGCTTGGGTTGTTATGGTTTTGAACGGTGTTACGTATCTTAGTTTCGCTTGTATTCCCCTTATTTTCGGTTATCGGGTTATAGTGGTGTGTTTGGAATAGGTAATGTCTCCAAACCTTTATATGCGAATCCGAACCCGAATTGTGCCTTGCAGAGTTCTATCGGAAGTCAATTCTTTCATGTTTTGCCACTTCGCTATGTCGGTCGAGTCAGCTTCAGGTCCATCATGAGGCGCCTTAGAGTCGAAGCAAAAATGCAAAATGCATTCAAAGTTTCTTGAGTCGCACATGCGGAAAACATGGGAGGGCTTGTTTGGCTATTGCAATAAATGTAGGTGCGGGAGTGCAAGTGCGGGAGAAGCGCCGCACGTGCGGTGGTAGGTGAGTCCGAAATTTTGGTCTTTTCTTTTCTTTTGACTGAGTGTATCTCACTCTTGTTAGGTCTCTCTCTCTCTCTCTAAAAACCCTTTCTTTTCCCTTCTCTCTACATTTTCCTATGCCAAATTGGATCAAAATCTTGATTTCTCAAGATTCATTAGAGTTTTGCCATAGTTTCTTTATCAAAGTTGGCTAACTTCTCGAGGGCTTCGTTATGTGCGGTGAAGATCGAGTTTCGACACCGTTGATGTTAGGGGTTTCATCTAATTTCTTCTTCAAAACTTGAGGTAGGGATTTTCTTAGAGTTATATATATATATATATATATATATTTTTGCCAGATCTAGATGATTTTTGAAATCATCCTTCGATAGCTTTGAAAATTGATTATTGATTCAAGAAGTTGAACGTTTTTGAAAGTGGGTTTGTCTCTTTTTAAAAAAAAAAATGATTTTATGGGTTTTGATCTTCATTGATTAAAGAAAAGATGATTTTAAAAAGTTTTCTTTCAAAAGATTTGAGTTGTATAGTTTTGGTGAGAAAACCTAGAAATTGGAGATTTTTAAAAGAGATTGAAAATCTATGAGTGATATTGTTATCTTTATTTTGTGTGTCAAAATAAATGGATGTTTGGAAAATTTCTTATTTATATTTATATAAATGATGAATTTCCTAGAATATGAGAATTGTAGTTCATTTTGGAAATTATTGTTTAAAACATTGAAATAGTCTTCAAATGACTAATTATTGAGGATACTTGAGAAGAAGGAATTGTGTTATTCCTTGAATGATGAGTTAGAATAAAATTATTTATATTCATCTTGTGAAATTGGCATATCAATTCATTTGATTACATTAAATTTTGAAAGCATTGAGAAAATAATGTTGAGAAACAAATTTTCATGGAATGGTTTTGGGGTAAATACATTGATAAGTCTTGATAGGTGGTGTAGATGATATTGAATAAGTTGGCTTGAGAGTCCGGAGTGAAAGACCAAAAACGACAATTTGGTAGTACAATATAGTCTATTTGCAGACACCGATCTAGGGATTACCAGAGTTGTATTTACCGCCTTTTGAATTAAATTGTTAAGTTTTGAATAATGGACATTTTATGGCATCATTGAGCATGATGGTTTTCAAAAGATGAAGATATGATTTATTTGCAAAAGACATAGCATGACATGTGCATTCATTTCTTGAGACTTCAACAAAATGTATATACTTTGTTAAGGATTTTCTACTGGGCTTTATGCTCACCCTATGGGATTTTTGTGCAGGAAAAGATGTGATGATTCCGCCTAACTAAAGGCGAGGAAATATGTGTTGAGAGTACAAGGCTCTCATTTTGCTGTAACTCTGTTTGTAATCCATGGGCTGTATTTGTGTGAGTTTGAATAACTATTTTGTGTAACCAGGCCTAAGCCTTGGAAACTTGTAAACCCTTTGGGGTATCTATTTGTTTATGTTATTTTGATTTGAAGTGAATGTATTATCGTTTGAAGATTATTTGTATCATGTAATGCAAGTGTGGGGATTTATTTTCAGATTTACTTTAAAGAACCATGGTTATCGTATTATCATTTGGGTATAGAAATTGGGGTGTTATAGCTGCAATTCATGATTTAAAAATTCATCAAATGGATGTGGAAACAACATTTTTAAATGGAGATATAGATAAGGAGATTTACATGGACCAACCCAAGGGCTTTGTGGAGCCTAGCCAAAAAGTAAGGTGTGTAAGCTAACTAAATCCCTTTATGGTTTAAAACAAGTTCCTAAACAGTGACATGAGAAATTTGATTCTTGCATGCTTAAGAATGACTATAAGACTAATGAATGTGATAAGTGCATATATTATAAAACTTGCGAGAATGCACATGTGATTATTAGCCTATATGTGGATGATCTACTTATCTTTGACTCTAATTTATATATTATAAATGAGGCTAAAAATATGCTTAATAGTCACTTTCATATGAAAGATCTTGGTTAAGCTAATTTTATTTTGAGAATTAAAATTACCAAGAGTAATGATGTCATTTTTATTGATCAATCGCATTATGTTAAGAAAATTTTAAAGAAATGTAATTTTCTAGATTGTAAACAAGTTGCTACTCCTTTTGATGCAAGCATACATTTATCTGTTGTAACAAATGAAAACAAAGTGATTAATCAAAAAGAATATGCTAGCATGATTAGTAGTTTGAGATATGCTACTAACTGTACTAGACCGAACATTGCATATGCTGTTGGAGCACTTAGTAGATTTACTAGCAAGCCAAGTCGAGATCATTGGCTAACCATGAGAAGAATTATGAGATATTTATTTGGTACAAAAAATTATGGTTTGTTTTAAAGTAAGTATCTTGCGGTACTTGAGGGATATAGTGATGCTGATTGGAACACTTTGTCAGGTGATTCTCTCTCTACCTTGGGTTTTATTTTTACCTTGGGTAGTGGTGCTATATATTGGAAATCTAAAAAATAGACTACAATAGAAGCTAAGCTTATAACGTTAGCTTCAGCATGTGAAGAAGCGAATTGGTTGAGAGATTTATTACATGAAATCCCTTTTTGGGAGAAACCAATTCCTCCTATGTTAATTCGTTGTGATAGCATTGCTGCTATTGGTAGTGAACAATCATTTTTATAACGGTAAATCCAAACCTATTTGAAGGAAACACAGTAATGTGAGATCCCATTTGAGTAATGACATCATAACTGTGAATTATGTAAAATCTTGTGATAATCTTGCAGATCCGTTAACCAAGGCCTTGGCGAGAGATAGGGTCTGGAATATATCGAGGGGGATGGGTTTGAAGCTTATAAAATCATAAACTATGTATGAGGACACCCAACCTAGGGACCAGAGATCCTGTAACTAGGTTTAATGGGAAGAACGAATCATATGATGGTTGTAAAAAATGCATTCCTTAATATTTTGTTGTTCATCCCTATGATGTAAGTGCATTTGTCCTGTAATGTTGGAGGGTTGAGTTTTTATACTCTTAATAAAATTCTGTAGCTCCTATTGAGTGGGGTGTGTAAATTACAGGAACATCCTTGAGAGATTTCACCTATGTGAGCATGAAAGTGGGGCTGCTTTCTATAAGAACAATGCTTATTCTCAAATATGCTCATGAAAACTGGGATAGGCACAGGGTCATAATGTGTTGGCTATTAAAAGCTCATGTCAACACTTGAATTATTATGTGTAAGCAGTAATATTTTATTTCCCCTAAGTAGTCATAGTTAAAGTCTGAGACCACTACTGACTCTGGAGTAGAGGTTGTTGTTTCACTAATGAAGGTTCAATACAAAGCACACCTTTATGATGCATACTAGTCTATCTTTATTAGTAATCTCTCTTGTCTTTGTTGATATTAAAATGAGTGGAGCTTGTTGGACTATTTTAATATCTTTTATTTATTTATTTATTTTTATTTTTTAATATGACTTTTTGTTTTGTTCATGAATCTTATTTTGTCTTATTCATGAATCTCATTTTGTTTGGTAAATAGAGATTCATTTGTTTTTGGTGACCTTTTGTCTTGTTCATGAATGTAGATTACTTGGAAGTTTATGGACTTGGTGGTGAGTTAATATTTAAAAACTCTCATTTTTCTCTAGTTTAATGGTCATTATTTTTTTTTTGTGTGTAATTTGTAATGTTCTAGTGGTCTATAAATAGTACATCTCATTTACTCTTTTCTACACCAACTATTTTTTATACTTGAGAGATTACTAGCCAAAGAAGGGTGTTTTTTCTTGGTAGAGCTTTGGGTTCACCATCTTGTGAAGAGTTGGCTTGAACCATAT